>OZ007587.1:467679951-468879951 GCA_963931845.1 Maratus michaelseni
AAAATAGTGGAAATAAAAATATCATACTGTTGTGTATAACATTTGAAATTCAATACCATGCTAAACTCGATTGTCCCATGTTTAGAACCGAAGATGTTTATTTACAGTTTATTTCACTGCTATTCATTTTCATAACCGAATAAATGTTGTGATCAAGTCTAATCGAGAATCCTCGATTAGATGATTTGATTACATTACATCAAAGTTTAGTACAGAAACAGTATCGTATAATATATCGGGCCATCTTTGACCTTTTATCTTTGCCATTTATCTCGAGTTATTTATCTTTGAATCCAGCGGTCTCAGCGACAGCTCACAGTAGCTATGCCGCGACAACTTTTGTCACACCAGTTAAGGATCATATCTTCAACCTTCACCTCGCTTTACGACCTCGAATGCTTCCATAGCGTGTGTAGCTTTATCAGTGGAGCAATCTGCTTCATTATATCTGCCTCAATTAAAATAGCGAACTCGGTAATGATGCCCTAGAAACTGACCATTCTGTTTCAAGGTGTTGCATTCGATTTTCATTTTCACCCTGTTTCGAGATTAAAATCTCTGTGTCCGGAGTACCTGTTCTGCCATGGACATCGGACTTGCTTTCCTTTTGAAGCACAGATAGACCGTGTGTCGATGTCGACTGTCGACGTCATCGAACATCATCATACTGCATATATCACTCGAAAAGAAATGTAACGGAACAGTTGCACAGTTGTTCTGCCAAAATGCAACTTGTTGGAAGAATCAACCCGAAGTTGCAACTTCGAAGATGTCCTTCAGGTTTGCATTTGCACCCATAATATGTCGGATCAATTTTTATTTTATTGACTCTAAACTGCTGTTTGCAGTCTGTATAGCAGTTTTTATGGTTACAGTTGTATGACAACAAAAAAGGCCATCTGACTGTGAAACTGCAACAATGAACTATTTTAAACACTAAAAAGTAGAAAATTTAAATAAAAAATAAAGAGCGTAATATATATTTTAAAAAATGCTCTTTAATCAACTAATAGTTCCATATATCAAATACATTATGATTATGCGTTGAGAAAACAATTTAGAAATCCCGATTTATTAAACAATGCTTCATTTTTTTTTCTTCCATGTTGCCCTACCTTAACAAAGAAACAGAGTAAAAATTATAATTTGTTTTTTATAAATTCACTAACTCGCGCTTTCTCCCAAGCATAAAAAAAGGTTTTGAATTTTCCATAATCGGGTTCGGTGTCTCTTGCGAAATTAATGTATTGCAAGGAAATTTTGGGGGAAAATCTTGAATTAAAGCGTAGTTTTGAAGATAAACATTGAATGCTTATAAAAAAGTGTTTTTTAACTGTTTTAACTTTTTATAATTATTTTATTAAAATATATCCGCTGGCAAATTTATAGCACAGTTAAAAAGTCACTGTAGCTAATTCACTTTCATAGACAGTAATACAGCTAACGATTTCTTTTGTGCACAATATATTGAGCGGCAGTTTTCTGTATATGATCTATGAAGTTTATGTAATTCACTAGCTGCATAGATAAAACCGTACTTTAGCATTATGCGATACTGCATTCTAGATGCAATTTAAGATTTAAACTTTTCACTATTTCTTTTGTTACTATTTATGCTTTCAAAAGGATTTAATTTCGAGAAGCGACTATTGTAAGACTTCTGGTAAGATTGAGGGCATAGACTTCTGAGAATTGTATTCCGAGAATTCGCTGGAATTTAAATCTGCGGACTCTGCAAAGTGCTGCATATCCGAGAAGAAGACGAGCGGGAAAATTATGTGAGGTTATTATCTCCAGTTTACTTTTTACCGTGGATTGGGTTTTACGAAGTACATATTTGTTTTGTCTCGATGTAAAACATGTTTTAAGTAATTCTTCTGACTGAACTATAGTTACTTTCTAAACACATACTGTAAAGGAAGTGTAGTGTACATGTATATACAGGGTGTTTCACGAAGGACCCCCTAACTTTGAAAATAAATAACTCGGAAACGGGGATAGATAGAAGCATGAAACCAGTGGTATGAAATACAAATGATGCGAATTATCACTTTACTAAACAGCGTACAACCATTAGAGTGAAAAAAGGTCCAGACCGGGGTTCGATCCAAGATCCCTTGGTATAGCGTACCAAGTGCTCTACGAATTAAGCTATCCAGACGACATCAGGTCTAGCATTCCCTCACTCTTATATGGCAAGGCGCACGCACACAAGATGGAAAATCAATCATGAGCACAACACCGTTGGCATGCATGGGACAAATTAAACCCAGTAATTTGATTGAAGGTCTGGACATTTTTTCACTCTAATGGTTGTACGCTGTTTAGTAAAGTGATAATTCACATCATTCGTATTTCATTAATTTACAGCGTAATTTCAGCTCTGCGAAAAAAATGATTAATGTAAAAACCGGTGGTATGTTCATTAAAAAACCCCGCAAACATCTGTTACAGAAACCTCAAAGTGTTAGTAAAAAATTGCGCCGATAGAGGGCGCTGCAGGTGGCTGTATCACATCAAAAGCGATTCGAAATGTGCCCCTCTCCCACAACAAACATGTTGCAATCGAAGAATGAAATTGTCAGTGACTCTCTGTAGTATATCACCGGAAATCAACACACAAGATTGACAAATAGCCCTCCAGCTCGTCGAGTGTTAAAGGATTGCTGCGGTAAACAATGTCCTCCAGTGTCATTTCCGGAATTTGTTTCACTGTACGCTAATAGCGATCACGTTTCAACGGCGAAATCTTCGACGACTAATCGTTCTTGGAGTCTGAGCTCTTTTTATAGGGACCCGTAATGCTGCCTGCAACGCCATTTATCGATTATATTTGTAACTAAAATTTTGAGATTTTTGTATCAGATTTTTACGGGGGTTTTAACATAATAAACATACCACTGATTTCATGCTTCTATCTATCACCGAGTTATTTCTTTTCAAAGTTAGGGGTCCTTCGTGAAACACCCGGTACATACGTATGTGTATAAGTGAACACGATAGTTTCCAAACAGCTAATTTTTTAGGGTTTCGTTCATCTCACGAAACCCTATTACTCCCGCTCCGTTGTCTGTCTGTCACAGAGCTATTCTCAGAAATTATGTAACTTACAGAGTTGAAACTTCGTGTATATTGCTGAATACCAGCTATGAAGAGCTCAAAATATTAAAATTTGAAAAATTCGCATTATTTTAATAAATAGAGATTAAAAAAAAACCAAAATTCTAACAGCCTTTTCCTATTAAATTGAAACATTTTTCGTTATAGCAGATGCCAAAAATTAAAACTCCACGATGAAATTCTTTCTACAATAATTAATTTTCTATCAGACGATTTCCACGTGAAAAATGAAAATGAAATAAAAAGTTTCACCCATTGAAAAAAAAAGATAAATATGAAATAAAATTGATTGACGTCATAGTGGTAATAAAACGGAAAATTTCTAAGATTTCTCAATAATACAAGGAGTATGAGTATGTGCATGTACACAAAGCAGATTAATATGACGTCATTAGAGAATTAAAAAGAAAATCTGTCGTCCTATTGGAAGTTTAACGAATTTTTCAGATGTTTGAGAATAATACAAAACGAGTATCAATAATAGAGAATAGTAAATATATGAGTTTGAGAAACATATTGAATCGTGATAAAAATCCGATTATGGAAATATTCGCATATTTTAACATTTTGAAGGTGTACAACATGTTTAATTTTGAAATTATTTTTTTAAATATCGCATTTAGTCCGCATGACAGATATTATTATGACAGAATATAATAGCCGGCTTCGCCCGCTATCGGGCTGATTTAGATATTCGAAAAAAACGAAAAAATAGACCGGTAAATTTTTACTTTATAAAAAACATGACTTTTTTTTTTGTTGTTGTTGCTAAATGAAATTTTTTTGGATTTATTAAAGAAAGGATAAAGTGTTTTGAAAGGAATATTAAACGAAACCCTTGAGCGATCTTCGATCACACTTACCCACTTGTTTTTCGGTGCGGTCGGGCATTATATGACACCAGTGGACCCGTGCGAAGATTTCGCACTGCAGTCTTCTATTATTTAGCAATATCTAGTATGTTTTAGATAGATGCAGGTTTTAATTTTAAAGAAAAATTAAGGACTAAAAATATCTGCAAAGAACATGAGTCAAGCCAGAATATCATCTCACTGATTCCATCAAAGTTACAGTAAAAACGGATCGAAGACAGCAAAAGGTCCGCGCGAGAAAAAAATTCACAATCGTATTTTAACTGCATTAGAGGATGACGTCATCTGTTTCGGAGGGGGGGGGAAACATGGGACAAAGAAAAACAAATTGAGCATTTTAATTTAAATTTTGCTTTTTAATTAGAAATATAAAATAAACCCCTGCAGGAACTATGTCCCACTTTCTTTATTGAACTTTTTTTTTTGTATAATCATTGTTGCGGTATTTTATTTTTGTGGCAACACTCATTTGAATAAAACCTTTCATCTTATTTATGAAAACAATGCCGATTTAATTTTTAATTAATTGAAATTTTTAATCAAAATAGTGCATGTTTTAACGAAATGTGAGTGCACTATGTCAGAAGCCGCTTCAAAATGATTTCATAAGTTATCTCATTTATCGTTCTGCGTTTTTTATTTGCTTAGAAAAAAGGATGTTGACAACAGAAGTAATATAAAGGATTATATGGCAAATATTCATTATATGTGTATTATATGACATATATGCCCCAGAAGTCTTTTTCCAGAAAATATTTTTATTTAACATTTTATTATAAAAAATTGTCACCCGTTGCACTTAACGGACTTTTAATAAATAAATAAATAATCTAAAAGAAACAGTATTCTAAAAACCAAAATAGAAAATCAGTCTCCAAATGATGTTACCTGTCAAGCGCTCAATTGAAGGAAGCAACCAAATCTTTTCTTTTGTTGCCATTCGGTGAAACGAAATAAATGGTTCTTCCCTATATAAAAAGTATTTTTGCGCTAGAAAAGCCTTTAACCCAATTTTAGGAGCCATTTAAGGGGGGAATTTTCTGTAGAATAAAGGCGGAAATACAATTTCTGCCTGCCTTTGGAAATATATTGGAAGGGAGTATTTTGGGAAAATCATATTTTTAGAAACCGGGTAGTTCTTCCTTTTCGATATTACTCTTTTTCTTGTCTAGAATTGTTAGATATCCACTAGGTTTCTCACTATTCTAAAAAAAAAAAAAAAAAAAAAAAAAAGAAAGTATCTAATGCTGCTGCTGCTATAATTGAATTTATTGTGACCTTTTTACTTCCTCGGCTTATACTGCAAAAACTATTACATGTAAAAACACGAAAACTGGTCGTTTTATTTGAAAAATGTATGATAAACATGCTGAAGTAGACAGTTTTTAAATAACATAATTTTTTTAAGCGTTATATATATTCACAGCCTAAGAGGGACTGCTCAGACGAGGAAGCCAAGTCTGTAGAGCATAGGTGTCCCTCCCGGTACCTTTATTAAGGTTTAAAAAGCAGCAGTCGAAGAAAATAGCTAGCAAAATCTCCAACTTAATGCAGTCGTACACTAAGTTTACGTATCAGCAGCCGAGTAAAGTGTAGATTGTAGTAAAGAAAAACGTGATGACAGAGAGTTGAATCCATTTTATTAAAACACAATCCTCTTTTAGATTAAGTGGAAATGCTCTCTTTAGATAACGATAAATTTAATTACTCTCCATAGAATAACATAATTTTTATTAGATACCAATTCGAAGGCAAGCAACAGTTTATTTTAACAACACTTCGACGGCAAAATCCCCTTCTCTCTGCGTCTGTCCCTTCGTTATAAACGAAGCAACGCAAGGAAGTATTTCGTAACAGGTGACCTTTTACAGCCAATGCATGTTCGATTTAGTTACGTACTCATTTTCATCGGATAATTAATATTGAAGAAATACGTTTCTCCTAGTGTTTGGCGGGAAAAGAGTCTTCTAGAATATTGTAGAAAGTAAAAAATGCAGGAAATTAAAAGAATAAAGTTTCGGTTTTTGCGTATTGAGAAAACAATTTAAAAGAATGAATTTTTAGACTATTAGAAAAGGGAATTTGGCGAATTTACACAAATTAAAAGAAATTTAAATGCGGGAATAAATAGGAAATATTTAATATAATAAAGAATTTAAGAAAATAGGTTTTTTAAGAAGAAATATTTTTATGAAATGTATTTTTTACATCTTATTTGTTGGGAAATAAAAGTGAATTTAAGTAAATTAGGATAGAAAATGTTTTAAATATGGACAGTAATGGAATATTTTTAAGAAAGGGAATATTTTAATAAACTAGGGTCGTAAATGGAATATTAATAAAAGGAATTTTTTTATACAATAAATGTAATAGGGTATGGAATTTTAAATTTTGTAATATAAATATGTGTTTGTACGTGTGCGTGATTTTTATCATGCGATAGCACTCGCATTTATGAACCGATTTGGATGCAACTGAGCTATTACAAGACTTACCGAGGTCTCGACCGAATTCGTTGGCCAGCTTCATCCGCCATCTTGTTTCAAAATGGCTACCTTTTAAAGATATCAAATTCAAAAATAAAATAAAAAAGAAAGAAAATCGAAATTTAAAAAGTTTTCCCGTTGGCCATGATATATGGATTCCGGAGCATTCTTTGTTTTGTCTCTATCTTCAAAAATGTCTGAGATATAGCAGTTGGAAATTCTACGGTGGCTGTTTCTTTTAAAACAACAGATTAAAAATAACTGAGTCCTTCTTAAATGGGTTTAATTTATCAGTTTTATTCACATGGTTTCTCACAAATTTTCTTTCATTGTTGTAACCAACTCTTTTGTTGTTCCAACTCTCAGAGCAAAGATATTAGAAGAGAGCATAGATTCCATAGCTATTTGATCGAAAAGTTGGTCCCAAGATCAGCTCGGATTTGGCGCTTTAGAGGCTGTTTGTTTTGGCTGTAATCGCTTTCGCCAGAGGAACACGGACGCAATAATAAAGTTTCGGCGGGAATACGGAAATTCCAAGCAGGTTTTAACGGCAGAAAAACCAGTTTGGCGCACTAAATTAGGTGGGAATCACGTTTGGTGGGTAGGTGATCTTGGAGCTCAGAAAAGGTTACTAATAGTATATTAGAAGGTCTATGTTCCAACTCTTATACATTTGAAACTATAGTTATATCCGCCAATGTCAATTTCTCGCGAAACTAGGCGATAGTTGGCGAAATATCGCCCTATTTGGCGATAAAGATGGGTTGTTATAAAGAAAGCCAACTTGGCGATAACTGACCAAATTTAATATTGGAGAAAACTGGGAATTTTAATACAATTAGTTGAATTCTTAAAAACAAGGAACGGGAAGCTACTTTTGCTTCACGGTACAGGACTTTTTGTAACGGTGGAAGCTACCTAGACTATACAAGTGTGATTTTCTATTTATATTTTTTTTATCATAAATATATCTTGAGAATCGGGGTTAGGGGGGGGAGGGCGGGAGCTTGCGCAGAATTTTTTTTATAACCCAACAAAGAAGTGTACTTTTTAAAGGAAACAAAACAGAAAATGAAAACAAGAAGCTTGTCGATCGAATCGAAGCCTGCATAGAATTTTTCGCCCTGCGCGAAAGTAACATTGTGTCCAATGAAGGAGAAAAATACAAAATTACTTCATTGGAGTCGATAACGGTACCCAGACAGACGACTCGTTTGGTAGATATGTCACGTCTGTCGTAGCTGCTCCCGGCTGTTCGTTATTATTATCAAGCAAGTTATTAGACATGCTTCGCCGACTGCAGTTATATTTATAGTTAAAATTTCGATGTGGGAAATCAAATTTGTTTGAACGGACAGAAAAAAAATGCCGTAGCAATTGTGAACTTTGTCGCACGAACCGTTGCTTCTGGAATGTAATTAGTTTTTGTGGTGACAGCAATTTGTTTTCGAGAAAGTGGATTGTAAATTATGTAAAATTGGCTCAGAATTTTCACAATATTCACCGCATAATTATTTCTTGTTTTTTTACGTTAAAAATTTGATGTAACTAAATAGAAACTAGACGTTCGACGGTTCAATGGCCTAATAAGAAAGAACATTTCGTACTGTGGATCTAATCAATTTGTTAAAAGACTACTTCACTCACGCGAAAACACCCGCTCTCTAATGTTAATCCTATGGAACAGTTCTTTTAAAATATCACGTTTGCATTTCAATATTTTTAAACGATTTTTTTTTTTTCATTGGATAGCTGGGGTCGATTTCTACAATGGTATCCTCATTAAAAAAAAGAACAAGAACGAAAAATCATACGTCAAGCATAGATTATGTAACACTTTCCAACGCTTCCAAAATAATTTTACAAATCATTACCGTTTAATAAGCTGAAAGATAACATCTAAGTACACAATTTGGAAAACGCATCCCATATTTAAAAACGTAATTTCAGGAATTTCCAACATATACAATATTCGGAAAAATATCCGAATACTTTTATTCAGCACTGTATAGGATCTATAGATTTATATATATACTACATAGGATGCTAAATTTTAGTTTAGTTAGGAAACGCGTAGCACAGTTTAAAATTGTCCTTCTGGAGTTTCTGTCCATAAACGGAAATGTGTTCGCGAACTTTTGTGCTGCCCTGTATAAGAAATACAGAATTTATACACACCAAGTAATACACAAAAAGTGAGTTAAATTTAAAATCGCGTTCAGTAACTTAAAACGCACTTCCAGGAATTTTTGTTAACAGACAGTAAAGAATTCTTTTGTGTGTCCCTGTAAATGAAGGAGGACTGCTGTACACACAGTATTCTGTAGTAAGCCTCTTGTAATGCACCTTAGTGATATATATAAATTTCAATGCGTTTAAAATAGTGAAACATTATTTAATTAAACCGCAAACGATTTTTCTCCATAGACGTAATGTAACGGAATTCTTTTGACTGTCCCTGTACAGTAACTATAAGTGCTATGCACACCCTATTCCGTATTAAGCTCCTTGTAATGCACCTTAGTGATATATATCAATTACAATGTATTTGAAATTGTGTAACATCAAATAAACCGCAAATGGTTTTTCCCCTTTGACCGTCATGTAACGGAATTCTTTTGAGTGTCCCTGTAAAAAAAACTATAAGTGCTACACACTTCAGTTGAAATAGGGAACATGCTATAGATAACGACAATAACATATAAAAATTGCAGCGCAATCTGAGCCTTTTTACGAGAGTTAGAGCACGGACAGACGGCAGACGGCCAGACAAACCGAAATCATAAACACTTTTCAACTAGATTTGGAAAGTGTTAAAAAGATGAAAGTATCCTCATTTAAAAAAAAAAAAAAAAAAAAAAAACTGCAACCAAAATCGAAAAAGTAAATAAGGTTCTTTGTAGAGATCGACCTCAGCTATTCAATGAAATATATATATAACATATTGCTTCATAGGATTAACATTAGCGAGCGGGTGTTTTCGCGTGAGTGAAGTACTCTTTTAAGCAACATAAGGGGCCTCCGTGGCCGAGTGGCACCATTCCACTAATCGCTTGAGAGCGTAGGAGTCAGGTCGGCGGTTTCGACTCCCGCCAGCTCCATTGCACACACTTTGTGGAGCTTCCGGATGTAACTCTCTGGTGTTATAAATTTCCTTGTGGCTATCTCGTCCCTGTATATTGACGATGACTTATAAGCGGGTACTTGATGTCAAGCACACACGTCAGATGTATGTTCTCAATAAACAAACAAACAAAAAAATAAACAAACAAGAACGAAAAATCATGCGTCAAGCATAGATTATGTAACACTTTCCAACGCTTCCAAAATAATTTTACAAATCATACCGTTTAATAAGCTGAAAGATAATATCTAAGTAAACAATTTGGAAAACGCATAACATATCTAAAAACATAATTTTAGGAATTTCCAACATATACAATATTCGGAAAAATATCCGAATACTTTTATTCAGCCCTGTATATGATCTATAGATTTGTATATATACTACATAGGATGCTAAATTTTAGTTCAGTTAGGAAACGCGTAGCACAGTTTAAAATTCTCCTTCTGGAGTTTCTGTCAATAAACGGAAATGTGTTCGCGAACTTTTGTGCTTCCCTGTATAGGATCTACAAAATTTATACACACCACGTAATAGACAAAAAGTGAGTTAAATTTAAAATCGCGTTTCAGTAACTTAAAACGCACTTCCAGGAATTATTGTTAACAGACAGTAGAGAATTCTTTTGTGTGTCCCTGTAAATGAACGATGACTGCTACACACACACTATTCCGTAGTAAGCCTCTTGTAATGCACCTTAGTGATATACATAAATTTCAATGCGTTTAAAATAGTGAAACATTATTTAAATAAACCGCAGACGATTTTTCTCCATAGACGTAATGTAACGGAATTCTTTTGACTATCCCTGTAAAGTAACTATAAGTGCTATGCACACCCTATTCCATATTAAGCTTCTTGTAATGCACCTTAGTGATATATATCAATTACAATGTATTTGAAATTGTGTAACATCATTAAAATAAACCTCAAATCATTTTTTCCCATTGACCGTAATGTAACGGAATTCTTTTGAGTGTCCCTGTAAAAAAACTATAAGTGCTACACACTTTCGTTGAAATAGGGAACATGCTATAGATAACGACAATAACATATAAAAATTGCAGAGCAATCCGAGCATATTTACTTGAGTTAGAGCACGGACAGACGGCCAGACTGCAGACGGCCAGACGGTAGACGGCCAGACAAACCGAAGTCATAAACACTTTTCAACTAGGTTGGAAAGTGTTAAAAAGCAACATAATACCGATGATATCGTAGTCATACTTTACGGTGTGGAGTCCGTACGATAAGACATCACCATGATTTTCTCAGCACAATCAATCCCATATTATTGTGGGAAAATGCTTTTCCCTGGTTAATATTACCTTGGAGACCACTGACCAGGCCCCTACCTACCGGGATTCGACCCAGTTTGACGGGTTTGAGTGCCTGGTCATTGGGGCGAAATTCGCCTGATCGCCCTATTGGGGCGGTCCACAAAGACAAGTACCCAGTTCGGCCAATCAACTGAGTCCGGATTTTTCTGTGTTGTTCACTCCTAAATTTAAATGTTCTGAGATCTGACGCCGCACACCACGTACTCGTCATGACAGTTGAAATGGGGCTGGACAATTTAGTGCCGAAACGTTGGTACTGAACTTAGCTTGAAAAAGGGGAGAGAATTTTGAGGGAAACTAAATAAAGAAATTAACTAGATAATGAAACCACTGAAATGAAAATATAATCAGCCAATAGCTAAGTCGTACCAACGGGGAAAATTTTTGGGCCGAGTTGCAAGGCAGACGAAAACGCTGCGGGGGCTGACGGGACTGCGCCTATGTACCGTACCCCACCTGGTAAAAACTGGCTCCATGGGCTGTCCCATTAGAGCGGGTCCGGTAGCTTTTGCGGACAATGTCCAATTGCACCTAATAAAGAGGCGAACAGTCAAAAATAAAATGAATAAAAAAACTGCTGCTAAAAAAAAAACCCTTGTGCTACCAGTTGGGGCCGGCCATTGGCTCGTCCCAACCGGCAGCACGAGGAACTGCAAGGGGAACCTGGAAGAGAAGAATGTTACATTTTAAACTGAACTTATTCTGAATTACACTTTAACTACATTATTGAAATTAATTTACTTTTATTGTGCTAATTGACTTGGCTACCCGTCCATTGGGCCCATGAAAGGTTGTTAAATAATTAACAATTTGTAATTTAAAATATGTACTATTGCCGTTAACTGACTAAACCATAAGGTTAATATTACCTTATACCGCCACTAGATAGCAGCACTACCCAAATGCATGGTAACGATCTGTCGAGGAAATGCCGGTAATTGGTGCAACGGAGCCATGTGATGAATGAATGATATTTATAGGCACTTTGTATTCGACTCTGCAACAGGGCTACCATGAACGTAGATCTAAAGAAGTGTTACGATGTTTTTCAACACTTAAAATTTGAGCAAAGACCCAGTACTTAATTTTAGTGAAAAATAGCCCCATAAGGGGACGACTTTACCTATGCTTGACCCCGCCAAATATGGCGATAAAACAGGTTTAAGAAAGCGATAAAGTCTTGGCGATGGTCAGAGCGATAACTTGCTTTGGGTGGTTGAATAATGCTAGCCAATAAATACGCCAGTAAGTACGTCATTGAATTTCTGTTTCCAGGAGTGGGGGGTTGAATAAAGGAAACATCTGTTCGACGGGTAATAGTGAATGAACGTATGAAGTTCTACGGAAAAGGTTGTGTTTGAGATCTAAGGGTGGTTTTGGTTCCTGAATGATAATAGACTGCTAGAAATAAGAGATCCTTTAAAGAGTCACATTTTTAGCCACGATTATTTTACTATGACAAAAATTTCATTTTATTTTGAAATGTGATTCTTAGTGAACTTAACACTTAAAAGTTATTTTATATTAAAGTTATTATGATAAAAATGGGTTACGGTTTCAAGCAATCAATATTCAGAAATTATTTTCATTTACTCACTGTTTTCTGGGCAATTTTCACTTATTTTCTTTAAAATTTATGTGTTTTCTTAGCTATTATTTTTGTTTGTTGAAAATGCATTACTAAAATAAATAAACGCACCTTCAAAAATATGGAAAATTGTTGACTGAATCAGTTTTTTTTTTTTTTTTTTTTTTTTTTTTTTTTTTTTTTTTTTAATTTTCTCAATACAAACTGATCTATGTGAAATCAATTTATACTAATAAAAGGAAGTTTCGCTCTTTGTGTGTGCGATGGCTCGCGAAATCTGCCGCACGTTAGAAATCTGAAAAGTTGGTGGTGGGGTGACCAAGGCAGGTCTTTATGCATCTGTCGCTCAGTTATTTAAGATCCGAGCTCCTTGGAGCCCATTGTAGTTTTTGTGCCCTAAATTATTAATATAACGTCCCTTTTTATCCGATCTTCGTTTTTGGGATCCATTTCCTCACTTAGTCCCCCCCCCCCTACCCATTTTTATGTTCCCGTTAAGGCGATCACCTTTAAAATGGTCAAAAATTCAATTTCAAGATTTTGATGTCAGTAAATAGTGCATTTTATTCTGAGTAAAAAGGTACCAATGTTTTTCAGAGGCGATAATTATTGACGAAGAAATAAAGTAAAACGCAATCGTCATTCTTTGTTTTTGAATGGGGAGTGAAAACTTTAAATCCATTTAATTCACAACAATGATTTTCAAATTGCGCGCATGATTTCTCCAAAAATAATTTAGATAGAACCTCAAAATTTTTCAAACTTATTAATGTTGCAACAATGAACAAAATGAACTAGAATCTTTTAATTTGATCAATAAATTAAAAAATAATTAACTGTAATTAAATTAAAAACGCATTTTATATGCGCTTTTCGATGAATTACAGTTAATTATTTTTTAATTTATTGACCAAATTAAAAGAATCTAGTTCATTTTGTTCATTGTTACAACATTAATAAGTTCGAAAAATTTTGAGGTTCTATCTAAATTATTTTTGGAGAAATCGTGCGCGCAAGTTTGAAAATCATTATTGTGAATTAAATGCATTTAAAGTTTTCACTCTCCATTCAAAAACCAAGAATGACGATTGCGTTTTACTTTATATCAATTATCGCCTCTTAAAAACATTGGTACCTTTCTACTCAGAATAAAATGCACTATTTACTAACATCAAAACCTTGAAACTGAATTTTTGACCATTTTAAAGGTGATCTATCCCCTTAAGATCCTGGGCCGGTAGGGGCACCTTGAAATTTTTGCTCCTTAAATTTTTAATTTGTCCCATTTTAATCCGATCTTCTTCGGTTTTGGGATTTTTCTCCTTTTAGTTATTCCTACATTTCTTCATGCCAGTTAGGACCCCGGGCCCGGTGCCTCTTTAACTTTTTGTGCGGCATGTATTTTTCATTCCCCTAATTATGTCACCATCTCAATGCATAACTTTAAAGTTTAGTCTTGGACTCCCGTCCCCGGACCACAACCCTCATATTTTTATTGGGGTCCTAGGCAGAGACGGATCTAGACTAAATTTTAGCCGGGGCAAGCTTGTAGATTTGCGCCCTCCCCCCCCCCCCCCTCTGCTCCCAAGAATATCAGAATAAAATTTGCGTAAACAATTGCTTAAGGAAGTAATATTAATACTCAATGCTCAAAATCTGTATGCTTTACAAAAATAAATTCAATATGCAAGTTAAATGGTTTTAAATAAAAATTCTGATATAAAATATTTTTATAAAATTTTAGTAAAATTTCCCGCGGTTCTAATAATAATCTTTAAATGCTAAAACGAATACTTTGGTCTATCTCATTTTTTACTGCATAAACAATTCTAAAATTTGACTAATACTTTAAAAGTTTAAACACAAATATTTCATATACAAAAATTTGAAAACACGCACTAAATATTCTGTTACAACTTTCACGGTTATACAACGAATGAAAATTAGATTGATGACCATGAGTCTGACTGCCAGAAAATATACCTCTTAAAAGGGTAATAATATTCAGTTTTTTGTCAGCTATACTTGGTTGCTGAGTAAATGCTCCATTAATAGCTTTCAAAATATTTGTTATTGAACTACATTAGAAATAAAGAAGCAAGCATTTTTTTAAGCAGGAAACATTTTTTCAAATAACTATAACTTTTTAAAAATTATAGTAGACCTGTTATAAACTTTATTCGTTATTGTATGTAAAAAGAAACAGGAGATTTGAAGCGAAAATATAAGCATGGCAAGAAATGTAAACAATCATGACGATCTCGATTAAAAGTAACTTTTAAATTTATTGCTATGTTAACCTACGCCGTTTAAATTTAATTAATGTACTTTTTTGCTTCAAAATTAATACAAGTGGCGTGACTGTGAAGTGTGAAGCACAACTTAAGTTAACATATTTTATTAGATAAATATTTCTAATGAAAGATTTAATTAATTTTTAAGAAGTATAGGTGCGATATTTTGAAATCAAAATTTAAAAGGCTTATTAACAACTGATATACCTAAATAAAAACATAAAACTGATTCCAATGGATCGAAAACCTTTTTAACTACATAAATAAAATGGCTTTAAAGGAACAGAACGTGTTGAATTCTCAACAGAGTATAAGTTTCGTTTTCATTCTTTAATCAAAAATGTCTGTTAATTACAAGAATATCTAAATTTAGAAGAAATTGATAAAAAATGGATTTATAATTCTTTCCTTACATAGCAACTCAGTTATTGCATATAAAAAGATTTTTAGAACAGAAATAATACATATAAATTATTATATGGTGTAGCACGTATTAAAAAAAAAAAAAAAAAGTAACTTGGTTGCTTATTTTCATGAATATCGCTTGGTTTAAGCCATAAGGACATGTGAAGCCTCCTTTTCTCTTTTTTTAACCTTCTTTCTGTAATAATCACCCGAATGTCTCTTAGACATAACCGAAATAAAATACTGCACACGCTGTAAAACAGAGGTTCCCAAAGTGTGCTCCGCGGAGCCCTTGGGGCTCCGCCGATACTTTTCAGGGGCTCCGCGGCGTTCCAGGAAAAGAAACAAAACATGAAAGAAATTAGCATATTGCAAGGGAAAGATTTTTTCGAAAGTATGTAGGAATTTGTGTGCGTGTGTCAAAAATAAATACATTTATCACTGGGTTGAAAAATAGTATAATATATATTTTTAAATCATATAAAAATTTGCTTTATAGATTTATCCATTTTCTATATAATATTTTTGGTTTGAACTAGTTTATTTTAAGTTTCTGCATTTAATATGTTTTGAAAATTCGATTCAAAATAAGCTACAAGAAATGTTATTCTGAATCGAAACAGCAAAGGCTCGCCAGTGCTGTTATCTCTGCTTGCCAAACAAAAGGCAGAACAGTTTTGTTGTTTGGTACTCCGCCTATTCATATGTTTATACTTAGTTAATTTTTGCTTAGTAACCAGGTTCTAACTTCCTAATGAGGTAAGTGTGTCTCACATTGTTTATTTTCCCTCGCTTCGTTCTTTGCAATCTTTAAAATAAGGTATTTTATACTCCATTACTTGCTATATTTACTGAGAAATGTGTTAGTTAAGCTTTGATTGTTTCAGTGATAGACTATAAATGGTTTTCGATTTTCGTTAATATTTTAATTTAAGTGGTTTAATCTCAAATTTCGTGTTCTATTTCAGTTTAAAATTCAAAACTGCTTCAACTTTTTTAACGTATTCAGTTTTTCAAAAGTTGTAGTTAATTTTGACACCCTGTTTGCAAAATGGAACATATGTACTTACGAAATAAATATTTATTTTCATTTTCTATAATTGCTTGGGCTGTAAATTTTATTTTATATTTAAAAATTGTAGTCAAATTATTCTTGTAACTTATAATTTATTCCAACATTTTTATTACTGTAATATTTAGCGTTTTTATTTTAACTTTGCAATGTCCTATTAATAATGTTAACATTATTTAATTGTTCTTGGTGATTTCAATAATTTCGCCTCAACACCGGATAGTTCGAATTTTATTGTAACATTTAATTGAAGACACGTTTCTGCTTTACAAAATTGTACTTAATTTTTAAAGCAATGTATGTTGCTCAAAACGCACTTTTTAACATCTTGTATCACTTAACAACCCCTCTTTAAAATTTTGTTTTAATTGGTCTCTGTATTGGCTAAAATTATTATGTTATGATGCCACATTTTCCTATCAGAAATAAAGCTGTAGCAATTAAAAATATATATATTGGTCCTTTACATTTGTCATCACACTAACAATCTAAGCTTTTGCTCAGCTCCATCTCTTGCTTAGACTTTTCGTCAATGAGTACTCGCCCTGATATAAATTTAACTCCACCCATATACCCCGCTTTGTTAGTAAAATTTTTCTACTAGTTGCAGTTCTGTTAACATGTGTAGTTTTTAACCGTATATCTATTTTTCGGCAAATACATTGGTGAAAGAAAGTTTCTTTCAAAACTATAATTAATAGCTTATATACTTCAAATAAAACATCCAAAAAAAGTGAACGATACTGCACCTAACAATAGAGGTTATAGATTTTACCCCGCTCACTTAAACACTAAAACGATGATCTGCATCTAAATGTATTTTTAAAAAAAGTTCAAAATAAGAAGCTCAGAGGCTATTCGTTTTCCTTGCAGGTTAGAAGTACGAGAAACGTAAAGAAGAAGGAAAAAGTATCCTTAATCGCATGATTCTATTACGGGTGGATGGGACTATCGAAAATGGGTTATATAATTACTAATGGGAGACTGGGCCTACGCATTTTCTTTCTTTTCGCGAGTAGCCTATTGTGATTATACAAAAATCTCTCTTTGTAAACGAAAACTGTACAATTTACCTTTTATCTGTGTGTGGGGGTGTTCGCCATAAATAATAATAGTTTCACGAAAGTCTCAAATGCAATCATGACCAAAAGAGGCTTATCATTTTGATCTTTAATTCCGAGTTCATACTGGAAATCCCGAAAGAATATTTTTTATTTTAAAAATGGATGTCATTAACCCTTTAACAGTACTGCTCGAACGTCGCTCGAGTAAGAAGAGTTTATTTTCTACGTTACTAAAAGCTTTCAAAAACAACAAATTTTTAACTATAATTTTTGCTGTATTTGGCGGACATATCTCGATTATACAAGGTAGATATTTTAATACAAAAAAGTGGTTTTTAGTACTTATTTTTAATTTATTGTGTTCAATAATTCTAATATTAAATAAAACTGTTAAAGTGTTAGATAATAGAAAATTTGATTTTCAAAATTTCTAGTATGAATTCAGAATTTCTGTATCAAGAAAAGGGCCAAACTGAGAATCTTGGCCCCATGTTGGAAACTACTGGTTCGGACTCTTATCCAGTAGATCTTTCTCTGCTCCATAGACATAAAAAACATTAATTTGTAAACCATCAAGTACCGTGGGATTAAGGGGCTGCGCCTTAGAAATTCTTCCCACATGCAAAGGTGCTCCGCGAGCCCAAAAGTTTGGGAACCACTGCTGTAAAACAACATAAAACAATATCGGAAAAGAAATTACACAAAATCTTTGAATTTTAAATAAATAAAAATTGCTTAAAAATACTGGCGGCAATGTGATATTTTATGTAACGTAATATAGATTAATTTATATTTTTTATTTCTGATCCTTATGCAACGAAAGTAAACCGCCGTTGAACAAAATAAAATTGCACATATTTTCATGTGAATTTTTAATTTTTCTTTATTATTAATCTTTTATGATTCCTCATTTTTGCGCCCTACCAAGTCTTGCACCCGGGGCAGCTGCCCCGGCTAACCCCCCCTTAGATCCGTCACTGGTCCTAGGGCACTTTTGTGAGCATTTCTTTAAAATTTTATTCTAATGATAATTTATACCTTATGCTTAATTTCGACTAATTGAAGATCTAAAGTGCTAAGTACTAGAATCTTTTGATCTTTTCTCATATTTCCCTGCTCAAAACCATCAGTTGTCATCTTTTGGGCCCGCTACTATAGCTCCTTAAAAACTGTCCGATTGACTATCTTTTTTTTTTTTTTTTCTAACAACTTTTTAGGACTTCCAGGTACTACTTAAACGACAAAAAAATTTATCGAACCTCAGCTACCATCAATTTTCAATATTAATCTCCTTCTTAAAACACTTGTTTCAGCTTCTTTAAAGAAAAAAAAAATCATACGAACTTGAGTTCTGTTTAAGGTTATTATCACGGCCTGGGTAACGCAAGGCCAGTTAGTTAGTTGTTGAATAAAATTTATTTCTAATTTAAGGCCATTCTGGAAAAAGAAAAATCCACTCTTAACAACAAGAATTTTTCCGACACCTTCACCGACTCAAAAGTATGAAAATTTCAAGCAAAACTGCTGAAATGATTGAAAATCAAATAGGGTTTTTCATTTTTTGATAAATGTATTACATTTAAAGTTGTAAGCCATTGTTGTCTCAATGACGATCTTTTTCACACTGCTGCGTCTGGAAATTCAGTTTATAATGCCAACTTTTACTGAATTTTCTAAATATCCCGTGCCTTATCGAAATTTGGAAAACGCTATTCGATTATAAATACATCTGTCAGTTTTATGTGTTTACAAATAAAAATAAATTCTGGAGATGTGTCAGATAATAACAGATTTGAATTTGAGGATGGTCTTATGAGGTATCAATACATTTTTCGTGTAATTATGTCATAATGATTTTCTTTTTTAAGTTTAAAGGGTGGAATAATACAAACACGCGAAAAAATTAAATGTGTAGGAATTCAGGGTGGCAATCCATTTGTTCAATCAAAAACATGAAATGTTTCATTTCAGGCGAAACACGAATTCTTGATCAAGACTTTAACAATAATGAAGCTATTTTAACGAAATTTTCAATAGACGTTTTTGCCAAATGCAACAATATCACAAAAATTGATGGAAGTTATCATCATCTGCGTCCAAACAGCGCTGAACTAGGCCATCTATATTTCGAAATGAATGTATGTACGATGTCACTGACTGAATTACTATGCATTCCCAGAATTTTTCGTAGTTTCGTATTTCACATACAGATAGGTAAGACTTGAAATTTTTATTAAACTATCACCATTATTGTTAAATGTCTGCATAAATATCAGAGTTCTGGTTGAAATAGATAAGCTTTATTTTTTGTCCGAATTCATGGACTGCGACCCTGGTTTTCTGTGCAAAAATTGTTATTTATAAGTGTGCTCTGCCATTTCTTACAGTTTGTTACATCTTTTTGAAACAATCTGAATGTCGCAAATATTTAATTTAATTTTTTTCTGAAGGAAAATAATAATTTCAATAAGATATTTGTGATTCTATGACTGCACATTTAATGACACACACACTGTGCCATTTTATGACAGCACAATCCTATTTTTTTGTAGTACTTCCAATTTTTGGATTACGCCATGCTGCTGTTTTTTTCAGAATAAACGCTTTTTTTTTTTTTTTTTTTTTTTTTTTTTTGGGGGGGGGGGGGGGGGTAAGAGGTGTGTGAGGACCGAACGAAATTTATATGCTCAGACCCAACCTGGACCAGCACTTAAAAAATAAGCAAAAAATTAACACTAGAGCTATCGGAAATATTACTTATAGTTTTTTTAAACTATTTCATACCAGAAATTTTATTTATAACCACTTAACTTATTAATTTAACGTATTTCTATGAGTTTTATATTTAATTTATTTTAAAAAGAAATTTCTGGTTCGAATCGGAATATATTCATTAGGTAACCGTCAAAATGACGGCTCATGGTAGTTCTAAGTGTTAAAGCCGAAACATTACGAAATATTTATTGGCCGTCCTCATCCTTTTATAAAAGATTAAATATCGACGCGGTGCCTGTACGGCAAGTTTATTTTTGTATAACTTATGAATCCAGCCATTGGCGCACCCACGTGGGGGGGGGGGGGTAAGGGGGCTGAAGCCCCCCCCCCCAGACCCTGAAACTTAATAATGAAGTAACTATATAAAGTTTTCTATAAAATTATAAAAAGTTTTTTTTTCTTTTTTTTCCCCTGTAACTAAGAGATAATTTAAAGCTGTTATGGTATGGTACTATAGTTTGGTTTTAATTGCTTCTTATTTTCAAGTATAATATTTACTTTCCGGTCTTTACAAAAAACCGTATCGGCCTGTAAAATGCACAAAATGTCTTGTGACAGCATATGCGGAAATGTGATTAATTTCCTTGGACTGTGGATTTATTTTCTTTCTCCTTATGGCTGCATTCAGTCAGGAGAACACAACGGGAGTCTTCCGGGACTTGCAACGTATAATGAATGATACACTGGCAAATACAAAGGGGAAAACTTATGGAACCTAGGCCATAATAGCGCTACAATGATAAAGAAAATTGGGATTTTTGTATAACGACATCCTTACCATTCAGAAAAGGACAGATTTTCGTCTGGGATAAACAGCACGATATATTTTTTAATTGAATCTTTTTTTTATTATTATTGTGTCATAGATCAAAGTTAATTAACGGTAGTTATTAATAGTACAGCAAAGCAAAATGCTACAGAATGTATCTGCATAGATGTTTCCTTAGATCACCTTACAATGAGAATAAAGTGCTATCATTCTGGAATAGGTTTATAATGCAAACTGTCGCATGTATAAAAGCAAAACTGAAATTCTGAATAATAGGATTTCAGAAGAAAAAATATAGTTTGACGTTTTCAGCCTCGGGTCACCAAATAATAATAATAATAATAAACAAAATTCATCTCTGATATTTATAGCATGTTTAGCAGCTGCTTAGATTGAATTTTATTTTGAGTGCTATGAAGAAATGATTCGTCTTGATATGATTTTATTAATTCTGATATCATATGAATTTTAATTCTCGCGAGTTTGAACAATTCTTTTAAATTATAGACCCTCCCCCCCCCCCCCCCCCCAAAAAAAAAAAAAATGCTAATGTTTTGCGAAAAGTTTAAAAAGTAAACACCGACAAACGAAGTAACCTTAAAGTTAATACAGTCAAAATTCTAAAAAAAATATGTTGGTATCGGATTTGTGTTCAGAAAAATCATGTACGACTATTACATCTTTAAAATATTTGTCAATATTTTCTATGCATTTAAAAAAAAAAGCATACAAATTTTGTAATAATTGCGCTAGTTGTTCTTTTTCAATAGGTTTCTTCTATCACTATAAATTACTAATCTAATTATATAAATTATATTTTGTAATTAATCTACTAGCAGAGCAGAGCTGGCCAGTTTTTCCCAAATGAACCTGGGTTTGTGGGCCCCCACTGCCTTCGAAAGTGTAGAGCTATCTCCGCTCCGATCTCGAATATAACGAACCTTGAATTATTGCGATTTATCTTTTGATCCAGATTAAAATAAAAATTTTAACCATCGTCGTTCACGTTGTCATAGGAATCAATTTCTTCCTATGATAGTGTCAAGTTGTTATTCTTCTAATTTCAGTTTAATCATGGAAATAGCTAAATCTACCGAAGAATTCTTAAGTTGCAGAAAAAAAAATGGGATGTGTAAAAAAATGGGAAATTGTATGTGTTGGAAATTCCTGAAATTACGTTTTTAAATAGGTTATGCGTTTTCCAAATTGTTTACTTTCAGCTTATTAGACGGTAATGATTTGTAAAATTATTTTGGAAGCGTTGGAAAATTTTACATAATCTATGCTTGACGCATTTTTCATTCTTGTTTTTTTTTTTTTTTTTTTTTTTTTTTTATATATAATCATTTTTATAGAAGTGCCGCAGCCTGCGATATTTATTTTTTCAATAAATCTCTATTTGTTGTATGTATGTGTTTAAGTTATCATTAATATTGTTAATCCGTATATTCCATATATTGAAAGAAAAATGCTATACGGTAAAATCTTGTAAGATGGAATTGCATAGGGAAAAAAAAGTGAGTTATAGGCAAATTGCCTTCTTAGCAGGTGTAAATTTATTATAAATTATTTTCTTACGTATTAGTATATTCATTTTGAATGGATCAACACATTTTTCAGTTTAAGACAGGATTCCGTCATAAGCAGGTTCTTTTTCCCACGTTTCACTATATTTTAATAAGCGTATAAATCTACCATTTAAAAAAAAAAAATAAATTTTAATGTTTAATTGTAGAACAATGGCGATTTAAAAATGTATGCATGTTTTGCAAAGATTTTTGTGCCAGGTCTTATTTTACTGACCTTCGAACGGACCAGGCCACGCTGCGCTGAGACAATGATTTTCTTCCTTATTAAAACCAGGACTGAAAATTCTCAACAACACGAAACTGTCTGAAATATTTTCTGATTCGTTTTTAACTGTAAATGCATAAAAGTGACAGATTTGACTTTTGAAGCGATTTAAAATCGATTAGTGTTTTCTATTTTTTGATAAATAAATTACTTATCGAGGTATAGGTGATTCTTGTCACGTGACGACAGGTTTTTAACCTTTTCCATGTTATCACGTCCTGAAATTTGATTCAAAACGCCAATGTTGTCAGTACTTTCTGAAAGATTTTTTCTTTTTTTTTCTTTTTTCTTAATGGAAATGCTATTCCATTACACAGTTTCTAAATAATAACATTTGCCAATTTTATGCGTTTCTGAACAAAATCGAATTCACAAATGTATTAGAAAGTAACTACTTTTGATTTGAGAAATGTCTTAACAGAGATCGGACTGGGCCGGGCCCGTTTTCACTGATTTTTGCACGGGCCGGGCCAGGCTTTGAACCGATAAATTACAAAAGTGCCGGGACTAGTGAACTATGATTGAGAGTAAAAGAGTTTTCATTTATAACAAGGCATGCGTTTCACACAAAATTCGCAGATTTATTCATATACAATAGATTTATTGTTTATTAATAAATCATAAACTAAGGAATCGAATGGCATTTTCCATCTTTTAATAAGGACAAAAAATCGTTCAGAAAATGCTGTCC
Source organism: Maratus michaelseni (assembly GCA_963931845.1). Classification (NCBI taxonomy): domain Eukaryota; kingdom Metazoa; phylum Arthropoda; class Arachnida; order Araneae; family Salticidae; genus Maratus; species Maratus michaelseni. The sequence continues at coordinate 467,703,406 of OZ007587.1, forward strand.
AAGTTTTTGCTTTAAGACTATTTTCGATATTTTATAGCCGATATTTTATAGCCTTGAGACATCAATAAATTATAATTCAATATGATATACAGTTATCGAAAATGCGAAATGCTATTTGATTTCAAATTTCTTCAACAATCGTCACTGCAAATTCCATGCATTTATTCATAAATAGAAGTCTGTGAATATGTCAGCTTTGTTTTGCTGAGTTGAGGGAAATATTTTTGTAAACGTCTTAAGTGTTATAATATTGCATAGATTTTTTTCAAATTCTAGTGCAAAGCATTTGAAAAAAGCAACATATATACTAATGTATTACTGATATATCAGTGTACAAATATGCTATTATCAAAACTAGGGAATTGAACCCGTGATTCCCCGGTTACAGAACATAAGTGAAAACCAATTTTTTCTAATTCTAATAGATTATTCATATTTAAAATATACATATTTAAACTGATTCATTAACACCGCCAAAAAGAATTTCTATTAAAAAAAAATAATAATATATTCAAATAAATTTTGAAATTTAATTAAGCTATACTTCTGTATTAGCCGCATGCCAGGAGTTAATGGCAAAAGAATTCGTCCAAGATTTCGCTGCTGACTGCAGGTTTTATTATTATTATTATTATTATTATTATGAAAATTTTAACTGTTTAAGCGCGTAGTTCGAGAACATGTCAGTTAAATTTACAATTTTTTTTTGTATTATATTTATATTTATATTTTGATGAATTTTTTATTTCGTTCCTTAATGTTAGCCGGGAATAAATGTGAAACTATATGTTTTAAATGCAAACGGATTAATATTTCGCAATCGGGCTGCACGTGATAGAGATAGATTTAAAACAAATTCATGCTTGGAAATTATTTTAAAACCTATAAAAAAAAATTTAATTTAAATACAGTTTTCAAAGAAATTGCATTTGTTTTCCTATTCGACAGTATAAAAAATGAAATTGTGCGACGTTTAGAAGTTTTAAAATATGCTGTCAAAACGAAATTTATCAGTCAATTCGTTGCTACCACTATCAAAATGACTTCAGCAATAATCAGACATGTGTTTGGTTTATAATATTGATTATTATTAACATTAAGCCATACAAAATCCAAACAAAACTTTCCACGTGAAAAATTCGACGGTTGTAGAAACACATTTGTAGTGGGGCGTTAAAATCGCTAAAATAATGCGCTGAAATGAATATTGACGTTTCAAGCTATTAGCTTAAAATTAACATAGACTTTAAAGTATTTTTGAAAGAAAAATTCGAAAAATCTAAAAGCGTACGAATATGAAGAATTATTTCTTTCTATAATCTAGTATCATTTTTGGGAAGGAATTACAAAATGAGACATTACAGGAAGGGGGTATTTTCCCATATGAAAACATTAAGTGCGATGGAAAATCCTTCTTCCTACTAACCCACCTTAAAACATGCGGGTTTTGTCCGATTGTAATTTTTGGACATTTTCTTGTGTGCGAATATTTATGATAATAAGAAAGAGAATATGATATTGATATGAATGTAAATACCAAAACATCAGTTAAAATGAAACTTTATATGCAGATAGTAATCCTGATGTCCAAAAAGAAATGGGAAAGGGAACAAACGAAGGATTGGCGACAGTGAAAATAAAATTCAACATTGCACCAGTGGGGAGCCTACCCTTTTGCCAGGGGGCAATTCCATGTAGGTCTGTCCCGCTTAATGGGTTGTAGAAGAAGAAATTGTCCTTGCAACAGTACAGCCATTTCAACAGCTTCGTTAATCTTATCTTACACATCTTGCAGGAAGTCCATAGATGTTAGCGATACCCCGTGGTTCACTGGGCAGTAAAAATTAACAAAAAAGTTTTATTGGAGAGATCCTGTCAATAGTCAACGTTTTGACTAATCTATCATGTGACGTGACAGACCGGGGCTCATCCTTGCACCTGTCAGAAATAAGATTTTTTTTTGTAATATAAGCATAGAAACGGCAACTAATTGGCTATGAAAATCAAAAAAGTAAGCGAAAGTTCTCTGAATAAAATGCTGTAGATCTTTTTTTCATGTATCACCCGAATTCGGTTATATCAACCGAAAAGATCTCAGCTCCAGTTATTAATTTACCGTTTTCTTATTAGAAGATTAATTAGATATTTAAGATTTTAATTTTTAAACGGGCTTTTTTTAGCTAGAATTGTGTTTAATACCATTTTTTTCTGTAATTTTTTTTTATTATAGAGATTTTCATTAAATTAATTTGGTTGAATAAATTACTAAAATTTTTATTTGTTTATTTAAATGCAAATTCGATTAATGAAAAATTCATTTTGGATTTTTTTAAATATCTTATTTTATTATATATGTGTGTGTATACAGAGAAAGAGATTCTTCTCGAATGGAACCATAAATATCCATTAATTCTTAACGTACCTGTAACAGTATCCCACTGCAACAACATCTTACATTTAAAAGAAATATTATTATTATTATTATTATTATTATAAAAAACTAGAATTTTTGACGTCTAGTAAAATTCAGCTTATAACCAATTTTTGAAATAAAAGAAATATGATATCACTCAAGCGATTTTATAATATTTTCTCCTGACAATGTGTACGGCGCTAGGGACTGGATCAGGACCGGTTACAGGTTTCCTGGGCCTCTGGGCAAATCAAAAGTATGGGACCCTACTAGAAAAAGTTTAGAAATCCGACGCTTATACGAATTACCGTATAATTGAATCACCATTTTTTTTTTGTATTTAAGAGCATAGGTTAATTGTTGTTATTGTAATCAGCACCCCCCCCCCCCTCTCCTCTTAGTAAATCAGATTCTGCTTTACAAGCATGGTTAATGTAAAAGGTGGTTATTAAACTTTGATCTATTATCGTAAAAAAGTAATTCACTTGAGGGTATTCTGAAATTTTTCATTTTACCCGTTTAATAATCCCATTGTCCCTGATACATTTACAAACAAAATTGAAAACTTCAGCAAATTTCAACCAGGGTATTTAAGAATTAACAAGAACAAAAAATCATGCGTAAAGCATAGATTATGTAACACTTTCCAACACTTCCAAAATAATTTTACAAATCATTACCGTTTAATAAGCTGAAAGATAACATCTAAGTAAACAATTTGGAAAACGCATAACATATTAAAAAACGTAATTTCAGGAACTTCCAACACATACAATATTCGGAAAAATATCCGAATACTTTTATTCAGCACTGTATATGATATTTGTATATATACTACATAGGATGCTAAATTTTAGTTGAGTTAGGAAACGCGTAGCACAGTTTAAAATTCTCCTTCTGGAGTTTCTTTCAATAAACGGAAATGTGTTCGCTAACTTTTGTGTTGCACTGTATATGAAATACAGAATTTATACACACCAAGTAATAGACAAAAATTGAGTTCAATTTAAAATCGCGTTCAGCAACTTAAAACGCACTTCCAGGAATTATTGTTAACAGACAGTAGAGAATTCTTTTGTGTGTTCCTGTAAATGAACGATGACTGCTATACACACGCTATTCTGTAGTAAGCCTCTTGTAACGCACCTTAGTGATATATATAATTTTCAATGCGTTTAAAATAGTGAAACATTATTTAATTAAACCGAAAACGATTTTTCTCCATAGACGTGATGTAACGGAATTCGTTTGACTGTCCCTGTAAAAAAGTATAAATGCTACACACTTCAGTTGGAATAGGGAACATGCTATAGATAACGACAATAACATATAAAAATTGCAGAGCAATCCGAGCCTATTTACGGGAGTTAGAGCACGGACATACGGCAGACTGCCATACGGCCAGACAAACCGAAGTCATAAACACTTTTCAACTAGGTTGGAAAGTGTTAAAAAACGTTCCCTCCCCCTATAAAAGTGATACAGCTTTGATTATATTGAATTTGCTACCTTATAACCAACTTTTCATATAATGAAAATTGCTTTTAAACACCAGTTTTGACTGTTCATATACGTATAATTTGTTTTAGAATATTAATGTCATAACTCATATTTCGCATATATAAAATTAAAATTTATAAAAATCGCAGTATGTTTGTGATGGTCAATACTAACGCCAAAGAATAATAAATGTGAAAAAATATTACAGACAGGCGATATGAGTAAAAATCTATCATTTAGAGGCAAACTTTACATCTTTATAATTCCTAAAATCCTTCATCGAATGGCTTCCAATTCGATATCCAGTTAAAATTGGACTACCCCCTGGTATTAACCATTTTTTAACACTTTGTAACATAGTTGAAAAATGTTTATGAATTCAGTTTGTCTGTCTGTTTGCCGTCTGTCAGTGCTATTGCCATACAATTGATATATGTTATTGAGATTTACTGTGGCATGTTCAGTATTTAACATGAACAGTGTGTAGTCCTTATACTTCTAGTACAGGGGCACTCAAAAGAATTACATTACATTATGATCTATGGGGGAAAATCCTTTGCAGTGTATTTTAATGATGTTACACTATTTCAAATATATTCAAATAATTATACATCGCTGAAGTGCACTTACAAGATGCTTATTATCGAATACAGCACAAATAGCACTTATAAATACTTTACAGGGTAACTAAAATAATTCCTTTATATTATGGTCTATGAGGAAAAATCGTTTGTGGTGCATTTTAATCGTGTAACACTATTACAAACATATTAAAATTGATACAATTTTCTAAGGTGCGCTACAATAAGCTTTTTGTAGAATATGGAGTGTAAAGCATTTATCATTCATTTACGGGGCCACACAAAAGTATTCGGTTACATAATTGTTTACGGGGAAAACAACTTTCATATATTTATGGAAACTTTTACTGAGGGGAGGAGGAGGGGGCAGACATGAAATTAAAAGAAATAAAACTTTACATGCATAGATTTTAAAAAGGTTGAAATAAAGGCAAAAAAATGAAAAAAAAAATTTATCGAAAATTTTTCGTTATTTTTACTTTTACAAAGGAGGAGAGGGTAGAGTTAAGGAAGGCAACAGAAAATATGAGTCAAAATTTGGAGATTTTGTCCAAGAAAACACAATTTCACAGCAAAATTAAAAATGTTTTTCCAAAAATGATTTGAAATAAAATTTAGAATCTAAATTTATTGGTTATAATAGTTCTAAAAAATAAAAAAGAAAGAGAGAGAGAACGTTTTTACTCGGTCGACAATGAGAGACTTTAAAAGCACAAAACAAAAGGAAAAATGCAAAATAACAAATGCAGACATAACAATGTAAATAATTTAGGATCCGATAGATTATTTTTTTTTTTTTTTTTTTTTTTCACATTTTGATAAATGAATTCTTTAGTTATAACCACATCTTGAGTTATAAGGGAGTTTTTCTTATGATGATATTTATCGGGCTGTTGCGTGCTATTCAGAACTACAATTTTCACAGCATTTTCTAAAAGACCGCCTGCCAAAAAATGGGAGAATGTTCGTCTTTACAGTTTCTAAATAAAAGCATTTGTCAATTCCATGTTTTTATGAACGAAACTGAATTAAGAAATCTGTTAAAAAATAGTCAATTTGGATTCCAATATAAAAAGATTATACGACTATCTATGGACAAGTGGGGCATTTGCCCAGAGTCACTTAATTTAATGTCTCAAACAGGGCCATACAGAAAGATCGTGGGTCCCGGTACTAATTCCAATGTGGGGCCCTTCACCAATAAAATAAAATCTGCTTACACGAAAACGTACAGGAAATTCAGCTTAAAATAGCTTTTTTTCATCTTAAAACGTATGTATGCATGAATGTTTTTTTTTTTTTTTTTTTTTTTTTTTTTAAATTACCGTTTACAACAGAATTCCTTTATAAACAGCCTTTAAAGTATTAGAAAATAAGTATGCCGACCCAATGTGCAGTGTGTACACCGCACACAGGCGCCGAAATAGGAAAAGCACGAAAGAAATATTTTAGGCGAGGTACAAATATTTGAAAATTCAATTTAAATTTATTGAAACTGTACGTAAATCGAGATTGGCTTACTTCTGATACATTTAATTAATTCATTTTTATTCATAATTTTATTCATTTTTATTTTTCTTCCATCCAATGTATTCAAGTTGAAGGGCGTCGTTAGGTACCTGAAATATTTTTTTCAAAAAAGCTAGTAACATTAAAATTACGAAAGGGCGCCCGCGATTGTCGCGTTGGACATCTTAGAACAGGCCTGTCCAACCTTTCAGAATGCAGGGGCGCACTACAGCATATGGCAAACGTTGTAGTGCTCCGTTATTTAAATGATTGAAAACATGCAACACTTTATCTGACTGCGTAGTTGTAGCGATACATATACTGCACGATATATAAATGCGTATAGTATAGTACATTCGCATAATGGTAAACATAAGCACCCAGGTTATGCATGGAAACAGAAACATTTAAAAATATTGAATTTTAAATCAAAATTTTTAAAATAACGGTCCTATATATTTAACGTTAGGCAAATAAAAGCTATAAGCAAGTAACTAAAAGTCAAAAGGTGCATAGGTATCCCCCGCCCCTCCTTAAAATCTTCGAGAAAAGGAAGGGTATTTGAAAGTAATAAAAAGAGGTCGCCAAACGTCGGGTACTCCCCACAACCAATGAAATTTTCAAGCTACGCCTTTGATTCGCTTATACAGAAATTGTAAATTGAAAAACATTTGACATTTTTCGATATAGACAAACAATTTTTTCTTTCAGGAAATGCTGTCAAAGTTAATGATTTAAACCAAATTTCGGGAGGCGATACCCAAGGAAGGTCGTCATGAAACACACTGCAAAAAAAAAATGTTTATTTTACAATATCGTAAAATTAACAGTAATAAACATTAAAATAAGCAGTAATACTCTGACGCGCATGCGCGGCAGCGTATTACTGCTTATTTTACTGTTTATTACTGTTAAATTTACGGTATAATACTGCCAGCTGGGGTATTATACCAGTATTATACTGTAAAATCAACACTTTTTTTTTTTTTTTTTGCAGTGCAGCAATTGGCTACATATAACTCAAACAATAAATAAAAAAATAAAATATCGTATAACTCAAAATGTAATACATTTTAAAAAAATGAAAAACGCTATTAGATTCCAAATCACTTTAATAGTATTCCTAGTTATATATGAAAATTCGATGTAATATGTTTTTGCTATTCATATATTTTTATTTTTGAACTCTGCAAATAATGTTAAAATTGCTAAAATACACTTATTTAATAATCTGAATACAATATTCTAAACATTCAATGTTAATACATTCTTTATATTTTCCTTTAGACTCTTAAAAAATTACTATATTTTACTCCCGTTTTGAGCATTTGTAATTATATATTTGAAATATTTTAAGTATGGTACACAAAATGAAAGGGTGCCGGTGCATTTGAAATGTGAATAAAGTAGCGGGGCTTACTCAAGATAAGAAATTAATAGTTTTTAATAATTTTGGATTAACTTGTGGTTTTTAATTATTTATCTAAACTTATAAGCTATAACTTCTATATGAAAAGCAAACTAAACTTAATTCATTTCTGGAATGATAAAAAACTATCAATTGCTTCTTAGTCTTGTTTTTTCGCTATGTGTACAACATGGTCAAAAGAAAACTCATCTCCTCAGGGCTAGAATTTTAGAGGTGAATTTCCTCTTTTAGTTCAAAATGTAGGGGAATTTTTCTTTTGGGGGAGAGGGCGATGGAGGCAGTAGTGGGTTAATTAAACATCTTAAAGATTTGATTTTTGCATAGTGTCACATTTTATTTACTGCAATCATTACAATACTATCAAATCAATTGCTTTATTAAATCATATTATATACAGTAACACTCTTAATAATCTCGACAGCCTGACACTCGAGTCTTACACGGATCGGGTTGCACCAGAATCCGAAGTGAAAGAAATTTAATCTATATTTTAATACATTTATAAAAAAGTATATTGCACAATTTCATTGCTTATGTCCAAAAATAAACACAACACATATATTCTCATTAATATTCAAATATATACTTTTTTCATCAGAAACATATTCAGAATTTCTTAGTAAAATCGGGTCAAGACGAACATGGCACAAAATAGTGAAAAACCAACCTGCAACCTAAACAACTAACCTTTTGATTACGGGCCCAGTATCTGCGACTATTTTTATATGCAATCTTTTTCCAATTTCCAACAAATTGTTTGTGGCAGATTTCTCTTAAAAATATCCTAATATAAATATAATACAGCGGAGATTTTCTGCTACCGATGCACAAATTTGACTATTTTCTGCGAATGAGTGTTGTAATGAGTGCGTTTTTTTTTCCGCGATCGATTGAAAAAAATCGCTATTTGTTCCCCCGATCTTCGGCGAAATTCGCAATATTTTTCCACAGCTGTTTTAGAAAATTAACGATTTTTACAGCTTACAATTGGCAAAATTCGCTATTTTTTTTTTTCGCATTCAATTGACAAATTAACTAGTTTTGCGTAATTCCGAAAAACAAAAAAGTTCGACGAAAATTTAAAAATATTCCCGGTCTGTGAAAGAAGTTAAGAGGAAAAATCCTGCACATAACTTTTTATTGTGCTGGATTTTGTTATTTTGTGGACGATTTACGCAATCCCGTGTGTTATTTGAAACAGAGTCCCTCAAGAAAAAGTCGCACCCCTTCCCCACTCTCTCGCAAGAAACTCTTGAAATGGGGCCTCTGCATTAAAAATTGCAAAGAATTAGTCGGCTCGTAAAAATGCTCCATTTTAGGCAGTTCTTCGTCTTAGCAGGTATAATTATATGGTTCCTTTTCATCGAAACTTTTTTCCGGTTGAGAAGAAATCTGTTATAGACAGGTTTGTTTTCACAAGTTTTATTGCAACACAACTATGCTCTTCAGAGGTGCAATACAGAAAGAATAATTTAACAGTCTAAGAGGCATCACATTATACATCATATTAATAGAGATTTTTCGTTAATGAAAGAGCGAATAGTTGAGTTCATAAAGTGATTTTTTACAGTTTAAATATTAATTTACCTATTTATCATACAATGTTTATAATGGTTTCTATTATAAGCATGATTTGTTCCTATTTAATATATATTTTTATTTATTTCTTATGTATACCTCTAAAAATAGTTCTAAAAAACAGTTCTCTCACAGTTTCTAAACGATATTTCTTTTCATTATACTAAAAATGAAATTAATTCAGTTCCCTGAAATATTTTTTTATTAAATTTGTATTTAAATATTTAAAACGGTTCCTATTTTATACTCTTATGCTATGTACGTTATTTAAAATTATGTTATATTTTTTGCGATTGAATATATTTGTTTATCTATTTCTTTAGTCTGCTTTTATCTGCAAAGTAACAATTCCTATTTTATATACTCATTTTTAACAGTTTCCTATACAGTTGAAAAGTGTTTATGACTTCGAATTTGTCTATCCGTGCTTTAAGTCTTGTAAATCCCCTCCCCCCCCCCTCTACTATACTGTCACTAAATTTAAATATTTTCTATGTCTTTAGAATACAGATATGAATACACAATTTTTATATCTGCCTCAAGTAAGTTAACACTTCGCGACTCGCAATTCTGTCTTATACTTTTTTATGCAAGTCGGTTTCACTTTCATAGTTTCTCTTGCGAGTCGGGTTAACACGGATTTTTCACACCAATGTCCAAAATATTTTTTCAGATGAAAAATCTATATACAATAACACCTCCATAACGGACACTCCCGAATAGCAGACACCTCTATTTAGCGAATACTTTTTCAACTCCTAACACTTTATATACATATGTACGCTTTTACCTCTAATAAGTAACAAACTATCAGAAATATATTACACATGCGTTTTTTTTTTTTTTTTTTTTTTTTTTTTTTTTTTGTGTGTGTGTGTGTATCAAAAATGAAATGTTGGTAATATTCCTCATATTTCGAGAGAAGAAAAAGGGTACTTAACTGCACCATAAAATAAGAATAATCTAATATGATTACATATTTATATACATAGCCGGGGGGCTGCAGCCCCGGGACCAAAACCTGCCAGGGGACCCCTCAGCAGTGGCTTAAGTTGTATAAAATTTTCGTTTTAAAAATGACTTAATTTACCCCCCCCCCCAAAAAAAAAAAAAAAAAAAAAAAAAAAAAAAAAAAAAAAAAAGGTGTATTAGTACATAGAAATTGCGAGAAAAAGTTCACTTAGTCCTATAACTGTTGCTATACTTTTCGTATTTTACCCTCTTTTCCCGAGACAAACGAAGAAAAACAACTTTATTCGATTTCCCTTTTCTACTTTGGAATCTCAAAAACACATGTGCTTAGCATAAGTTTTCCAAGAAATTACTAACGAGCACAGGACCGACTCCCTACTGTGTGACATCTACACTTGCAAAGGATATTGACCAGTAAGTACCTTTCAACAGTGTGCAAGTGACCATAGTGAAATTGCCTTTATATCGTTTCCTCTCATGCAAAAAATCCATGCAAAAAAAACGAAAAAAAAAAAAAAGAATAGAAGGGTATGCTTTTATTTTAGCTGATCTGTCTGGGACCCGTTATCAGAGCCGTGCGAAACCGGGGACGAAGGGGGTTGTTGCCCCAGGCGCGGAAATTGAGGGGTCGCCAAATTTATACAATCAACCACGTTTCTTTCTTCTGTTTTGTAAAAAAATTATGTATACACATATTGAAAATTTTTGTGATGAAAAAATACATTCTCAAAATAGCATGTGGCTTGTGTTTTGGATTCAAAAAGCGGTTGCAAGCTATTATATTGTACTATTAGATACATTTATTTTTTCCACATCCGTTTTCCAGACCTCCTTTGCCAAAATATAAATACAACATTCTCGATATATAATATTATTCTTTTAGAGATTATATATATATCTACATATAATATTTAGTTGTTAAAATTAAACCTTTCAAAATTCCAAAATTAATGCGAAATATGTATTCTATAGAATATATTTGTTCAAAAAGTTGAAGGACTTAAGAAGTTGTTAGGAAAAAAAAGTGAATTGGGCCATTTTTAAGAGAGCTATAATACGGGGCCCAAAAAGATCCAACTGATAGTTGAGAGCAGGGCGCACAATGCACCATCCCTAACATGAAAGCATGTTAAAAGGTCTTGGTATTTAGTGCTTTACATCTTCAATTAGTCGGAATTAAGCAAATTAAGCATAGGCTGAGAATTAATCATTAGAATAATTTTTTTTTTAATTAGCAAAAAAAAAAAAAAAAAAAGGGGGGGGGGATGCTTAAAAAAGGGCGCTACGGTACCAATAAAAATATGAAGGTGTTGATACAGGGAGAGGAGTCCTAGGCTCAACTTTTTAAAAGTTAAGCAGTGAGAGGACACATAATTAGGGGCAGAAAAATGCATAGCGTCCAAAAAGTCCAAGGGATCCCGGACCGGACCCCAGAGCGCCAGTGTATTAACTGAAATGCAGAAAGTTTGGAATAATAAAATGGAGAATGGGTCCCGAAAACGAAGAAAATCGGACTAAAAGGAGAAAAGTTATTACCAATTTAGGGCATAGAAACTTAAAAGGGCCCAGGGAGATCGGACCTTAAAAACATAAAAATCTGAACCCCAGGTTACACCAAGACCTGTCTTGGACTATTCTCACCCGAATTTTCAGACTTCTACGTGTGATAGATTTCGCTTTAACTTTCTTTTTAACACTTTCCAACCTAGTTGAAAAATGTTTATGACTTTGGTTTGTCTGCCGTCTGTCCGTGCTCTAACTCCCGTAAATAGGCTCGGATTGCTCTGCAATTTTTACATGTTATTGTCGTTATCGATTTTAAATTTAACTCACTTTTTGTCTATTATTTGGTGTGTATAAATTCTGTAGATCATATATACAAGGCAGCACAAAAGTTCGCGAACACATTTCCGTTTATTGACAGAAACTCCAGAAGGAGAATTTTAAACTGTGCTACGCGTTTCCTAACTAAACTAAAATTTAGAATCCTATGTAGTATATATAAAAATCTATAGATCCTATACAGGGCTGAATAAAAGTATTCGGATATTTTTCCTAATATTGTATATGTTGGAAATTCCTGAAATTACGTTTTTTAATATGTTATGCGTTTTCCAAATTGTTTACTTAGATGTTATCTTTCAGCTTATTAAACGGTGATGATTTGTAAAATTATTTTGGAAAGTGTTACATAATCTATACTTGATGCATGATTTTTCGTTCTTGTTTATGTATGTTTCAAATTTATAATTAATTTAGTTTTTTTTTTCTTCTTTAAATCATTGTGTTGTCGTCTAGAGTCCTGCACGATGTATTCCCGAAAATTTATTTTCAAATCAACTCGACCCCGCGACCAAAAAAAAAAAAAAAAAAAAAAAAAAAATAATCATGATTTTTTTTTTTTTTTTTTTTTTTTTGTCAGCTGTTTAAATCATTGTATTGACGGTGGTCTAGAGTCCTGCACGATACTATACCGGACTTATTACTGTTACTCGACTTACTGTATCCGTCTCGTATTAACACTGATGTACTGTAATGTACCCAAAATTTTCATTTAAAATCAATCCAGCCCGAGCAGGGGAAAAAAGTTTCGTCGATCCGAACCCGACAAAATAATTTTCATGATGAAAATAAATTAATTAATCTTTTAAAGCAATTGGGAAATGTAATCTCTATATTTTTTTCTCCTGCTATACCAATTTTATCTTTTTTATACAAAAATGGACGGATTTATTATTCAAATATAGTTAATAGAGGAAATATCGATGAAATCCTGCATCAGGTCAGATTGTCCCTTTTTTTTTTTTTTTTTTCGTGTCAGGTTTATTGGCGTAGAATTGTATGAGCTCGTGGAGTTCAAGCCCTTCAATAATTTCTAAAATGAACATTTTTTTTTTTTTACTTTTATTTATTTTTTTTTTATTTTGTTTACTTTCTAGTGTTTTACAAAATTTTTAAATGTTCCATTTTTTCTTATTTTTCTTTTTTTTGTTATAGGGATAAACGACATTAGGAAAACTTTTTCACTTTATGTTCAATTTTTTTTTAAATTAGAATAAAATGATCAACATTTGAACTTTTTATATAAAAAATGAAAATAGAAAGAACAGTAGTGACCATCCCCCCAAACCCAATGACGCAAATTCCCCCCCCCCCCAAAAAAAAAACTTCATACATTAACAATGACCCCCCCCCCCCCTAAACAGAACATCAATTGTAAAATATAATCTACTGATAATTTAATAATAGTATTCTTGCGTACTATCACACAAAGATGAAATAAAAGTTTCAACAGCGTAATAAATAATGAAGATATATATTTTATTATTAGCAATCTGATTGTTTCCACATTTATAAGTCCTGACTGACAAGCCCGTGTTAATACATTCACTAAGCTCCAGTTTTCACTGCGATACAAGCCTTGTCTCAATTAATATAATTCTAAAGATATAATGCAATATTAATGACTGAAGTAATGATTAATACTCTTAATGATTACATTCATATACGTAATAAGTTTTTTTTTTTAATGTGTTAGAAAAATCAATTCTTTTTAGCATAAGATAAAACAGAGAAAACAACATTACAATTTTGCTCGTTAGCCGGAGGCAGTGCCGAAACTAACCTTTTTTGCACCCGTGGCAAACATGGATTTTGGCGCCCCCCCCCCCAAAGGCGTATCCAGCTCTCCGTTCAGAGGGGGGTCATGCCCTTTTTTTTGGGGGGGGGGGGGACATATGTCTTCATTAGCAGTTTTTATATATTAAATCCACATTGGCTTTTTTCTGACCTCCCTCTTTTAAGTATATATTAAATGCTATTAATTTTCAGAATGAAAGCCTCATTACAATTAAATATATGTACAGAAAAATACAAAACATTTAAACGCTATACTATTTTAATATACATTCTTTCTGGGTTTTGCATTCTTAAAAAAGAAAAAAAAAGAAAAAGAAAAAGAAAGAAAAAGAAAAAGAAAAAAAAGAATCTAATACAAAGCGAAATGCTTCCTATAACTTATTAAAGCGGAAGCGAAATAAGGATAACAAATAACTGTTTGTGGATAAATGACTGACATCCCCACCTTCTTCTTGGGGTTGCTGAAAAGACCCCACTGTTGAAAAATCACAATTGGCTTAAAACAGCGGCACAATATGCCAACATCACAAGTATCATTCTGGCAACCATATGGGTCATTCGCCAATGCTTGGCGACTCTATTTGGCGGGGTCAAGCATAGGTAAAGTCGTCCCCCAAAGGGCTTTAAAGAATTTCCCAAAATAAACAAATACAATTCCTTTAAATAAGTTAAAAATTAAGTATGAGTTTAACAATAAAAAAAAAACATCAATAACCACCACCGGTAATTTTAGCATGCGTTGTGTTCTCAGAACCCTAAATTAAAATTTACAATAACCCAATAAAATCTCTCCTGAAAGTAAACAGGAGCCTTGGTTCACTAATTCACTCATTTGCACATACCATAATAGATGAGAAGAATGCCATTATCCTGTATATATAATTGTAATTAATTACTTTTAAAATTCTTCAAAGTTTAATTACAAATTAGTACAAATATTAGTAACAGTGCCTTAGATTAATTAAATTTACCTCTTCAATTTGGTCATACTTCAACAAAATCTTACTATTTTCAGGTCTATAATATACTTAGACAAAATTTACTTTCTTTCTATTAAAGTCACCTATGGATTTATTAAAATTCATATAATAAATATAAAAAAAAGAGAAAAGCATTTAGTTCACCAATCGATACTTAATTTCTAGTAATAACCAAACTGCATAATCCTTAATTAATTAAATTATTTTTATTTTAGAGAGTTAAATCTTAAACATTTAATCCATCATATAAAAGAGATATTTACAAAATCATAATTTTAAATCTTCACCTTTAAAGAAGAACTAGGATTCTTCAACTTATTTTTCCTTTTAAATAAATAATAAAAAAAAAAGACAATATGATGTCTTTGCTGAGTCAAATTTGAAATCGATTAAAGTTATTTATTATACAACAATAAATACACAAAACTAAATAAAATAAATACTATTGTAAAGGATAAAATTTAATACATTTTATTAAGTTATATTTTGAAGAGAAATATAAAAAAAAATAAGGAAGGGTACATATGACAAGATCAGTTTAGGTCAAAGGTAGATACTGTATACATACTTATAAAATTTTCATAACAAAAATGATTTAAATATTTTAACATGGAAAACAAATTTCTTTTGGAGACTTTCAATAGAAATTGCTCAAGAATTTAGGTAATTAATATTTTCGCCATTATATAGTCATTAAGTTCATTAATTGGATATTTCAGACTTTCGGCCAAATTATTATTACACAATAGACAACCAGTTCTATTGAAAATTAGGCTTTCTGCCGAATGTTCTTCTGCATTAATGAGCCCTCAAGTTAGAAATACGTAAAATAACTTACCAAGGTGACAGAATCTCTTAGAATGGCACAATAAATACTCATCCCGGTAAATCAGGGATTGGTTCTGCTTATACCGGTGATTTTGGTGGCGACACAGTAAGACTTTGGGGCCTTAATTTCTACAGCTGGCCTCAAGCACGTACTTTACCCTTCAATCTGGGAGCTTCAAAACATAGGGAGTTTCCTAGTTTGAAATCTTTGGTTACTCCACCGGAGAAAAGTTTCTTTTTTCAACTCCTTCTTTGCAGAGCATCAGAAAGGAAATCTCTGGACTCTGAGCGTTCACCCCTAAATTCTCCTAGGTACTATATCGGCGATGGAGGGGAAACATCTCTCGGTTAAATTGGAGCATAATGCTGTAGTTGAGGGCTTCTCCCGAAAACTCGTACGGCTCAACACTTGGGAATATGGCTTCCAAGTTCACTCTAACTCATACCAGGACGTTGGTTTGTCGCTATAGATCCTTTCCCACAACCGGGAAAAAGAAAAGGGGCTAGTGTCCGGGCATCATCCCCCTATTAAACTTTTCAGCCAACAACTCCCACAATTTCTTTCGAACTGCCATCCAACGTGGACTCTCTCAAGCCTTCTAACAGGGCGCTGGTTCCACGCTGTAAACTTGAAAAGGCTGGGAGAAAAGGGGCATCGTGAAAAAAGGCTTTTTTCGTTTCTGCTTCACTCAAACTTCAACTGGGGCTAAACTGCCCCCAAAACGTATATAACTGGACGGGTCAACATACCGCACCATTCAACTGGGGCTAAACTGCCCAAAACTATATAACTTTACTGCACGATCATACCGCATCTCGCGGAGAAACGTTTTTCCCGGGAGAGCAAACCAGTGGGGGCACAAGCCCTTGGTTGCCTCCCTACTCTCCAACAGTTTCTGACGATCTGACTGCCACTTAAAAAAAATAACACGCAACCAAACAAACTGGGGCTACACTTACCTCCCACTACAAGGACAATCGTCCAATCACAAACACAAGGGGCGTAACATTCTAGAACCCCTTGCATTCCCACATTGAATACAAAAAACAGATGGCCCCCACTGCAAACTGCACTTCGAAAACAAATCTAAAATGTTTATTTCAGACATCCTGGAAGACGCGGGACCTCCATGAAAACCCTTCAATACTGGGAATCGCATCTAGAAAACAGCATGTTTTTCTATTTTGTTGATTACGAAAAGTTCATTAACCGCCTCACAAGCCCCTACCGAAAACAACTGGCAAAACACTTAACTCTCCTCCTCTGATCCCGGGAAATATTTCTGTCATGATACCCTGGGAACCTCCGACTAGGCTCAATGAACTTTACTCCTATGTTAAAACGGATATTTACTTCTAACAAACTTACTGACTAAATATTTTTATTATTATTTTAAAATAATCCCTAAATTTTGTATATTTACATTTTCCTAAAAAAAAATCATTTATTTATATTTCTCTCAACCAAAAATTCCAAAATTCGAAGCATTTCCACCTAACAGAAGGACTTATAAAGAAATAGCCTTTCCAAGAAGAAAATCATTCCTGGAAAAATATCTCAAATAATAGGTGGCGCATGTCTTCTCCATACGTCACCAGTTCGTCTGCTTCTTCAAACCGTCTGTCGTCTGGTGGGTATCTGATATACATATACAGTTTCGGTTTGATGTTGTATGTGGCGGTGCCTTGGCAGGGATTCTCACCGGCTGCGCAGAACCGTGCAGCTGCCATTTTGTTCCAAAGTCGCGACACGATATTAACACGTTTCGTTAGAAGTCCTTCTTTAGATCTATGTTCATGAAAACTACTCTGCAAGTACAAAGATGGGGCGGTGTTGAGATGTTTTTCGGCTAAGCTCAGAATAATATTGTTTTAGAATATGTAATCTTTCTCTGTAACATTTTTTTTGTAAACATTTGTAGTCTTGATATGCAGGGTGCATGTCTTTAAAGTCCACCTACTCAAAGCTGTCTGTAGTCGAAACTGTTCATCGGAAAAGAATGAAATTTGGAATGCGTTAGACATTTATCAGAAGAAAAAATAATAATTTCAAAAATGGCCGCCAGAGGGCACTTTCCGATAAAAATTTCGGCATATATGCAAATTTTAGCAATCACACGTGGTGTATCTGTTCACGCACAGTGAAAATGTTAAATAAAAAGACGCAATGAACCTCTTGTCAGTCTTATGCCTTTTCCATGGAAAATGTCGCGCAGTTTGCAAGATCGCGCTTTACTGGTGAAACTGCTTTATCAAAATGGCGATTCCGCATCAGAGGCTTTGCGGACGTTTCGAGCTTTGAAAAACTCTCGCAAAGGTGCAATGACTGCAAACGGAACATTACCAGAACTCAAGGACAATATTTCCCGTCTGGTGGGAATACTCCCTCAACATTTCCAACAATTTACTTCACGTGAAATGTTGAACATGCTATTTTGCATTTTAAAAGGGTACTTAACAATAATGGTGAACACATTGAACAGGTCTTGATAAACCAATTCTACCGTGTATAAACGTGTATTTTGTTAAATCCTTGGAAAAAAAATCAACAATGCGACCTCTGGTGGTCATTTTCAAAATTAATTTTTTTCCTAATAAATGTCTTTCGCATTCCAAAGTTCATACACAACATTCTATATAATTATCAAGCAGCTATTAGACATCCTTCGCCGACTGCAGTACATACAGTCAAAATTTCGGTGTGGGAAATTAAATATATTGGGTTGTTCGGAAAGTTGGTTCGTAGTGGAAAATTCTGCCTGTCAATTATTAGACATCAGATATCGGAATTAACGTATAATAATTAAATGATAGAATTTTCCGGTATGAACCAACTTTCCGAACAACCCAATATTTCAACGAGCGGAAAGGAAATGAAAGGAAAAAATAACAACGACTGAGGACTTTATCGCCACAAGGTAGGTTGCTGGAATGCAATTAGTTTTTGAGTGGACAGCAATTTGTATTCGAGAAATAAAAATAAATTGCAAATTATCTAAAAGTGACCCAGAAATTTCAGAAAAGTCACCATCAATTTTTGCCTTTTTTTTTTTTTTTTCAAAATTGAAAACCGATACAATCAAATGAAAATTCGACGAACTTACCAGCTGATTAGGGATAGTCCATTATAATACTATAGAGAGAATCGATTGGTTAAGCGCAGTAGATCGTAATATCGATAATAACAGGGCCCTGCTCTATGACGTGGAGGCCGTTTGATAAGATATACGCTATCGATGATGCCAGGACTGTAGGGTGACTTGACCTCCCCCCAACCTCTCCTATATGATTTAAAGAGATTAATTAGAAATCATTACAGTGCATGGATAATCGACTAATATACTGCAAGATTTCATCCAATATTATATGTGGATAAAATATGAAAAGCGGAGCTTTGATAAATAAGGGGGGTTCAAAGGCTAGGTGTAGCCTGAAAATAAATCAAGTTTTTAAAAGGAATATTTTTTTTTTAATATAAAATTTTGGAATTTATGCAATTTAAATGCACAAAACGATTTTTTACTTTAATTTAAAACTAGCGGAGCTTCGCCCGCTACGCTGATCGGTTTATTCCAAACGAATCTCGAATTAAACGAACTTACAAGGAAGGTGTATCTGGCTATGCTTTAAAAATTCGACAAATTAAAAAAAAAGAAAGCTTGACACTGCACATCACAAGCTACTCAAGTATATATGTGCGTGCAAAAAATGGTTAAATTGCTATGCATAATTTTTGATTCTATAAAACTTGTGTAACTGAACTATCTTGACCAATTTCAACATAAAATAATTCTTTGATTTAAAACTCTACTTCAGAGTATTTATCCTATATTTTTCTATAACACTACCAGTTCTTATGCTTTTATGTGCAATAGTTTTTGCAGGATAGGAGGGAAAGTGAAAAGCATAATAAATTCAATACTGCAGAAGCAGCGTTAAATAGATGACATAAATGAGCGTTATACGTATAAGAAACCACCATTGAAATATTTCTCTCTGTTTCACTGAGGACAAATTAATAAACAACTGAACACAAATCTCTCAAGTAAAACCATAAAAAAATTAATAATTTGTTACTGATCCGTAAGCATGATTCTTATTAAAAAATTATTAATTCAATTTCAAGCAATTATTTTCTTATTTTGGGGTCAAATTTTAATTTCAATAGGCGTTTTTCTCAAAACAAACGTTTTTTATTGATTCAAATCGACGAAGATTGCACTTTAAAATTCACAGCTGCCAATCTTTGGGGACGGGGATGTTGTCATACATCTATGTTCTTCAGAGGTGTACTACAGAGTGGATGTTTTAACAGTCTTAGAGGACACCTGTAAAAACGGAACCTGTCTATCACGAAAACCTGTCCTAAACGAAACACTTTTTTAGTCCCATCGAAAGGAATATATTTTAATTATACCTGCTAAGACGTAAACCTGTCTAACACGGAATGTTTTTGCAGGTTTTTTGCGATTTTGTATTCGAGGTTTTACTGTTTTTGTATCCATGATTCAATTTACGTTTCACTTTCGAAGGGAAGGACAGGAGGTCCAGATTCCCCTATCTCCCATCCTTGGCTATGCCACTGCCTTCAAAGAAAATTTGCACCTAACCCCCCAAGAAACTTATGACTCTCCGCCCCCCCCCCTTTTTCTTTCTTTTTTTTTAAATCCAATGGCACCACAATTTTTATTAAATAAAATGAAATAAAGGATCACCCACCACATTGAAACAAGAAACTTTTCATTCAGCAATGTTCCTGGTTCGAATTATATTTACTTGACTGGGGCAAAAAATGCGGAAGGTTGGCAGATATGAAAATTTATAACCGTCGCATTAAATCAACAAATTCCATTTCTTTCATTGAACAATCGAGCCATATTATTTTAGACAACAGATCTATTAAGTTATTTTGTCCACGTTTCAACGTAACTCTGACCTCGCCGTAAATCAATTAAAATGCTTTCACAATCGAAAGTTTATGATATTTGAGCGCTCTCAATTGTGCTAAAAGCAATCGAAATAATTCACTAGCCCGACGGTATTAATATAACTCGTAGCATGCCTACTTCACCAAAGGCCATTTGAAGGAATTTAAATTGGTATGTTGAACTATTTTTTCTCGTTCTTTTTTTTTTTTTTTTTACGCTATTCTAATTTCGTTGCGTTAAATTGTTATAAATCGATCATTATGCACGTTCAGACTTTTGCGTTACCTATTCGAAACAATGGAAACAATGGTATTTTGCCGTAGACAGAATGTAATAATTCAAATGTAATATAAAACGTATGTGATTTTTATAGACGATAAGGTTCAAATACCGGCTACCACTTTTATTTTCAATCTAGATCCTACAATTTAAAAAATTAGTGGAGGAAAAAGTCATGGTAGGATACCTTGATATGTTTCACATCCGTTTAGGAAAAGGACCCACCAGTGGCTGAGAGGTTCTGCTCTCAAAGCTGGTAGACGGGAGGTGCTGGGTTTAAACCCCTGTCGCGCTCGTGGACCTAACCGTTCAGAGTTTTCCGTGATTTTCTTCGAATCTTCCCGTAAATACGGGTTAGGATCCCTTAGAAAGACCCCCCACGGAGGGCACTCCCCCAGGGCCTATACCCCTCGTGTAGATAATAGGCCGTCGTAAAATCAACCAACCAACCAACCGTTTAGAAAAAGAAATATTTCATATTTATTTTAAATACTAAAAGGTGTAAATTAACAACATAATACATAGTAAAATAACTTTTATTAGATTGTTTTACATGTCTCGGCTCACTCCGAGCCATTTTCAAAAACAAATGAGAATATTCCATAGTTGCACGGTCTATAAATATGTAAAATAATATTACATACAAAATTTCAGCCTACAGATTTTTCATAAGACGGGCCTTTATAGTATGTACTGAAAATAAATTGAATAATGAATTAGATAATATTCGTAAAATTCCTTGTAATAATGGTTTTAAGGTACACCATATCAATAAATTAATCATGGATATCGCCAATAATAAGAAATCAGAAAATAAAGTTGATTCGCAAAAATACTTTATACTCTTCAATATTATCCAAGCTTTTTTGAAAAATTAAAATACAGCTTTAAACGTTTCAATATCTGCTTAAAGAATATAATTTGAAGTAAAATTGACCCAATTAATCTTCAGTAGTGTATGAAATACCTTTTATTAAAGAAGACGAATCTAAGAATTACTATTTTGGCATTACAAGCAGGAAATTTAATTACAGAAAAAAGGAACATAATAGCTGATATTCAGTATAATAGAAAAACCACAGCCCTGGCAAGATTGTATCAAGAAGAAACCATCCAAATATATTTCAATGAAAGTAAAATAATTTTTACCTCCAGTCAATACTATCCATCCATAATAAGAGAAACCATAGAGATAAACCATAGAGATACTATCACGCAAAAATACAATAGGTAACGATGCAGCCTCTTTTAACCTACCGAAAGGGTGGCTCGAGTGACTCCATGCTGACAGACATGAAAATAAAAGAAAACTGCCCAGTTAAACTGACGGCATTGAGCTCACAGGCTATTCACACTAACTGTAAATTATATTCTTATTTCAAAGAATTTGAAATAAGCCCTCGAAAAATGAAGAAATCCACAATATATTAAGAGGGGGGAACCATTCCCCGTTTCTCCTTCTTATAATTAACCAATGAACCCATAAAACTAATCGGAGAAGCGCCTTACCACAATGAACCTATATACAAAATTTGAAAAAATCGGATAATTCTGCATGAAAAATCCATTTATCTAAACTAAGGGGGGGGGGGGG
Source organism: Maratus michaelseni (assembly GCA_963931845.1). Taxonomy (NCBI): domain Eukaryota; kingdom Metazoa; phylum Arthropoda; class Arachnida; order Araneae; family Salticidae; genus Maratus; species Maratus michaelseni. The sequence continues at coordinate 467,725,636 of OZ007587.1, forward strand.
GTTAGCCCCCGTCCCCTCCTTTATACTTAACCAAAGAACCCCCAAAACTAATCAGAGAAGCGCCTTATCACAATGAACATATATATAAAATTTGAAGAAAATCGGTTAATTCTGCTTAAAAAACCCATTTATCTATATCAAGGGGGGTTAGTCCCCCCCGTTCCCCCTTTATACTTTACCAGTGAACCCCCAAAACTAATCAGGGAAGTGCCTTACCACAATGAGCCTATATACAAAATTTGGAGTAAATTTGATAATTCTGCATGAAAAACCCATTTATCAAAATTAAGGGGGGGGGGGTAGCCCCCGTTTCCTTCCTTTACACTTCACCAATGAACCCCCAAAACTAATCAGGGAAGCCCCTTACCACAATGAGCCCATATAGAAAGTTTGAAGAAAATCGGATAACTCTGCATGAAAAAAATCATTTATCTAAAATAAGGGGGGGGGATTAACCCCCCCCGTTACCCCCCTTTATACTTAACCTATGAACCCCCAAAACTAATCAGGAAAGAACCTTATCACAATGAACCTATATACAAAATTTGAAGAAAATCGGATAACTCTGCATGAAAAAAATAATTTATCTAAAATAAGGGGGGATGATTAACCCCCCGTTACCCCCTTTATACTTAACCTATGAACACCCAAAACTAATCAGGAAAGAACCTTATCACAATGAACCTATATACAAAATTTGAAGAAAATTGGATAATTCTGCATGAAAAAAACATTTATCCAAATTAAGGGGGGTTAGCCCCCCGTCCCCCCCCCCTTTATATTTAACCAATCAATCCCCAAAACTAATCAGGGAAGCGCCTTATCACAAGAAACCTATAAACAAAAGTGGAAGAAAATCGGATAACTCTGCATGAAAAATTCATTTATCTAAATTAAGGGGGAGGATTCCCCCCCCCCCGTAAGCCCCTTTATACTTAACCTATGAACCCCCAAAACTAATCAGGAAAGAACCTTATCACAATGAACCTATATACAAAATTTGAAGAAAATTGGACAATTCTGCATGAAAAAACCATTTATCTTAATTTAGGGGGGTTAGCCCCCCCGTTCCCCCCTTTATAGTTAAACAATCGATCCCCAAAACTAATCAGGGAAGCACCTGATCACAAGGAACCTATAAACAAAATTGGAAGCAAAAGGGTTATTTCTGTCAAGAGTTATCGCGTTACGTACGTACATACGTACATACATACATACATACATACATACAGAACGGGCGGGCACATAAGCTCTCAGGCTTTGATAGCCTGTGAGCTAATAAACAACCCAGTAAAAATAAAAGATAACGTGCGTAATTTTTTTTAAAAAAGTACATGAAAATGAAATGATAGCATTTTAAATAATAACTTCAAAGACCGTGCAATTACTGAATATTCTCATTTGTTTTTTTATAATGGTTCGGAGTGAGCCGAAACATGCCAAAAATCTAATAAAAGTTATTTTACTGGTATATTATGTTGTTAGTTTACACCTTTTAGCATTTAAAAGGAAATATATTATTACAAGGTATTATAATTTATTATATTGAAATGTTTCAGTTTAAATGCGTTTTCTATTTATAAAAAGAAAAATTCCGAAAGTCTGTAAAACTTGAGTTTAGAATACCGGCTTTAATGAGGTTTAAATACCGGCTACCTCACTTTTTTGAATCCAAAAGAATCCCACAAATAGGGCTAATTTCTCTAATTAAGAATGAAGAACACTGTTTTAATAGATTTCATTGATTAATAACATTTTATTTAAAATCGAAACCTTCTAAATTAAGTGATTATAATTTGATCTCCCACGAAGTTTTTTCCCTCCCAGGCAGTACTGAATTCCGACATTTCTCTCCGGGAGGGATTTCTGTGGCTCTGGGTGTGACAATATAGAATTCCTGGGGATTCCACCCCTCTAAATTCATCAATGCTACGAAGCAAACATTGAATTTATCATGTTGATAAAAACATTTTTATTGAGCGGGAAAAAATGGAAGATTTTACATAATAATCGACACACACACAAAAAAAAAGTCGTGGAAAAATTATTATAATTACTATTATTTATTACGATTTTTCTGGGGAAACGCAGGGATATGATTGCTTTTAAACGTTTTGTACATCTTACGTCGTTTTGTACATAAGGAAATAAAAAAAATAAAGTTTTGAAATTTCCTCTCATAATCGGATTAAATGTAAGTTGGATATTTATGCCATTTGTTATGTTTCGTGTATAGGTTGATGACAACAAATATGTCTATATTTAAACACACTATGGAGAGTTCTTTATTTTTTAAGGAGTGGGAGTTTTTTTTTTTTTTATCACTGAACACTTCAGTGAGATTGCTTGCATAATCTGTGTGCCAAAAAATTCAAATAAAAATAAGTCCACCTCTGTCTACAGCTACATTGAGCAGAAATCGTTCCATTCAAAAACAGATCAATAAAATAGTGATTTTTTTAAAATCAGACTGAAAAACTCCTAAACATTTTTAGTAAAAACGTTCTGGTTATTATTATTATAATTATGATTACAGCTTTTTTTTTTAATATAATTTTACCGAAAAAAGGAAATGAAGCTTTTCATCCCTGATAAGTTTGTAGTAAATTTTCGAAACTTTTTAGTGCTGCCATCTAGTGTAAATGTTCATAAATATCCTTTTATTAATACAGACAGTTTTGTAAAATATAATGAAAGTGCTTTCCATATATTAAATTGTTGTGTGTTGAATGAATAATTTTTAAAAGTATTTTTTTTTCTTTTTAGGTGAGTTATTTGCATCTTTTGACTGAATATGAAAAATGTGTAAGTACTCATACGTTGATGTTTTTTAAAAATGCATATTTTGAAATGCACGTCTGTGCTTTAATTTTGAAGTCTTCGTTTTTTATAAAATTTCATTTTTCATTGTCATTATTTTATTTTTAAAAAAGGATTTCTAATGTATTTTTGTCTGTTCAAGCTAAAGAAAGCTTGGAAACTTCCCAATTTTAAAAGTATATTCTGTTAATTTTATTTGCATTTCTCTAGATTCAATTTGGATATTTTCTTCAAATTGCGAACATGTCTATAATGCGCCGTCTTAGTTAATTATGTTGTAAAATGTGTTACACTACACTGAACAATATTTTCAATGTCTGTAATGTTTTTAATACTTTGTAATTTCTACTTTCGCTATTAAAATGTTCATATCTTAAAATATATCTACAAAAAAAATGTGAATGTGATTATTTTACCGAGAAATTATCTGGTATTTGGAATTTTTCATCATTTTACTTTAAAAATATTTCGATCAGATTGTTTAACTTCCAGGGAATTTATTACCCGCCACAAATCGCAGTTAAAACATAAGTGTACAGTAATACCCCATTCTGAATTAGTTTATGCATACCCTGTATTTTTTTTTTTTTTTTTCAATCAATACGTAAATTCAGATTTTTTTACGATACAGATGCAATGTTTCAAAGCAATGTAAATGCAGATTCATTCACAAAAATATTTACTTACGTCCTATTATAAGCGTGGTGCTGCCATCTCTGGGTGATATTCTGAAATGATTTATTTTTCGAATAACTCTATAATTATTTTCTTCGTATCAACATACTTTCCCAAGAAACAAACGCAAACGATGAGAATAACTTAAAACGAAGGTGTGGGAACTATGAGACGTCTTAACTTAAAAATTTTAGCTATGACACCTTTTATTTATTTATTTTTTCTCCTATGTTATACTTAATGAAATGTGCGATTAAATCTTTTGCAGATAATGGAAAACATTTTAATTGAGAAAATTTAAAAAGGTTTAACTTTTTATCTTATGCATTGTATTGGTAGATGTGATATTTTTTCTCTCCTAATTTCGCTTTTTAGTTTCTAATTAAGCCGCCCCCCGCCCCCCCCCCCCCAAAAAAAAAAAAAGCAGAAAAAAAGTGTTTTGCATTTATGTGGATAATTGCTAGAAAAGAAAGATTAAATAAAAGTAGTTTCATCCTTTGAAATGCTTGTCCATATCGAGTTCCAAATTCACTCCATTATTTATATGTTCAAATATTTTAATATACTCAAAATATCACACCCAGTCTGCCAAAAATTCTCTCTCTCTCTCTCTCTCTATATATATATATATATACATATATATATATGTGTGTGTGTGTGTGTGTGTGTGTATGAAATGTTGCAAAAATATCAAAAATCAATTAGTTTATATTTGATTTAAATTATTAAGAAAAGGGGAAATTAAGATTATTTTCTAAGCAAATGAATTTAATTACCAAAATGAAATTTTACAGTTTAAATTTTTTTCCTCTCAATCCATACTTCTAATTCTTTAACTTGTAATATGTAGTAAAATGCCGAGAAAACTGTACCATAAATTTAACTCTGTGTACTTGGATTAAAAAAAAATATATACAGTATATTCTAAAAAGGGGTATACTATTTCAATATTCAGAGCGAAGGGTAAGCCCACATATAATGCCGAAACACATAATATATGTAAAGATTTGTTTTTAAAACATCAGTAGTTTAACATAATCATAAATATAGGGTTTAACACTCCCATCGCGTACGCATACTCATTTTTGCTAGGTTTTCCATCGGATCTTAGGCCTCTGTTAATAAAATAATCTCTGTTAATCTTTAGATGTGCGATGGCGCTGTCTGCCTCATGTATCTACTAGAGTCATGTACGGGTGGGATTGTACCGGACCCAAATCCGAAAATTCTGCATCATGTCGACCCGGACCTGGTGCACTTCAACCCGAAACTGATCCAAACCCGAAGTGAAAGAAAATGAATCCATATTTTAATACAATTATGAAAATATAATCTATAACTTTATCTCAAATATCAATTTTATCGTTTTATATAGGAGAAGATCGGGTAGCCCCGGACACTTGGATAAATTGCAAATAAAAAACAAATGAATGAAATTTCTGTCTTTATTTTATACTTAAAATAAAATTACAAACTTCTTTAATGATTTTAATTAAACATTGCTAATAATATCGAGTTAGTTAACGAAATATAGTGAAAATATTTTGGCCTTATTTTTTTTTGGCGTCACAAGAAACGGTGGGTAGCCTCGGACCTATTAATCAAGGGTGTCCCAACCGTTTTTTTGGCCTTACAAACATCACAATTATAATAAAAATCCTATGCATCTATGTAAACACAATCTTAATGTCTAATAAAGATCATCTAAAATAAGATCTAATTCATCTAATTAATCTTTCTTAATAACCTGCAATAAAGTTTGAGAGGAGCAACGAAAATTTATTGACGAAAACAAAACACTCACTCACGACTCACTTACTCGGCGCCCACGTCGCAATTAAACTGTATTTGTTTCGACTTTAGAGGGCGTTCATTTACAACAACTCTTTATTTACGCAACACTTTGAATTTCTTAGAAATTGAAATGTCCGCGGTTACCCGACTTTCCCCTATAAAATGAACACATATACATTTATTAATATTTAAATATATAAAATCAACCCGACCCTGAAGAATCAAAACCCAACTCGTGACTGACCTGACCCCGCAACGAAAAAATTTAGCGTCCATCCGACCCGATGCAGGTCTCTAGTGCAAACAGTTTTACCACAAATTTTTAACAGAATATTTCTCCTTCTTTAATCATACAAAAATATTACCACAAGGAGATTGCAAAAGCTGAGATTTAAGCATTAAATAGAAATTTTCTAATCAGAAAGAGTGGCGTCAGACAGCTTGAAAATTCCATGGGATGTATGCGCCTTGTGTACTTTACCTACTGTCGAATCTAGATCATAAGTTTTTTATAAGAATGCTTTATGACAGCCATGACACGTTCATGTAATATTATTATATATATTCTATTTCTTTAAATAAATCTCATTTATTTGATTTCTGGTTGAACCTATTTATGATATGAATGAGTAAAATGAATCCCCAGTCTCGATATTGAATAATATGTATATATATATATATTTTTAAATCATCATTGATTACAATGATAATGTCCTAAAATAAATCATCCGGTCTAAGAAAAAATAATGCTTTAATATGTTACGATTATCAGTTGTGGATATGATATTTTATTACTATTTTCTTTTATCTTTACAATAAGATAGGATAGTGGATTCGTAAAAATTACGACTTCCGGTTTTCTTCGGATTTATACGTTTTAGAAAGTCCTGAATACGATTGGACTGTTTTTAAAAAACGTCTGGCCCTGAAGATGTGTGTCTTTCTGTCTGTCTGTGACACACATTTTGTGGGCGCTCTATCTCAAGAACTAATCCACGGAATTGAATAAAACTTGAGATTAATAGACATTAGGTTTTGGTGTAAATCGCCCAACAGGTGGCGCTGCTATACTGTGTATTTCACGAATTCCACATTAGCTGTACCTCAATAACGAATAGATTTTTCATTTAATTTTGATTGCAGACGATTTGATTTATATACGAGAAGGTTTTGTGATTACCACAACATTCTAGTTTTTAATTCAATCGTACTGATTGGAAGAGATATAATATGATTTGACATTTTCCCAACTGAGTGGTAATGTGCCCAAGCTGGGAGTCGAACCCAGAACCTCTGGCTCTAATTGTCAATTCTCAGCTTATTGATCATATTGAGCATTGAAAATTAAAGCCTGAAGTTCTATTTACTCCTGGGCTGAACACATTATCACTCAGTTAGGAAAATGTCAATTCGTATGATACGGATATTTTTCTAAACTTTTCAATAATTATCGTACAAAAACTGTCATATATCGCGCCAGTATTATAAATGTTCAGTAAATACAAACAATTATCGCATGTCTGCCAATTCTAGGATATTACGCGTTATAAAATGCTTCACCACAATAAAAACTCACTAAAAATAATCAGTTTGAATTGTAAATTTTCAATGCAGTAAGGTTGATGAACAGTTACAGTATTTATAACTGATTGTATGTTTAATCTGTTTTAGATTTTATTTTACCCTACCACCTCGAACTGAGTTCCTTTTTATTATGTAGTTATGAAGCAGAATGAAATATAAATAGGGGACACGATTTTTATTCTTTTTTTTTTTATTTCGGGGAGGCGGCTGGGGGTGGAATGTGATAAAGCGATGTTCATACCGAAACACCAACAAAAACTATGAAATTATGTATTAGAATGTAATAATTAATTGACAACAATAGTGTTCCCCAACACTCTGAATATAGATTCCATATACATAGCAAAAAAAAAAAAAGAAGAGGAAGAAGAAATTAAGTTAAAAATTGAAAAAAAATGAAATTTGTTGAATTTAGACAGAATCTTCAGACCCAGATGCCTAAATTACCACTGTAACAATTTCAGTAAATCTCTCACAGTCTGCTAATTAGGCAGAGTAATCAAAGATAGAAGTTCCCAAGAGTTGGAAAACTTTTCTCATGCTTAGCTGTGGGGGTGACAAGAATGCCGGTTACTACAATAGGAAAAGATGAGCTTCGATCAATCTTGTGAAACTGAAATTGCTAGACAGCAAATATTTCTCTGATCTGACCGTCTATGTGTGGGGTCTCGGATCGTGGGAATTTCCTGCGTGAACATTTAAAAGTTCAGTAAGACCTCCCTAAAAAGGCTTTATCCAATGACGTAAACTAAAACTTTTTTTGATTGGTGATCGGAGAATCTTTTGTTCGAGCAAACGGACCGGAGAAGAAGATCGAGAGAGGTTAGTTGGAGTTTCGGCAGGAGAACGAGTGTTGGTGGAAAACACTCATCTCAGGACAGGTTTGCTGACAGATTTTTGAATGAGAGAGTGCGATCTCTCTGAAGTCAACGCAACAGCCTTGGATTTGGTCTTTCGGAGAGAGTGAAAAGTAGCTCTAGTTAAGACTTTAAGATTTTAAAACTACTGTAAAAGACTGGACTATTTGGTGATTTGCTATAAATTACAAGTCGAGCGAACTCAGCTAAAAAAAATTGTTGTAAATAATTTTTACCTCTAGAAATTTCAAGAACGCTTTTTAAATAAAATTTGTTCTGAAATATTTAATGAAGGTGATCCATTGTGAAATCGGCTCCACGCTACCCCATTTCAAAAACACACAACATCGTGGATTCTTTACAGCTGGTGGCAAGCGAGTCGGATATTTCGACAAAAATTTATTAGCATTAGTGAAGAGAGTCCAGACAGTAGCAGTGACGCCCGCCCGCATCTAAGCGCGCAAGATCTGACGCCAGTTCAGGAGAGGAAAACAGAGAACAAGCCCGAAGCAAGCCCTTGCATTGGCACGACAGACCACAGTTCCGTCCTGGAAGCAAGCCCGTGTTTACAGAGAACAAGCCCGAAGCAAGCCCTTGCATTGTCACGACAGACCACAGTTCCGTCCTGGAAGCAAGCCCGTGCTTACAGAGAACAAGTCCGAAGCAAGCCCTTTCTAGGAAACATCAGGAGTCGACAAACCGAGATAACCTGTGAAATCGACGACGTCTAGGCCAGACCCGAAACCGGCGACAGATGATGCAGACAAAGACTGTAGAAAAGGTAAGCTCAATTCATTTTTGAGTGGCTCTCATTTTGTTTACATATTCTTTGTTGAGGAAAATTCATTTCTGAGAAATTTTTTATTTGAATATTGATATATGATAAATTATGATAAATTTTTAAATCTAATAACTTTTAACATATTTGGAAAAATATATGTATATTTGTTATCAGCATAAAATTTGATAGTGTGAATTTTCTTTTGGCAGTAAAATAATATAAGGATTGTCAGGCTAAATGTGTATATATATAATTTTTTTTCTCGAAAAAAAAAAAAAGAGATAAAAATTTTGACTTTTCAAATAAGTCGATTGTCTAGTTATTCATGATTGAAAGATTTCAAAGGTGTACTTTTTTATATTATTAGTGAAACAATAGATGTTGTTGATAATCAAATATTTTGAATATGTGATGTTAGGAAAATTTTTTAGCAGTTGCAAAAAGTGGTCATTTTGTTACCTGCGGGGTCAGAAATATCAAGTATTGGTTGAATTATGAGCACAGAATTTCAAATTTCTAAATTTGTTTTAAATTTGGATGACCTACACCAAAACGTGTCAGTGTATTGAAAATTTTACAATATTGAAAATTTATTTTTATATGTATACTATTTTTATTATTCCTCAAATTGAATTGTATTTAAAATTGTTAGTATTATGTGGGTAGTAGCAGAAAATTTTCCATAAAGTGTTAGAATCCCTGTTGCATAAGTTAGCGAGCGAAACTATCATTTTCATCTTTATATTGTATTTACATAAAATTTTAAAATGCAAGAAGTAACTGATCTGAAACAGTGCAGGAAAATTGATTTGCAGAATTTAGCGGAAGAATTGGGAGTGGAAATAGGGAAAAATGACAGGATACCGGTAATTATCCAAAAAATCGAAGCTGCCGATGATTACGATAAAGATTTTGCATTTACGCAAGCTGCGTATATCATGAAAGATCGCGAAGACAAGATAGCCGCGGATAAAGAGGAAAAACAAAGGGAATATGAGAGGGAGAAAGAAGAAAGAGAAAGAGAGGAAAAACAAAAAGAACGCGAATTTACGTTAGAACAACTTAGATTGACGCAAGATGCAAATAGACGTAGTTCAACTAACAGTACCGGGTCGGAACGCCCACCTAAATTGCCGCTTCGAACAATCATGCATCGATTTGATCCAGAACGCTCGGATATAACTTTGTTTTTAAATTTGTTCGAACGACAGGCGACCAAAGCGGAAATAGAGACAGGTGACTTAGTGACGCATTTATTAGCTTTAGTGCCGGTCGAAATTGCAGAGTTAATTTTAAGGGAACCGCAAGATCAGACGGATAACTTTGAATACGTCAAAAAGTTTTTGCTTGAACGATTCCGTATGAGTCCCGAATCGTATCGTCAAAAATTAATGAAACATCCACGCAATCCAGATGCTCCATGGAAAGATATTATTTTTGAACTCAATAGTTATTTAGAGGGTTGGTTAAATGGGTTAGATGTTACAGATTTCAATAGTCTGAAAAATTTATTGATAACTGACCAGATCAAGCTCCGTGCTTCTAGTGAAATGAAAGAGCATTTCATTGATTCGTGGGCAAACTACAAAGACCCGTTAGTTTTGGCAAAATGTCTGGACGAATACGAAGCAGTGAAAGGGATTTCAGATAAAAAAGAGAATGCGAGATCTTTTTATGATAGGAAATCTGAAGAAACGAAACTCGAGGGAAATTCTGGAGAAGAAAAAAATTCCGACAAAAAAATAAATTGGCGAGACAAAGAAATTAAAGACAGGGAACGTATCTTTGAACGAAAGAGGCGTTGCCATACGTGTGGAAGCGAATTTCACCTAATGGCACGTTGTCCGAAAAGACAAAGGGATATTACGGAAGTAAAATCTTTCGAGAGCATAAATCACTTAGGCGATATAAGCGAAGACAAAAGCTTGTTCCGACCTTTTTTGAGTGAAAACAAAATAAATGGGAAGAAGGCGTGTGTACTTAGAGATTCAGGTAGCTCGTATTGTGTTTGCCCATGGAATTTGGTAAATAAGAGCAAATTAGGCAATGAATATGTTTGGCTTAAACAGACATTTGATAAATATCCAAAACGATTTAGAGTGGCACGTATAAAAATGGAAATAAAAGGTCTCGGATATGTAAATACGAAAGCGGCAATCCTGCCTAGACACTCTAAAATTAAACACTATATCTTAGGTAATAAGACGCAGGCTTTAATAAATGAAAAGATAAAGCGAAAGCAAAAATCGCAAACTAATTCCAGTTTTGAGAACCCGGGGATTGAGATAAACCCTTTAACAGATCCACAAGGGCAGGAAGAAATTCTTTCGTCATTCCCCCCCGAAATGAAGAACCACCGTTCTCAGTGTATTGGGGAAAAAGAAACCCTTTTGAAAAGGTCAAGGAAAGTAGATGAGTTGGTTTTCGACCGGCAGGGTAATTCGAAAAATAAACGCGAAAATATGGAAGTGAGTGTTGACAGGAAGGGTTATCATTCGAAAGTTAATCTGGAGGAAGTGAGCGGATTCACAAAGAGTTTTCTAAAATCCTTCGAAATTCTGTTGAAAGAGAGTAGGGACAGTGGAAATTCACGCCTTTGTGACACTCTTGTTAAAGAAATTGAACGGTTGTGTAAAACGTATTGTTCGGCAAACACAAGTAAAGAAATTCAGTAGTAAGTTTTTGAGTAAAATCCAATCTTTTGTACATATTTGATTATTTTTACTTTTATTGTTATTTTGGCATGTGTAGTAAAAAAGTATCTTTCAAAAAAAAAAGTCTCTAAAGCTAGATGTTCAAGAAATGGTAAGCAGTATATAAGAAATCAGGTCACTGATGTATATAGTGAGATTAAATTGAAATGTTATTTGAGCCACTCAAATATGTTGAGCTAATCCCTTTTTTGCAGATTTTCCGCGTTTTAACCCGGAAAATGTTTTGATGGTGGGGGTGTTGTAACAATTTCAGTAAATCTCTCACAGTCTGCTAATTAGGCAGAGTAATCAAAGATAGAAGTTCCCAAGAGTTGGAAAACTTTTCTCATGCTTAGCTGTGGGGGTGACAAGAATGCCGGTTACTACAATAGGAAAAGATGAGCTTCGATCAATCTTGTGAAACTGAAATTGCTAGACAGCAAATATTTCTCTGATCTGACCGTCTATGTGTGGGGTCTCGGATCGTGGGAATTTCCTGCGTGAACATTTAAAAGTTCAGTAAGACCTCCCTAAAAAGGCTTTATCCAATGACGTAAACTAAAACTTTTTTTGATTGGTGATCGGAGAATCTTTTGTTCGAGCAAACGGACCGGAGAAGAAGATCGAGAGAGGTTAGTTGGAGTTTCGGCAGGAGAACGAGTGTTGGTGGAAAACACTCATCTCAGGACAGGTTTGCTGACAGATTTTTGAATGAGAGAGTGCGATCTCTCTGAAGTCAACGCAACAGCCTTGGATTTGGTCTTTCGGAGAGAGTGAAAAGTAGCTCTAGTTAAGACTTTAAGATTTTAAAACTACTGTAAAAGACTGGACTATTTGGTGATTTGCTATAAATTACAAGTCGAGCGAACTCAGCTAAAAAAAATTGTTGTAAATAATTTTTACCTCTAGAAATTTCAAGAACGCTTTTTAAATAAAATTTGTTCTGAAATATTTAATGAAGGTGATCCATTGTGAAATCGGCTCCACGCTACCCCATTTCAAAAACACACAACATCGTGGATTCTTTACACCACAAATAAAATGTGTGGTTTCATCCTCATATTAGCCATAACATTGCTAAAGAATATGATTTTGGGACTACCACACCAAAATAGAGAAAAACTGTGAAAAAATCATAAAGTTAAAAAAATAAAAACAATATTAAAAAGGAAAGAAACCTTACCCATAAAAAAGAAAAAAAAACTATGAAATATAATCGTAAAGTTCAAAATACAACAAGATTAAAAAGGATATAGGGAAAAGAAAACAACATTTACCAGATAGAATACATGATCCAAACAGTAGTCAACACATAACACAGGCAATGAATTGGAGAAAATCATTGCATGTTGCCAAAATAAGTTTTAAATGATGATTGACCAAGGAATATTATTGTACAATATATATATACGCGGATCTGATCGGGTTCGGGTAACATCAGGTTACCCGATACGATGTAGCACTTTACTCAAGATATATCGAATTTATAAGAAAATTAAAAATGCTATTCGAATCTTAGGCACCTGAATGTGAATTAGAGTCCTGCACGATTCGGGTTATACCCGACCTGAACCCCAAAATTTTATTTAAAGTCAACCCGGCACCCCACCCGAACACAACACACTTAAACTTGAAATTGAACCAAAACTCGAAATTAAAAAAGTAGTAAAGTAGTCTACAATCATATCTCTAAATTTTATCTTTTATGTATAAAAAAATTTAAGATATTTTATATACCTATTCGTATTCAAATACGAAACTTAACATCAAACGGTAGTGTGGATTAAATCTGATCAATCCGAACCCGACCCACAAGAGCAAAAACTAAACCCTAAACAAAATCGACCTGACCCGCCCCGAACCGGGTCTTGCGATAAAAAAAAAATTAGCACCAGCCCGAACCGTACTGAACTCGGATTACCCGACCCTAGTATGAATACCTGGAATTTACAGGCAAGTGACAATAAAAACAAGGCTATGAATGCGTCTGAAATATTCGCTTTGTTAAAAAAAAAAAAAAAAAAAAAATCCAAATTTGAAAAAAACCCTTTATGAATTTTGTGCAGTCTTTCGCAAAACGCGCCTGAGTGCGAAGTAAATACTAGTTCGTCCTTTATTCGCTACCAAAGGTAATGCCTATTTCAATTTGGTAATGAAAGAATGCTATTGCTATGCTAGTAAAAACTCGCATGCCGATGCAACGTGAGCATTTGGAGACCGAAATGAAATATCGCCCGCCCCGCTCCTCCGCTGCTGCAGACCTTCACCTTGACACGCTGAGCCACTGCCAGGTGAGCGGAGAGGTGAGAAGAGAGGTGCTCGTCTGGGACACGAATTCTGGGGATGCTCCGACTGTTCTTTACGTTTCCATCCGACAGATGGCGCTGAATGGATTCAGATTGAACAAACATCTTGCACCTTCCAGCTCCAGATCCAGAGGCGGATAAAGCATTTTAGATCCAAATTGTGACTGTTCTCTGACATATACCCTAATTAATTTTCTTTCATAAATACGTAAAATTTGCAGGCAGGTATATGCGTAACTGTATAAAATTTGCGTATTTTATTAAGATACGAAGAAAACAGAGTTTCACATTTTCTTATAAGAGCAAAGAATCTGACAGAATGTTTACTTCAGGGTTGGTTCGGCAATCATGGAAATACTATATTGTCTTGAGGTTGGCTATATTGTCTTAGTATTGTCTTGAGGGAGCAATCAAATAATACAGTTAAAAATGTACCCTATTTATAGGAAAATTAAAAACGATGTTCGATTCTTTGGTGATTAAACAATAATGCCTGAAGTTATTCCCTTAAAGTTTGTGCCATGAATTCGGGATCACACTGAATTTTTCGGGATTTAACTCAAAGTTATATTTAAAATTAGCCGGTATAGTTTAAAAAAAAAATGTGAATGGCCCCTCCCACACCCTTTTAGGCTGGAAGAGGTTGGAAGATTTATTTCCCCACCCTCTAGGGCACCATTTCAGCATGCCAACACAAGAAATGACATTGCAAACTTATTTTAAAATCACTAAAATTTCAAATTATTATTAATTACCGTAATTTCCGGCGTACAATCCGCGGATCAAATAATCTTGTGTCGTCCCAGAAATTTCATTTTATATAATGTAACTAACTTACTGGATAGCTGTAAATATTTGACTTCAATTGTTAAATAAAATTTCTGGGTCTAAACATGATTGTTTGATCCGCGGATTATAGGCCGGAAATTACGGTACTAAAAGTGTTGAATACAAAAATAAATTGTCTCCCGTAAAAAATCATTCTCTATAACGCATTAAAAACAGAAAATTTCTAAGTCATGAAAATTTGAAAGTTTTAATTCATCTCTGAAAGTAGGTAATGTAGAAAGGAGAAGTAAAACGTCTTAACCATTTTAATATCAAAGGAATTTGATTGTAATTTTTTTTTCTTAATTTATGTGGGAAGAAATTTAACAACAAGAGCCTAAGGGTTAAACATTATTCGAACATTTATTTATTATTTCACTTGAAACTAAAGACATCACAAGAGTTAATACAGTAATCACTTAGCTCCGGTTACGTTCTAGGAGAACCTCGCGAATGTTGAGTCTATCAAAAGGGAGTTACATTCTGTGAAATTTTAATTAGAGTGGAACAGTATTTCGAAGAACAAAAGGATATGTGTATTAACAATAACGTTATGCATAACATATATGTAGAAGGTGAATGTACACACATATTCATAAACATAAAATTTATTTATGAAAGATAATTCAAATTATATGACTAGAAATAATTACAGCTAAAAAAAAAAATCATAGGTTGCTTTTATTTTCTATCTAAGAGCAGCTTCAGGAACCTGCACATTTTAAATTAATAGATTGAAGAAGCCGTTACCTTACCACTTCTAATATCCCCCACTGCAATGAGTAGTCTGCTGTTGTTATTATTTTGCTTTCCTACAACACTCGCTTCTTTTTCAATTGACAACTGAAAATTGATTTGTATATAGCAAACACGGGGGAAATAGCCTGTAACTACTATAAATTCTGATAAATAATAATAATAATAATAATAATCCCTGACGGCTCGGCCTACAGGCACAGATAGATTTCGAAGACGCAGACCGTGGGGCACCTGTTTGTTGCAAATTGCGGAAGAAATGACCTTTCTGCCATGATGCGGCATTTGGAAACGCCCATTTCGAAACCCAACTTGTTTGCAGGCGGAGCCAACAGGGATTTATTATTATTATTATTATTATTATTTTGCGATAATGGTTGGTCCTATAAAAAACTTGTCAATATAAAAGTTTTAGATAATATTAAGCGGATTTATGACAAATTTAAGCAGATTCGATATCTTCTGAATGGACGAAGTTATGAAATTTTTTCTTTTAAACCCCCCCCTTCCCCCCCCCTTTGGGGCCATTTTTAATGAGATAAAAATCTGTCATACATAAATTTTCGGCCCTTTTCCTAGAAGTTATAATAACTTTAAACGGATTCGATACGTATCATAACTAAGAAATTATGGTTTTTTTTCTGTTTTCACAAAATGCCCCCCCCCCCCCCATTTCCCTTCTCCCCTTGGTTCGATTTTGACCATTCACGCACTTGACCGATATTTTATGCCCCTTGATTTTATGCATCCGTTTGGAAGAGATGTGTGCAGAATTATGGGAGTTATCGTGTCCATAAAAAAGTGACATAGATAGATAGATAAAGTTTTGAAGTGAGGGTTCTGGGAGTCATGATCGGCGTAGATCTGCAAAAATTTTTCAAAAATTCCAACCTAGGTGAGAATGTAATAGGTAATATTTCTTACGAAATCTACCAAAAAATCGCGAAGAATCAAGTCAGAGTTTCGCGAATAATACGTTTTTCCGCATTTTCATATACGCGAATAATTAATAAAAATTCGCGAATGTTGATGGATTACTGTAATGCTATGTGGTTGCTGATGTCAATTTAGCTCAAATCATTCAAACTATCCCGATTCCAAAAATTCCACATGTGTAACCGAAGACACATTACTGTCAGTCTAACAGTTGTCATTGCCTGAATTTCGCACTAATTTCGCAGAATCGGGATTTCGCTGTTCATACCTAAAAAAAACAATTCATCCATTCCAGGTTGAAATTCCTTTCGTCATCCGTACATTCTCTCGCGTCATTGTTTTGTGACCGTAACTATACTCATAAATTTGTCGTCTCATCATTGACGTAACAGGTGTTTGTACGGCAAATGTAAGCGAGGAATAGACCTCTCCTGTCTTTTGTCTCTACCTGCCCATGCATACATAATAAATGGGGTGGGCGACGATGTTTTGTAACACACCTGTTTGTGTGTGGTTTGCAAACATCTTTATGGGAAAGTTTGTAATCATTTGTAGAGAAAATAATTTCGACATTTAGTAGGATGGTCAGTCAATATTTGCATAACATCACGATGAGTAAAATGGCGACCTACTCGTTCGATTAGAATGTGTATACTTGCATTCTTTAAGTTTGTCGAAAATTATTGTCCTACGATGAATTCAGGGGGGAGGGGGGGGCTCTTTCTAGAGCATCAAAATGTTTTTTGCGTGTCTCTATTTTGCAATTAGCATATTTTAGTGCCTCTACGCGGTATACCAATGTATACCAATTTCAATATTTTTGAAATAGTGTAATTTCATTAAAATCCATTGTAAACGATTTTGTATAATGTAATGGAGTTATTTTGAGTATCCGTGTAAATGAACTATAAATGCAACACACTTCATTTTCAACAGCGAACATGCCTTAGTAAACCTCAATAATTTATATCAATTACATAGAAATCCGAGTTTATTTATCTTCGAGTTAGAGCACGGACAGACGGCAGACAGACAGACAAACCGAGGTGATAAATGCTTCTCAATTACATTGAAAAGTGTTGAATACTTCAATAACCATCCAGTACAACCAGACAGATTCAATGGATCCGATAGGTACATTCAAAATGATTATTCGAACCAGATTTTATAAAATAAGTTAAATAAAGTTAAACCACAGAGAGCAATAAATAACTTAAATAGGTAAGTTAAATAGATTTAAACAAAAATTCAGGTGTGAAGTGTTTTTATCAAGGTTGAGTAAAATTTACGGTAGTTCTAGGGTTAAATTTTAATTTTTTTTTCAATAATTTTTAGCTCACAGGCTATCAAAGCCTGAGAGCTAATGCGCCCGCCCGTTCTGTATGTACGTAACGAGATAACTCTTGATAGAAATAACCTTTTTGTTTCACATTTTGTTTATAGGTTCATTGAGATAAGGCGCTTACCTGATTAGTTTTCGGGGTTCATTGGTTAAGTATAAAGGAGGGGAGGAACGGGGGCTACCCCCCCCCTTTTTATTTCGATAAATGGGATTTTTAAACAGAATTATCAAAATTTCAAGAAAATCGGATTAGTTTTGGGGGTTTATTGGTTAAGTATAAAGGGGGGGAGGGGCTAATCCCCCTTAATTTAGATAAATGTGTTTTTTATGCCGAATAATCCGATTTTCTTCAAATTTTGTATATAGGTTCATTGTGATAAGGCGCTTCCCTGATTAGTTTTGGGGGTTCATTGGTTAACTATAAGGGGGGAAACGGGGGGCTAATCCCCCCTTGGGTTTTTCATGCAAAATTATCGGATTTTCTTCAAATTTTGTTTATAGGCTCATTGTGGTAAGGCGCTTCCCTGATTAGTTTTAGGGGTTCATTGGTTAAGTATAAAGGGGGATACGGGGGGGCTTATCCTCCCCCTTAATTTAGACATATGGGTTTTTCATGCAGAATTATCTTATTTGCTTCAAATTTTGTATATATGTTCATTGTAATAAGGGGCTTCCCTGATTAGTTTTGGGGGTTCATTGTTTAACTATAAGGGGGAAACGGGGGAATGATCCCCCCTTAATATATTGTCGATTTCTTTATCTTTCGATGGGCTTATTTCAAATTCTTTGAAATAATAGTATGTATACTATACAATTAGTGTGAATAGCTTGTGAGCTCAATGCCCTCAGTTTAACTGGGCAGTTTTCTTTTTTATTAGATTGTTTGCTTGGTAGAGGTTTGGACAACCCTGTTCTAATACGTAACTGTTGTACTGACAAGGTCTCATAAATGTCACAATGCGTATGTCATAGATGTTCTGTGTACTGAAGGCGTTACCAGGATCGTGCGAAGAGAACACTGCGCTCGGGGCAAAGTTTCAATTTGGCGCCCCCCTCCCCTTCTTTTTGTGACAGGTAACACAAAACTGATAAAGTACATAAACAGAAATAAATTGTATTGAATAAACATTTCGCGTTTATGTTGGAACTTTAAAAGGTTTAATTTTAATTCAGAAATTGCAAACAACTAAATAGCATAAGAGGAAATTGCACTTATTTGTTGGAGAGATCCAGAAAAAAAAGAATGATGAAAAGAGAAAAAGAAATTCCCCAGAAAATGAATAAATAAATAAATTAAACCGTGGCTGGTAGTATAAATTTGGCGCTCCCTCAATTTCCGCGCCCGGGGCGAAGGCCCCCTTCTTCCCACGGCCCTGGGCGTTACAATGCGACGTCGTTGGGTACGAACATTCGCGCATCCTCAGAGCATCCGTAGGACATCACAACGTCGCAGTGCGACGCATTGGATACGTTCTAGACATGCTAATGTGCTGTGTGGGGTGTAAAGTGTACTCCAACTTGATATAAAAAGAAATTTCTTGAATTGAAACAAAAAGTGACGCTTTCTTGCGATTGTTACGTTTTTATTTTTTTTTTTCCTCTCTCTTACTAATGTGCACGTGCTGCTGTACAACAATGCACCGTGTAGCTGTTGTTTATTGTTCTTTAGGACATTCCCTTTACTACTTTTCAATGGTTTTTGTTTTATTTCTTTCGAATATCATTGCATAATCGCATGCTGAGAAACGTGTTTCTCCTTTTTGCGAGTTTTCGATTTTTAGAGCTTTTTATATTTATTGGCTTTCAAAAAAAAAAAAAAAGAAAATACTGTACTAGCATTATTAAAACTCACCTTAAACTCTAGTTGTTGTTTTAAACAAACGAAAAAGAAAAAAACAGACGGTGCACTGGGGAAACCAAACAGCGTACTTGAAAAACACCACACCAGGGATGGAGAACCCGCGTACCAGCTGGACAATTGCCACCACTATTTCCTAATAGTAATCTTCGTCTTGTTGAATTACATTTTGAATATTGTGTGATTCGCCACCCCTGCCTTCTTTGGAAAAAATCTATTACAATACATTTTTCTATTATAGATAGAAGAAAGTAATAAGTGGAATTTATATGAAATTTGGTTCATTTCTACGCATAACTTCATACACTTTTCGATGATACAAAGAAGACACACGGACAGACAAACATTTAATCGTGGTCTCCAATCTCCGAGTCCCATCTATACGACCCATTTCTGTAAAACTACTGTCATTAGCAATAATATTGCGAATTCTAGTTCTGAAGTTTTTTTTACAACATTTCACATTGAGTTGGTTAAAAATATGTTTTTTCGATGATAATGACTTCAAAATATGTCAGTGTTTGTTATCGTCCCCAGACATTTTTTTTTTTTCTGACTCCAATGAAATTGCATTATGTACTTTCCCCCATTTCAGTTTATATTGTTTCGTGTTTATCGTCGAACGATTATTGATCTGACGGGTCTGTTGATTCTGTGTTTCTTTTTTTCTTCCAGTGCTGTTAGAGGTGTCTTTATTTTCCTCATTAGAATTAGAACGCGAATATTAATTATTCACCCCTTTGGCGTTCGGGTATTTTTTGAAAACTGGGAAGAGAAACATTTGAGTCGTGTGATTTCTCACCACGCAACAGTGAATTTGCTCCTATCACACCCTGAAGGAAAAGTATGTTGTGGCTATCACAAAACTTTCTTCGATACAGAGTGATCCCGAATTCATGATACACACTTTAAGTGTTGGTACGGGACAGTGTAACAATCATTTATCGTATTTTAAACCAGGGTCTGTATTCATTGATTGATTCAACATTACAGGGCGTCTCACTGCAATCCGAAGTCACGTTTCCATTCATAACTTTAATACTAGTGAAGATATTTTAATGAAATTAGCAACAGACTCATCTTTGCATGGATTATAAGGATTATTGTAAGGATTTCATTAAAATATCTTCACTAGTATTAAAGTGATGAATGGAAACATGACTTCGGATTGCAGTGAGACGCCCTGTAATGTTGAATCAATCAATGAATACAGACCCTGGTTTCCAATATACGATAAATGATTGTTACAGTGTCCCGTACCAACCCTTAAAGTTTGTATCATGAATTTGGGATCACCCTTATAAATAAAATCAATTAAATGATTTAAACAATTTTTAAAAAAAGCATCGATTTAGCTAATATGCTTTTTCTTATACATATATAAACACATAATATTATTATGGAATAGTGGACAATAAAGACATTTTTTGAAGTTAAAGAAAATTTATTTGCGTGCATTTAAACTGAAGTTAGAATACTTGACTATTTTGAACAAACCGTCGAATTTCGGCACCCCATCCTAGATGTCTGCAACCAAAATTGAATGGTAATGTATTACCCTATTCAGGATGCTAAGCATGCAGTTTTGTTGAATTCTGTGCATTCAAACGGTGATATTAAGCATCGCCTGTTTCGAACAAATCATGGAATTTCGGAAACCCCTCCCTCCTCCTCTTAGAGGACTGCAACAAAATTGAACGATAATCTATTCTTATCATGAGGATTCAAAATTGGATGCTGAAAAAATTAGCATCAGCCCGATCCGACCAGAAGAGTGGGTCAGATTTGGATAACCTGACCCGATGCAGGACTATTTTGTATAATACATTTATTTGTGAGTCTAATACATACATCCACATTACACGTATTTTTGTACGTAGTAAACGGATTTGATAACTCCACTCTTACACACTTTGTGTTTATCTTTTTGTTAGGATAGATTATATAAAAGTCTACAGAGTAGGTGAGTACCGAAAATAATTGAAGATGGATCGCGTAAAAATAAAGTTCGGAAACCGCTGGATTAGACACCAGTTTTACTTTCTTGTTCTTGATTTTTTTTTTTCTTTTCCTTTTCAAGATCACCACTGACTAGAGCAACGGTATTAAAAAAACAATTGACTTAAAATAAAAAAGTGCCTTCATCTTGAAAAGATAGAATTGCTTTTTGACTTAGCTTTTATTATTCTATTATGAAAGAGTCGGTTATTACGTGTGCGGGCGGGGAAATCCGATAGTATGTAAAAGCAACCCTTGCACCGATCGGTGTTCAAGGTGAAAAACATTTCGCAAGTTTTCCGTCATTGGATTTTTCTTAGGAAACTGGTTCCCGACCATTTTAGCACCTCCACTCGTCACGCATTCGTGAAATCTGAACAGTCTTTTTTAATGAAGTAAAATGTCTGCTCATTACCTATGTGATTCGTTAATGAAATTTAGTTTCGTAAAGGAATTATAAAATCCCTCCTATTAACGGTTACTCGTAATACCGTGACAATAATAAAAATCTCAAAAACACACACACACAATTAACATACAATATTTCATACAATACATACAATTTTCATGCAATACCTACAATATATACAGGTCTCTTAATGCCGGTAATTTCTTAGAAAAATTGTATTTTTAGATTTTTCTTGCAAATTTTGCAGAAACCACCTTCGGAGATAAATTTTTGCGGAAATCTTGTAGAAACGTACCTTGAAATTTTCTGTTTAAAAATATTGGTATTCAGTTGGCGGACCATTTGGGAGCTCTGTATACAATTTTCATACAATACCTACGATTTTTAACATACAATATTTCATACAACTGCTCATATGTCACCAAATGTTTAATATATCTATATTCCAATTGCACTATATTGTTTCTACTACATTTTGTCCAATTTTTTTAAACTGGTGCTAAATTTGGTTCAAAACCCTGCATGATATAAACAAAATAGATGCAAGAATGTTTTGAACTTTTTAAACAAATCGCTATATCTTCACGAATATACGTGCTGTTCTTGCACAAATGAATACACATATTGTACAATATCCACATATTCGGTGCTGTAGCGATAGATCATTTCGTGCATTTTATTTTACAGGGTGATTCCGAATATTATTATTTTTCTTCGGTTTTCTGTTCGCCGCCTCATTGTCCTCCTGATTATAGGTGCAGATTCCCAAAATCTGTAAGGAGCCAGTGGCTCCTAAACCCAAAAAATCCAGTGGCCACATTGTGAAACAAACGCATAAAAACAATAGCATTTATATGGCTATATGGGATTTATTGTCTACTATTAAAGCTTAAAAGTAATAAACAGTATATTTTAAAATAAAATTTACACAAAACTTAAATCAATGATTTATTTTTTCTTTATTAAAATTGGGCAACGGGATTTTATAGAATCTTCCAACCATAATTGTATACAGTTTGTAGGAATAAATATTTATAATGTAAGGCCCCAAATAAACGATTCTCTAACTTTTTTGTTCTATAGATAAATCCCCCCCCCCTCCAAAGTGTTTTTCATAGCTGAAAATAAATGCTCACCATGGGCATTTGCATCAAAAAGTATGTCTATAAAAATCAAAAGAAAAAATATATATGAAAAAAATATGGAGAAGATTTCTTTTCTTTTAAGTTTTAGATTTTAATAAAATAATTTGAACAATTTTTGACATTCAGGGATAGTTTCTTTTTAAAGAAGAAAACGGGAAACTTGTAGATCTGCGGAAATATGGTATCCATGCTTAATCATGTTTTTAAATTATGGACAACAGAAAAAGTAAAAAAGGGGTAAATATCGCAGAAAATGTGCAGAATTGATTTAAAAAATATATTTTTTTAAAAATGCGGAAATCTGACAGTCGGTGGAAAAGGGGCATCCCTGTAAGACACTTAGACTTAGGCGACTCAGACATGGAAAGTTAGTGGCCAAAGAAAAAAATCCAGTCGCCACGTGGCGACTGGCGACCGTGAATCTGCACCTATACTCCTGATCCAATCGTCGTTGATAAATATGAGGTCAAACTTATTCTTATAATCCTGAAGTTCCAAAAAGGATCCGACAAGTCTATCTTTAAATATTCGACAAAATGTCTAAAATTGAAAGTGTCATAGACTGTCATAGATGGCCATAGAGTGCAGTTGAAAAGTACTTATCAATTCGGGTTGTCCGTCTGCTGTCTCTCTATCCGCGCTCTAACTCTCGTAAATATATTCGGATTACCATGGAATTTTAATACGTGATTGAAGTTTACTATAGGATGTTCGGTATTGAAAATGATGTGTGTAGCATTTATAGTTTGTTTACAGGGACATACAAAATAATTCCGTTACATTTTACAGTGTATGGGGAAAGTAATGAAATTTATCTACATCACTGAGCTGACCTACAACTTTTTAATAGTTCATTTACAGGGATACTAAAATGTTTTATATATTTATATTATATATATTGGAATATTAATATTTATATATTAATTAATCTATATATATAAAAGAAAGTCCTTTCTGGCTAGATGATCAACGCACAGCCAAAACTACTGAACCTACAACGACGAAACTTGCAGGAAAAATACTTCTTAGTATGTAGAGGCGCACTAAGACGGGATTTTCAAAAACTCCACCCCTAAGGGGGGTAAAAAAAGGAACAAACTTTAAAAAAATTCCTTAAAAATCGGGTATTATAGTTACGTGACAAATGATAACATATTTTAATGTATCAATTAAATACTCATAAGTCAAATAGTTCGTGAGATATTGCACATTTTTCTAATTTGGCGAAGTCTTTGACGTCAAAATCTAACAATACAAGTGATAATTTCTAAAAATACGTCCGTTACTATAGCAATGGAAGAAATTCAAATTAAATCTTTTTGTTTATTTTTGCAAATAGAAACATTAACTGCTCAGTTGGGAATTGAATATTATTTTTACGGATATTTATGTAATTGTGTATTATTATTAGGTGCGTTCGTAATTATATAAATACGTAGCACCTATAGTCGTCGTTTGGTCCGTCCGTCTGTCCGTCCGTCTGTCTGTCTGTCCGTCTGTCTGTCTGTCCACATATAACAACGCAAAAACTACCCAACCAAATGGTTTGCAATTTAAAATATATTATCTTTGCAGAATTTTGTCGAGACATTTCAAATTTTATTAAAATCGAATCAAAACTTTAGGAGATATTAATAAAAATATTTATTAAGAAATTAGAATTTTTTTTTTAAAAATCGGTGCTTTTTTGTTATAGGAGCGGAGCTTCCGATGGATGTTAAATCGTCAAGCGACCGAGATACTTATTTTATGACAGAAATTAATCTGCAGACGATATAATTCATTTCACAGAATTAAAAATCATCAAGATCTGAATATTTATATAACTAGCTGATACATATATATCTGAATATTTATATAACTAGTTAAGATATTTGTATGAACAGTGTCATAAAATATATACTTAACTAGCTGTTTAACCCGTTCTACGCACGGGATATCATGAATTTAATTCTAAAACGTGCGTACGAACGCACCTCGTTTGTAACGTTTGACGTACAATTTCCAACTTGTTATTTCTACAAACGCCACGATTTAAAATAAAATGTGATTGCTAAAATAAAGGGTACATCTCAATTATACCGTCGACCACTTTTCATTAAAGAAAAAAAAATCATCGCCAAACATGAACTCCAAATAAACAAATGGAAGAATGCTGCCATTGGAACATCAAAATAAATAAAATAAAATAAATTCGTAA
The DNA here is from genome assembly GCA_963931845.1 of Maratus michaelseni. Taxonomy (NCBI): domain Eukaryota; kingdom Metazoa; phylum Arthropoda; class Arachnida; order Araneae; family Salticidae; genus Maratus; species Maratus michaelseni. The sequence continues at coordinate 467,750,618 of OZ007587.1, forward strand.
AAGCCTCACTTACCAAAGTGTCCAGTAAGTTTTAATACAAAAAAATTACAATATATTGATGAAAATAGAAAAAAAAATTCTTGGATATTTATTTATTTACATTATTTTTCTTAATTATCCTTCTCGCCTGGTAAATGTTTGTAACGTCAGTTGAAATTGATCTGTTGCACTTAACGACTTAACTATGAAACGCAACATTTTCACAATGCATTTTCTCTTTTAATGTCATGGCACAGCCGTTTAAGTACGCAATTTTTATTTTAATTAACGAAATAACTAAAATATCAGAAAAACAAAATCAAAAATACAGGTAAATGTTGAATTAAAAACCGCTTCATGACATAACAAACACGTTTAATACTTCTGACGTCAAGTGAATGGTACTACATTTTTGGCGTTAAATCTTATAGTTTGGCGATAGTTTTTTTTATGAAAAGGGTCAACGGGATAATGGAGAAGTACCAAATAAAGTGTCGAATATCTGATTTGTATTATGTATTACTTTTGTTTTCAGTCTTCAGCCATGTTTCTCATTTTCTTTGGGTTTCCATACGTTTTCGGGCTAATTTTCCGCAATCGGATACCTCGCCAATTGGCGTATTAGCCACAATGTTGAAAGCATCGTTTATGATTGAAGCGAAATCTTTATGATGAATCCTATAACAGAAAATCATATCATCATATCAGGTAATCAGATAATGTTTTTTTGAAAGGTTTTAGCGTATAGCTATTCTACGATGCTTTGTTATAGAGCTAAAGAGGAAAGCTCTAAAATTATGTGAACCCGATTATTAAAGATTACTTAAAAAAAATTCTACTGAACAAATTTTAATGGAAGTGATTTTTCAGGTATGGTTAATGACCCTATAACATATCATTCTAAATTGCTTAGTGATAGAACTAATGGGAAAGTGATTGGGAAAGGTGAATGCAATTATGAAAGATATATCTACTATGTATTTAAAATGCAAATTCGTATTTCATTCCGACCGTTTATAATTTGAGTTCTGCTGTACGGACTTTGGTGGGATTTACACTGTTAGTTAGGCAATTTTGTGGGGATGGTTGGTACTTCTCTGGAGCAAAGTTTTCGTCTGCGTTGTGTTTTCTGAAGCGAAAGCTTGGCAACGAATCCAATTACAAAAATCATATCATAATCATCTATAATATTTATAAAACGCAAATTTTTATTCCATTCCGATCGGTTAAATTTCACGTTCTACCGAACAGATTTTTATATGATTTCACTGTTAGTTAGGTAATTTGTTTTAGAAAGGTTTTAAAATAAAGTACATTGTTCTACATTGCTTATTTATAGAGCCACGGGAGGAAGTTATAGATAAAATTAGGTGAACCCGATTATGAAAGATTACCTTTTTTAAAGTTCTTCTGAACGGATTTTGATGGGAGTTTCGCAGTGTGATAATATTTCAGGAATTGATTTTCTACATTGTTTAGTTATGGAGTTATGGGAGAAAGTTGTCAGTGGTGTAGTCGTAAAAAAAAAACAGTGCATATACTTTATGGACAGAGGATATATACTAGAGAGTATATATTATAGCTACGGACGGTGTGCAGAATTTCGTCTTAAAAATTCCAGAAGGTTGACGGCGTATACCAGCATATACTTTCTACAAAATCCCTGAGAGTTCTATCAACCGGTGAAGATGATTATGAAAGGTACATTTATCTGTCTACTGTATATGTATAATGCAAAGGGAATTTCGATCCTACCGCTTATACCTTGAATTCTGCTAAATGGATTTTGCTGGAACTTGCACTGTTAGTTAACAAAATTTTGAGGGGAAGTTTTAGTGCATAACATATCGTTCTACGTTGCTTAGTTAAAGAATTAGGGGGGCTGGTGGGCATTTCTATAATCATTTGAACCCAATTATGAAACATTCGACTTTTTTAAAGATTCTGCTGGAGCTTGCATTGTTAATTTTCCAGGGATAGTTTTAGTATATTGCATATCGTTATATCGTTCTTTAGAAAATCATACTGTAAATGATTAAATAAACGAGTTGGTCTTTAACAGCCTAAATTTCGTGTAACACATTAGAAAATATAACAGCGTAATGGCGTTACACCAATGCGGAAAGACATGAAGGCAAAAGTTCATGTTTCTTTAAAACACACAATCAAATTCACCGATATATTTCGTTTGATTCAAGTTTTTTTTTTGGAGAAACCGACCAGCGTAGCGAGCAAAGCCTGCTAGGTAATAATAATGGTTAATTTTATCTGTATATAAAATTCTATATCATGTAAAAGAAAGTTCTATGACTTGGGAGATCATCAACGCACAGTCCAAACTACTGAAGCTACAAACACGAATATTGCGGGGAAAATACTTCTTAGGATGTAGAGGCTCAATAAGAAAGTTTTCCTGAAATTCCATCCCTAAAGGGGTTAAAATGGGAACAAACAATAACAAAATTTCTTAAAAATCGGGTTTTATATTTATTTGTTAAATGATAACATATTTCAATGTATTTTTGCATGCTGAATCGAATGGTACTAAATAAAAATATTCTAACTCCAACAATTCGTGAGATATTGCACATTTTCGAATTTGGCGTTGCCTTTGGCGACAAAACCTTAAAATTTATTGCATTGATCAAAGATCAAACAATACTTGGCGATTTATAAGATACTGGATAAGAAAAAAATCACCTGATATTTTGATTAGATGAAATCTCAATAATGCCAGTTTTCGGGCTCTTTGTTTTAAGTTTTTTGTTTGCTTCGGGAATTTGGAATTGAATATTATTCGGTATTTTTATGTTAGCTGGGTGCCAGTGATTGCCAATTTTTTTTAATCTCGCCAATCCTTTTTTTTTTTTTTTTGCTAATCTTTTAACGTTAGCTAATAACAACTAGCCATTATTTTAACATTGCGATATAATATCTTAAAAAACTTATTTAAAATAACTAAAATATAATCATAATAAAATACATAAACACAAACACATCAATACAAATAAAATGTCACGCAAAATGTTCCAATTCAAATGATGCCAATTGAAACAAGATTTGGTGAGTTTTTACTGGCGCCCAGCAATATAAAAGTACCTATTATTCTTACGGATATTTATGTAATTGTGATTTTAAATAAAATATGCTTGCTGAAGTAAAGTTTCGAGGGTCTGTACGGTTTCGATATTGCACATTTTCTATAATTTGGTGATGCTTTTAGCGCCAACTCATCAATATTTCTAACATTACAAGTTATAATTTCAAAAAATGCATCCATTACTATATCTTCTTTACTATCGCCACTGCAACATATCCAGGGAGTCTCATCCTGCCACTTCAAGGCACGGCACGAGATGCAGGGTAACTGAGATCCGAGATCAACAGCCTTATTCCTGGAATAATCAATATGAGGATCATAATTAAAGCCAGACAACTACTTAGCAGTCCAAGGCAATAATTTGATATGGGATCTCTTTTCATAGTTTCCTGTAGCTGTCTGACCAAAAGCGTACATTGTTGGATGAATGCAATTCACCGGTGTATTTAGTTCGATGCAAAATTCGTTTGGAGAAACCAACCAGCGTAGCGGGCGAAGCTTGCTAGTATTATATATATATTGAAATATTAATATTTATTTATTAATATTCCATTCCCTTATGATTTATGAAAAATAACAATTTGCGGTGCATTTTAATGATGTTATGATACTTCAAATATAACGAAATCACTGAAATGCACAGCACGCTTTCTATGGTTTATCGTTCATTTACAGAGACGCATAAAAGATTTCGGTTAAAAGACTGATTACGATCCATAATTGCTGAAAATGCGTTACATTTTTTAAATTGATCGCGTTACATTTTTGCGTTTGCATTTTTGAAATTGATGCGTTACATTTTTTAAATTTTGAGTGTATTAAGTGGTGTGTATAAATTCTATACATCACACTGAAGACTTCGCACACATTACCTGATATGGACAGCAACTGCTGGAAGTGGATTTTTACTGAGCTATGTGGGTTTTTTTTTTTTTTTTTTTTTTAAGTTGCTTATTTAGATTTCACATATCCTTTCAATTTTAACAGTGTAGTAAAGGGTATGAAAAGGCGGATTAGTAGGGTCCAGAGACCGCAGTCAAAGAAACAAGTAATGGTTTTCCTCTATGCCCCTTCCGTTCCGTGGCTCAGTTAGTAGCGTTATTTTAAACTTTAAATCAAAGAAATGCAGTAAAACCTGCAAAAACGGTATCTCTAAAGACCGGAAACTATTTCCATTTCATGTCAGCAGTTACAATTGTAACATATTCCTTCGGCTGGAACCATGAATTTTTTCCGTTTAAGACAGGATTCTGCATTCTGTTACAGACAGGTTCTATTTTTACATATTTTACTGTATTTCGATACGAATTCATTTCCGTTCAGAGTTATTTTACTGTAAAATACATTATCAAACATATGTCAAATATAATAATTAAAAATATGACGATATTTTCAATTATAGTCCAAGTTCTTCTGACAGTCGACGAAAGCCTTCCAAAACTCTTGCCAAAAGCAGACCAATTTCATAAGAATGTATCCCAGGACTCTATAGTGGCATATACAACATACACTATATTTCCAATGATGACCGGTCACTTGCGATTTTAGACGTTTTGTTAAATATCTGGAAAGATACATAAGGAATTATCCTGTAACTTCAGGAGTGTAAACAACATGATAAACGTCATATATTTCCGTGAAGATTTTTTCCCGAAACCCCATAAGGAGCCGTCAACAAATTGAAGAAAAACGAATATATTTTGGATAACTCTGTAGAAACTAATATTGCAAAAGCATTCAAACTGTAGATTATGATTAAGTGGATTATTGTAATAATTTGGGTTCATTTGTATGAAGATAGCATGTATACTCGAAGAGAAATTCAGGTTTTTATGAAAACGGTCCCAAATTTTACCAAGTTTTTTGCTTATAATTTGCAGAGTTTTTAATATAAAAACAAGTTTTTTTCAGAAAATATGACAAACAAAATTATACACAATACCCTGCAATCAAAATTAAAAAATAATAAAAATTGTATGAAAAATGAGCAGGTTTACTAAATATTGTTTCACTGCGCATGCGCGAATTCAATCAAAATATACTGTGCATAATATATTAGCTAAATGTATAGACCAACTTTTATGAAAGTCTCAAAAACATAGCTTGAAAATTCTGATAGTAATCGTCGATAGAATAAGCTCGAATTTCGCTGTTCCCAAAAGGAAGCAAAAAGATGAGGGGTTGTATCCAAATGTACTAGCTTATCAAAGTTGACATAATAAGAATGAAGTGTCTCTCATTCTATATTTGATACAACCCCTCATCTTTTTGCTTCCTTTTGGAAACAGCGAATTTCGAGCTTATTCTATCGACGATTACTATCAGAATTTTCAAGCTATGTTTTTGAGACTTTCATAAAAGTTGGTCTATACATTTAGCTAATATATTATGCACAGTATATTTTGATTGAATTCGCGCATGCGCAGTGAAACAATATTTAGTAAATCTGCTCATTTTTCATACAATTTTTATTATTTTTTAATTTTGATTGCAGGGTATTGTGTATAATTTTGTTTGTCATATTTTCTGAAAAAAACTTGTTTTTATATTAAAAACTCTGCAAATTATAAGCAAAAAACTTGGTAAAATTTGGGACCGTTTTCATAAAAACCTGAATTTCTCTTCGAGTATACATGCTATCTTCATACAAATGAACCCAAATTATTACAATAATCCACTTAATCATAATCTACAGTTTGAATGCTTTTGCAATATTAGTTTCTACAGAGTTATCCAAAATATATTCGTTTTTCTTCAATTTGTTGACGGCTCCTTATGGGGTTTCGGGAAAAAATCTTCACGGAAATATATGACGTTTATCATGTTGTTTACACTCCTGAAGTTACAGGATAATTCCTTATGTATCTTTCCAGATATTTAACAAAACGTCTAAAATCGCAAGTGACCGGTCATCATTGGAAATATAGTGTATACCAGCACCCATACCCTCTCAAGATCATTAAAAATTTGTGTAAACAATATTCGAAATATACATACAGAATTAGTCACTGTCATTAGTCTCCGTGTGACCTGTTCGAGTGTACATCTTGCACATATTTCAGGCTGGTCCTGTCTCTAACTATATCACCCAGAGCATCTATATACATATCGAACGATATCTAAAATGTCAACATCAGTTTAATCGGTAGGCTGTAAAAGTAGATCTAACGGACCTCATGTGTATAGACATATGAAAAACATTCCCGACTTTTTGTGGGTTTGCCCTGATCAGATAATTAAAAAAATTTGATTGGTCAGCTTTGTGCTGTTTTGTATTATACTTCTAACGGATAAACATCAGCAAATAAGGATTTAAGAAGTTTTATAAACTTATAATGGTCAGTCTCTCATTTTTCTTTTCTTGTAATTTATCCCTTATTTTACTGAATAAATTCCACCACATAATGCGATTTGGATAATATGAAATTATCCGTTATAATACCGGAAACGTTTATAACCAAATTGTTTTATTTTAAAAAGGTAAATGCTCTTCTTAATACTTAAATTGGTCTTTGTTGATCTCATAAGTGTTTTTATAAGCTCGCAGTAATTGCTGTTCATTATTCTTTTATTTGTTTTGTTAATCTGGCTGAACTTATACAATTTCCATAACTTTTATTTACTTTTCTTTTTGTTTTATATTTCTCAAAGAGTTAGGAAATCGCACATGACTATAGCAATTTTGTATAAATGTATTATTATTTTTTTTAAAGCAAGTTGAGAAGTATTAATTTCCATATTTGTATTTATTTATATATTTATTTTATTTTAGTGTAGGGTCCGTGTTACCCAGAAATAAACAAAATCATTGTTACATCATAATTTTAAGTTTGAAATCTCTTAAAGAATTTTAAATCAATGTTTCTTTTTAAGCTTTTCATTAAATACGTTAAAAATGTGCCTCATCTACGTATTTTATTAGATTAGATATACATTTTATTTATCATTTTTAACATTTTTCAACTGAAGTTGAAAAGTGTTTATGAATTCGGTTTGTCTGGCTGTCTGTCTGGCTGTCCGTCTGCGCTCTAACTCGCATGAATATACTCCGTAATGTCATGTAATTGATATACGTTATTGAGATTTACCATGGCATGTTCAGTATTGAAAAGGGAGAGTGTAGGTGTAGCATTTATAGTTCGTAAACAGGGGCACTCAAAAGAATGCCGTTACATTATGGTCTATGGGGTAAAATCGTTTGCAGTGTATTTTAATGGTGCAGGGGTCGGGAAAACTAATTTTTTATTGTAGCGAAGTACAACTACTTTGTCGAAAATGTTATTAACTACAACTACAATTACTTGTTTTAAAAAGTACACTCTAAAATTAAAGGAGTGAGAAGTTGAAGAGTCACTCTTTGGAAGAGTGAGAGGCATTTTCACTCTTTTAGGAGTGAATTTTATAAATATGCACTCTTTAAAGAGTGGAATTTTTCACTCTCTAGAAAGGAGTGAAATATCTCACTCCGTTGTCGAGAGTGACTGTCTCACTCCGTTGACAAGAGTGAAGTAGTTCACTCCGTTGAGAGTGAAGAAAAAGTTTTTTCCAATAAAACCACAAGATGGCGCCAGTTCTCGGATACTCCGTTATCGAAACGAAACGCCTAAAATGAAATTCTTTATATATAGTAGCACGATTAAAAAAAAAAAACTGAAAAAGGCATTGAAATAATAAATCAATCAATAGAATTATGGACAGGAAATATATTTTATGCTTTACAAATTGCAGGATTTGCCAGTACTAAGAACAGTGTATGGAAAACAAATATTTGAAGTAAATTTATGCTTAGCTGCAACACAATTTTGCTTCTATTTTATAAACAGAAATTTAATATCTCTGAATGCTAATTATTTTTCTCTTTATTTAAATAACCTATTCTACATATTTTATATCATTTCTAACCTCTTTATGAATATAAACAAAATATAACTATACAGATTAAATTTTCTGTTATTTTTAGCACGTTTGAAATTAAAATGTAAAACATAAGAGAAATGAAAAACGTTGCATTTAATCACTGATTTTATACCATTTATTATAGCAAAAAAAAAAAAAAAAAAAGAGTATAAATGTGTCAGTAATAGTCTTAGGAAAAATTTAACAGCTATAATTTAAGAAAAAAAAAATACGTTTTTTACTCTGACTGAAAATTTCCCCCTAAAAATTAGTTTTGGAAAGTAAATTTTGGGGCCCCTTTGTATTTCAGTGGGTAAGCTTCGGCTTCACTGCGGCCTATTTGGTAAACAGGCCTGGGCCTCGGACAATCTTAATAGGACTCTAATTATGGAAACATTATTAGCAAGAAAAAAATGAATGAATAAATAAATAACTGCTTTGTTGTAACGGAATTTTTGTCATAGCGGAAATGTACAGACTGGTATTCGCACATTTTTTAGAGGATTTCGGCGTTGTTGTTTTTAACGTTTAAAATATGAATATTGCTTTCTGAAATAATCTTACTTATAATAAAATCCAAAGGCGAGAAAGTGTCTGTAACGGTACCGGGTTGTACCACTCTGCGATTCGACCGTAGTTAAACGCCATGTTAGGCTTACTGAAAAAGAAGTTATATTATCTACTTTCGTCGTTTAAATATTTGTAAAAGCATATTCAAGCTTTTAAATCTTTTAATTTTGTTTAAAACATTAAAACACTATTTCATAAAAAAAAAAAAAAAAAAAAAAAAAAATTCTGTAAGCACTTTTTTATTTCAGAATGCGGGGATTTATTTCCTTGGGAGAGATTTGAGGTTGATTCAGTATAGTGTCGCCATCTACTGGCAGATTTTGAAAATGGCTTCCATCGTTCCGTATTTCAGGTCTTCCCGAAATGCACGATTATTTGACAAAATTCATGTTTTTTTCGTGATTCTTTGACGAAATTTGCATTTTTTCTGCTGTTCTTTGACAAAATTTCATTTTTTCGTAGTCCTTTGAAGAAATTTGCGTTTTCTTTTTGCGATCCTTTGAGGAAATTTGCGTTTTTTGCTATTCTTTGACAAAATTTGTCTTTTATTCACGGTCCTTTGACAAAATTCGAGTTTTTTCTGAGATTGACGAAATTAGCGGTTGTTTTTTCCGATCCTTTGACGAAATTTCACTTTTTTCGCGATCGCCTAACGAAATTAGACATTTTTTCGCAGTGCTTTGAAGAAATTTGTGTTTTTTTTTTTTTCTAGACCCTTTGAAGAAATTCATGTTTTTCCGCGATTATTTGACGAAATTCGCAGGTTTTTTTTGTTTGCGATCCTTTAACCAATTTTTTTTTTTTTTTTTGTGATCCCTTGATGAAATTTTACACTTTTTTCGGAGTCCTTGGAAGAAATTTGCGTCTTCTTCGTAAGCCTTTGACGGAAATCGCGTTTTTCTGCAATTTATTAACAGAATTAGCGTGTTTTTTTTTTTTTGTTTTTTGTTTTTTTTTTTTGTTTTTTTTTTTCAATCCTGCAACGAAATTTGCATTTTTATTTTCGGTACTTTGACGAAATTCACGTTGTTTCCACAATCCTTTGATGAAATTTTCTATTTTTTCTGCGAACGATAGACATAATTGATTTTTTTTCGGCGACTATCGTTCAAAATTCGAGATATTTATGTTCGAAATTTTGGACTGAAGACTTAAATTTTCGAAATCGAATGCCTTAAATTTTTAGGAAAACTTGAACAGAATCGCCCCTGATGAAATAAATACATAACTATTTTTTGTTTCTAACGAATCGTAATATAAATTAATTTTAAACTAAAATTTGAGAGAAAAATGATGTTTTTAATTTCGGGAAGAGAAGGGGGGGCGTGTTCCCCCGCCACTGAAGTAACAATATTTTAGTGATTAAACATTGAAACACAATGGACTGAAAAAAAATTAGGAATCGGTAAAATTTTCGAAAAATTTCAGAAAATCTAAAATTTTAGTAAAAATTTACAAATTTTCGAATTTTTCTTTCCGGACTTCGGGTTTGTCCGGATTTTGGATTTTCGGATAATGGGTCATATACTGTAAAAGGATTATTTCTTATCAAACGTATTTAAAATATAAGAAATGCATAGTACAGCGTAATTTCCATTTAATTTTGCTTATGTAATCAAACAATGAGTTATATGGTTAGTCAAACTGTTTAAAAACTCATTGATAACACTTTTTTACAAAAACTTTCGCACATGGATTATTTGTTAATATTTGATTTTGTCCAATCGTTGAACTATTTCAGAATTTTAATACTAAGTAAAAAAAAAAAAAAAAAAAAAAATATATATATATATATATATATATATATATATATATATCCTTATTATTTTTATTTGTAGAAATCATTTGTCCTTTTTAAAATGTATTTTTCTACAATACAAACCTTTCAATAATAAATCTCCATGCTGTTTGTTTGTATTAAGTCATATGAAAATGAAACGCAGATCAAAAATCCGTCATCTTTGACGGGGTTATATACTAGTCTTTATGATAATCTTGTTTCTTGATTCTAATTCTGCGTAATGCTTTCGATGGTAGAAGGTTTTTTTGTAAAATTTACAGGGTTATTGCTTCCCATGCGTCTTTAAAAACTTTCCAGATTCGATCAATCGTGGTGATTTTGCCCTTTAAAAGAGCTCTTTTCAGCAGACCCAATGAACAATAAACCATAAGAGAAACGTCAGGTGACTGGAGGAATATGTTGAAAGGTGTAAATACAATACATGTGTGAGTTTTTAATGTTTTCAACGAATACAGCGGTAGTTTTTGAAGTATGAGCAGTAGCTTTGCTTTTATGCAGTTTCACCCTTTAAAAGTCATTGTAATAAAGAAAATGGCATTTTTTCTATGAATATCGGATGTAACACATTCTCTTAATAATATAATGAATTGATTGTAACATTTTTGTCCAATATTCTTATTTTTATTTTCCCATTGTAAGATAAATTTGCGATAGTCATAAATCCTTACATGAAACTTCGTTTTCCGCCTTGAAATGGGCTCTTTTTTTCCCTGTTTTTTTTTTTTTTTTTTTTTCATCTGGTATCTTTTTACTATGTATATGTACTGATTTTTGGAATAGCACTTTCCAATCAATTGTTACGTTTATTTCGCACTAAAAAGTTTTTATATTATGCGCTTTGCAATCATTTTAGACTGTGGAATTAGCATACTTCTGTTCGGAAGAAAAAAAAAACGCATCTTCCCATTCACAGCTTTTTTGTATGCGCAATCTTGAAATAAGAATAAATTTGAAAGTATCAGACGATAATATAAATTACACATAATAAATTGTTGTCAGAATTTTTTCCTCTAAAATAATTCCATTTTTTAAAATAATTTATCAAATTTGTCTAAGACATGTGCGAACAGTCTCTGTATTATATGATACAAAAAGAAGGTTTCAGTTTTCTTATTTACACAGTTGAGAAACACCGTAATATTTATGATTTCTACACAAATTTAATAAGTGTGCTCGAATATCACAAAAGAAACAAAGCTAAAATAATGTAATAAGAGTTATTTTAATTGTTAGCGGCTGTAGCATGCTGTAGGTATAACAGTTCTTGTCCGAGCGCAGAAGTCAAGCAGCAACGAGCTCGGTTAGTATACTTGGAAGGGTGACCGCCTACGAACAAGCGTGTGTAAAAATGAGTTTCTCTTATTTTAGTCACTCCTATCAGGGGTGAAAAATCTCACTCCTTTTGCAAGAGTGGATAGTCACTCTTCTGAAAGAGTGAGTATCCACTCCTGTTCAGAGTGAATATTCACTTCTCAGGAGTGAGTATTCACTCTTTCAGGGAGTCAAGAATTTCACTTTTTTCCTAGCGTGAATAGTCACTCTAAAGAGGTTGGGCAAATTTTGACTCTGCGATAGAGTGAATATCCACTCCTCCGGAGTGAATAGTCACTCTTTCTTATTTAGAGTGTAGCGACTACAAACGACTTTTCAAAAGTCGTCGCTACTTCGCTGCTTTCAGATTTTGCCAAACGGTTCAATTTACTCTAGAAATTGCAGACACGGATTAAATAATAAAGTGACCCCTCATTATATCGCGTCTGCCGGGATACCGTTAAATAAATGCGACATAACCGAAGACATTAAAAAAATTAAGAAAGATAACATACAAGAAAATGTTTTGTATTTGTCTCCAAAACATTAGTTTATACACACTAAACAAATGCCTTAGCAAAATTAAGAGATATATTATAATCTAAAAAATTACAGAAAAACAACCCTAAATGCAAACAATAAGTAAATCTGTAAATAGAGCAATTCCGAATTTAAGAAACCCGGCGTTAAAATATGAAGACCCCTAATAACGTGTAAATAGACAAGTGTTGCCAACAAGAAAATTAATTATTTTGGTGGGTTAGTACTGGATTTCAGCAGCAAGTGTCAATGGAAAAAATATCTATGACTTCATGCGATGCGTTGCTTATACACTGCAGCAGAAATTTGCTACTGCGATTCGGAAATTGTTGAGAAGAACAAATTCTGCTCAAAAGAAGCAAGTTTCGAACACGTGATTTACAGAAACGGCACTTTTTTTCCCCCTGAAGTAGCGGTAAAAGTAAAATCGGTTCTCGCTACAAACTACTTATTTTTTGTATAGCGCTACTCACTACATTGTTCAAAATGTAGCGCACTACAAACACTAAGTGCACAAATACACTGCAAACTACTGTAAAAAGTAGCGACTACAGTATTTACGCTACTTGTAGCGCGCTACTTCCGACCCCTGTATGGTGTTACACTATTTCAAACATATTGAAATTGGTACAAGTGCACGAATGAATAAAATACTGTGAAACCAATAAAATTATAATGGATGTTGGTGTACTTGCTAAGACAAAAAAAATGTCTAAAACCAGGTGTCGATGGAGGTTTTTTTTTCTTGGGGCCCATTTTGTGAAAAGTACAGGTTATTTTTGTGAAATTTATTGTATTTTTGTGAAAAATAACATTTTATAACAAAATTTGTAATCCAGTTACTCAAATTCGAACCAAGCATTTATTAACAAAAACTTTTTTTAATCCTTTTGCTGAAGTTTTCCTCTCTGGTGAACTTTGTTTACAAATTACACATTTTAAAACATAAAAAAATAATAAATAATTAATAAAAATAGTAAGTTTTTAGGGAGTAGAATTTTGTGAAAGGGCCTATTTTATTAAAAGAAATTTTCTGAAGGGTTCTGTTTCATTATAAAGAATTTTGTGAAGGGATCTGTTTTATTAAATTGATTTTTGTGTAGGGGTCTGTTTTATTATGTAGATTTTTGTGAAGGGCCCCCTAAACAGGCCCCAAATTTTGCCTGGATCGACCCTTTCTAAAACGGAATTTTTCTCCGATCCCTTATAATTTCGTCTTAGCAAGTTTCTCTGCCTTTTATTGAAAACTCTATTTTTAAAAATGAAAATACCAATTGTATGTTTTACACAATGCGGTGATTAAATTGGGTCCCATAATTTATGGACATTTTTCTATTCCTATAATTCACCTTATCTAAAACTTGCGTGACCGAATCGTACAGTTCCACTTCCTTTTTAGCAATATGTGTCCTGTCATTAAATTTCATCGTCAGTTTTAATGACTGTCATATTCGGTATAATTATTTCGTTAAAATATACCGTCATAATAATTGCGCTCGGAGTGATCCAGAATGTTCCAGAACAATGGCCAATTAGAATATTTGGTATCTAATGGCAACTCACTTTTGTCCACCCTTATCTGATTTGCGACCACTGGGTCACGTCTGTACGGGGTCATTCCGTGGGGTCGCGTTCGTAATAGCATAATATAGTAACGAAGCGATAGACCTGTCCCAAACGCCGAACCGCAAAACGGCGAATGTGTTAAGTATTTTAGCATGACTTGAATTGGAAATAGATTTCGTCAAATCGCTTTCAGTGAAGTGTCAAATGATGCTTAGAATCCAAATTGAAAATTCCGTTTTAGTCTTAGCAAACGACCAAACCCCTTTTACGCGAAAACAAGAAAGAAAAATCATGCGTCAAGCATAGATTATGAAACACTTTCCAACATGTTCAGAATACTTCACTTTACAGTTTATTAAGGTGAAAAGTGATATTTAAATAAACGATTTGGAAAACGTTTGAAAACACATATTCAGAAATTACAACCTATAATCGGAAAAATATCCGAATTGTTTTGTGCGGCCCTGTATACGATCAATAGATTTGTATCTATACTACATAGTATGCTTATATTTAATTCAGTTAGAAAACGCAAAGCACAATTGAAAATTTCCATTCATCAATTTCGGTCAATGAACGATAATGTACTCTACATCGTTTGTGCAGCCCTGTATATTATCTATGGAATTTATATACACCAAGCAAAAAATTAGTTAAATTTTAAAAGGCATACCACAATTTAAAATGCACTTCAAGCAAATTATTGTTCATAGTCAGTACTGTAACAGAATTCTTTTGTGTGGCCCTGTAAATGAACGACGAATGCTATTTATAGTAAGCATCTTGTGATGCACATATATATCAAATTCAGTATGTTTGAAACCCAGAAAAATCATTAAAATACACCGCAAACGATTTTCCCCATAGGCCGTAACGTTAAAAAATTATTTTGAGTGACTCTGTAAATGAACTATAAATTCATTTTCAATACCGAACATGCCATAGTGTAAACCTCAATAACATATCAATTACATGGCAATCCGAGTATATTTAAGCCAGTTAGAGCATGGACAGACAGACAAACCGAATTCATAAACACTTTTCAACTTTGTTGGATATACTTATTGCCAATGTTGCCAGTATAGGCTACTTTTTGAAATTCAGATTGTTTGATTCTCACCACTTTTTTAAAAAAATAGTATAATTCGCCTTATTCTCGCATTAGTTAATCTGTCAATAAATAAGCCGAATATTTCTATTTAAAAAAAGCGGTGGAAATCAAGCAGTCTGAATTTTTAAAAAAGTAGTCTACTGGCAACACTGCTTATTGCTTTCAATTGATTAGGATTCAATTCAATAGGTTTTGTTATTTATGATAAACTAGCAGGCTTTGCCCGCTACGCTGGTCATTTTCCCCAAATAAAACATATCGGTGAATTTGACCTTTTCTTTTAAAGCAATATGGACTTTTACCTGGAATGTCCTTCCGCATTGCTAGAAATGATACAAATACCATTGCGCTATTATATTTTCTAATGTGTCAGACACAATTTGGGCTGTTAAGAACTAGTGCTCCCGATGCGATACGTATTTCAGTTATACGTTTAACCGATATAAGTATATACCACGTTTAATACGTATATTTAAGACCTTAAACTATACGTTTGAACGTATCGGGATACGTATAAGCGTATATCGGTTAAACGTATAATTCAAGTATACGTTTAATTCAAGTATACGTATATTTCAAGTATCGTATTTACTTTTAATGCCAATGGATCTCATCAGTGTTACGTCACTGAACAGAGGACAAGTTGGAAATGTGCGGCGTTACTTTAGCAATCTGTATAATGTGTTTCATACATAGAATCTTGTTATTTTTCCCTATGAATGATTATCGTAAATTAATAACGAAAGTAAAAAGACTTTTTGAGCAAATAAGGAGAATAATACACGTTTCAGATTTATTGTTAATCCTTATTAAGTATATTCTTTATTTTTTAATTAAAAAAAAATATATACTTATTTTTGTGTGCGCATACTCAAATTGCGCCCGGGGGGGAGGGGGGGGGGGGCTCAAACGTTGTTCTTTCCACGGTGCTAATTTTTTTCTACTTTGTGTTAATGCATAACGCAATTTCATTTTTTTAACCATGACGCTCGTGTTAGTTTTTATACAAAGTGTATGTGCATACAAAATATTACGTTTTAAGAATTGTTGTGAATCTTGACAAATTTCATTTTTTGTTTTAATACCTATAAATTTCGATTACTTATAGCCTGACAAATAATCGTCACTGCAGGTTTCAGAATGCAATCACACAAGCTTAAAATGACTTGCCTTCTCTTTTCTTTTTTGCTGTAAAACGTATTTTCAAAATAATTTTAATATAAAAAAAAGTATTCTTAAATAAAATAAAAGTATGTTTAGTTAGTTATTTGTTACGGCCGATTATCTTCACTAGGGATATTGGCCGGTGGAGGTTGGGGGTGCCCTGCGTGGGGGGTCTTTAAAATAAAAATAAGATTATGAAACTTCCCAGGAGTTGAATTGATCAATGTCAGTATAAAATATTAAGTCAATGTAAATTTGTGTTCTGCAATAATGTTTCGGAAGAAATGTCCACGCCATAAATCAAAATAAGCTATGTGCGTGTGTTACAGATATGCGAAAGATAAATCATTTCATAATTAATAGTTTAGATTTGAGAGGGGGGGGGGGGGAATCTAAACTAAGGAAAAAAATATTCCGATTTTTTTTTTTTTTTTTTTTTGCAAGTACTGACTACACAGGACACAGCGGGTGTTTCTCAAAGTCTCTGATCCGCAGACCATCAGGAGAAAGGCATAATTTTTTAAGCAATGAACGGAAACCGTTTAAACGTTTATACGTTTAACCGCTGTTGTAAGATCCGTATATGCTGTTTCGTATAATACGTATCCAAACACTGCACCCCGTATAATACGTATTATACGTATACTCGTATAAACGTTTAATAGGGAGCACTAATAAGAACCAACTCTTTTAGGTAATCATTTACAAGTAGGATTTGTTAAAGAACGATAAAAAGATATACGGTTAATACAATTATAAAATATTAAAACCATATCTAACTAAAAATGCAAGTCTCATCGAAATCCGTCCAGTAGATAATTTTAAGGCTAATCTTTCATAATTGGGTTATCGTGATTATAGAAGTTTCCTCCATAATGCTATAACTATATAAGTAATATCGAAAGATATTCATATAGTAAAGCTATCCTTTAAAAATTATCTAACTAATAGGGCAAGATCGATCGAAATCCATACAGCAGATTCTTTTAAAAAAGGCTGATCTTTCAGAATCGTGTTCATGTGATTTTAAAAGTTTCCCCCATAATTCAATAACTAAGCAACGCAGAACGGTATGTTATATACTGAAACCTTCCCTGAAAAATTATCTAACTAATAGTGCAAGTTCCGTCAAAATCCATCCAGCAGAACTCGAGTTATAAGCAGTCGGAACGAAATTTCTGTTTGTATTATATATATATAGTAGATGCAACGAAGTCACCGAAAGAAACCTACTGTAGTATCAGATGACAGACGGACAAACCGAATTCATAAACACTTTTCAACATGTGCGAAAGTGTTAAAAATCATCATTAACCCTTTGATTACGGAGTTGGGACATATGTCATCCCAGCAACTATTTATTTATTCTATTTGCACCATTTTTTGAAAAATAACCTCTGTCACACACTTATACCAGGATATTTTCAAAAGAAATCTACCGCAAAGATTTTTTTTTTTTTTTTTTTTTGTGAATTGTGGTACAAGTGAATATAAAAATAGTCGTCAGTACTTAGCCAATAATCAAAAGGTTAATGAGACATCAATCACCTATAAATCCAAGATGCAATACATTTATTTAATAATAAAAAATACTATTCTATTCCAAATCATTTCAATAGTCATGCCTGTCAATTTCATGCTTTTGCGCATAAAAATTACTTCCGTGCAGAAAGTTTCGTGTTGTCGATGCGGGAGTGGGGAGAGGTATATATTTTTTTTGGTAGACCGAAAAAATCACCCCTGAAAAAATTATCCGGGAAGAAATCACCACGGTAAAAATCCCCCCCCCCCCCCGGAAAAAATCACCGTGAAAATAGGGCTCACATTAACTAAGGTGAAAAGGGCGCACACGCATTTATGAATAATTATATATAAGAACAGTTGTTTATTAATAAAAGTTAAGCTTTTCCGCTGTCAGTTTTTTGCAGCGTACAAAATTGTAAAAATTGTATTAATTTAAAGAAAAAATACCCATAATTTGACTTTGGGGACCCTTGCGATAGATAATAAGTCCATGTTCGACATGGAGCTTTTACTGTTAAACAATATGTATATAATGCTCTCATTGTTTCTAGTACAGATACACGTGATGAGCACGTGCTTTGCTTGAAAGTATAATTGGAATAATCAAAGCTGTGTTATTCATAAATGTGTGGGCTCTTTCCACCTTAATTAACGTGAGCCCATTTTTTCGGGGAGCTTTTTACCGATGGTGCTTTTTTCCGAGGGTTATATTTACCGTGGTGATTTTTTCTGGAGTGATTTTTACCGATGGTGTTTTTTTTCCGGGGATAATTTTTACCGTGGTGATTTTTACCGGGCTGATTTTTTTTTTCCGGGATTCATATTTTTTACAACTGCTTTGAATTATGTACTTATGCTGCCGCTACCGCAGGCGAAATGGAGGGCGAATACTCCACGCTTTATTTTTATTCTCCTTTCTTTGATTTGCGTTATGATCGTTTGTGTGTTAATGACGGAGAATGTAGACTGATTAAAAAAAAAGTCCTTGTTCCGAAAACAACTTTCACTGTCTCTCATTGTGTCGCTTTTAACAAAGGGGAACGAGATTACGGATGTAGGCGTGGGATTATCTTCGATACGGATTGTTCATCGAAAGTGGAATGACCAATTTATAGACTGTCCATTTCTGGCCAGTTGACAATCGCGTGGTTTTTATTCACTCTGGTTCAGGAAAGTTCGTCACGATCTAGTTTTTTATTCCCTTTTCTTCTTCTTTAAACCTCTTTACTTTCGATCGTCCCGTCCCGCACAACGTCATCTGTCTCTTTATATTTTATGTGGTATGAACCGGTTAACCTTAAACATAACAAACTTTGATAGTTTGATTATTTTATATCAATCCTATCGATTCATAAAGAAATCATGCGAGTTGAAAATTTCCATTTGAGAGAAAAGATATTCAGGCTAGGTCGAACCAGGACTGAAGTCCTGGGTAGAGGGCCAGGCCAATTTTCATTCACGAAAATCGCGCCGGGGCCTAGTCTTCGCTCTTTCAGGGACGCGCCATGGCTTAACTTTTTCTGCAATCGCGGTTATAACTTTTTCTGCGCGCATTTTTTCGGGTCGAGCCGGGTTTGGACTTTATTCTTCCTAGGGGCCGAAATTTCCAGACCCGGTCCAGTACAGATTTCTAAATTATTTCCCCTGTTCCCATGTTGGACTGGCATTTTATTTTATTGTTTTTCTAAAAATTATAGTGATGTTATACATTCCTTTAGCGAAATCCTTAGAAATTTAATTTGGTTTAAAAAATTACAAAGATATATATTTTTTAAATCTGCGTTTTTTCCTTCTAGAGCTTTAAAATTGTGACATTATTTTACCATGTTTTTTTTTTTACTTTATTCTAAACTACATTGATTTTCTTACTGAATCTTCATTTGAATATAATTCTCTAAGTCATTTTTTTTAAATCAGGGTTTATGTACGTAATTGTCTAAGTATTCATTAATATTGTTGTTATTCTGTATTCCATGCATTTCGAACATAATCTGAAAATAAAATCTACGCATAAGTAAGTGCGCTTTTTGAATAATCTTACTTGTAGGATAATTTTGCTTCAGAAATATCGGCATCTTTTGTAGAAATTGAGTCGGGCCAGGCCGTGCCAATTAAGTTTTTGTAGGGGCCCGAGTCTGGGAAGTTCAGCCCGTACAGATCTCTAGACTCCTGGGTTCAATTCATGAGTTAACACTTTTTCACTAAGTTGGAAAATTTCAACCATTTGTTATTTTATCTGAATCACACTGATTGATATAGGAATCATACCGGGTGAAAATTTTCCAGTTGTGTGAAAATGTGTCAGGCCAGGTGTTGAACGCTTGACCTTTGGTTTGGCACCTTAACTTTGGCATATCAAGTCAGAATTCTCGAGTTCGAATGCTGGCTTGGACACGTTTCCAACTAGCTGGGAATTTTACGTTATCGGAACGCCACTTGGTACTAAACGTACTTTTTTTTTAACTATCTGAAAAATGTGCATTAAGTTTTGACAAAAATAGGTAGATGAATGATACGCATTATTATTTAAAAAAATAATGAATGAAGGTTATCACTGCATTGCCATTTACGAAGGGGGGAAAATTACTTATGAAACTTCACGATAATAAAAGAAATATGCCATAAACAGTGGTCAGGTCACGATTACAAATCTGATGTAGAGATCTTCGTTAGTTAACCCCGAGAGGGGCGGTGGTATATATTATATACCACCTAATTTTAATCCGATTCGAACCAGAAACTTTTAATTAAATTTTATGTTTTTAACTTTGAAGGGTAACAGTTGAAAAATTGCTTTTCCTTATTTTGAACTAAAATCTTTTGTAAATTCCGGTGGGAATTCAGCGTTACAAGAACACAATTGCTTTCCCTTGAAAGGGTTAAAGGATCGAATAATGGCTACTTTACTTACCTGATTTTGATTGCCATCTTTGAAAATGTTAGACAAAATTTTTACTTCATATATTCTTTAAATTTATTCATTTATTCTTCAATTATAGGTAAATAATAAATATAAATGACTTATAGGTAGCCTGATTGACATTAAGAATTAATTGATGTGGTTCTCAAGCATAAAAGTTTGACTTCTAATCGAAAGGAAATGTATGAAATGTCTCGATCGGAAAATCAATGATAGATTTCTTTTTTCCATGTTTTACGTGACAGTCTATTCTTTTGACGACACGACGCGACGTCCGGCGGAACTTTAGCGATGGACACGCAACTGCTATTGGGTCGGACACCTCCCTCGTATACACGGCATTCAAAAGAGATTAGTGGCGGAGAGTTAAGTGAATGGACACGCGTCTGATTTGATAGAAATGAATCTTATTGTCACGACAGTGCCTGTTTTAAGGCTGTTCTCAAATCCAAACTACTTTCTTTCTGACGCATTCACGAAATCATTTTTGTTCTTGAATGCGTGAAATCAAACGGAGTCCAGATACAAACAAATCGAATGGCGTTTTTCGATAAATAAATAAGATCTTTCATAAAATGTTGTCATATTTGGCATTTTGAGCCGGTTTTCTGGACGCGACAGTCCTGAAAATGTGTTCATGAGACAGCAATGAAATTATAACTCAACATGTAATATTGTTAAGGACAGATAGGCGCTGGCGGAGATTGAACAAGAGATCCCATGAACAGTAGGCGAGCGATATACGTTGAGCAAAAGGTTAAGCGGTTGAGCAAACCAGACACTCGGTATATATAAAGGGTGTTTCAAAAAGAATCCCCTGATTTGAAATGCGTATATTATGAAAAGTATTGAGACACTTAAAATTAATTTTATATTACATGGCTAATCATAAAGTTTTTTTTTTTACAAACCAAATGAAAGGTGCTCAATATGTCCATCTTTGGATACACAGCGTTATGTCTATGCGGTAGTCAAAGTCGTTCCAAACTTTTGCCAGCAATCTGCATCTACTGCTTCCATGGCTGCTGTTAGGCGCATCTTCAGTTCGGCTAATGTAGCTGGAAGGGGAGGCACATAAACGTAGTGTTTTATAAATCCCTACAAGAAGAAATCGCACACTGAGAGGTCTGGCGATCTTGAAGGCCAGATAAACACTGGTGGCGGGAGAAGGAAGAACGTTAGCGCTACCTGTCGGCAACTGCGTTAAACCTGAGATTTGCCTCTTTCTATCTATACATCACGAACACAGAAATAGATAAGGACTTCTAACAAAATAGTGTTAATATCGTATTGCGACTTTCGAACTTAATGGCAGCTGCACAGCTACACGCACGGTTCTGCGCAGCCGGCGAGCATCTCTGCTAAGGTAACGCCACCTGCAAACAACAAACCGAAACTTTCGTTAACAATTGTTTCACTAACAATTATGTTTGGTATTGCAAAGTCAAGCAGACGATTTGAAGAAGCAGACGAACTGGTGACATATAGGGTAACTGTTCTACACAGGCGTCACTTATTTGAAACATTTTTCAAGGAGTGGTTTTCTTCTTCGAAAGGCTATTTCGTTAAAAGTCTTTATCTATTTCTATGCTCATGCTATACATTATTCGATCAAAACGTCTTTAAAGCTGAATAGTTATGATTTTTTTTTAAAAATAAGATGATTCTTTTTAAAACACCTTGAACTCTTCAGGTGAGATGACGTCACTACACACTTCATCCTCCCGAT
This sequence comes from Maratus michaelseni, assembly GCA_963931845.1. Classification (NCBI taxonomy): domain Eukaryota; kingdom Metazoa; phylum Arthropoda; class Arachnida; order Araneae; family Salticidae; genus Maratus; species Maratus michaelseni. The sequence continues at coordinate 467,772,829 of OZ007587.1, forward strand.
GAGGAAGACGTCTCGTTGAAATTGGACGAGCAATATGCACTCTTAAACGATACTGTCGTGTTGCCGTGCGCATCTGTGACAGTTATTGTGCCGCGAGCATTTCACAGGCTATGGATGATTTATTTGTGCTGCCATCTGTTGGTTTTGACGAGATGATTGTGGTTGTTTAAAGTTGCGTTTATCTGGGCTACCAATGTAGAGGTCGAATAGACGCTGGCGGGGATTGAACCAGGGATCTCACGAACAATAAGGCGAGCGACATAGCGCCGTGGAAAAGGGCTAGCCAGTTACTATACAATATATTTATAGAAAAAATGAAAAATGTTTTGATTCGAAAGTACTTTAATAGTCGTGCCTTCCAACTTCACGGTTTTTCCTTTAAAAATGAGTCCGCGAATGTATCAGAAAATTTCACGTTGTTGAGCAGATTTTTTTCTTTCTTTTTCTTAGAACTGTCTTAATGCAAGACAACGTTCCTAATTTTGGTTATTACGATTGTGTTCAAAATGGTAGATTATTCTTTCTTATGTTTCATAGGACAGTCTTTTGACAACGCGATGTCCGGCGGAAATCTAGTGATGTACACACGCAAGTGTTTTGTGGTCGAACACCTCTTGTGTACGCGGCTTTTGGAAGAGATTAGTACGGGAAATAATTGAATGAACACGCGTCTGATCCGATAGGAATGAAATCCTTTGGTCACGGCTGTGTATTTTAAATGCAAGGAAACAGACTTTGTCATTGTTTTCAGATTGATTGCCAATGCCATTGTTTACATTTAAAAGTCCAGTTGATTTGTAAAAGTACAGGCTGGATGATCCAGTCGGTTCATATACGAGTGTTATGCAAGAGCGGCTTTTACCATTGTCTCTTTTCACACTTCCCAGCATAGTTGAAAATCGTTTATGAATTTGGTTTGTCTGTCGGTCCGTGCTCTAACTCGCGTAAATATACCTAGATTGCCATGAAATATTTATATGTTATGGGTGTTCATTGTCAAATGTTTCGTATTGTGTAGCATTTATAATTCGTTTACAGGAGTCACTTAAAATAATTCCGTTTGGTCTATGGAGAAAAATTGTTTCCGTTGCATTTTAATGATGTTAGAATACTCCAAACTTATTGAAATCAATATGGTTCACTCAGGTGGACTAAAACAGTCTTTCTTAGGAGTATAGAATAAGTAGCATTTATACTTCTTTTACAGGCACGCACAAAAGAATTTCATTACATTATGATTTGTTTGGAAAAATCATTTGCGATGCCTTTTAATGATGTTATCATACTTCAAACATAATTAAGTTATAAAGAATCACTGAGGGGCACTACCACATGCTTTCTGTTTAGATTAAGGAGCGCGTAGCATTTATTTTCATTTACAGAGTCGTACAAAAGAATTTGGTTGCAGGACGGACTAGGATCGACTTCATTGTAATGAAAAAATGAAATTTCTTAATAATAATCTGTTAGTGTTGGAAACTGTTTCATAATCTGTCTGGATGCGTGATTTTATTATCGTTCTTGTTATATTTTTAGGCCTGTGAAATAAAGGAGAAAAGAGAACATTTAATTTTTAAAAAGTAAAAAATAGTAAACAGACGGTTATAGCAAAAATTATGGCGTGACACATATATGTGACACATGATTTACTTTCACGTCTCTTCCTCATTTTACAGGGTGATTCACTACCATTGCGACAAACTGTAAGAGGTAATAGAGCGCACTTCAACAAACAATTTTTGTATAGGAAAGCTTTGTTGCAATCAGGGTTGTAGTGGTTACCCGCCCAACTACCCGCCCGGTCTGTTTTTTTTAAACCCAGGTTTTTTAAAACCCTGAGGGTTGTAGTGGGTAACTGCCCGGGTACCCGCCTGAGCTGTTTTTTTTTTTTTAACCCGGGTCGCAATGCACTTATTCAGTCATAAATACAGAGTGTCTCATTTCAAGTCGAACCCATAATTTTCGTTCATAACTTTAATAGTAATGAAGATTAATGAAGATGAATAATTTTAATAAAGAAAACTGCCCAGTTAAACTGAGGGCATTGAGCTCACAGGCTATTCACACTAATTGTATATTATGCTATTTTTTCAAAGAATAATGCCACTCGAAAAAGAAAGAAATTGACAATATTTTAAGGAGGGGGGGGATAAGAACCCGTTCCCACCCTTTATACATATCCCTTTAAGACCTAACCTACACAATTGTGTAGGTGATCCTAAGAAAAAAACAATTTCCTCTTTCCCTGTGATTTAAAGCTTAGCCTGCACCACACAATTGTGTAGATCCTCCTTGACATAACCTGACAACGTAATTTTTTTTAAATATTTCTTTTCAATCAAATAGAATTTTTATATGTTTTTAATTTCTACCAAAACTCTTCAGGTCTTAAAGGGTTAACCAATAAACCCCCAAAATCTAATCAGGCAAGCGCCTTACCACAAGGAATTTATACACAAAATTTGAAAAAAATCGGATAATTTTGCTTGAAAAACAGATTTATCTAAATTAAAGGAGGTAAGCCCCTCCCGTTCCCCCCTTTATACTTAACAAATGAAAACCCAAAACTAATCAGGCAAACGCCTTACCACAATGAATCTATATACAAAATTTCAAGAAAATCGGATAATTCTGCATGAAAAACCCATTTATCTAAATTAAGGGGGACTAGCCCCCCGTTTACCCCCCTTTATATTTACCCAATGAACACCCAAAATTAATTAGGGAAGTGCCTTATCACAATGAGCCTATATACAAAGTTTAAAGAAAATTGGATAATTCTGCATGAAAAACCCAATTATCTAAATTAAGGGGGGATTACCCCCCCTCTTTCCCCCTTTATACTTAATCAATGAACCCCCAAAACTCTTTAGAGAAGTGCATTATCACAATGAACCTATATACAAAATTTGAAGAAAATCGGATAATTCTGCATGAAAAACATTTATCTAAATTAGGGGGGGTATCCCCCTTTCCCCCTTTATACTTAACCAATGACCCCCAAAACTATTGACAGAAGCGCATTATCAAAATGAACCTATTTACAAAATTTGAAGAAAATGGGATAATTCTGCATGAAAAACCTATTTATCTAAATTATAGGGGGTTAGCCCCCTGTTTCCCCCTTTATGCTTAACCAATGAACCTCCAAAACTAATCAGGGAAGCGGCTTATCACAAGGAACCTATAAACAAAATTTAAAGTAAAACGGTTAATTCTATCAAGAGTTATCGCGTTACGTACATACATACATAAGTACGTACATATAAGCGCTCAGGCTTTGATAGCCTGTGAGCTAATAAAGAAAACTGCCCAGTTAAACTGAGGGCATTGAGCTCACAGACTATTCACACTAATTGTATATTATGCTATTTTTTTCAAAGAATAATGCCACTCGAAAAATAAAGAAATTGACAATATATTAAGGAGGGGGGGGGGGGTAAGAACCCGTTCCCACCCTTTATCATATTCCTTTAAGACCTAACCTACACAATTGTGTAGGTGATCCTAAGAAAAAAAAACAATTTCCTCTTTCCCTTTGATTTAAAGCTTAGCCTGCACCACACAATTGTGTAGATCCTCCTTGACATAACCTGACAACGAAATTTTTTTTAAATATTTCTTTTCAATCAATTAGAATTTTTATATGCTTTTAATTTCTACCAAAACTCTTCAGGTCTTAAAGGGTTAACCAATAAACCTCGAAAATCTAATCAGGCAAGCGCCTTACCACAAGGAATTTATACACAAAATTTGAAAAAAAATCGGATAATTTTGCTTGAAAAACCCATTTATCAAAATTAAGGGAGGTAAGCCCCCCCCCGTTCCCCCCTTTATACTTAACAAATGAAAACCCAAAACTAATTAGGCAAACGCCTTACCACAATGAATCTATATACAAAATTTGAAGAAAATCGGATAATTCTGCATGAAAAACTCATTTATCTAAATTAAGGGGATTAGCCCCCCGTTTACCCCCTTTATATTTACCCAATGAACACCCAAAATTAATTAGGGAAGTGCCTTATCACAATGAGCCTATATACAAAGTTTAAAGAAAATCGGATAATTCTGCATGAAAAACCCAATTATCTAAATTAAGGTGGGATTACCCCCCACCCCTTTCCCCCTTTATACTTAACCAATGAACCCACAAAACTCTTTAGAGCAGCACATTATCACAATGAACCTATATACAAAATTTGAAGAAAATCGGATAATTCTGCATGAAAAACTCATTTATCTAAATTAGGGGGGGATCCCCCCTTTCCCCCTATATACTTAACCAATGAACCCCCAAAACTATTGACAGAAGCGCATTATCAAAATGAACCTAATTACAAAATTTGAAGAAAATGGGATAATTCTGCATGAAAAACCTATTTATCTAAATTATGGGGGGTTAGCCCCCCGTTTCCCCCCTTTATGCTTAACCAATGAACTTCCAAAACTAATCAGGGAAGCGCCTTATCACAAGGAACCTATAAACAAAATTTAAAGTAAAACGGTTAATTCTATCAAGAGTTATCGCGTTACGTACATACATACATACGTACGTACATACAGAACCGGCGGGCACATAGCACAAGCCTTTTTAGCTCACAGGCTATCAAAGCCTGAGAGCTAAAAAGGCTTGCTTTACTTTGTGTGACATGTGATGCTATCACGGGCGGTATTATATTCGGTTTGTCTGTCTGTCCGTGCTCTAATTCGCGTAAATATAATCAGATTGTTATGCAATTGATATATGTTATTGAGGTTTACTATGGCATGTTCGGTATTGAAAATGAAGTACGTAGCGTTTATAGTTCCTTTACAGGGACACTCAAAATAATGCCGTTACATTTACATTAGTCATAGCGTCTTTACAAAATACTTTTTAACTGTGTTAGAAAGAGTTAATAGAATTTATAGTTAATAGAATTTCGTGTTATAGCAAGCTGACGGTTATGCCACAAATTGTGGCATAACCTATGCGTGACACATGATTTTTCTTTCACGTCTGTTCCTCGTATAGAGAAATAATAATTAAAAAGAAATCTTCTGTCAAGTGTATAGACGAGATTGAAAAGAGGAAAGCGAAAAGTTAACGCCGCTGTAACGTGGGATGATGTGCGGCCTCGTATAAGGTCACAACCGCGGGGTATTATCCCGGCCCGCTGCCTGCAACAGGTAAGAAAGAAACCCTCTCTCTCTGTGTATATGTATATATCCACATCCATAGATCCACCGAAAGTCGCGTATCGTGCCCGCATGTGTCAATGGCACAGTTTTGCCGTGACCCGACCTACTTAGTGGTACTTCGCCATCCATCGAGCGGCTTGTGTCTTTAAAAACAGAAATAAATAGGAAAGAAGCGTAAAAGTTGCCGTAAATAGTGTCGAGATTGAAAACTCGTTGCTGTCTAACATGCTCTGACAAGTTAACTAATTAATTAATTATTATTAATGATATTATTATTAATTATTATTATTATTTATTAATTAATTTATTATTTATTAATTAATTATTATTATTATTATTATTTATTATTTATTAATTTTATTTTTAATCATTATAGTATTAGTATTAATTAATTAATTATTATTAATTAATTATTATTAATTAATTATATTATTAATTATTATAATTTTATAAGTTAATTTATTATTATTAATTAATTTATTATTATTATTATTATTATTATTATTATTATTATTATTATTTATAAATTTTATCATTAATTATTATCTTATTATTATTATATTATTATTATTATTATTATTATTATTTATTAATTTTATCATTAATTATTATATTATTATTAGTAGTATTATTAGTATTTATTAATTTATTTATTATTATTAATTTATTATTATTATTGTTAGTGTTTTCAAGAATTCATTTTATAAATTATTCCTATCATACTCACCCAATCCGCGCACTTATACGAGCCCCCAACGAAAATAACATATACTTTTTTTAACACTTCTAAAACAAACAAACAAAAAAAGAACGAAAAATCATTCATGAAGCATAGAATAAGAAACACTTTCCAAAAGACTAACGGGATATTATGAAGATATTTCGTTTTTTCCTAGAATGAAATGAGGCATCTTAAAAAGCAACTTAATATATATATATATATATACATAACACAGTAAAAATACACTTTCTTGCAATGCCTGCGATGTCTTTCGTGTACCCTGTATGCGATCTATAGAATTTATATACACCAACTAACGCACTCAAAATGAGACCCGTTTCAAAATGAATACCACAGAGAAAAACGCACTTCCAGCAAGGATCCATCTTAGTCAGTCCTTTAGCCGATTTCTTTTGCGTGTCTCTGTAAATGAACGATAAATGCAATGCTCTCTATAATCTATAGGAAACATACAATGCGCTTTTGTGAATTCGTACTTTTGAAGAATCATAACATCATTAAAATGTACCACAAACGACCCCCCCCCCCCCCTCCAATAGATCATAATGTAATGGAATTATTTTGTGTGTCCCTGTAAAAGAAATATAAACGCTACACATACTTAATTTTCAGTACCGAACATTCTTTAGTAAACTTCAATAACATATAAAAATTTCACTATAATCTGAATCTATTTACGAGAGTTAGAGCATGGATGGACAGACAAACCTAATTCATAAACACTTTTAACTATGTTGGAAAGTATTAAAAAATGGGATCTGAAAATATATTTCGCTCGGGGCCGCACCTATAAGTTCCATGCTTATAGGGGACTAACTATATACTATTAAAATCACGTCCATCCATCCCATACACTGTAAAAAAGGATAGATGTTTTTTAATCTAGGACAATAGAATATAACCTCGAACGGAAATATACGATAACTTCTTTCGAGTTAACTATACCAACGGTTCCCAACCTTTTTTCTCTCACGTACCCCTTGCTTATACTTTCCATTTATGCGGCGTACCCCTTCTCACATAAACCCGTTCCAATTTTTTTTTCTACGTTCATTAGTAATATTCTTATGCTAGTGACCAATGTTAGATGAAGTTCTCTTAACCCTTTCAGGGGCAAGCAATTGTGTTCCTGTAACGTCGAATTCACACCGGTATTTAAGAAAGAATTTAGTTCAAAATAAGGAAGAGCAATTTTTCAACTTTTTTCCGTCAAAGTTAAAAAAGTAAAATTTTATTAAAAGTTTCTGGTTTGAATCGGATTAAAATTAGGTGGTATATAATATATACCACCGCCCCTCAAAGGGTTAAGAATTCTAACTTTCAACGACTTATCATTTTGAACCACAGCACAATATCAGCATATTAGTCACTCAAAACACTAAATATTCGCTAAAGATTTCAAATTAAGCACTCGCAAAGAAGTGTTAAAACCATTAATACTCGTTAATGAGTTTATGCTAATGCTGACCAGTCGAACACTAAAATGGTGGCCTGCTCTCAAATGGGGTTTATAATATGAAACCAGAAGCCCCGATACGATTCATGTTTTTTCTAGAATTATTAGAAAGAAAAGAACAACAATACAAAAGGAGGAACACATACGAAATCGCCAGATGTTATTAGGAGTGGGCAGTGATAATGGCAACAGATGATCAACCAATTTCTAAATTTAGGTATTTTTATTCTATGCGAATAGCCTATTTTAATGTTTACACAAGTCTCTCTTTGTAAACGAAATATTTAGAGTTTTGTTTGTCTCTTTTTATTATAATTTTTTGCGTTATCCGCATTACCAATGTAATTTTGATGTACCCCCAACTGTCCCACCACGTACCCCAGCTTGGGAACCGCTGAACTATACGATTCCGAAAATCATTCTTTATCTTTACAAACTTTAGAAACCGTTATATTTTCGAGATTCGAAGAAGTATTTATAAAAACAAAGTTGCTTTTTCTGCCAATGAATTTCGGAAACGTTTCCGAGTCGTTTTTATTGTCTATTAATCAGTTTTCTGAAACAAGAATATCGGTATCTCGGATGCTATTCATTCTCAAGTAAATATTTTCATGTTCAAAAAGCATGTTTTACAGGCAAACAGGATAAATTAACAGCCTTCACATTAAAATTAAATTTAATATTATTTTGTTACTCTTGTATGTTATAAATTCAGTTACGTAGCTGAAAATGTTTACTTGAGAATGGATAACATCGGAGAAACCGATATCTCGGTTTAAGAAAACGGATTAATACACTATAGAAACTACTCGTAAACGTTTCCGAAAATCAGTGGCAGGAAAAGAAAAACTTCGTTTTTATAAATGCTTCTTTAAATCTCGAAAATACATTGGTTTCCTAAAGTTTTTAAAGATAAAGAACGCTTATTCGGAATCGTGGGTAACTATAACTCGGAAGAAGTTATTGTATATTTTCGTTCGTTATATTATATTTTCGTAGATAAACATTTGTCTTTTGACTTTCTTCCATCTTTACAAGAAAAAAGTATTTGATTCATGAAAAATTTCGACTTCTGGTTTTCGTCGGATTCATACCTTTTATAAGGTCCTGAACACGATTGGACTGTTTTTTAGAAAATGCCTGTCCGTGAGTGTGTTTGTCTGCCTGTCTGTGTGGGACAAAAAATTTGTGGCCGCTTTATCCCAAGAAGTAATGCACGGATTTTCACCAAACTACAGATTCCGTTAGACGATGACATAAGTCGTTGCTGATTAGGTTCTGGTGTAACTAGCCCAACAGGTGGCGCTGCTAAGATGCATTTTTTAGTATTGACACGATTTTAGCGATCGTCCTAACTCAAGAACGAATGCACGGAATATCATCAAACTTCATATTCTGTTAGACCTCGACGTATAAGCGGGTACTGATTAGGTTCTTCGTGTAAATCCTATAACAGGTGGCGCTGCTATCCCATATGTTTGGATTCTAAAATGCATCGTTAAAAAAAATACGATTTTTAACATATTAACATGCATGAAGAAAGTTTGGGGATTGGCACATCCGACTACTGCATTCCTAAGATTCAGTGGATCTCTCAGCCAGTAAAGCCATACGAGAGAAAAAAGTCCAACAACGCGCCACTTTCGAATGCTAACCTCGTCTGTCTCTCTCTCTGTCTTATCTTTCTGTTTACCTTGCAATGCCGTTTGCCTTGGGTTCGCGACTACTGGGTATTTATTCGTAACAGCCGCTATCCGATTTCAAGATCCCTTTAAACAAGTTACACAATTTAGATGCCGAAGAGCTCCATTTTATTATGCGAAACGTGTTTTACTTTTCTTGTTATAAGGAAAATGAAATACTCGCTGTCTTTTTCCTGCATAGTGAGTAGGCTACTTTTAGATTTTGACGAAAACTCTTATTTGAGAAGCTAACTATAGAAAAAGAAAAATACTGAATGAGTATGCGCAGATATAGGTGACCAATTTATTCGTTCTCCATTGCTGTCATTATAAATTACAACTAGTTCACCTGCCTGCCGTTGCCCGGATCGTGATAATAACTTTAAATGCACCACAAATTTGTAGTTTTTTATATCTGTAACCCGAGTTTGTATGAATTTATATTTTTAAATGAAAAATTTGCAAAAAAAATATTGATATTGAGTGGTAAAAGTGCTCGTAAGAAGATATTTTCTTGTTTTTTTTCACGTACATTTGGATACCTTTAGTATTAGGCAATAGATGGCAGCATTACTGATTCAATCAGAAGTTCTATTTCAAATTTCTCTTTCCTCTCTATTTCAAATAATTATTTTCACTATCTTTACATTTTATTTTAATGTTTGATAAACTATAAACTAAAAGTTTTTTTTTCTAGTATTACTTAAAGTAATAGATTATGGAGGCATTTTTTTTTTTATTTAAATATTTTTAACACAAATATTTTTTATTTATATTATATTTTTTATACAAATTTAATTTGATAAAATATTGTTTTGTGTGAACTTTACTTAATTTAAAAGCATTCGAATTAAAAAAAAAATTACAAATCATATACGTAACTTCTTTTCCTAAAAATGTGACAGTAATTAAAATGAATTACATCCAAAAGTAATGCAGAAATCATTCTGTCGGAAGCGGGATTTGAACCCACTTTCTTTGCAGAAAGCCAGAGTTTAAACTAACACCTTAGACCACTCAGCTATGCTACTCACATTCGTGTACCTTAAAACTAAGCAGGTTTTAGATTTAATCTCTCGCATGCGCAAAAACATCGAATTTGAGCTGAAATTTTTAGCTTGTCGCTTTAATGTATAGGTCTGGTATGTTGTGGTCATCACAAAACTTTCTTCTATAATAAATCAAATAAATTAAAGGATTTAAATAGTACGAAAAATTACATCGATTTAGCAAATAGTTTTTTTTACATCATGTAATTCTCATATTCAGGATGCTAAGCGGGAAGTTCAGTGCCTTTAAACGGGTGATATAAGCATCGCGTAACAAATCTTCGAATTTCGGCACCCACAATTCTAACGACTTTCCCCTGCATATTCTATAGACGTCAATGAACCAGTCAGACTCATTTAGAGGCTAAAGCAATCAACTCGCAAGAAATCACTCTAGCTGTAAGTTTTTGTCTTTTTGGCTTTGTGATAAGATCTGACCATGAGTAGATGGAAAATGGCGGTTCTATGACATGAAGTCTGATGTGGCACGAGGCAGAGCTGAAGGATTTGTGAGACTTTTCTGTTTCTACTGTAGTATCACCAAATGCAATCTTGTCAAACATTAGCCAGTAGAGTTCATTCAGTTTAATGGTTAACGTATTCTCTTATAAGAACAGCAGTTTGCAGATTCGATTCCATACAGTTCTGTAGATTTTTTTTTCTTTCGCAGAAACGATTTCGAATCACTTCACTTCAAAAATTCTTTTAGAAGGCGCTCTTTCTATCTTTTTTTTTTATTATCTAAACTTGTTAATGGTTAGGTTAATAAAAGTCTTCCTCTCTCAAACTATATACTTTTTCTACACAAGTATCTACGAAACGATTCTCTGAACGTCCGGCCACAGTTCTATAAGTACGTATGAATAACGAGGTGCCAGTTTAGAATCCTAGATTGGGCTCTGGTGCTTATAGTGGATCGAATTCCAGTTTCCAAACTGAGGTCCCGGTCTGTTTAGCTTTCCTATGCAAAAGCTGGCCATAGAGCCTCTTAGACCAAAGGCTCAACCAAACTTAAAAACGCGGTCAGCGTCGATCTTTATCTTCCAACATCCAACGAAAAGAAGAAAAAAAAAAATGTTGGATTCGAATTCGGTGCAAGTCAAACGTTCACTTCTTTGGGAAAAATAATGAAGTGATCTCATCTTTCTTTCCTTGTTACTCGATAGCGCTATTAAACGTTTATGTGACGTCGCCAGAAGCGTGACACTTTATCCTGACGAGGATCGCTTTCTCTTCGAAATGAGTTTCTCACCGATTGTTTTCACTGGAGGAAGTTTACCGGTCTTTGGTTTTTTCCAATTATATTAGGGGAATGAGACGAGAGATGTGTTCAATAGATATATGTAAAAGTATAAGTAATTTATTCGACATATGCTGATGAAGTTTTTAAATAATTTTCTGATAAACGACTGTATAATTATCTTATGTATGCAAAGCTGGTCTTTCTGTAATTACAAGGCCCGACACGTGGTTTGGGATTGGGTTCCAGCACGCGTGTCGGGTTCACCCGATTTTTTTTTACAGGATAATTTTGTTTTAGATTAAAATAACTGTAGATTTGAATATGAATGGTTATACATAAGGATTCAGTTTATCTCATAGCACATGAAATAGTTATTAAAGATACCAGTGGATCTTACCTGGGCTTATAAAACGTTAGAACGTGAAGATCGTTTTTCATTATGAAATCTAGTGAATTTTTACTTACCTATCATACGTATAGGGTAAGTCTTGTGATCGTTTTAAAAACAGAAAAAACAATTTTGACGGATCTACACGTGTCAGACACTGGAGATTCCGAAAAACATATTTTTAGAGAAAAAAATTTGCCTTCCGTCTGTCTGTGTGTGTGCCTGTAAACGCTCTATCTCCGGAACAAATTGAGATAGAGAACTGAAATTGGGTATGTACTTACTATGTAATCATGAGAAGAAGCCTAATTGAATTTCAGTAACTTCGATTATTCGGAACTATTTATTTCGGACTCTCGAAATAGTCGTTCTGATGGGTTCGAAATGGTTTATTTTAATGAGTGACTATAAAAAACAATAAAAAAATATAAATTTTGCATAAAGAATGAAGTTGATCGGATCATGAGTTCCCGAGATATTGGTCATCCTATTTTCCACACTCTTCGACTTTTCGTGACACACTGTATTTCATTCCAATTTCAATTCAAAGATATATTTTAATTGCAAATGAGACGCTTCATCCGACGCGGTAAACCGTTAGTGAATATTATCATTTTTGAAGTTATAAGGATGTTTCTTTTACGCCATTCAATGATAGAACCTTTAAAGTGTATGACGTCATCCAGCCACGATTTTATTCGAATGGCAATGCATTTTATAAATAGTTTACACATGTTTTATTCTCATATTTTATAGTATGCCTATCCATGATGGATAAGTATTACGGTGGCCTCCAACGACTAGTTTACATCTATCTACCCTAGACATATAAAGTCCTAATGAAATTATTTTATGAAAGGTCTTCTAATATATGAATTAGAAAATGTATGAATCGAATACATGAAATGCTTAAATTTGCGGTTTGTAATATAATTTTGACAGATGGATAGAAACAGAGAAAGAAACAGATAGACAGAGACAGACAGACATAGACACAGAGAGACAAAGAAAAGTCCGAGGGTTGACGCAACGAAAGGGGCACGGGGCAGAACCTCCCAGTTTAATATATATTTTATGTTTGCTCACCAACTGCAAGAAAAGCATTTTTATAAGAAATATATCAGTTATCTATCGAAATTATAAATGGTTTGAAATTTATTAAAAACTAAATGTTTAAAGGAGCATAAGCAGCCATATTATGTACTAATTAAGTATAGTTAAAAACGACACGTGTCCTAAATCTTGCTTACAATCTATCTATACAAAGTTTCAAAGAATTTATTTTAGCCATTTTCTCATTTTACGAAAGAAAATACTTTATTTTGGTTATACGAGGAAAGTTGAAGAAGTAGCTATCACCAAATTTGGGTAAATCCATTGCCAATTGGGGTAACGTTACCACTTTCTGCTAATTTTGCATATTTATTAATATTATTGAAAATGTTACGTAACATTTTTCTAACATAGAAACATTTATTGTTGAGACAGATTTTTAAAAATTCATGTTTGTAAATTATCTAAAGAAATTATAAAAAAATTTCTTCTTTACAGTTTTTTCAAAACTTCAGTTTTCAAACAAATTTTGTTTTAAAACATACATTTTTATTTTCTAGTATAAAACTAAAACTATGCGATATTTCATAGCGAATATGTGTGCCATAAAAGCGAAAGTGATAACGCAAGTCGTTATGATGTTAGTGTTGGTGACACATATATTTTTGTTTTATAATATTAGATGAAATTGGACTATCTTTCCATATTTAAGTAGGATATTAACGTTCTTACATTTCGGGGTTTATGTCTGTTTTGGATAGTTTTCGATATAAGGTACTTTGACTTTGGATTAGAGTCATGCGTGGATCGTGTTACACCCGATCCGAACCAGAAACATTCTATTTAAAGTCAACCCGGAACCGACACACTTCAAACCCGAACCCGACCCGAAATAGAAATGGAACAAAAATAATCCATATTTTGTTACAATTATGAAAAAGTAGTTTACTAATATATATATCTCTAATATCCATTTTATCTTTTATGTTGAAAAATAAACATATATACACTCATTAATATTCAAATGTATGTTTACCGGGATGGACGCTAATTTCTTTCGGTGTGGATTGGGTTCGGGTCAGTTTTGTTTCAGGATTTGACTCCTTCGGTTCGGGTTCAGGTTGACCCAATTTAAAAAAAAAAAAACTATTTGAATATTAATGAGTGTTCATTTTTATGCAGAAAATAAGTAAATAAAATAAAATATTAATTCATATTCGAGATATAATTGCAGACTATTTTTCCGTAATATTATTAATAATATGGATTAACTTTTTTTTTCACTTTGGGTTCGGGTCAGGTTTGGGTTGAAGTGTGTCGGGTTCGGGTCGGATTTCAGGCTAGTGAAATTTTTTGTCGGGTTTCGGGTTGACTTTAAGCAGAAATAACGGGTTCGGGTCCTATACAACCCGACCCGTGCCAGACTCTAACCCGAACCCGATCCGCAAGAGTCCCAATCCCAACCCGAAACATATAAAGTCAACCCGACCCGCAAAGAAAAAAATGAGAACCAACCCGACTCGATCCGATACTAGACTCTACTTCGGATCATTTTTTTTCATTAAAATATTTTCTATTTTACTGAAAAGATTTATTTTTGGCGATTTTTCCCCCATTACTCATTGTATCGAATATCTTCTTGCAATCAACATAGTCATTGGAAAGTTTTTCTTTTTTAACAGTAATATAAATAGAAAAAAAAGAGAGAGAGATTATTTTTTGAACAATCGTTTTGAAAGTTGCTTAACAGGAAAAGGAATTAAATAAGCAATCTGGACTTAAGAATTTTCCTCTTTCTGAGGATTGTTTGAACACGAAATGACATTGCCGCTCACTTTCGACATTTGTTTGTGATTCTGTAAATCGTAGTTTTTATTTTTACATTACACAAGTGGCGAAATCCTGTTACTCAATTTTACTAAGCTACATACCCACACGTTTTTCTGAATAGTTTTTTCGCTTTATTCAATCGCAAAATCTTCTTAGAAAACTTATTAGAAGGAATTACTGGTGGGAAAGAGCATGCTCACAGTTTTACATTGTAAAAAAAAAAAAAAAAAAAAAAAATTACAAACGTTTTTTTAATCTAGGAAAATATAGCATAACCGCGAACGAAAGTATACAATAACCTCCTCTAAGTGAACCACGATTCCGAAAAGCGTTCTTTATCTTTAGCAACCTCATCAAGCAATCTATTATCGAGATTTAAAGTAAGCATTTATAAAAACAAAGTTTCTTTCGCTACCACTAATTTTCGGAAACATTTATGAATCGTTTTTATTAACACTTTCCAACATAGTTGAAAAGTGTTTATGAATTCGGTTTGTCTGTCTATCTGCCGTCTATCTGTCTGTCTGTCCGTGCTCTAACTCGCGTAAATATATACAGATTGTCATGCAATGGATATAGGTTATTGAGGTTTAACTATGGCATGTTCGGTATTGAAAATGAAGTGTGTAGCACTTATAGTTTTTTTACAGGGACACTCAAAATATTTCCTTTACATGACGGTCTATGGGGAAAAATCATTTACGGTTTATTGAAGTGATGTTACACAATTCCAAACATATTGAAATTGATATAGATCACTGAGTTGCACTACAAGAGGCTTACTGTAGAAAACGGTGTGCATAACTCTTATGGTTACTTTACAGGGACAGTCAAAAGAATTCCATTACATGACGGTCTATGGAGAAAAATCCTTTGCGGTTAATTTTAAGAATGTTTCACTATTTCGAACATATTGGAATTGATATATATCACTAAAGTGCATTACAAGAGGCTTAATATTGAATAGTGTGGGTTTAGCATTCATCGTTCATTGACAGGGACACACAAAAGAATTCAGTACTGCCTGTAAACAATAATTCCTGGAAGTGCATTTTCAGTTGCGGAAGACGTTTTTAACTTTAACTATTTTTTTTGTCGATTGCTTGGTTTGTATAAATTCTGTAGATCCTATACAGGGCAGCACAAAATATCTCGAGTTCATTTCCGCTTATGGTAGGAAATTCCAGAAGGGGTTTTTTAAACTGGGCTACGCGTTTCCTAACTGAGTTAAAATTTAACATTCTGTCTAGTATAGTATATACAAATCTATAGATCCTATACAGGGCTGCACAAAAGAGTTTGTATATTCGAGTATATGCGAGTTTCACTGAATAATTCAAATTATCTCATCATCACTTATGCATATTTAATTTTGCATAATTATTTATTTGATCTTTACTTTTAATATTTAAAATTGTTTTTAAATGTTTATTATTTTATTTTATTGTAAACATTCATTATAATTTCGAGTGCATTATTAAATTCAAATTATTGTTTAAAAAATGTAAACAAAACAGTGACCAGAAATCTGCAAAATTCTAAAATCCGCACAACCTCTGGTTTTATGCTATGCGGATTTAAGGGAGTTTACTGTATATATATAAAAATTAGATTATAGGTTTACTTATTAATATATTTAACTGTTATGTTCTTAAATTAAATATATAGTAATTATATAAAAACCTGATCCGAATCGCAGTCGGGTTAAATCGGATTACAGAACGCGATGTAGAATTCTATCACATATTTTACACTACTATTTACATTCAATTTAAGATAGACCTTATTCACTAAACCGAATAAACATCAGGTTTCATTTTCTGGGATTGTAAGAGTCATTGCGTGTTAAACAAGTGATTAGGGCTTATTGAAGCTCTTTTTCCCCTCACCTTTCTCGAACGCATCACTGATTTGTTTTTGTTTGCCTCCTCATTCATAATACACCGAATGTTACCTTCGTTGATAAGCGTCTTAACCGCGAGAGCTGCGAATAACTAATTTCCACATACACAGTCAGGTCAAGGAGGAAAGGTTCAAAATCTTCTTCAAGCACCGCTTATAAAGGAAAATCGAACTCGGTTAAAACGAGGAGAAAATGAAATATAAAAGCCCTCGAATTTACCGTTACTCCTACACTGTAAAAAAAAAAAAAAAAAAAAAAAAAAAAAATTGTTAATTTTACAGTATAATACTGGCATTCCAGCTTCCAGTATTATAACGTAAGATTAACAGTAATAAACAGTAATATAAGCAGTAATACTGGCAGCTGGGATGCCAGAATTATACTGCAAAATCGACATTTTTCAGTGTAATGCCCGTAAAGATTATAAAAAAATCTTAAAAACACTCACACAAAATTAACTTAGATACTACTATTAATTGCACTAATTGTCTCGATGCTAAAATTAACAATAAAACAAAGTTAACACAAAATATTCCTATATAACCTAAAATTGTTACTAAAAATCATTCTGAACTTTGTGAGGGTTAGACGGGTCTGTTTACTAGACAAAATCACAGTACTGAAGCAACACCGTCTCGATAGTACATAGTTCCTTTGAGACAGTACTGACTGCAGTCACTGTAATGCAAAATGTAACTAGTCACTTCGTCTTTTTTTTTTTTTTTTTTGTAAAAACTCGGCTAACATTGCAATAGTCACTTTCAGTTTTCATTGACTTCACATATCTTTTTCATTTTAACAGTGCAATAATAGACATGAAAAGACTGGTTAATATGACCCAGAGTCCGGAGTTAAGGAAAGAAACAAATAATGGTTTTCTTCTACGCACCTTCTTTTCTATGGCTCAGTGCTAAATCTTATGAAAGGGGCAGTATTTGAAACATGCGTATCTCTCCCTCATTTCTTTCATTCTTTCTAGACCCCAGGTCATTACTTTGCATTATCTTGTGTGTAGTATGCGCCAATATCCAATACAAGACAATGTAAAAAAAAAAAAAAAAAAAAAAAAAAAACACCGTTATTATTTCACTGAAAAAATGAATTCTATCGTCTGTTATTAGGATAGAATTCATTATAAATAAGTACATTTTAAGTTGGCAACATCTTATCTTTTGTTGACATTGACTGAAAATTCCAATGGGAAACTAAAGCCTCGCTTTGAAAATTTGAGAACTTGAAATCCATATTTAGACTCTTCACAACAATTTTTTTTTTTATTTCTCAACGAATGTAGTAGTCATCAAAACACTGCTGGAAGTCCGCCCTTGCAATGTGCATGAAATAGTCGGTCGCTAGTCGCTTGAAGGGGTTTCCTTTAGGTGCAATTTCAACTTGGGAAATAGTAAATAGTCACAGGGGGATAAATCTGGAGAGTAAGGAGGATGGTTGAGTACGACGACCCCTTTCGAAAACAGAAACTCCCGCACAATGATCGAAGTGTGTGCTGGTGCGTTGTCGTGCAAGAACGACCAAATGCCTTGCTGTCGGTACCGAGGACGAACTCTGGGTACTCGGGCCATGAAACGCTTCGTTACTTCCAAATAGCAACGTCTAGTAACAGCAGTACTTTCAATTTTATGTTCAATCGTTGTTCGACCTTCGCGAGCTCCTACATGATCACGATACACTGTTACAACAAATCAGATGCACTTAGCATCACACAACAGATAGAATTGTAAATTTGTACCGCTTTACAAGACGAAGTGTAGTCGTGATTTTGACATCACTTGCGGACATGCAGTGCCATCTATTGGCCTGTAATTTAGCCAATCCGGAAACTTTTGGGATGGACTGTGTATTAAATATAATTGTTAATTTACGAAAATAAAGAATGAAATTGATCTTACTTATAATTGTACATTATTTTTCCATATTTTCATGTGAATTCTTTTTCTTTCATTTCTGGTTAAATCATGTCGGTTTCGAATGGATGAAAATTATTTTGTCGGGGTCGGGTTTCGGGTTAATGAAAATTTTTTATTGGTTTCAGGTTGACTCCAGATACAAATTTCGGGTTCGGCTAGAGCATAATCCGACCCGTGCTCAGAGTGTAATGTTTAGTGAATCATTCAGTTGTGAAAATGTAATTATGAAAACTAAGTGACCTGGAGAGAGACCGTATCATTGAAATCGATATTTGAAAACAAAAACACCGTGACTCGGTCAGTTTCCTTTGACCAGAAAGATTTGCATCTCAAGAAAGAAATGACCATCATCAGATGACTAGCATGTTCTACTTTAATGGTTTCGAGATGCTTATCCACAATAATGTTCGTCGTGCGTATATAATGTTTCTCCTCGCCCTGCAAACTGTTTTGCTGTGACACTTCGTTATGCTTTTAGGAATGAACAAAGCCTGATTTATACCTAGGCTGCCTAGGCCCACAGAGTCCGTTATTTTTTGGACCCAGAGTCTCCAAAGCATATTTAAGAACATTAAATCCTTATTAGGTTGCGATGTGTTTATTTGAAAGATGGGTGGATTTTATAAGTATTAAAATTTACAGTTAGGAATTATTATTATTTATTATTATTATTTATTATTATTATTATTATTGTGTCAAAAGGCGGATTTATTTGATTTAAATCAATTTTTTTTTTATTATTCTTTACAGACTTTAAGAACTTTAGTTATTAATTAGCTTACAAAATTATAAGTATAATTAAAATTGATGTTATATTTTTAAAAAATATATAAAGACATTATATTTCAACCTTTTAGTAACCACGAAACTATTTTATTGTAATACATATACATACATATATAATTAAAATAAAATAATATGTGTAAAAATCAAAGGAAAATATAATACAAAAATAAAACACAGAAAATTGAAAATGCAAATATGAGAAAGTATGAATATCTTATGGATTCTTCATAGGAGTTTCATAAGAATAATTCATAGTAAATATATTTTATTTCGTCGAATACTGTCAACATCAGGACTAAAAATGATAATATTAAACTCCTTATAACACATTTGAAAACAAATGATTGAAACTAATTAAGATAACCAAGAAATAATGGAAAATTCAACAAAACCGAGTTAATAAACTTAAAGATATATCGAACAACTCACCAAGTAAAAAATAATTGTCAAAGATGCAACCGGAATCAGATCGACTCTATCAACGATGCGTACAAATATATATATATAAACCATTTTTAATGCAAATGCATGTTATTCAAATCTAATTTAACATTTAATGCAAATGGAATAATAGTACACTATAATGGAATAAAAATAAACTAGTACATATTAAGTTCTGGTTAAATATTTAAGGTATGTGATAAAATAAAAGAATGTGTCATCTCATAACTATATAAAATCAAACAAAAGCAAATACAATATTTTTTTTGTAGAAGATCGGATGCAAGTAAAACAGTCAAGTTAAAATTTTCGTTGATTCAAAACATATCCCGAACCTGACAAAATAATTTTCGTGGACCCGAATCTGGCACACTTCAACCCGAAACGTTTCCGAACCCGAAATGCATAAACTCAATTTTCTTTTTTAAGGAAATAAAAGAAAAATTTCCATATTTTATTCAGTTTTGGAAATGTACTCTGCAATTATATCTCTAATATCGATATCCTCTTTTGTGCAGAAAAAATAACATAAACATACCATTAATATTCAAGTAGTTTTCAAATTCAGTTTTTTAATCTGAAAAAAACATTCTGTTCAAAAATGGATTCTACCCAAACCCGATCTGCAAGTGTAAAAATCGAACCCGAAAGTGACTCGAACCCCAAAAAGTTACAGTCATCCCTATATGTCAATGAAAAATATTAACGCCAACCCGACCCGAGCCGACCCGGATCGTTGATAGAAAAGAGTGTCCTGCACGGGTCGGGTTGTACCCGAACCCAAAATTTTTGCTTAAAGTTAACCTGAAACCTGTTCCGATAGCACCACACTTCAACAGTAACCCTGAAATATTCCAACCTGAACCCGAAGTGAAAGTAAATTAATCCATGCTTTAATGCAATTAGGGGAAAATAGTCTACAATTATTTGTCTAATATCAAATTTTTATCGTTTTAGTACATTCAAATATAATTTTTTTTCATTTGAAAAATATTCAGGATTATCTTTTTAAAAATCGGATAAACTCGATCCGAAAGAGTCAAAACCTAACCAGAAACCGAGCCGAACTCGAAACATTTAAAGTTAACCCGATCCGCAACGAAAAAGTTTAGCGTCAAGCAGATCCAACCCGAACCCGAAATTTCTGCGTAAAGTCAACCCTAAACCTGAGCCGAAACCGATACACGAACCCGAAATATTTAAACTCAAACCCGAAGTGAAAGAAAAATTAATCCATATGTTTTAATACAATTATGGAAAAATAGCCTACAACAATTATATGTTTAATATAAAATTTTATCTTTTTAGTATAAAAGTGAACATAATATATACACTCATTATTATTCAAGTATATACAGTTTTATCATTTGAAATATATGAAAAATCGGATCGACCCGAAAGAGGCCCGAAACTCACTCGAACTTGAAACATTTAAAGTCAACTTGACCCACAACGAAAACATTTAGCGCCAGGTCCTGTCGGGTCTGGTAAAATCGGCTTAGCCCACCAGATTCAGGACTCTATGGTAGAGTCGGATTTCGGGTAAAATCGAGTTAGCTACCAGATGACTCTTACTTCCGTAAACGTGATAAACCACCTGCTTTTAATTACTTTTTCTCTTCCAATCGTCTGTCTAAATAATTAACTTGACAGTTGCGACGAGATAATCTTTTTTATAAATTCGCTATATCTCGATTCATCAAAGCGCGACTGTTTTTCTAGGTTTCAGGAACGATTTTATGCAGCAAAGATATCGACTGATTTCAAAATTCAGTTCGCTCATTAAATCTGCATCGCGTGCGTGCGTATGCACTTGACATAATTTACAAGTTGTTAGATTCGCGTGTAAGGTAAGGAACGGGGAAAAATTCCTCCAGAAATTGTTTTAAAACATGTATTGTTTTAATCGCGTTCATTTGCATGAAGACAGCATATATCATATTTTCCCTTCATATTCCTGACGCGTATCTTCATATTTACAAATTACAAATACAGTAGACTTCCGATTATCCGCCATTCGATCAACCGCCACCTTCGGTTAACCGCCACCCCCCCCCCCCTTTCCATTTTTTTTTCAATCTGAAACGAACAACAAAAACACGCATGTTCAGTGAACCCGAGTGAGGCGGCGCTATTCCGAGAAAAATGCTTGTGTGACGTCAGCTAAACTGCAGCCACCGCCCCCTGAATTCTAGAGCTTTTAAGAATATTAACATGAAAGCACTACCTGTCAATTATTACACTAAAAAAAGTTCCTGGATGACGCAAGATATTTTTAAGAAGTGTTTTTTTTTATATCTTTGTTCCCGGAGTTAAAGCACATTTTAAAAAACGTAATCTTCCTCAGAAAGCAATCTTGTTGCTTGATAATGCAGGAGCACATCCGGAAAATTTAGAATCTACTGACGGTAACATCAAGTGCTTATTTCTTCCACCTAATACAACATCACTGATACAACCAATGGACCAAAGTGTCTTTGAATCGATGAAAAAACGTTATCGGAAAGCTTTAATTCAAAAGCTGCTACTCGCTGATAATGAATCAAATGTCTTCGTTTTTTGGAAATCATACACTATCAAAGATGCCATATACAACTTGGCTGATGCCCGGAATGATTTATCTGAACAGATTTTCCAGAGAAGCTGGAGAAAATTGTGGCCCAACACTATTGATACACCGGAAGATGCTACCAATACTACCAGCACAGAAGATGTACCTGATGATGATACAGAGATACTGACCTTGGTATCAAACGTACCATGTTTAAAAGATATTTCTGCAGATGAAATGAAAAACTGGCATAATTGTGATAACAATGATATTGGTTATGAAGAATTTATGGATGACGAAATTATCCAAAATATTTTGAATCCAGGGAAACCTGAAGCGGATGAATCTGATGAATCGGAAAATGATGAGCCAGGAGTCAGTCATGCAGAAGTGGAGACAATACTCTCGAAGTGCATTAATTGGTTTGAGATGCAAGATGAAGCCGATGCAACTCAAGGTGCCTGACTACGTACGGAGCAATTTTTTCCAAATAAGCTATTTAATTATTTTTTGAACTTATTTCTATTAACATTAGGACTAGAAACTGTGAAAAAAGGTAAAAAATATTTCATCCATTGATGAAATTCCGGTAAATGGGGGATTTTGTGGTAAAATTTAGTGAAATTTGGCCCAATACGCAAAACACGCTACAGAAAAATATATTGTATTTATCTTAATTTCCTTTTTACACTTCATACTTATGACATTGGTGAAGGCAATGAACTAAAATCTAAGAGCTATTTTAAATGTTTCAAAGTTTATAGCATATCGCACCTTTTTACATGCTGATTTTCTTGAAATTCATCGACGTTTTTCCACGAAAACATCCATAAAACAAAAAATAGTTATTCTAAAATTATATCTGTAGTTCATTGCCTTCTCAATAGTATAAACAACATGCATTTTAAATTTCATAGTGATATTCTAAAAACTTTTTGTGAAATCATGTTTTGCGTATGGAATTTTCACGAAAAATTACATTTTCCAAAAAATGCATTTAAAGTTAAGATTTATGTTTTACCACAAGAATTTACACAGTAATATGCATCTAAACTTAACTGTTTTTATGAGCCATACTCTTTTTTTAAGTATTGAGCCTTTGTTTATTTCTAAAAGGCCATAGTTTTTCTTCTCCCCTCCCAGTTAGTACCTTTAAATAGTACTTCCGGTCCTTTAAACAGTACTTCCGGTTTGAGTGACAGCTGTTGAGTAGTTTAAAAACCGTTACAACTCCGGTTCTATTTGTCATACAATAAAAACAAATACAGTTTTGGAAAGGTAAGAAGTTGGGCTTTAATAAAATGTAATAAAACCATTTTGACAATTTTGGTCTAAAACCACTTTTTAAACGTAGTCAGATACCTCAAGTACTTTTATTACGTAAAATTCGCAATCTTGCTGCTGTAAAAGGACAAGCAAACTGCAAACAAACATGTAAAACGAATTATTTTCGATGAAAACAGGTAATTTATTTACTGTGTAAAATTTTAAATTACTCTCATAAATTTATTTGTTATTATTAATTGTGTTTTCTATTCATGAAATACACAGCTAATAAAAAAACACGCGTTTAAATATTGTTATTTATAAACCAGCAAATAGAAATGTGATTTTAATAATGGTCTTTCGATTATCCGTCTATTTCGATTATCCGCCACCCGGTCGGTCCCGTGAGTGACGGATAATCGGAAGTTTACTGTAATTTGAATTTCTAATAAAAAGGATGTAGACTAATTTAGATATTATTCCATGATTTTGTATATTTTGAAGGTTAATGCGATTTAGAATTTAAAGAGTCAGTTTAGTTTAAGGGCCTATAGACATGCAAAATTGTCCGAAAGGGTGTCCGGGGGGGTCAACATTTTATTTTATTTATTTATAGGCATTTTTTAGTGAATTGTTTTTTTTTTCCTTAAATATGTTTCTCTTTAAACATTACTTTTTAGATTTTTTTTTTGGAAACTTTGAATTTTTTTTTTTTTGTTAATTACTTTTAAATTTTAAATTTATTTAATTTTTGATATAACTCCTGAGCCACTTACCCGATTTAACTACTTTTTTCAACATTGTGTGCAGAAAAAGTTTCTTGTTAGTCTGTCTTCAGGATTTATAAAAATATTACTTACAAAATTTATAATAAATTTAAAAATAGAAAAAAAATAATTGTTGAGAGTGATTTTTAGTTTTAGGAATATATTTTAAAATTTTTCGTACATCAAATTAAAAATCCTGAAGACAATGTATTGAAAACATAACATAAAAACTCTGTACAAAATTTCATTACCCATATCTTGCAAGAAAGGTTTGATATATCCAAGTGCAGATCCAAGGGTGAGGTCATGGGGGTTATGAACCCCCCCCCCCTCTAAACGAAAAACATTTCTATAGAATTACACATTTTTTAAATATAAATAAAAGATGTTTAATATATAGATATTTTCTTAGTTAAAAATGCTCATCTCATTGATACATTCGCAGAATTATTTTTATACAGAAATATGCATGAAAATGGCAGTCATAGTTTAAGCATCAAAGAATCGAACAACGTTTTTTACTTTTCTATAAATGTCATAAATCTTGAATTATATCCAATTTCAACCTCAAGACGACATTTCCATGACTGTTGAGCTCCGAAAATCGGTTTAAAATATGAACTTTGAGAACATTTTCTGTAAGATTAAATAAAATAAAAAACATAAAAAAATTAAAAGGGACACTCTGATTCCTTGACATCAGAATACAATATAGAACCTACAAATTTTATACATTTACCAGGATTTTTATGGCTCAGGTAATTTTTCAGAGAAAATAGCAGTATTTTCTTATAGAAATATTCGCCTAATTTAATCGCACGATCAAAAAAAAGGCGAGTTTTTTATAAGAAAATACTGGTATTTTTCCTGAAAAATTCCTTGACCCGTTGCAACTCTGATTTACGAACATACTGCAAATTTCATGAATTTACCAATGAAAATGAATTCAGATAATATATATAGGTCAGAAACTAGTCCATCTGGACTTAAAATATAAAAATTTTTCATGAAGGCATATGACCTTTCTCCTACACACAAAAAGAGACATGACCCCCCTCTAGATGGATCCGCCTCTGGTTTGATATATCCTTTTAAATATGACAAATTATGAAAAAATCAATTCTGAGATGAAAGGTTTAATTACACAGGGCACACAGGGTACATCATAAACATTGTTATACATGCTGATGTAATCATCGTGTAGAAATACGCGATTTGCCTTATTTAATCTATTTAACGTCGTAGTATTTTATTAGCAAGCAAAATTAAACAAATGCATTATTTTTTTTACCCTCGGACCCCCTCAATAAATTTAAAATTCCTCAAAAAACTTTTTTTTTACATTTATATTGAACTTTTTTTTAAAATGAATAAATCAGTCTCAAGTTCGTTAGCATCCTGGCTAAAAGACTACACTAGTCACGCGACGACACTCGCAAGGTAATGTGAAACCTATAGGAGCGTTCTTTTCAAATTTCTCGTTTACATTTCAGTATTTTTGATGACCCTTTTTTCATATAGTTTTTCAGAGGTCGATCTCTAACCGGCCCATTTTAACGCTTTCTAATAGAGTTGAAAAGTGTTTATGAATTCTGTTTGTCTGTCTGTCTGCGCTCTAACTCATGCAAATATACTCCTATTCCCAGGCAATTTATATATATTATGTAAGTTTACTATGGCATGTTCGGTATTGAAAACGAAGTGTGTATCATTTATAGTTCCTTTACAGGGACACTCAAAAGAATTCAGTGACATGACGGTGTATGGGGAAAAATCGTTTGTGGAGTATTTTGATGATGTTACACTATTTCAAACATATTGAAATGGATTTATGCCACTGAGGTGCACATACAAGAGGCTTACTATACAATAGTATGTGCATAGCATTCCTCGTTCATTTACAGAGACACACAAAAGAATACGGTTACAGTACTGTCTATTAACAATAATTGCCAGAAGTGCGTTTTCAGTTGTGGTACGTGTTTTTAAAATTAACTAAATTTTTGCCTATAACTTAAGGTGTATAAATTCTATCGATCCTATACATGCCAGCACAAAAGACCTCTAATACATTTCCGTTTATCAACGGAAATTGCTACTCTGGTGAATCTTGATCCACTCATTATTTCCAATTCATGACACTTTGAAAAGAAAGAAAAAATAGTTAAGGTATGACCCGTTAAACAGTGTATGTGTATACATTTCTCTGGCGTACCCTGCATATTGGTTTAGGAGGTTTCTAAAGATATTTTTCGGAATCATGGGTAACTCGAAAGAGCTTATCGCAAATTTTCGATCGTGGTTATCCATAGATTAAGAAACGATTGCCTTTTTTTACGCAGTATACAAACATCTTCGAACTGACAACAATTCTCTCATTTAATGAATTGCATGAAATGAATTGGAAATCCACATGCCCTACGGATTCGACGAAAGCGGCGCCGTCTTCATCTCGATGACACACTTCACGCATTTCTACGAAACCAAAATAGAGTATATGCTAATTAAGAGTATTAAGAAGTGAACTGTAATTAACCCGAGTTATATATTTATGTATCGGTTGCATCTTTGAAGGAAGTGTACCACCGTTTTGTTTCGACTATAAACGTGATTTGTGAATTCCCGTTGTTTATCCACTGTTCAATCTTTTTTTCCCCCTAATGTTTAATTTCCAAGCTGGATCACATTTCAGCAATATTGGAGCAAACACATATTGGTACTTACGTATTATCCGAGCCAGGAGATAAATCGCCAAAAATGTTTGCCAATTGCAATATTGTTTATCGTTACCAATCATGTTCAAAACAGCAATTAAACATTATTAAATACATAATAACATTCTTAAAAATGATAAATATTATACAATAAATATAATATAATAAATGAACAATAATAAATTAATTTAACAAAAAACTATGAGCTATAATAAAAAATAATAAATTGTAAATTGTAATAAAAAAAACTAGTCGTTGGGGACCACCGTAACACTTACCCATCATGCATATAGGCATAATATAAAATATGAAAATAAAACTTGTGTAAACTATTTATAAAATGCATTGCGTTTCGTTCATTTGCAAATCGTGGCTGGATGACGTCCTAAACTTTAAAGGCTCTATTACTGAATTACGTAAAAGAAACATCCTTACAACTCCAAAATCAATAATCCTATTAACTAACGGTTTACTGCGTCGGATGAAGCGTCTCATTTCCAATTAAAATATATCTTTGAATGAAATACAGGGTCATGAAAAATCGAAGAATGTGGATAATAGGATTACAAATATTTCGTGAACTTATTATCCGATCAACTTCATTCTCTATGCAAAATTTGTGTTTTTTTAGTGTCTTTTATAGTCACTCCTTAAAATAAACAATTTCGAAAATTTGTATGTATCTTTTATCAGAACGACTATTTCGAGAGTCCGAAAAAAATAGTTCC
Organism: Maratus michaelseni; assembly: GCA_963931845.1. NCBI lineage: Eukaryota > Metazoa > Arthropoda > Arachnida > Araneae > Salticidae > Maratus > Maratus michaelseni. Next base: position 467,800,537 of record OZ007587.1, read on the forward strand.
GGATCATCGAGGTGACTGAAATTCAATAAGCTTCTTCCCATTATGACATACTAAGTACATACCCGATTTCAAGTCTCCATCTCGATTTGTTCGGGAGATAGAGCGTTTACAAACAGACGGACGGCAAATTTTTTTTTTTGCTTCTAAAAATATGTTTTTTGGAATCTCCAGTGTCTGAAACGTGTAAATCCGTCAAAAAAATTTGTTTTCGATTTTCAAAGCGATTACAAGATTTACCCTGTTACGTATGATGGGTAAGTAATAAACTATAAACTATAATAAATAAATTAACTGTATAGTTGTGAAAAAATAAAGGTTACTCTAATTAGTATAATTGGCGCCATGCTTGGCCCGGATAATAACGTAAGTATCCAAATATTTATTGTAGAGTCACTTTGGTAATAGATTTAAAGATGAATAATCCTTTTAATTACTTAAGATTTCTAATTTGTCTTCTCAACATATAATGAAAATTTCATTAAAATTAATCTGTTAAGTGCTAATTGAGTTCTGAAAATATGAAAATATTGCATCAAAACTCACAACTCTCCCTATTTTCTAGAACTCTAGCACATCAGGAATTGAGTGAAAAATACATTACAAGATTCCATCTTTAAAACCAAGCAAAATATTTATTTATTTATTTAGTTATTTTTATTTATTACTCCTTATTTATGTATATATATATTTCTACTTTTTACTGCTTAAAATATTTTGTTATTGCATTTTCACAGCCAGTTGGCCTTCTTTGGCGAGTGGGGTTTTGGCGCATTATAAACTAAATTGTTATTGTAACTGGTATACAGTTGTCACTACAGAAAATAAATAAGTGATTTATCACCAGCTCCCATAAAAACAATGCCTTAAATTAAATATATAATTAATTTCTAAAAATATTAAAATGCTGTATTGTGACCGGAAATACATCTGTGTACATCATTTCTATTATTCTAGCACATCAGGAAGTGAGTTAAAAATATATTACAAAATTGCATCTTTAAATACAGAAACCTAGTTGAGTTAAATAAAACTAGTCGGATGTGCCAATCCCAAAACTTTCTTCTCTCTCACACAAGTTTCGCATACACTGAAAACGAATCTCTCAGCACCCCATATATATATATCAAGATCTAACTGAATCGAAAGTTTTATTAAATTCCGTGCATTAGTTCTTGAGCTAGGACTATTGCTAAAATCGTCTAAATCGTGCAAAATGCAGCATAGCAGCGCCACCTGTTGGGAGATTGAGACCAAAACCTAATCAACAACCACTTATGTCAACGTCTAACTGAAGCTGAAGTTGGATGACAATCCGTGCATTCGTTCTTGAGATAAAGTTATCGTGATAATCATGAAAAAAATAGCGTAGCAGCGCCACCTGTTGGAATATCTACACCAAAACGTAACCAGCGTCTGTTTATGTCAAGGTCTAACTGAATCTGAAGTTTGGTGAAAATAAGTGCATTAGTTCATGAGATAGAGCTATTGCAGAGAACGCAAAACATGCAGCATAGCAGCGCCACCTATTGGGCGATTTTCACCAATCACTAATCAGCACCCATTTATATTAGGGACTAACTGAATATAAAGTTTTATTAAATTTCGTGCATTAGTTCTTGAGATAGAGCGTCCATAAAATTTTTGTCACAGACTCACAGACAGACCATTTTCTAAAAACAGTCAAATCGTGTTCAGGACCTTCTAAAACGTATAAATCCGTCGAAAATTTTCATAAATCCAATATTTTCTTCTTGTAAAGATATAAGAAAGTAAAAAGCGTAATAAAAACGTGTAATAACTGAAAAAGGAAATTTGTAGATCGAGACTTTTGGTGAGTTCTAGATTTATGGAAAAATAAAATTTTTATCAGATTTTTTTTGCATTTAAATAGTAACGTGTATGTTGTTGAGCAAGAAAAAAGAAACCTTTCCTAAATAACCAGAATTTCATAAGAAAAATAATATAGACGGTGTAATGATCTATAACTGCCTTACCTTGCCTGTCTTGCTCCCGCTTTCAAAGTGGTAGCACGTCGTCTACGTTGTAGTTAGTCTTAGTGGTATGCATGTGGCGGGTCAGCGTCTGATGAAGACAGACGAAGTTCTTTAATTTTTGGGTGTTATTTAGAAATTTTTTGCTTTTTATTTATGCATCTTTGTTCAATATTTTAATGTCTACCTTCCGTTTTGTTTTTCCAAGTAATATTAATACATATTTCAAACCCGAAAATTTATTTAATAAAATATTTCTTGTATCTGTGTGATACTTATTTGATTACATTTATTAAGTAAAATTTCTGTTTCCAAATATGTTTATTGAACTTGAAAAAAAGGGCAAAGTTGGCAGCTATGAATGATAGGATGAACTTTTATTTTTAAAAACAAGTCTTTTGTGATTTATACAAAATATCTAAACTGTACCTTTCATTAATTAATATGTATTAATTATTCATATGCTAATAATTTCTTTTCTTTTATTTATAGGTGAGTGTTTACGCTTTCTTGTTACTTAGTAAACGGTGAGTTGGATGTTCAAAATTCGTTTTTATATGAAAAAAATTAATAATAATAATGTGTTACTTATTGTACGAATTGAGTATTTCTCTCTTTCTTTAAATTTAATTAGCAGACCAGCCCGACGTTGCCGAGGGCCGGGATAATAAATAACTTTAAATGTACCTAAATTAATTTTACCGTTTCCTGAGATTATGTTAAATATATCTCGCTACGCTGACCGGTCTTTCCAAACAGTCCTCTTTCTACGCGCCAAATTTATTTAATTATTTTTAAAGCTCCCGACCGCAAAATCACGTGCGTCGTCATCGTAACGGTTTTTGGCGATAAAATGGTTACTTAGGGAATCCACGCTGGATCTTTTTCCTCTTTTCTTAGCTTTATCAGAAAAAAACAAAAATCTATGGCTTTACTTTCTGTGATAAGTTAGAATTTAATCTCTAATTTTTTGAAGAAAGAAAAGAAGATAATGCAATGCGTCTACGTACAAACAACAACAACAAAACTACGATTTACGGAAATAGAACTTTTTGAAACAAACTCAACCGACATAAATATTTTAAAGAATAATAATAAAAAAATACATTACGAATACCCTTTAATAGGTTTCATAATTGGAGTTCCGCTAGTCTGACATAGCTCGAAACACGAAGTGAACCTTTTGAGGAAGCATTTTTTTCTTCTTTTTTTAAACAGTAGTAATGAGATAAAAAAAAAAAAAAACATGCCGTTTTATTGAATATTGAGCGGGTTTTTTTTTAACAGCCGAAGGCGCTCTGAAATCGCCTTCCGTCTTGCCCCATGGGGTTTGTGGAATCCGAAGTCACTGGGTCTCGTCTCAGAAGCAACATAAAATAAAAATAAATAAATAAAATAAAAGTAACAGTAATAATAATTAAAAAAACATAAAAAGAAGTGCTTCTGTAACAGTAATCTAAAGACCAAAAATGCACAAATTTGATGTCTTGCTGGCTTTTAGAATCGCGCATCAGTTGCGGGTGACTTAGTTTTGAGAGATTTTTTGTTTCGATTAAATTACACGATGCTACAGAAAAATGTTTAGATTTAGATTAGTGATGACATTTGAGTGTCTAATTTTTTTTTCTTTTAACTTCAATATCTTAAACGTTCAAAGTACGGAGAAAAATACTATGTCAAATCTTACAGATAAACATCCGAATGTAGAAAATTTCTACTTCATTGAATATCATATCATATTTTATAAGCATCCGAAATGGATAAATGAAAAATCTTTGGGATGCTAAACATTCGGTTTGCCTAAGATCAATCTGGTGGGAGTTTCCCCTCTAACCGATCGGATTCTCTCTATTTTGAAGACTACACTATATGAAATCATCAAATGTAAAAAATAAACGTACGACACAGAAACAGAAATTATTTTTTATCTGAAACATTTTTTTTGCTCATTTCCGATAAACGTTTAATGTTTTAAAATTATATTTTTCTGTTCATTTCTGATGAACGTTTAATATTTTAAAATTACATTTTTCTGCTCATTTCCGATAAACGTTTAATGCTTTTTTTTAATTATTATTCAAAGAAGAAAAGAAAATAGAGACGAAAGCGAAAAAAAAAAGTTAAATAATTTTCAAGCATGATTTTTTAAAAATCCTTCCTTTGTCGCGTGCATTGTCCGATAACAAAAGATTCACCCGTACTTAAAAAAAAAAAAAATTAAATAGTTCATCATTTGTCTCGGGATAATACTCCATAAAGAAATTTAAATTTCATCAATAAATAAATAAATAAAATAACATAAATAAAACACACATTTAACAGATATGTAATCGAACTGCGCGATTAAACACAGAAATAATCATAATTTAAAAAAAAAACTTTCTGAAGCTATTAATCTCTGGCATTTGGCTGATACGAAAATAATGCTTTTAATAAATTTCAAGACTTTATTTGAATACATAATTGCTATTTTTCCTATAAAAATGCGTTTTGGTCAATCTAAAAAATATATATTAAAAGTAAAAATCTTATTAGAGTTTAAAATTAAAAATGATTTTCATCTAATTCTGTAACCCTGGGTATTTAATAAACGTTAAGTCCTCATTATCTCATGATCATACAAATTCTTTTTTCTTTTCAACTTCAACATAAAAACAAGCAGTCATGTGAAAAAACCTTATTTGCTGTTATCTTTCTGGCTGTTGCAATAACCTCTATTACAGAATTTCGTCAATAATTTCCGCGTCTAAATCAGTTTCTCCTCTGTTTGAATGACTTTTTAATAAATGACTCATGTGTTCGAGAGTGTCTTTCATTTTTTTCCGGGAAAAAAATTGACACTCATCCGCCAAGTATAAAGTTTATATAAGTAGATCCAACACATCACTATAAATTTATGCATCATTTTATTGGTATTATAAATATAGTGACGCCATCTTAACCCTTTGCACTCGAGAAGTGACTCTCGCTTACCACTAGTGTTGCCAGGTGTCCCCCGTGAATTGGGGCTCCTAATGCTCTGGACACCACTAATCAATTACAGTTTATTTCGCCATTATTAATCCTAGAATATTCTTGCATTAAATAGGGCGAAGAAAATCAGTTTAACACTAGAACTACCATGAGCCGTCATTTTGACGGTTACCTAATGAATATATTCCGATTCAATCCAGAAATTTCTTTTTAAAATAAATTAAATATAAAACTCACAGAAATACGTTAAATGAATAAGTTAAGTAGTTTTAAATAAAATTTCTGGTATGAAATAGTTTTAAAAAACTTGAGTAAAATTTCCGGTAGTTCTAGTGTTAAAATACTGGTGTCCAGAGCATTTGGAGCTTCGATTTACGCAGGACACCGTGGTGAGTGAGATTTTCCTCTCGAGTGCAAAGGGTTAATAAAGTATATAATGTAGCGTTACGAAGCGCAACACTTCTTTTTACTTCACTATTTCAGCTAAAAAAATTCCGCATATTTTTCAAATTAATTAAAATATTAACTTATAGTTATTAATGATCTCACTAACTAATGCTAATAATTTAAATTAAGTACTTACTTCAAAATTCAGGTAAACCAACGATGTGATTTTATTTTTATTATTAATGTTTCAGATCAAGATTTCTATTATTTCTAAAATAATTAAATATTTTATAAAGTTTAAGGATATCATTAATTGATTTTGAGAATTTCAACTAAGGTCGTATTTATTATTTCTAACGATCCTGTTAATAGAAAATTCTGAATTAATTAACAATATATAAATACATTTGAACTAAAATCGTTAAATATTTATTTTGATATTGGTTTGAATAACATCATATGAATGTTCTTAATTTCTGGGTAAAATCTCAAACATTTTCGTCTGTTATTCATCAGCCCATTTAGACAGAAAGAAATATTCCATTAACCTATTAAACCCGGAATTATTTTCGTCTTTAAAATGCAAAACTTACATTTCACACCAGTATAATAAGATAATGTTTCAGTAAAAAAATTCTGGTGTATAAACAAAAAAAATTGTTGAAACTTATCTGGTACCAAATGGTACCGCTAGGCTTTAATGGGCTAAGCGTAACATTTAGCATGGAGATATTGCCTTGGCCTTTTGCTGGGTGCTTCAGCGCTCGCCTTCTGTTCAGGGGTCCCTGGTTCGATCCCAGCCAAAGCCATTCAAACCTCTACAACAACATTTGACAAATATTTAGAACATGATCTTCAATTTCTCCATATAAGTAATATTTGCTCATTATATGGAAAGGAAATTAAATCTTGTTCTCTATATATTTTCCAATCCAATGAATAATATCATTTCTCACTGATTAAAATTGTCGAATCTGGGATGTTACTTAATTTATTCCTTTAAAATTTTCTATGAGATATTTTATATCGCTCACCCGCCAAAACATTTCTTTCCAACTCAAAAGTACTATAACATTTTACAGGACAGTGAAAAGCAAATCGGCATGTCTTTTCCAGAGCCTTATAACGAAAATCTAAGATGACAAAATTACTTCCAAATCGAGAATCTTGCCATGTAATGTTTAACAGTTCAGAAGTTATATGCATCGATTTACATAAATATACAGGATCTAAATCAAGATACTGCGAGATGCAATGCGCCATTTTCACATTCAATTTTTGTGATAAAAACGTCACATCTTCTCATAACAAACATTTAAAAAACAACCTTCGTTGCGTTTTAAAACTCAGAGTGCATTGTGGGAGTGAAAGTAGCAGTAGAAGTTAATAGCGTCGCAGCGCCATCTAACTGAACGATTCTTTCTTCTACACCGTAACCAGTCAGAAAAGTAAGAAGAGGATTTGAAATTTTTTGGTGGAGCTAATTCACAGCTTGTTTTTTTCTTCGTCTTCTTTAAAGATGTATAAATATAGACAAGAGTAGAGGGCAAGACCTATCATAAAACTTTTGATTACAAAGTTTTAAAGTTTTTAAATATATTTTAGATGATATTAGTATTGAAAGATTATGAGTCTAGAGGAGGCTAAAGAAATTGCTAGGGAAGGAGGAGCGTGGTCAGCCCACCATGCCCCCGTCAATGTATGACCGTCTATTTTTTACTGAGACATAAATCTATAGCACTTAGCTCTGTATGCGGCTGTAAAAGCGTACATTAAAGCGCAAAACCCTCAAAAATTAAGACGTAGAAGAGATAGGGAAGATTGAGCAATTTTTATATTTATACCCAACTACTGGCAAAAATATGAAAAAATGCCACGATTCTTATTCTTTTAATATATCATTGTACAACTGTGGCAGATTGACACGAGTTCTGTTTCTAAGTCCCTCTGTAAAAGGACTTCAAACAAAAAGAGAGGATAGACAAAGGATAACCCACGGATTCTTTGTTTTTCTAACACTGACCGTGAAGAGGCTTCAGAATCAGATAGAACATTTATCCTTATATCACATCCATAACAATTCAACTCCCTTTCAAACCAATTTTTAAAGAATTTTAAAACACTTTAAGAAACTAATGCTGGTATTCACCATGTACCTCAACTGCCGGTTAAGCGCGAAAACCTTGGTCGAACGCTCAAATGGTATACAGCATTCATCTGATTGGATTTCTTTCGGGATCGGGTCCAATCAGATTAATCGTGAATTTCATTTGGGCGTTTCACCAAGGTTTCCGCGCTTAACCGACAGTTAAGGTAGATGGTGAATACGAACGTTAGCCAACATTCTTGTTTCTCAAACAGTCAGTTTTTTCTCCCTTTTTAACTTTATGAATATTCATAAAGTTTTTAATTTGAGGCCGAGACCGCTTCGGGCTGAGCCCGTCTCATCTCTAATACACATACCATTGCTTACACCCTGTATACGGAAAGTAAAAAGAGTTAAATCTGTCCTTGCTAACTACATCAAATAAAAGTTTAATAAACGTTACGTAATCTCTAATCTCATAAGCAGGCAAAGTTTGCTTTTTTTTAACTTTATTATGAAAACAAGTAGCCCTATTTGAAAAGACCAATTTTCTTTTTATCTCTATCTCGCTTCTGGAATAACATCTATTACAGAATTTCTTCAATAATTTCCGCGTCTAAATCATTTTCTCCTCTGTTTTGAATGACTTCTTTAATAAGTGACTCAAATGTTCCAGAGTGTCTTTTTTTTTCCGGGAAAATAAATTTGACACTGATCCGCCAAGTATACTTGGAAAAATGAGAAGTTATTTTTAAAGACGAAATTTGAATTTTTATTGGCGGATTAATGTGTGTTTGCATTTATGCGTGTGGGAATTCCAGTTTGGTTCTGGTTATCGGTTTTCCCTCTCGTTTTTCTTGATGAGAGATTCCGATCGAGTTGCAATCAGAGCAGTTAAAAATGTTCCAGTCAAATTAAATCGCTTTCATTTTCTTCAAATAATTTTGTATACAATATGTTTAGAGACCTACATTGGATCGGGTATAATCAATTTAACCCGAACTTTCACGCAGTGTTAAATCCAGACACTTTTTTTTTCCGGAAGGGATTTCTGTAGCTCCGGGGGAGGGGGGGGGTTGCACTTTTAAACCATCAAAAGCATAAAATCTTAAATCTTCTGGGGCGGGGGCATTTTAATGCTCCGGGAGAATGTCCCATTACTTAATTAGCTCCCATTTATGTCAAGGTGTAACTGAAGCTGGAGTTGATTAAATTCCGTGCATTAGTTCTTAAGATACAGCGCCCATAAACAGACAGACAGACCTGACATTTTCTAAAAGCAGTCAATCCGTGTTCAGGATCTTCTAAAACATATAAATTCGTCAATAAACGGAAGTCCAATATTTCACGAATCCAATACTTACTTTCTTCTTATAAAGGTAGGAGTAAGTAAAAACAATTCATCATCATTATCCTTAGGAATTTCCACTAAACAGTGTGTTTCTTCGACCCATAAAAGTATATCTGTGAGTTCTTTTCCACTCATATCTTATAATATAAAACCTTATAATCTTGTCTATCTAGAATTTTCTTTAACATCTATGTAAATGCACTCTAGTTCTGCTTTATGGGATGTTTTAAACTGCAATCAAGGTTATTTCTAATAGCAGCAGATCCTAATCAAATCAGTTACTTTTCAGCATAGTCAGTCGCTTTTCTTTTCAGTTTCAAGACAAGGTAAAGTTAAGAAAACTTTTATGTCTGGTTTTCATTTCAAATAAATTAACTACCATGCTCAGTGGATCGGAAGAAGTTTATGGACAGAGCGAAGGACATTCTTTGAAAGCCGATACTTTTTAAGAGGTGTAATAATAAAGTGTTTTGAGCAAGCATTTCCTCCACTCTCGTCTAAGATTTTTACGCTTGAATACGGAATTCTAGACAAAAATCATATGTCGATACTTTTCCGCTATACCAACACCATTGTCGCCAAGCATTGGTGCCAAATGAAATAAAGTAAACTCCCTCAAATCTGCCACCCTAAAAATCCACAAGTGCCTAAAATCCGCACATCGTTTCTGATGTAAACAATGAAACTCGCAGTTAAGATAAAAGTGTAAAATTCAATTAATTTTTATTATTTTTTTTTATATCATTCTGTACACAATTTAAAATGTAATTCTGATTAATAGGACTCAACTCATGTTTTCTCATGAAGGAAGTACAAATTTATTTCTGAAAAATTTCAAGATAGCGCTGATATCAGTGGCGATCGCGATATTTTTACCATATAATTTAACTATCAATCAAACTTTTTTGCTTATTAAATATGTCCGAACATGAAATAAAACTTTGTTATTTTAAAATTTTGATGTGAATTATGAGTGTACATTTATAAGGAGAGTTTCATTGAATAATATACGAGAAAAAATTACCTCATCATCATTATGCCTATTTAGTTATGCATTATTAATTATTCACTTGACCTTTACTTTCAATATTTTAAAATGTTCTTAATTTTTAATTTTACTTTATTGTAAGCATTCGTTATAATTTTGAGTGCACTACTGTTACTGAACTCAAATATTGTCTAAAAAATTTAAACAAAACAGTGACCAGAAATCTGTAAAATTCTAAAGTCAGCACAACCTCTGGTTTTAGTCTATGCGCATATAAGTGTTACGATAAAGAGTGATCACTCATTTCTGAAACAAATGTTTCTCGTGCTGTCCGTCCATTTCAGAAACGTTACGGAGCAGCTTTTAGGTACTTTTTTCATTATAGTACAACGCCACTGCTACCAAGCGTTATAGTTGGCGCCAAAGATTAAAAGAAAAAAGAAAAAAACTAGTCGTTGGGGGCCACCGTAATACTTACCCATCATGGATAGGCATAATATAAAATATGAAAATAAAACAAAGTGTACAACTATTTATAAAATGCGTTGCCAATCGAATAAAATCATTTGATGAAGTCCTAAACTTTAAAAGCTCTATGACTGAATGGCGTAAGAGAAACATCCTTATAGCTCCAAAAATGATAATCCAATTAACAAACAGTTTACTGCGTCGGATGAAGCGTCTCATTTCCAATTAAACTATAGCTTTGAATTGAAATTTGAATGAAATACAGGATCATGAAAAATCGAAGAGTGTGGAAAATAGGATTACAAATATCTCGGCAACTAATCATCGGATCGACTGAGTTTCACTGCCCTGACACTGACCGCCATATTGGAGGAGGAGCTGATCTATCTAACTCTAACACAATATAGTCTGTTCATTGGTCTGAGCTTTGGAAAATACGGCTGTTTCCAACGATAAGCTGGATATTCAGCCTTATTTCCGCGCCACGTAAGAGAAATATATATATAGATAATTTAAAAAAAATAATATTTTAAAAGTACAGACTTTCACGAACTATTTGATTATATCAATACAAATATATACTTCAAATAAAAGAAGAAATAAATGTTATACAATCAAATATATAAAATAAAACTCAATTTAAACTGGGAGCATGAAATTGGAAATGTCTCCTTAGCACTGCAGCAAACATTTCATTTTTTGAATGAAGGCGTTCAAAAACTTTTTTTATACACAATTCGAAAGTCCTAAAACAATTGCATTGCAACTTTGTCATCATCAGGAAACTTACCAAATTGTAAAATCTCTGCGCAACGAAAAACGTAAGTTATAGTTTAATAAAAAAAAAAAAATTCTATTTGAAAGATCGCAAATTAAGATTTGCATTTGGTTAAGGTGAAATTTAAAATAAACAAGTGGGTAGGTGTGATCGAAGATCGCACAAAGGGTATCGTTTAATATTCCTTTCAAAACACTTTATCCTTTCTTTAATAAATCCAAATAAATTTTATTAAAAAAAAAAAAAATCATGTTTTTTATAAAGTAAAATTTACCGGTCTATTTTTCTCGCTTTTTCGAATATCTGAGCTGGCCCGATAGCGGGAGAAGCTTCCTGCAGGCACCCATTCAGTCTTAGATGTATTACCCTGGTAGGAAAACATTAGGCCAACATTTTTACAGTGGCTTATATCTTGGACAATATTGATTATACAGTCGAACCTCGTTAACACGAAATTGAAGGGACTGCGAATTTATTTCGTGTTATCCGAAATTTCGTGTTAACCGTCATAATAGTGGGACCATCTATGTTAAATATAAAAACTAAATAAATTAACCTACAAATATTTTCCTGCTCATAAAATCAGAAATTAATAAGAAATAGAAAATTTCATTAACAAATTAGTTATCATTTTTTAGGCAATAATAAATTTATTTACTCTCTAATCATTTTTTTAAAGTCCGTTATTGACTTTTGCTTCAATTTTTGTACAATTGTTCATTTAGGAATGTATGGACCTCATCTAATTTGTTCAAAGTTCTGGAAGCATCCTGTTGTTCCAGAAGGAAATGCTGTACAGTTTTCAATGCTGTGGTAGATTCATTTAATGACACTAAACTTTTCCGTTCGGTGTGAATTTCTTCATCCTCGTCCGACACTTAAATGTTGTCATCTTTCTTTTCAGCAATTATTTCTTCGTATGTCGTCCCATCCGAAGTCAGAACATCTTCATCTATGGAAATGTACAATGTCTAAGAAAGAATTTTCCGTTTTTGGCTACATACCTTTTTGTAGACAATTCTATGACACTCTTTAAACCTACGTTCAGTAATCCGTTAGAACATATATGAAGTCGCTCTCACCGAGAGCAACAGCAAAAGCCTCTTTCAAAACTGCACCAGTTAAAACATTGTTCTAGATTCTTGCCTCTTTTATCCACTGGAAGAGAGAAATTTCAATTTATTCATTCTTTCTTCTACACCTTCGTTTTCTTGCTGGTTTCAATTGACTCACAGCATAAGCGGTTTCAATATTTTCATTATTCTTTAAAATTGTAGAGAGGATCAATTGTAGAAGAATTGCAAGTTCTTCGCTGCATTTTCTGATTTTTTCAGCATTTTATTGCTAATTTCGTTTAACAGTTTTTGCTTGGTTTCTAAAGATACAGCTTGTTGTTTTCGACTCATCTTTCACGGATTTCTATATAACAACTGCCAACAGAGTTTCAATTATGTTAGTCAGGTAGTGAAGTAAGGATTGTTAGTTCTTTCACTCACAGATAGGGGAATTCGGAAACTCGGTTTATGTCACTGTCAATACAGTTAACCGGGTAATGGAACAATCGCTTTCAAAAAAAGAAATTCCTTCACCCAATCTTTCATTGTGTTTGTGGAGGACTTTAATGTGGGAACGCTTACGCACATCAGAGATCAAAGAAAAGTAGGGATTAGTCAGGAATTCAGTATTTCACGATTTTCTGAAACCCTTTTCCACTTTATATCTTTTACAAACCATGAGAATATTCCATTTTTAATAAGAGTATGTGACATGTAAGTTTGAAAAATCGGAAACATTGCGTAAGGATTTTTTTTTTTTTTTACTTTGGAGCAAAAAAAAATTTCGCTTTAAGCGGGATTTTCTGAAATACTATTTCGTGTTAAACGAATTAATTAACATTGATTTTCAAACTCATTTGACGGGACCTCAGTATTATTTCGTGTTAAGCGAAATTTCGCGTTAAGCGATTTCGTGTTAACGAGGTTTGACTGTATTGGAATGAAATATTGAAGTGTTTGTGTTTTACCAACATTTAATCAATATAAGAAATCTTCTCCATTTCATTGCCAATTTTCCAATGCAAAGTCGATATTTATGTAATATTAGCAATATTAGCAATATTTCAAATATTCAATTGTAAAACCAGTATTTGGCCAATATTAATATTTTCATCCCCCTGTAGAACAATGTGTAACAGAATTCTTTTGTTTGACCCTGTAAATGAATAATAAATGCTTTGCACCCCCTATTCTACAAAAAGCATGTTTGAATGCTCTTCATAATTATATATCAATTTCATCATGTTTCAAATGGCGTAGCATCATCAAAATTGCACTTGAAACGATTATTTCTCATTGACTGTAATGCAACGGAATGCTTTTGACTGTCCCTGTAATAAAAGTATAATTGCTACTCACTTCATTTGTAATAGGGAACATGCTGTGGTAAACGACTATAACATACAAACATTTCAGGGCAATTTGAATATATTTACGCGAGTTAGAGCACGGATAGACGGCAGACAAACCGAAGTCATAAACACTTTTCAACTAGGTAGGAAAGTGTTAAAAATAGTTTTGTTGACCCTAACACTGAATGTCATATCCAATCTGTTCAGAGATTGTAGAGCATCAACGCGGCACTGTTCGTCATTATTTGCAATCCTATATCTCATAGAGCTTCTGTGCTGACGTCTTTATTCAAAAAATGAAACGTTTATTGCAATACTAAGAGATATTCACAATTCTATCCCTGCAGTTAATGCAGTTAAAACTGAGTTTTATTTTATTGTATAATATTTACTTGTTCTCTTATTTTAAGTCCGTATTTGTATTAATACAAAAAAAAAATCGTGAAAGTCTGATTTTAAAATGCTTTTTCGCCCCAAAAATCCTATTTTTTCCCCCTTTGGCGCCAACTATTACGCTTGGCGACAGTGGTGTTGGTATAATGAAAAAGTACCTAAAAACTACTTCGTAACGTTTCTGAAATGGACGGGCAGCAAAAGAAATATTTGTTTCAGAAATGCTTCTTAAATAATGTATTAGTTTCTGAAGATAAAGGGAACGCGTTTCGGGATCGTGGGTAATTTGGTAGAGGTTATATATCATATTTTCGTAAGCCTCCTTGCTACATTTCTCTCTCTCTCTTTTCTTTTATATTTTACATTAGGAAACATTCCTGAAATTTATCACAGTGTTGTTGGAAAGTTAAAAATTGAGAACGTCCTTCATTTATTTTTAAACAAATTAAGGGCGTATCCGTTATGGACTTTTTTATTTGTCATACTTGACAGATTTTTGAATAGATGATTGATTTGAATACACATGATTGATTCACAATTAAGAAGAAGGGAAAAAGATGATCTTTGATTACGAAATTGGGATTTCATTTTTTTTTTTTTTTCTGTTCTTTTGTTATGGTTTTCAGATAAAATCCGAGAGATTAAGGTCTGTAAGATTTTTGGGGATAACTTCTTGGATGATCCATGTAAGACTCGGAATTGTATCGTACCGTGGGAAACGGGGGAATTAAAAGCCTTGTTTCATACACGCAATCACAAGAAATAAAAAATAAATAAAAAAAGACAACGCTATGGTTTCGATTTTTTCGCCTTTATTCCCATTTGACCCAATGAACTAAATCGGTAAATATTCGGAGATTAATGAAAAAATACATGTACGAAAACAAACTAGATTAAGCGAGATTAAGTTTTTAAACAATTTAGTAAAACTTATAGTTAAATCTCATTTAAAAGGATTTGGTACTCTTCAAATCGCCAAAAATATCGATTTAAAAAAAAAAAATCCGTCGAAAATAAACTTTGACACCTCTGGTCTATATATGAGCGAAGTTTTGAGACAATCTCACAATTATAAGTGTGACGTAAACTTTAAAGTGTGTAAAACGCTTTTTAGCTCACAGGCTATCAAAGCCTGAGAGCTCATGTGCCCGCAGGTTATATCTATGCACATATATATGCACACATGTATGTACATAACGCGATAACTCTTAATAGAAATATCCGATTTGCTTCAAATTTTGTATATTACGTTCATTCTGATCAGGTACTTCCCTAATCAGTTTTGGGGGTTCATTGGTTGAGTATAAAGGGGGGAAACGGGAGGCTAATCCCCCCTTAATTTAGATAAATGGGTTTTTCATGCAGAATTATTGTCGATTTCTTTATTTTTAGAGGGCATTATTCTTTGAAATAATTACTGTGAATAACCTGTGAGCTCAATGTCATCAGTTTAACTGATGACATTTAACTGATGACATGATATAATTTAAAATAATACACCTTTCTTATTCTTATTATTTTTCCAGCTATTTAAATGCCACGCCCACTACAATATTTACACCATGAAATGTTCACACAATCAAGAAAAATATAGCTTGCAACTAATTGATAAATGAAGTTATTTCAAGACTTTGTAAAAGAGCCCATTCTTTTAGAGGTTTTTTTTTTAAATCATGAGAAACAGCAGCAACAAAGTGGGTATTGCTGTTATATGTTATCTACAAAAATAACTTTTCAAAGGTTAAAAAAAAAAGCCAAGCTTAAATAAAAACATGCTGAAACTGGGGGTAAAAAATAGTTCGATATCAAATTTCCAAGCTTATATTATGGTACTTATTTAACATTTTACATTAAATAAGTTACCATATGTAAGTAAAAGTACCGACGTATATGTCGATAGAAGTCATTTTCTCCTGTAATAAATATACATCATAAAATGTTTCTGAAAATTCCTTTTTTTTAAATTATGCATGATGGGCTTGGCGGCCATCTTTCTATATTTTACAGAAATTTCTAAGCATTCAAGTTCGTAAAGGAAAAGTGTTAGTGTGTTTGCTTTAGTAACAATTTCGAATTTCTGATTTCAAGTACGGACAGATAAATTGAGAAAGACTTATTTTGAGAAGAGAAATTGATTTTCACTGCTTTTAAATGATTAATTACTCTAAGGAATAAATCATAAGATAAATCCTTAAGATAAGTCACCATTATCTTAACACACAAATTCCTAAGCATACAAGTCCGTAAAGAAAAAGCTGGAAATGTTTGATTTAAGTAACAATTCCAAGCGTCGGTCTTTCACGAACTTAGGATCAAATTTGTGTAAAATATGAAAACATCGCCGCCAAGCCCATCATGCATAATTTAAAAAAAAAGAAAAAAAATTAATTTTCAGAAGCACGTTAGGATGTATATTTAGTACCAAGAGAAAATAATTTTTCCAATACATCACAAGTAACATCTGTGACTTGGAGGTACTATATAAGCAGCAAAGATATTCAGTTAGTATTAAGAATAATCATAAGTGCCAGTTTTACTCGCGTACAAAGAGTTCCGTACAATAAGTTTATTAATTACTAATTGCAATATTACAAAAAATCGTTCCTAAATAAGACAACTAAGTCAAGACAACAAAAGTCAGTATACTGACTTTTAATGTCTTGGAATTATTCTATGAATTGATACGATAATTTCTGTAAAAAAGGGTTAACCAGCCTTAACCCTCCTAATACGAAGTTTTAATTTTTATTGAGAGATCTTAGTTTTGGATGATTTGAACCAGAAATTAATTAACTTAATTCTATAAAATTTCTTCTGAGGTGTCTGTTTGATTTTAATTATTATACTTTAATTTTAGTTACTATTTTTTTCGGGTTCAAAATATGAATAATTACAACTAATGTGGTCAATAGAGACCCCAATAGTACTAAGAGGGTTAAATAAACCTCACAGTTTTATAAATGAAGCTGTTTCAAAGCTTTGTAAAAGAGATCATTATTTTAGAGGAAAAAACATAATAATAACGAGAAACAGCAGCAACAAAGTGTGTATTATTGTTATGTTATTACTGAATATGAAGCTTTGAAACAATTTCAAGCAATATTTTTAGTTATTATTTTTCTTGTTGTTTTGTTATACATCCCTTATTCATTCTAACGGAGTTTTTGCTTTTATCTTATTTGTTTCCGGTTTCAGAAGGCTCCTAAATTATCCCTCTTTTCCCTTACGACAGTGCATTACATACAGCAAATACTGCATAACACCATGGTGTAATGTTATATTTTCGAATAGTTTTTACATTTCTAGACAATATTTGATCGGCTTACATATTAAATCATAACCCATACTATTGACAGTTTATCGCAGTTTTTTATTGAAAATATCTACCAGAACCAATAGTATCCAATTTTCACTTTATTTAATGAGAGATATTCCATGATTAACCCTTAAGAGGCTACTTCACTTAGGTGAAAACACCCGCTCGCTAATGTTAATCCTATGGGGGAAATAATTTACGGTATCTCGTTCGCATTTCAATATTTTTAAATGATCTCTACGCACGCTCCTTTGTACTTTTCGATTTTGGTTGCAGTTTTTTGTTTTTTGTTTATTGAGGATACTTTCACTTTCCAAACCGGTTCCGAAAGTGAAAGTATCTTAATTAAAAGAAAAAAAAACCTGCAATCAAAATCGAAAAAGTACAAAAAAGCGTGTATACAGATTGACCTCAGCTATCCAATGCAAAAAGAAAAAAAATCATTTAAAAATACTGAAATGCGAACGAGCTATCGTAAATTATTTCCCCCATAGGATTAACATTAATTAGCAAGCGGGTGTTTTCGCCGAGTGAAGTAGCCTGGTGTGATGACAGGCATTTCTACTTTGTGCGGTCTCTGAGACGGCTTGATCGAAAGATGAATAAAAGGCTCGATTAACTCATAGGGTTTCATAGGGTTAACTCATAGGGTTTTCTGTACTAAACTTTATGTACAGGACTACTACAATTAAAATTCGTCTATATTCAGAAGTTTCCAGCGATAGTACTAGAGCTCCAAACGAAACAAAATTTCACTAGAATCTATAGTTAAATCTGAAAATTACAAATTAAACTATAAAAAATTTAAGTGTTAAATAAAACAAAAATCGCTACTTAAAAATTCTGCGTAGATATTTTGAATTACACATTTTTAAATTAGTGATAAGTTTACTCTGCACCGGTGAACAAAGTGTTGAGAACTTTTATGCGTTCTCGAAATGGGGGTGCTGGGGCTTTAAAACTCACCATTTATGTTTTGCTAATTTCTACTTTTTCAAAATTAATGTTTGCATTGGAAAATTATGCTTCATCATACATTAAAATATATGTTAAGTTATAAATTAAGGCCGTAGCTAAGGGAGAAGGGTAATATAGGGTTTCGCCTTCCACATCGGAATTTTACTGATCTATATATATATATATATATATAATTTAAATTATGTAAATGTTTAACAATTCACAACACTCATAAATAAAATATTTCATTAATTGCTAAAAGTTGTTAAATAAAAACTATAAAAACACTGTTTTTATAAAAATGTTTTAATAAAAGGTTTTAAATAAACTGTTTAAACAAATTTTTATTCGCAAAAATACAATACTATTCAATATTTTCTAAGTTTTTTGAGAAATGAAAATACAGTTTTAAACGTTTCAACATATGCTTAATTGCCAACCCCTCCCCTCCCCCTTTCAGAAATTAAAGAATATAATTTGCAGTAAAATTGACTCGATTAATGTTCAGAATTATTCATGAGTATAAGAAATACTATTTATTAAAGAAGGCGGATCAAAGAATTACTATATTGGCATGACAAACAGGAAATTTAACTATAGAAAAAAAAGGACCCAACAGCTGATATTAAATATAATGGAAAAACCACAGCCCTGGCAAGATTATATCAAAAAGAAACCATCCAAATAAATTTCAGTAAAAATAAAATAATTTTTCCCTCCAGTCTATACCATCCATCCATTATAAAAGAAATCATAGAGATTGTAACACGTAAAAATACAATGTGTAACGATGCAGCATCATTTAACTTACCAAAATTGTGGCTCGAATTACTACTCTATGGTTACGAGTATAAAAAAAACATCCAGGTAAAAATAAAAATTAAATACCGTGCATTATTCGAGAGAATACTTGAAAAATTGAATGATGGCGTTTCAAATCGTGACATTATAGATCGTGCAACTGTTGAATATTCGTATCTGTTTTACTAATGGCTTCGATGGAGCGTAAACAGTTTATTTACTCTTTTATAGTTTTAATTTAACAACTTTTAGCAATTAATAAAGTTTACGTTTAAATTATTTAAGGGGGTTAGAATGACAGTGGAGCAAGTCAAAAATTCGAAAAATCTAGAGAACCCTATTTTCACTGAACGTATATTAATTTCTGTTCAGTGCGTGCAAATATCAAATAAGTCATAGTTCTCTTAGGGAGTCGCTAGAGGGCAAAACAAGTTGGACCACTTAATGCAACGGTAATACGACAAGCTTCATTTCTCAAATTACTAAATATTGACTTACTCATTCCAAGCCCCTCATTTCATCAGGCCCTGACTATCGCACGGGCACATCTGGGCACGAAATTTCTGAGGGGCACAAAAGTTTTCATAATTTCATATAAATTTACATTTAAAAAAAATCATAATTGTGCCAACGTTTTTATTTCTTTTAGGACTTTTGTTTACACTTGGTATCAGTTTGGTTTTATCATTTAATATCAATAACATCATTAATAAGTAGACTTATTATCATTAATTTCTAGTAATTGATGTACTGTATTTTTCAACTCATTCAATTTTATCATATATTGCACATTTATTCGAAAAGTGTATCAACTGAAAAAAAATGTGATATTTGAGATATTAATACGATAAAATGGCAAATATATATCTCAATCTATGGTTAAAAGCACATTTCAATAAATAATAAAAAAAAAATATTTTTTATTTTTATTCCTGGAACCGTTTTTCAATTTTATTCAAAATGTAATTTTTTTTAGTTGACACTTTTCGAATAAGCATATGCAGTATGTATAAAAAAAACTAGTATCAATAAATCAACCATTCTAAGGGGCCACGAAAAATTGAAAGTGCCCTGGGCACAAAAACTTGCTAGTCGGGCCCTGCATTTCATTTTAAAGAAATATTTCTCTTGAAGAGAAAGAGTGTGTGTGTGTGGGGGGGGGGGGGGCTAACATGTGTGAAAACTGTCTATATAAATTAAGCATTTGTAGGAAAACAATACATTCCTAATACACTGTATTAAAATGGACCCCCTCCTCCCTAACGAAATGTTTTTTCTAACGATGGTCCTGGCATAAATATATTTGCAGATCCACCTCTTTATTTATATTAATATTTATTTAAGTTTTTACAAATAATTCGTTTCGCTTACTCTTTCGAAAGGATGTCTGTTACTTAATCCAGATCGTTTTGAAATAGGTTCAGAAAAATTTTCACGAAAAACCACCTGACTCCGAATCGAAGCACGACAGCGGCACATGACTGTCATGACATAACAGGTGGAGGCGGAGACTTTTTAACGTACATGCAAATCACGAACACGCGTCGATTAAAAAAGAAACTGAGGATCGAGAAAAAGAAAAAGGCCGTGACTTGGCTCAATTCGAAAACTGCGCCAACTACTCTGTTCCACTCCATAGGTTCGTGTGACCTATCTATCTGTTCCTTTTGCTTCCTCATGCTAGCTCGTTATTGGTAGTGGTTGTGGAAAAAAAAATAAAAACAAGGAATTGCAGAACCTTCGGATCTGGCATCAGTTCTGTTTCTTCGATTTGCTAAGGCGGCTTTGCCGTATGGTGGTGGTGTCACTTCTTTTCCCCCTCTGTTGTTTTGGATTAAATCAGCTGTAAAGGAGTTTTTGGATAAACAAACGAAAAAAGAAGTCATTTATATTATTGTGCGGTGTTTTATTTTTGTGATTTTATAGTGTATTTTGTGACTTCAGAAGCTGTTGTTTGTAAGAAAGTGATTGGATGCTTTGCGATTTTAAATTTCTGTTGTTTATAATAAAACAAGCGATTGGATAGTTGTTTGATGGAAAAAAAAAAAAAGTTTAAAATAGTTTTCTCTTTTGATTAGTCACTGTGTATTTTGTGACTTCAGACCATTTTCGAAGTGCTGTTGTTTGTTGGAAAGTGAATGAATAGTTTGCGACTTAAAGTAAAAAAAGTGCTGTTTATAAAATAAATGATTTGATATTCATATAATGCGAAAAAAGTTTTGAATAGTTTAAGTTTGATTATTCACTGCGTGCTTCAGAGTCTTTCAAATTGCTATTGTTTGTGATTATATTTTTATGACTTAATTTTTTTCGAAAACAAGTGAATTATAATCATCTGAGAAGAATTTGTTTGCAATATATTTTTTTTCTCTTTAATTCTGTATTGTGTGTTTTGTGGCTTCAGAAATGTCGAAGTGTTCTTAATTTGAAAACTAGTGATTTGTACGTTTAATCTGAAGAAATAATAGTTTTAACTAATTCTTCCTTCGATTATTGTCTTTTGGATATTGTGAAAATTATAAAGAAGACGTGTAATTTGGCAGAAGATGAATTATGACGTGATCAATAACTCGCTAATATACGCATGAGAGTTCTTGATTAGTGTTTATTTTAACATCGATAATATTAATCTAAAAAAATCCGAGAGTTTAAAAGTTTCGTCCATATTTTTGATACAATTTCTCTGTGTCATATAAGATACTATGAATACATCTGATC
This sequence comes from Maratus michaelseni, assembly GCA_963931845.1. Lineage (NCBI taxonomy): Eukaryota > Metazoa > Arthropoda > Arachnida > Araneae > Salticidae > Maratus > Maratus michaelseni. The sequence goes on from OZ007587.1 coordinate 467,822,151, forward strand.
TCGATGCCACAATCGTTTCTGCAAATACTTGGTTTAAAGAGGATTACCGCAGCAGCAGCCCGTTCAGGGGAAAACAGGTGGTCGAAATCAAAGACGCCGAAAAATCGTCCGATCCAGAAACGACTCCGGAAAAAGCCGATCCAGGAAAATACGGCAAATACAGTTTAGTTATTGTGATCCCTTCAACTGTGGGTGGCGACAACTGTTCCGACACAGCTCCAGAAGCAAAAACTAATCGCGTCGTCCAGTCGGATTCAGGCGTAGGATCCATGTCGCCGTCGCCACCGAAGACACCTACTCCAGACTACGACTCCCTAGATGACTTTTTCGATGACGACTACTACACGACTGGAGTCATGGATGGAATTTCGCCTGCCAGTCTGCCTCTAGTTGCCGTGTCCACCAAAAAAGTCCATTTTTCGATGGCCTCTGACTCGTCTGATGAGTCAGACGACAAATCTCCGACGTCCAAGTCTTCCTGGAGGGACGCGCTTGTCGTCAATCCTATAGATTACCAGGATCATCTGATTTATTGCTATCGCCAGGATTGGGTGAAAGGCGACGTGAAATCGAAAACCTTGTCGCAACACCCCCTCTTAACCACTACTACCTTGAAAGAGGACCTAGTAGATCAGAGGTCTAGGACGGTAACAAGGAGACGTCGCAATACCAAACTGGTCAGAAGGTCGAGCTCTTTGGACAGGCTCGCCGAATTGAGATACAGTTACCGGAATGTGGATAGAACGCCTCTGCTGTGTGACCCAGACCCTTTGAAGGTTCCTTCGGTCACAGCAAAGAAAAACTTGGGAAGGAGAGCCCAGCGACTAGCTGCTTTAGAAAGGTAAGTGACTAAAATATTTTTTAAACAAGTAATAACTTGCTCATAATCATTGATGAGGGTGAACAAGGAGGGCGACGTTCCTCCTCCTCCCTCCCCCCCGATGAATCGAAATCCCTTCCGGAAGATTTGGGGTTTTATGCTCTTATTCCCCCTCCGGAACTCCACAACACCCCCTCCTAGGAAAACCCTGACCAACACTATGCTCGGAACGTTTTTAAGAATTGGGAGGGGGGGGGGGCGGGGGCTCAGGACGCAATAAAAGCAGAATTTATTTTTTTTAATTGTGTGGAGGGGGGGTGGGAGATGCCAGAACTTTAATCAAGCATTCTTATCGCAATCTGTTGTTCTACTCAACAAAGTATGTCGTTTTGTGCATTTCAGTGTGGTGTTAAATTGATGCATGACCAGTGTGGAAATTCGTTGAAGATCCCCAGTTTTCCCCTGATACTATTTGTAATGTTTCACCCGGCGGGGTGAGGGTCAGGTATTGTAGAATTCTGGATGTTTTTATTCCGGGCTTCTAATAAGAAAAAAATTCAAAATGTACCGGGGGGGGGGGGTGATTAATTCATGTGTGGTCTGAGACTGTAACCCTCCCCGAAAGATTCCGAATTTTCTGTTTTTTTATATATATATACCGCTGACCAGGCCCCTACCTGCTGGCCTTGAGTGCCTAGCTTGACGAGCTAGTTACATGGGCGCGGGGCGATATTCGCCTGATCACAGCATGGCTGTGGTCCACCTGTCAAGAGCTTTGTTGGCATTTCTATTAATGGATTGGAAGTATAAATGCACCCCCTCCTCTCCCTCTGGAGTTTCCTCCCGGAAATACCTGAATTCAACACAGAGGATTAATTTCTTTCTTATGATTTCATAACTTATGAATATGCATAACTATTTTAAATTATTTTACTTTTTACAGTAAAACATTTCTGTAGAAGCAATTTAAAACTAAAAAAGCCAGTTTTTACCAAAACGAAAGTTATTGCAAAATTAATAAGCGATGCTTTTTATTTCTTCACTTATTTCTGGAAAAACATGTTTTTTACTTGTGTTGTAATAACTTTGGAACTTATTTGTAGATTTGAATGAAAATGTGTTTGTATAATAAGTGAATCCACAAAAAATAATTTATTTTTATGTACTTTCAGCCGTAACATTTCTTAATTATTACGGAAAATCAAATTTTTATTTGAGGAAAACGTTTTATCTATAATTAAGTAGTGATTTTGACTTTAAAATAGGTTATTTTTAAGATACATTTTACTGTTAAGAAATAAATATATAATTATGCCGAAATAGAAATTTATATTAATAAAGACTACGTTCAATATGTGTCACTATAAAAAATATACGAACTCCGCAAAAAAAAAAAAAAAATAATAACAAGTGGGTAGGTGTGATCGAAGATCGCTCAAAGGGTTTCGTTTAATATTCCTTTCAAAACACTTTATCCTTTCTTTACTAAATCCAAATAAATTTCATAATATCTGTCATGCGGACTAAATGCTATATTAAAAAAAAAATCTAAATTAAACACACGTATACCTTCAAAATGTTAAAATATGCGAATATTTCCATAATCGGGTTTTTATCACGATTCAATATGTTTCTCAAACTCATATATTTACTATTCTCTATTACTCCTATTGATACGCGCTTTGTTTTATTCTCAAACATTTAAAAAATTCGTTAAACTTCCAATAGGACGTCAGATTTTCTTTTTAATTCTCTCATGACGTGATATTAATCTACTTTGTTACATACACATACTCATACTCCTTGTATTATTGAGAAATCTTTGAAAATTTCGTTTTATTACCATTATGGCGTCAATCATTTTTATTTCATATTAATATATTTTTTTTTTTCAATTTGTGAAACTTTTCATTGGTGAAAACTTTCATTTTCATTCTTCACGTGGAAATCGTTCAATAGAAAATTAATTATTGTAGAAAGAATTTCATTGTGGATTTTTAATTTTTGGCAACTGCTTTAACGAAAAATGTTTAAATTGAATAGGAAAAGGCCGTTAGAATTTTGGTTTTTTATCCATGTTTATTAAAATAAATTTTTTTTTCAAATTTTAATATTTTGAGCTTCATAGCTGGTATTCAGCTAGACATACACAAAGTTTCAACTCTGTAAATTATATAGTTTCTGAGAATGGCTCTGTGACTGAAAGACAACGGAGCGGGAGTAATAGGGTTTCGTGAGATGAACGAAACTCTAAAAAGGTTTATTGTGGTTAATTTTGAATGACTTTTATTTTTGTCGTCTGTTAAAGTGATACTTAAAGGAAAAATTATTCTTTGGGTCAAAATTTTCGATTTTTTGCATTTTACGCGTCTTTCAAATGTAGATTTTTGCCGTAGAGCGCTTTCGTGATATTCCATTTTCCTTATAATCTTTTTTGATCGTTGAACGTAACGTTTCTGTAAAATTTTAAACTTAAACAGTTTTTAAAATTAGGCAGTTATTTTTCTCGATAACTATTCGACCGATTTCCTTCATTTTTTTTATTTAAAAGGAAGCTAATCGTTTTTGCTGGAGATTATACAAGGTGGCAACAGATCAGTTAAAAACACGGCTAAGATGCTTTACACTCACGCAGAAAAAAAAAATTAATCGGTTAAAAAAAGGAAAAAAAAGTCGCCAAATTTAGGGGATTTTTTTCTTTAATGGCAACCTAGCCATTGTATTAAGTTATTCGTTTGGCGCAGTCTTGAAAATCGCGCCAACCAAAAAGTCGCCAAACTTTTGTTTACATGTTTGCGTGAGTGTAAAGCATCAGTTCCAAAAACACAGCCAAAAAAAGAGGAAAACACCAGTATTTTCTCATGGAAAAATTCGTATTGTTTATTTGAATGATAAGTAAGTCGAATTTTCTTATAAGAAAATACTGGTACATTCCCTTTCTTTCGACTGTGTTTCTCCTTGATCTATAGCCACCCTGTTGTACCACCAAAAAGTATATTTTTCATTAATTCATTATTTTTTCAAGCTCACAAAAGATTTTTTTAAAAAAGGGGGGGTGAAAAAATGACCTTTTTGGTCAAATAACTGCCATTTTGTCAAAAATCAACTTTTGAAACTAAATGTTGGTATAAGCTCCGGAGAATTTAATCCACTTTTATAATATGGCTACCCAATTTGTTTCATATGCTTGTGACCGGAGAAAAACGGTCGCCCGATTGGAAGTAGCCTGCAAATACTGCCCATAGCACAAGGCATATTATATAGTTTTTTTTTACACACAGAAAATATATATAAGGGAAATGTCAATAAATACAATGAAAAAAAGTAAGACGATGATATATCTTTTATTTGTAACCGAAATAAAATCGTAAAAATCACGGGCCCCTTAAAACGGTCCTCTTTTTACTTAGTTATTTTAACCATTTATAAACCATTTTACGTACGATTCTATAAAGAAAATCATCCCAGGCAATGGGACAGAAAATGAGTGATAATTATTTCGGAGATGTAAACAAGCATGCGTAGCGCAGAGGTAACGTCTCCAGTTTCAAAACTGGATATCCAGCGTTCGAATCCAACTGATTCCATTGTGTAGAAATTTTAAAATTCTTCTTATTATTATTGTTATTTTTATTTTATGTAAATTTTATTTTTACTTTCTGAAAACATACACAGTCGTGTGGATGTTTTGTTACAGTTGTTTGAGATTTTTTAATCTATCGTGTTTTGCGTTGAAATCGTATGAAATCATTTTTTGAATCGTATGCATTAGATTTCTCATTCTTTGCGAAGTATCGATGTTTTTGCGAAAAATATTGCACTGTAAACATGCTAGAAAAAACCTCCCCCCCCCCCCCCCAAACAGTTGCGATCGAAATACTTTATAATATGAATGTTCTTACAACCAGAGTTGTATAATATAGACGCACTCGCGGAAAATTTTCTGCAAAATTCGGAACTTTGCAGAAAAAAAATTTTAGAGAAAAGAAAAAAAAAAATTTTTTTTTTTTTTTAAATACTAAAAATTTAAAAATATTCCCCAATTTTATGTACGATTTATTTACTGTTTTCGCACAATTCAATATTTAAAGATGCAAAACATTGTTGTGACATTACAGACGCTTGCGAAGAGGTCAAAATATTAAGGATTGGATTGTTTCTAAATGCATTTACAAAATAATTGATAAGAATTCAGCTATGGATTTTTAGCTTTATTATTATTTTTAACCAAAATAATTATTCTTTAATTAATATTAATTTTAAATGGTAATTATTTTAAACTACTGTTTTTAATTTATATCGTCAAAATAATATAACACGTAATTTTATTAAACATTAAATTAATTTGCAGAAAGATTTTTTGGTTTTATACAAGTCTGCTTACAACATGGAAATTTTTTTATGCAAAAGTGTTCCACATTAACCAATATCTATATAAAGTCTTCAGTTTTGGAAGGTAGGGGTTATTTTATTAAAACATTTAACAGTTCTACAATTGAATAGACATCATATATGTCAACATAGCAATAATTTATGATGACATTTTATTAAAATAAAAATACATAAGATTAAAAATGGAAATTTTAGATATTTGTTAGTGAAGTAAAATGCAATCGATATGATAGTCCGGTACAAGAAAAAAAAAACCTTTTTTATTTATATTTTTTGCTCTCTTTTTTTTCTTTTGAAACGCATAGGACATTTTACTCATTATGTGCTTTTTAAATAATTAACGTGAGCTTTGTATGTTATATAATTATGAATTATTAAGAGTTTGCGATATGTAAAATGTTGGTTTTTAGAAAATTGTTACCCCTACCTCGCTCTTCCCCGTATAAAAAATGGCAATTTCAAAAAATATTGTTTATAAGATTGTGTTTCAAATTTTTCGCGTTCTTTGCTCATGACACAACTCTGCTTTTGTTATCAAGATTACAACATTTGCATTCCATAGATGTCGGTGTTCCGAAAATTCGATAAAATTTTCTCCGAAAACTTTCTCTGCGTGATTTAAGGAAATATAAATATAAATAAGTGTACAACAGGAAATTTAAAAGACTAACAATAAAAGAAAATTTAATAGGCAAATATGTTCTTTAATAGTATTTTTTTATACGTGTAATATTGTAGAGAAGCTTTATATAATATTATTGAGAAATTATATATATATAATATTGAGAAGGTTTAGTAATTTTTATATGTGTAACATTATAAAGAAAATTATTTTAATTGGGGGGGGGGGGGTAAGAGTGGATCCAGTATACTTTCAGAAGAATTCATATTAGAACCCACTGCCGCTCCGGTTTAATGCTACTTTTATTTTAATTTTCACAATTTAACTTTCAGGTTCACTACAAATACTAGTAAAATTTTATTTCGTTTGGAGTCCTTATATTATCGATAGAGACATTTGGAAAGGTGAATTTTAATTATAAAACTTCTGTAGATAAAGTTTAATAATAGAAGAAAAATTATCTTTTGAGTTAATCGAACCTTTTATTTATCTTTCGATCAAGCTGTCTCAAAAATGTATGTCACAGTAGATAAGCTCAGTATCTGTAATTTTGAAAAAAAAAAAAAAAAAGGCAAAAATGTCGAATTTCATACTTTTATCCTAAACTGAACTATAACATCTCAAGAACATTGTACCCGAATTTCCTTGACGATCTGATCAATTGCAAAAGACATAGGGTTAATTTTACCCATCTCTCTTTAATTTCTCTCTTTGGGTGCGTTCGTAATTATATAAATACGTAGCGCCTATGGTCGTCGTGTGGCCCGTCCATTTGTTCGCATAACAAATGGACAGCGCCAAAACTACCCAACCGACTGGTTTGAAATTTAAAATATATAATATCGTTGCAGAATTTTGTCGCGTCATTTCAATTTTTATGAAAATTGAATCAAAACTTTAAAAAAAAAAGATATTAATAAAAGTTTTCTTCATTCTACTAAATCTTATCATACGTAAACTATATAATAAAAGCGCAAGTCGTGTGACTGAGGAAAACTAATACGGGCTAACCACATTTTTTTTTTTTCAAAAGTATTTTTTCGAATAAAATTGTATAAAAGTTACATTTTTAGAAAGATTGTTCAAAAATGGTTTGTTTGAGAGATGAATTACATTAAAAAATGTACAGATTCTGAGATAACTTCAGTGGAAATGAGGTTAACAGCCGAATATCTCAATCCATTAAAGTAAATAAACATAAGAGATTCGTTCATCGTGAGTCATAGAAATATTAAACCATGGAGGTCATAATTCGCAAAGCAAGATCTCCAGGGTAAATTTTGCAGCGCTGTCTGGTGGCGAAAACAAATTTCGCATCTGTAAACGTGGCATACGTAATAAGAAAAAAAGAAAGACATGATATAATGCATTTCATTGAAATAATAACGATGATTTTTGTACACTGTAAAACTAGTTGTAGTACGAACGCACCTCATTTGTCACGTTTAACGTACAATTTGCAACTTTTTTTAATGTGCTTAAGTGTTCATTTTTGGTCCCTTTCAAAATTGGAAAAGGAAGATTTTTTTAAATATTATTAATTTATTAACATTTTAAGACGTTATTTACTCTAATGATTTTTCTTTTATTGAAATAGGATCAGAAAATTTTAATATATATATATATATATATATATATATATGTATGTATGTATGTATGTAGGATTTCAGTTTAAAATCAACTGTTTACACATCATCTTCTTATATATATATATATATATATATATAATTATAATATCTATGAATTTCAAAAAACATATCAAGTTCTATTATCATTCTACTTAAATCTCCAAAGAGATAATTAATGATATTGTGTATACAGAATACCACATAGCTAATAATTAACATGTGCAAACATAATATTACCATAGCTTGTGCTTCAATGGTAATTGGCCAAATTTTACTCATACCTAAAGAATATTGAAAAAAGAAAAAAGAAATAGAGAGAAAGGGGGGAAAAAATTATAAATTGGAGTTGTAATTAAGTAAATACAAATGGATTAATAAATTAAATATGAACCATATACAATGGAAAATTGGACCACATGAGAATTAAATATGAATTGGATATGAAAAAACACATGCACATGTACTCATCAGCCTGGATGCACCCACATGTGTTTTAAATAATAATTCAGTGTTTCATAATTCTACTGGCATAATGCTAAGATCAGTAGAATCATCCAGGTACACTGAATTATTACCAGACAACAATTGGAAATATTAAAATTTGGAAATATTTAAATAGGAAATTAAAAACCATTTAGAATATACAATATATTTCACTCACATCGATTATCCCAAAAACTGCATTTAACACCTCACGAAATTACCACGAGATAAGTTTTGAAATAATAAAATTGGAAATATGAACGCGTAAAGTGTAGATAAAATATTTTACTCACAATAATTATACAGAATCCTTAATATGTCACAACTTCTGCATAATATTCACATCCACATGGCAATGCATCATACATGTTGACTAAGTCGAGTTGAGAGAAATGATTTGAAAGACAAGTTGAGAGCACACTTTTTTTAAAACACAACCCCATCGATGACACCCAAACACAAAATGATTCAAAAACACACAAAATAATTCTGGTTTTAATACACTTATAACAAAATTATATCCGTGAATATATATTACTCCATCCAATTATAATTCCTGAAAGTAAAATTAATATACAATCAATAGCTCCCTCTATAGTTAAATTAAGTATAATATTATCAATATTATCAACAACTACCTGAAAGGTAAAGTGTCGCCATCTATTGGTATTATAATAATTCCTAATTAATATTTAGTTAGATATCCACTTTATTAGTTACATACTCGCTTCATTAGATTTAATTATATAAATAAACTTTAAAAAACAATACTAACTTGTAGTTTTACTTTAAATTCAAATAAAATATAATACTACTATATGAATAAATCTACACAGAATTAATTCAACTTGCACAGCATTTCAGATATTCTTAACAAGAATATATTATGTAAAAGAGATATTATTTTAATTCAAATTGTTTTTGCTGCCAGCTGTGTTAATCCACTGATATTATAGACATATTATTAAATAATTAATGTTTTATTTTTACTACTACTTAAATATATATTAGACTTGTTATTAAATAATTAATGTTTAATTTATACTACATTGTAAATATATTTTATATTTCATAGATTAATTTAAATCTTTAATTAAATAATTCATAAACAATTCAAAATATCTCAAAATTTATAAAATTGATAATTAATAGTATTACTACTGTTTTTCAATCAAATTAATGCAATGCAGTAATTAAAATACTTGTTAAATTTAATTATTCATAGACAAAAATAAAAACTATATATATTTATATTTATTGCAAATAGATATGTTTATGAGTTATAATCACCAATGTTATCCATGTATAATTTAATTTGTTATTGTATAAGTTAATTTATAAATGTATGAAAACTGCACATCAATAACACCTTAAACAGAGGTGATCGGCAACGCACAATCACAACTATACAAAGTGTATATAATGTTCAATCAAATATTAAATTTCCTAATATGTTATAATTGTAATTATGTATGTTATAATTGTAATTTTCTATATAAAGTGTATATAATGTTCAAAAAAATATTAAATATTAAATTTCCTAATATGTTATAATTGTAATAATGTATGTTATAATTATTATTTTCTATATCTTTTGTTATATGTTATCGCACACTAAAACAATAATTTATTACATACCATGTTTATATTTAAATTATATAATAAATGTTATTTAAAAGAGTTGATGATTGAATTTATCATAAAAATTGGATAACCATATATTTTTGATTGATCTCGAATATATCTAATATTTTTGTTTTTATTTATATCTGAGCATAAGCATTTTATACGATGTAGATAATTGATAATTATATTTTTATAAACAGATTTATGTAAACATGAAGCAAAATTGGTAAAAATATTTACTTTAAATGGGAAATCAAATCTCTTATCATAAATATCAAAAATTAATTTATAATTATTAGTAATATTAATTTTTAAGTCAAGAAAGTTTATATTATTATTAATTAAATCATTTTCGCTTAATTTAAGCTGAGTAGGATAAAAATTGAGTGGTGATGTGCAATTTTTTTCATTGAAATAAAATATGATAATGTCATCAATATAGCGATAAAATACATAATCATTGTTCGGACTTATATTTCTTTCATAATAATATAAGTAAAGGTCAGAGAGAATACTAGATGCGGTTCCGTACATATATATATATAGAGAGAGAGGGTGTTAAGATGCGGCTATTCAGATCGAACAACTTTCGTGTGTTCTATAATTGTGGCACATCCTAGATTATTAGTGGTTACTAACTATGGATCAACCTTTTTTTCGCTATTTTTATATCCAAAAAATATGTTTTAAACGCGAAATTTGCTAGTACTTTCTGCAATATATTAAAAGAGGCTGCATCTATATAAATTCGTTTCGCGTCTTTTCCTCTTTTTGCTCATTATTTTTCACATTTCGACTTAAGATAGTTTCATTCCTTTAATAACTTCTTAATATTCATCGACTTTTCTGTAATGAAGAGGGTTAGTTACTCTTGAATGTACGCTCCCAGATCGACCTATTTCGGAGCACTTCTCCAGAACTCATCTTCAACAGCTGTTTAAAAGAGGTCTGTGCGGGCTACACCGTGTGTAAACAGTCCCAGATAATACAGCTTTCTTTTCTCTCTATATACCTGCAAACCTCCTTTTCAATATCGTGCACTGTCCGCACAACAACAGCTACGGCCTGAATTCGTTATCGAGTGGCGGTTTTTTTCTTTCTTTCTCTTTAACTGTTGGATTTAGTCGCGAGTGTTTTTCCAATGGCAGTTTTTTGCAGAACTTCACATCTATTGGAGTCGCTTAGTCTTAGTTACAATAGAAACCTCGCCTTAAACAGGGAGCTCGAGACAAACTCGTCCTTTCAAAATGCTGAAAATTGGAATGCATGTAAAATAATTATAATAAGTAAAAACAGTTTTTTTAAGTCTTTTTTTTCTAAGCATTCAATGTTTATCTGGAAAATTATTCCTCATATCATCAGAGTAATTCATGATTTTTCAAAAAAAATTCTCTTGCAATACGATGTGGGCTCCGAACCCGATTATGGAAAATTCACCGCTTTTCTTACTCTCGGTAGAAAACGCGAGACTGAATTTATTTTTTTAAAATATTAAATTTTTTCTCAGTTTCTTTTTTTAAGATAGGTCAAAAGGAAAGAAAAAACGCATTATTTAAACTATCTTCCTTTTTTTAGGGCCAATGCAGGACTTTTCGCCCTGAACGCCTTTTTATACGTCAAAGTACCGCATTCCGTGCACAAAGGACTATGGACTCTGGTTGGTTGAATCATGTATCTCGGCTTCTATTAGAAATTTCTAGAAAATTCCTTAAGATCCTTAAAGCCAATTTTTTCTCAAAGTCGCTAACAATTAGCGAAAAGTCGCAAACTTGGCAACATTTTTTCATTTGGAGGCAAGCATGCGTTATGGCATTGATAATCATGAAAGTCGATTTTACTGCCAAATCTTGTCAATGTCGCCCTCATTTTGCCAAATTTGGCGAAATGTTGCCAACTTTGCGACTTCGTTTCCTACCAACGTTCTAAAACGTAATAATAGTTTCAACCTTCATTCATATTAAAATACATTGACCCGTAGTGACCCAAAAATGACCCCCCTGACCCAAAAATGACCCAAAACTGTAGGATCAAAATTTAGTAAAAAAACTAATCGAATTTTCTGGAACATGTGACTCATCTCAATGGTCTTCTCGTAATCCAAAATGGTAGGATACAAAATTTAGTCAAAATCATTTGAGCCGTTTTTAGATAAAATTTGCTTCGAGCATGTGACTTAGCCCGGTGGTCTTCTCGTAATTCAAAACTGTAAGATCAAAATTTAGTAAAAAAACTAATCGAATTTTCTGGAACATGTGACTCATCTCAATGGTCTTCTCGTAATCCAAAATGGTGGGATACAAAATTTAGTCAAAATCATTTGAGCCGTTTTTAGATAAAATTTTTCTTCGAGCATGTGACTTAGCCCGGTGGTCTTCTCGTAATTCAAAACTGTAAGATCAAAATTTAGTAAAAAAACTAATCGAATTTTCTGGAACATGTGACTCATCTCAATGGTCTTCTCGTAATCCAAACTGGTAGGATACAAAATTTAGTCAAAATCATTTGAGCCGTTTTTAGATAAAATTTTTCTTCGAGCATGTGACTTAGCCCGGTGGTCTTCTCGTAATTCAAAACTGTAAGATCAAAATTTAGTAAAAAAACTAATCGAATTTTCTGGAACATGTGACTCATCTCAATGGTCTTCTCGTAATCCAAACTGGTAGGATACAAAATTTAGTCAAAATCATTTGAGCCGTTTTTAGATAAAATTTGCTTCGAGCATGTGACTTAGCCCGTGGTCTTCTCGTATAATTCAAAACTGTAGGATCAAAATTTAGTAAAAATCGTTACAGCCGTTTTTTAGAAATAATTAGCTTGAATTAAAAATGACCCACTAATCGAATTTTCTCGAACATGTGACAAAGTCCAATTGTCTTCTCGTAATCCAAAATGGTAGGATACAAAATTTAGTCAATCATTTGAGCTGTTTTTAGATCAAATTAGCTTGATCCTGATACGTAGTGACCCCAAATTATCCACTAATCGAATTTTCTCGAACATGTGACCCAGCCCAATGGTCTTCTCGTATCCCAATATGGTAGAATACAAGATTTAATCAAAATCGTTAGAGCCATTTTTAGATAAAATTTGCATAACCACACACACAACATTTGCTCAAAAATTTGCCCACAAGCCGTCGAATAGGGAATAACAACAATTATGGTCATCTTAACAATTACACTCGCTAAAAAACGGTAGTTTAGAAATAGCAAAAGAATAGTTAAAAATACGTATTGTAATTTTGAACCTGCATGAAGAAAAAACATAATAATAGTTTTTAATATATTACTCTCTAATTTATTAAACCAAAATTCACAAAACTTCTCAAAGATTCGGTAAAGAAAAATACGGTAATACTAATTATTTAGGGGGGAAGAAAAAAGCCAGGAAATAATGGAAGTCCAGTTCTGGCCTCGTCTAATGAAAACATACATCAAGCATTGATTATGAAACACTTTCCAACACTGAAAGAATATTATTAAGAATTTCATTTTCCATACAATAAAATGAGATATCTAAATAAAAAATTAAAAGAAACACATAACAGTAAAATTCCATTTTCAGCACTTTCTATCCAGTATCCCATCCTATTTGGTAATGTGTGAGGATTTTGTCGTGCAGCCCTGCATATGATTTATAGAATTTTTCAAACACCACGTAATACTCTAAAAATTTAATAAGTTGAAAAATGTACATCACAACGTAAAACGCACTTCCAGCAATGACCGATCATAGTCAGTCCTGTAACCGAATTCTCTTGTGCGTCTCTGTAAATGCCATACGCGCTCCATAATTTATAGCAAAAATGTCGCAGTGCACCTCACTGTCTGCATGAACTGAGGCCGAACCCCGAGCTCGACCCGGCCCAATTTTCATTCAAGAGACTCAGGACGGGCTTGGTCTTCATTCTTTCTAAGACAGGACAAGCCAGACTTACTATGCGAGCCGTGTCTGCACCTCCTATAGAAGTCTGTAAGGACTGAAATTGTCAGGCCCGGCCCGGTATAAAAGCTATAAGTTCCGCCCGGGACCGACCCAGCGTAGCCCATATGGGTTGATTATTGACGGCCAATTATCTACACTTGGTATATAGGCCCGGGGGAGTGCCCTTCGTGGGGGGTCTTTCTAAGGGAACCTAACCCGTTTTTATGCATGGATAAATCCACGTCTCGAAGAAAACCACGAAAACTCCGAACGATTAGGCCGACGGGCGCGATTGGGAGCGAACCCATCACCTCCCGTCTACCAGCTTCGAGAGCAGAACCTCTCAGCCACTGGTGGGACGCGTAGCCCATATGAAAACCATTATTGGCCCAGCCCGTGTGTATCTCTAAATTACCCCCCCCCCCCCCCCCCACACACACACGATTCTGTGTTGGCATTTTATTTGTTTTTGTAAAAATTGTAGTGATGTTGTAAATTTATGTAACGAAATCTTTAAAAAATGTATTTTGTTTAATAAATTACAGAGAGAGATTTTTAGAAATCTACTTTTTTTTTTCTTTGTAGAGCTTTAAAATTGGTATTTTCTTTCATTCTAAAGTAACGTTAAATTTTTTTACTGAATAATTGCCTTAAGTAATTTTTTTTTTAAATCTGTGTTTATGTACGTAATTGTCTCAGTAGTCAATTAATACTGTTGATAATTTGTACGCCTTGCATTTCGAAAAGTAAATGTGCTTTTCGAATAATTTTAACTGTAGAATAATGTTGCTTCAGAAATATCGGCATGTTTTTTGTAGCAATTCAATCTGGCTGGACCATGCCAATTAAGTTTTTATACGGGTTGTGGCCAGGCTCAGGCCGAGTTTTTATACCGTGCCGGGCCAATATTTTTTTTTTTGTATTCGTCGGGCTGGAGCCGGGCATTGAAATTTCGGCACTTGGAGACCTTTACCCTAGTACTCTTTTTAAATTTCATTTTCTTTAAAGTATCATAATATATCATTGCAATGCACTGCAACCGATTTTTTCCCATAGATCGCAATGTGAGATCGCAATGAAATTCTTTTGTGCGTCTCTGTAAACGAACTGCAAATGCTACATACTGTACTTCTGAGAAAGCATATTGTAGTCCACCTCAGAGATGAATGTCAATCTCATTATATTTAAAATATTGTAACATCCATAAAATGCACCATAAACGAGTTTTCTCCATAAAACCATATAATGTAATGGAATTCTTTTGTGTATCCCTGTAAATGAACTGTAAATACTTACTTCATTTTTAATGCCGAACTTTTTATACTAAACTTCAATAACATATAAAAATTACATGGCAATCGGAGTATATTTACGTTCGAGCGCGGCCAGACAGACAAATTAAATTCATAAACATGTTTCAAAGTGTTAAAAAGTAAACCCGTGTTCAGCTCGAGTCTAATAAAAGAAAATTGGCCCCTGCCTATCTCTGCTCTGAATTTTATAACCCTGCACCTCTCCCCCTCCATCTTTCTACCATACGTATACGAGAGAACTATTTTAGTCTTATTGGAGATTCCTTATTTAAATTTATAATTCTTTTTTGTGGGGGAGGGGGTACAAAAAATGTAGAGAACATTCCTATAATCCCCCCCCCTTTTGCACTAGTATTTAAATTGCATTAATGTTAATATTTTAAGGTAATATAATTATACGTTAGTTAATATAATTATACGTTAAATATAATTATACTGTTAATTAATGTTAATGTAATGTTAATATAATTATATTACTGTTGATATTTTATATTATTAACGGACACAGATATTAACGCACAGCTATACTGTGAGCGGTCTCAAAGACGAATAAAACAATCGAAAGATGAATAAAAGTTTCGATTAACTGATATAGGATACCAGTTCTGTATCAATATTTATATAGAGGATTATTATAATTAAAATTCACCTCTTCAGAAGTCTTTAGTGATAGTACCAGGGCTCCAAATGGGAAAAAAATTCACTAGTATCTTATAGTTAAGGTAGATGTTATAAGTTAAACTGTGAAAACACTAATAGCAGTTAAAGGTTAATTAAAAGTTTAAAACTTGAAAATGTCGGTAAAGTAGGTTATAAAAACAAATTTCCTGCTTTTTTATTCTGTAAATTTGACGTCTGCAGATGAAAGTTAAATGAAATTTTAGCGTTTTAAAATCTTGAAAACCTATTTTATATTTTTGCGACATCCTGTGACGCGACTCATTGGTTGAAGAACTATTCAAAACCACCTTGTTGAGCAAACGAGAAGAGACTTGAGAGCAACTTTTCAAAATCTTTTATGGGTTATTCTTCTGTTTGTTCTCTTTTACTAATATCTTTTTTTTTTTCAAGTAAATATCCTCCGGCTGTAGTGAAAGTAAAGCCGTAACTCCCGTTACTTTAGCGAAGTTTTTTCGAGGAAAGTTGTCGCTAGAAATTATTATAATCCCACAAATCTGACACTTTTTGTCTCCAGGCTACATTTCGTATCCATGGCAATGCATACCGGCACGTTTCCCTGAGTCTGTGCCAGCATATAAAATGCCCCATTGCGGGCGATTTTTGCATAAAAAAATATCGTTGGTCGAATTGCTTTAAAACGAGTGACATGCATTCTTTTTTTTTTTTTTTTCTACATTATTCCTGTCAGAGTTATTTTTGCTAGTTGAACAACATAGACTTCAACTTCCTTTAACCTCTAAACTACCATTTCCCACATCGGTTGGTACACATGCTATACCGTTGGTCGTCTAAGGGTTAAAGTTGTTCCATAGCTGTTAACATTCCGATTTTTTAAGAGTCCTATAAATGTGTTTTTGAACCTGAAATTTTATTTAATTAACTATCCAAATCCATAGTTTTCCACGCGTAAGTTGTTGAAATATGCCAAGTGGTATTTGTATGACTTTGAAATAAATGTGAAATTTTCATTAATAAACAAATATGTAAAATTCTATATAAATCGTAATTTAGAATGGTCTTTGCGCATTTCACCCTTTTTAAATTTCGAATTTTATTAGAAACCATTCTTAGCGAGCATTTGTATCTTTAAAGTTAACCTCTAAGCCAAATTTCAAGTTTCTAGTCCCTTCAGCATCACAAAACTAATACGTTTAGAATATTTTTTTCTCCTGCACTCTTTTAGATTACGATTTTTTTTAACTGTTTTGTACGTATATATGCGTGTTAAAAGAAGCAGCTAAGTCAAAATTAAAGTTTTTATCCTTAGCAATTTCATAGAAATCGTAATTTAGAAGTATTTATAACGCAATTTTTACATTTCAAATTTCTATCCCTAACAATTCCATAAAAATCGTAATTTTGAACATTTAACGTCCATTTCACCCTTTTAAACTTCGAATTTTTTTAGAAACCATTCGTAGTGAGCATTTGTATTTTAAAAGTAACCACCATGCCAAATTTCTTGTTTCTACTCCCTTCAGTATCTCAAAAATCATAATTTAGAACCTTTTTTTTCCCGGAACCTTTTTAAATTTCGAATTTTTTTAGAAACCGTTCTTAGAAAGCATTTACATCGTATAAGTAAGTACCATGCAAGATTTCAAGTTTCTAGATCCTCCAGAAAAATTGCAATTTTACAACGTTTTTCGCTCTTGCACCCCCTTGGGTTAAGTGGCACCGACATAAACTATAGCGTATTTGGAGCAGAGACTGTCACCCTCAATTTGCCGCCATTACTTTTCAAATCGGTTCAGTTGTTCTATAGATTACCCTCTACAAACAAACGTTACTTTATTATATTAATACAGATTAAAACATTTAAGTACTCTATAGATACAAAACATATTTTATTGAATCCTTCGACTATAGACGCAGCCAACGAAAGAGAGTCCGCGGTATTCGACTGCATTTCAAACCTATCTTGATCACATGGCAGTTCGATAATTGGTAGAAACCAGCCTATATTGATCACGTGACAGCCAAGATGGAAGTATCGTAACCAGTCTATTTCGTTAGCTACGGCTATAACTGAAGTTAGAATCGAACTCCCGTTACTTTTGCGAAATACATTTTTCAGGAAAGTTGTTGCTAGAAATTATTACAATTTCGACGTCTGACACTTGGCTGCATTTCGTATCCATGGTAATGCATACCATCACGTTCCACTGCATCTGTGCCAGCATATAAAATGTCCCATTGCGGACAATTTTTGCATAAAACAAAGATCGCGATTCATACCAGTTGTCGAATCGTATTAAGGCGAGTGGAATGTCTGTATTTTCTTGTTTTACTGCATTATTCCTGTCTCGTTGTGTTATTAATTTTAAGTAGCTGAACAACATTGACTTAACTTCCTTTAAGTTTGTTCTCAAACTCGTCAAAATTATAAGGTTTTCAATTTTGAGTATGTGTAACTTTTTTTTTTTCTAGTATTGATTCACATCCGAACCTGATCCGCAACAAAAAATTAATAAGATCGTCCTTTTTTAATGAAGTCTGGTAACCTGATTTTACCGAACCGACCCTGTTCGAGTTAGCGCTATTATTTTTTTCTTCTCATTGCGGATCGGGTCCGGTTCGGGGATGGATTAACCCGATTCTACAAAAGAAAGACCAGAATATTTTTTTCAGATGAATAAAACTATCCATTCAAATATGAGTGAGAAAATAAATATTTGTTTTTCGTTATAAGGGATAAAAATGATATTAGAGATATAATTGTGAAATATTTTTCCATAACTGAATGAAAAAATGGATTGGTTTTCTTTCATTTTGGATTTCGGGACGGGTTCGGCTTTAAAAATATTCTCGGTTTTGGTTGGATTTTGAATTAATTTCCAATAGAATTACGTTCGGATCGGGTTACACCCGACCCTCGCAAGTCTCTACTCGCGGGTCAGATTCGATTAAAATTCTGTTTAAACTACCCAATACAGAACTTTAAATTCAAGCACATGTTAATTTGTTTCAAACTAGAATAGCCTACAAAAGTTGATCGAATTTTTAACAAATTTAGTCAGTGTTGAATTAAGGTTGTGCCTCGGGGGGAACATCCCCCCCCCCCGAAAGATTTGAGATTTCATGCTTTTTAATGGTTAAAAAGTGCAATTCTCCCCCCCCCTCCCCCCGGAGCCACATAAATCCCTCCCGGGGAAAATTTTCTAAATTCAACACTGAACCCAGTACTATTGAATGTTTAAAAAAAAAAAATTAAAACAAATTACTTCTGTTATAATAAATCGCTCAATCTTTGTTTTTTTCCGTTATGTGTTTCATAAATAAAATGTGATTAGATACAATATACTAATACAATTACAATATACTAATTTGTTTGTAAAATTACAAAATTGTGACTAAAGTCATCGGACACCAAAGAAGCAAAGTTCCGATCATCAAAATTTTGGACATGGACAAAAGATAGAATTTCGGGCTCTATTCGTAGTTTATCACTAATTTTACAAAGAATGTGAACTGGATTAGTACAGCATTATACATTACCATATCCAAAAATGTAAATGATAAAACTGTCTTCAGTTATGCGCATAATTTACAATATTATTGCTATAAAAAAATTACGTATCAATTTGGCAGAAACAAATAATATGTAAAATAAACATGAATTAACATTTAACAGCTTTGACAAAAAATTGTCGCCATAGATACTGTGAGCGGTATGTGAGACAGATTGATCGAAAGAGGAATAAAAGACTCTGTAGGATACTGTTTCTGAACTGAACATTATCTACAGGACTATTGTAATTAAAATCACCTATTCATAATTATCTAGATATAGTAGGGCTCCAAACGAAGCAAAATTTCACTAGTATCTATAGTTAAATTTGTAAAATTAAAAACTGGGGGGGGGGGGGTAAACTTGAAAAGCTAATGCCAAAGGAACTGTGAACTCCATAGATAAGATAATGATTCAAATGTAACAAAGTGAATGCGCCAATAATTGACCATTTAGTGGAAATTTCTTAAAGTTCTTTTTTTTTTTCTAATAAAATTATGGGCACATATTTCTGCTGTCTTCCCTGTATACTAATTACAGTATGAGGATTCATATTCCGGAAACATTTTCTCATTTTCTTTTCTAGAATTTAAATTATTTACTGTATTAGTTAGAAAATGAGATTGCACCAGTAATTGGCAACCACTTATTTTTCGGTGTAAAAATCAAAATAGGAATGTTCGTATTTAAAGCGGCTGGTAAAAGACGCGTATACAGGCAGGGGAATACAAAAGTCAGAAAACATTTTAAAACACAAACTAATAAAAATAGAAAAGTAAAAATATTTCTAATTTTCCCACGCTCAGCTTCAAGCACATCTTTAACTGCAATTATAACGCGTAAAAAAACATTTATTTGGATGTTAGATAGGTTCTCTAACAACCAAAGTTAGAATGTTATGTCCATTAATTGCTATTTTCTGCTGTTTTCATATTTCACTGGTCAATTACTGGTCCACCCACTCTATTTATGTGAAATGTTTACTACATTAAAGCGTTTTTCAAATACAATTGCTATTAAACATCAAGAGATGTTCGATTCCTTGAAATCCCCAAGGGCAAGGGCCTTCTGCGCCCTGCCAGTAAAAATGCACTGATGAGGTTTTAACCCTTTCAGGGACAGAGTACTTCTGCTGCTAAAATGTTGAAATGATTGACACCAGAATTTTCAAACAAATTTATTTGAAAATAAGTAAAAGCTTTTATTCAAGTATACAGTAATACCTTAACATTCGCGAAGATTACGTTCGAGGAAAACCTCGCGAATGTTGAGTCTATCTCCCTGCACTAAAAGAGTTACGTTCTATGAAATTTTAATTAGAGTGGCACAGCATTAAAAAAAATATATTTATTAATAACACGTTATGCATAACATGTAGAAATTAAATGTACGTACATATTCATAGACATGAAATTTATTTATGAAAGGTAATTCAAATTAACTGACTAGAGATAATTACAGCTAAAAAAGCATCCAAGGTTTTGTATAAGGTAATTTCGAGTCTCTCTCTTCGCAATGATAATGTATTAGTGGATCAGTGTGCGATACAACATTAAAATACGATATTTAAGTACAGCTAAATGCTTCAGAAATGCTTTCGTTTATTTTTCCATCTAAGTGCAGCTTCAGCTCCATCTCTACGAGAACCTGCACATTTCAAATTCATAGATTGAAGATGCCGTTACCTTAACACTTCTAATATCATTGCAAGTGAGTATATTCTTCTGTTATTTTGCTTTCCTACAACACTCGCTCCTTTTTCAGTTGGCAACTGAAAATTGATGTTTAAATAGATACTAAAAAAACACAGGGGGAAATAATCTTTAACCACTATAAATTCAGAAAAAGAAAGAGATAATAAAAAAATCGCGAATAATCCAGTCGGATTCTTGCGAATGTTACGTTTTTCGCATTTTCATATTCACGAATAATCAAAACTCGCGAATGTTGAGGAATTACTGTATCATAAAAGTAAAATTTTATTCCTACATTCTGGTGCCACTTTGGCATTTGAGAATAAAATTAATTGGAGTATATTATATTCCACCACCCTGCAAGGGGTTAAACCGGTATTGTTTGCCCGGGTTTTTTTTACTACCTTTCACTCTAACGTTTTTCAGGTTACATAAAAATGATAAAAAATACGTTTCGAGTTTCATTTTTTTTTCACTTTTTTGCGATAGCTGCAGTCGATCTATATTTGGAGTTAAATACGATCTCGTAACCTTGCCCGACATAGATCGACCCCTCCCATATAATCCGAACTTCAGAGTTAAAAAAATAATAAAATAATAATAAATCTTGCCTGTTTCTTTTACTTTTCTGTCGTGATCCGTTAGTTCCAGTTTCGCTTCTTTCTTTGGGTCAACCTTGTCCGCGATCATAATCGAGATGATCGATTTCTTTTTTTCTATTTTTTTTTCTATTTAATGTATTTTTCCGCGGTCGCCCGAAGGTCGACAACCCTATATGCCGTCGGAGACGAGCACGCGGCGAAAGTGTGCCGGTTTTTTTGAAAGAAAATACGGCGGTATTTTTTTTTTTTTATTAAAGCTTTCCTAGATCAAGAACGAGTTACTGTCTGACACAATTATGAAATCGTTTTCATCCGTGTAGGTATAAAGTAGAGAAGATATTTTTGTTAAAGTTCCTAGAAATAATGTTTTAACTTTTTCCTATGAAACACTGGTACAGGCTAGAGTCCTGTACGAGGTCGGGTTGTGCCCGACCCAAACTCTAATATTCTGCTTATAGTCAACCCGAAACCTGACCCCGAACCCGACGCACTTCAACCCGAAACCAACCTGAACGAAATTAATCCATATTTTAATACAATTATGGAAAAGTAGTCTATAATTATGTCTCTAGTATCAATTTTATCTTTTTGAATAAAAATGAACATATATACATTCACTAATATTCAAATATATAGTATTTTTTTTTTCAGTGAAACATATTCAGGATATACTTTGAAAAATTGGGTGAACCCGAATGAATGCAAACTCAACCCGAAAGTGAACCAAAACATTTAAAATCAACCTAATCCGCAATGAAAAAACTTGGCGTCGAACGGCTAAAATCGTGTTACCCAACCCGATGCAGAACTCTAATACAGGAACTTGGTGGGGGGGGATTGTGATTCTTAAAACATAATTAATATAAAAAAACATTTTACCTTTCAGTCAATTTAAATTATTTTCTGCAAACTGAAAATTACGGAGAGACTCTTAAAAGATAAAAATAATTATGGGTAAAAGTGTTTTTATTTGTTACAACAAGGCATGGACTTCACACTAAGAAATTTTCATTAAAAAAATCCACCTATGTTTTACAGATATTTAATGTATAAAACACAACATCCGAGAAAAACTTAAACAACCCGAATAATTGTAGAAAAACAGCTATTTTAAGGTTTTACCCCCATTTTTAAAAACAAATAAGAGGATCCCATTCAATCCAAATTTCACGTTCAGCTCGTGCAAAAATTGAAATGATTTTTTATACTGTGATATCAACCATATTCTTCATTTTTTAGGTGCGTTCGTAATTATATAAATACGTAAGCATACCTACAGTCGTCGTCTGGTCCGTCCGTCTGTCCGCCTAGAACGGCGCAAAAACGACCCAACCGAATGGTTTTAAATTTAATATATAGAATCGTTGCAGAATTTTGTTGAGTCATTAAAAATTTTATAAAAATCGAATCAAAACTTAAAAAAATATTAATAAAAGTTTTCTTCATTCTATTCAATCCTATCATACGTCATTATTTCAATGATATCCCATGATAGGTAATGATTTTAGGTTGCCATGGTGACTACAGTCCCTGGCCAAATTATTAGACGCAGTTGTTTTTATTATAATTTGTTAAATATCTGGAAAGATACATAAAGAATTATCTAGAAACTTTAGGAGTGTAAACAACATGATAAACGTCATATATTTCCGAAAAGATTTTTTCTTGAAACCCCATAAGGGGCCGTCAACAAATTGAAGAAAAACGAATACGTTTTTGATAACCCTGTAGAAACCAATATCGCAAAAGCGTTGAAACGGTATCGCACGCTTAGGAGGCTTATTGTAATAATTTGGGTTCATTTATATGAAGATAGCATGTATACTCGAAGAGAAATTCAGGTTTTTATAAAAACAGTCCCAAATTTTACCAAGTTTTTTGCTTATAATTTGCAGAGTTTTTAATATAAAAACAAGTTATTTTCAGAAAATATGACAAAGAAAATTATACACAATATCCTGTGATCAGAATTAAAAATTAATAATAATTGCATGAAAAATGAGCAGGTTTACTAAATATTTTTTCACGACGCATGCGCGAATTCAATCAAAATATACTGTGCATAATATATTAGCTAAATATATAGACCAACTATTATGAAAGTCTCAAAAACATAGCTTGAAAATTCTGATAGTGATCGTCTATAGAATAAGCTCGAAATTCGCTGTTTTCAAAAGGAAGCAAAAAGATGAGGGGTTGTATCCAAATGTACTAGCTTATCAAAGTTGACATAATAAGAATGAAGCGTCTCTCATTCTATATTTGATACAACCCCTCATCCTTTTGCTTCCTTTTGGAAACAGCGAATTTCGAGCTTATTCTATAGACGATCACTATCAGAATTTTCAAGCTATGTTTTTGAGACTTTCATAATAGTTGGTCTATATATTT
Source organism: Maratus michaelseni (assembly GCA_963931845.1). Classification (NCBI taxonomy): domain Eukaryota; kingdom Metazoa; phylum Arthropoda; class Arachnida; order Araneae; family Salticidae; genus Maratus; species Maratus michaelseni. The sequence goes on from OZ007587.1 coordinate 467,845,838, forward strand.
AGCTAATATATTATGCACAGTATATTTTGATTGAATTCGCGCATGCGTAGTGAAAAAATATTTAGTAAACCTGCTCATTTTTCATGCAATTATTATTAATTTTTAATTCTGATCACAGGATATTGTGTATAATTTTCTTTGTCATATTTTCTGAAAATAACTTGTTTTTATATTAAAAACTCTGCAAATTATAAGCAAAAAACTTGGTAAAATTTGGGACTGTTTTTATAAAAACCTGAATTTCTCTACGAGTATACATGCTATCTTCATAAAAATGAACCCAAATTATTACAATAAGCCTCCTAAGCGTGTGATACCGTTTCAACGCTTTTGCGGTATTGGTTTCTACAGGGTTATCAAAAACGTATTCGTTTTTCTTCAATTTGTTGACGGCCCCTTATGGGGTTTCAAGAAAAAATCTTCTCGGAAATATATGACGTTTATCATGTTGTTTACACTCCTAAAGTTTCAAGATAATTCCTCATGTATCTTTCCAGATATTTAACAAATTATAATAAAAACAACTGCGTCTAATAATTTGGCCAGGGACTGTACGTTCTATTTAGGATGGAGTTCTATTACTTCCGTTTTACTGAATTTAAAAACCGAATCTGTATACTGAAATGGTTATCTACCGACAGTTTTTTAGACAGATGTTGGTACCGACTGGAGAAATAGATATTAAATGCAAAAAGAGTCTGAAATTTTCAGAACTTGAAATCCATATTCAAAGTTAGGCTTAAGTTCCCCATTGGAACTTTCAGCCCATGTCAACAAAAGATAAAATGTTGCCAACTTAAAATGTGCTTATTTTATGACGGAAATGAATCTTATCCTAATAGCAGACGATAAAATTCATTTTTTCAGTGAAATAATAACGATTATTTTTTTACATTGTCTTTTATTGGATATTTGTGGATAGTATAATTTTAATGTAACAGAATTGCAATGAATTGTTTGTAAAAGTATATTGAAACTTAATTTCATAAAGGAAAATGAATATCTATAATATGAAAATAAAATAAATTTTGTATTCATGCATTTTTGCATAAGAGTGCAACAGCTATTGCACAAAGATCTATAAAACTAGTTATAGTACGAACGTACCTCATTTGTCACGTTTGATGTACAATTTCCAACTTGTTGTAACTGACAGGTTGTTCTCAAATCCAAACTGGCTACTTACTGACACATTTCTGAATTCATTTTTGTTCGGAAACTATGCAATTGAATGACTTATTCTGTTTTTTGGTAAAGGCAAAAGATCTTTCAGTAAATACTGTCAAGGCCGGCGTTTTGACCCCGAATTCTCTGCGCGAGAAATAGGAAAAACTTGCCACGTGACAAGAATCACTTATAACTCGATAAGTATTTTATTTATTAAAAGATAGAAAATATTATTCGATTCCAAATCGCTTCAATTGTCAGGCCTGCTGCCAATTTTATGCCTTTGCGTTTTAAAATGTGTCAAAAAGTTTCGCGTTGCTTAGGAGGGAATTTGCGAACCACCTTAACCAAAACTCCAAAAGGGATTAAAGATCACCCTGTATATTTGCCGAAACGTCGAATGTAAACTTGCTGTAAGAGACGAAAAGTCTTTGTGTAATGTATCACGACATCTGTCGCAAAAAAGAAACATGCATTAGTATGATTTTTGGTAGATAATTTTGGTGGGGTATTCCAGCTTTTCGCTTAATTGGATTCATTCGTTCGAAAAATATAGAATATTTTCATTCATGCCATAATGGTTTCTACGGGAATTCAGACGATTTTAAAAATTCATTATTCACCGGAAAAAAAGGGTACAATTCTTGATAATTTGCAATAAAATTAAGGTGTTGTCCACTTTTTTAAGATGACGTGTTACGATAAATGAGTTTAATATAACGTTCGTTCATTATATCGACCTATTCAGATATTTCCAAATATTTATCCATTCGCATACCGTTATTTTTGCATTCAATAAAGACTTATTTGGCCAAATATTCCACTATAACGACCTTTACTAGTTTTCTACTAATATTTGGTTACAATTACTTGGGTTAAAAGAAAATAAAAACTCATCTATATATTTCATTTCTAATTATTTCACTGGGAAGGATAAGTTGGCTGATTTTTTGTATTTCGTTGCAAGTTTTAAGTGATTTAGAGGGGAAATTCAAACTAACAATCACATTAAACAATACCATTTTCAAGTATTGGACTGTTTTAAGATAACCTTCTGAAATTTCGAGGGTATTTTTTTTATATATATATAAAAGTATTTTTTGCGTTATTTTTGGGATATTTTTTCTGACCCCGAATTTATGTTTTAATCCGAAAAACGTACTTCGAACCAAAATTTATTTGATCAATGAAATTAAGTAAATTTTAAATGATTACCACATTTAATGAAACACATTTTCTGGTTCAAAATATACTTTTATTTTTTTTTAAAGCCGGTGTTTGGAAAGTATGCTTTACGGAATTTTAGATCACGCCTTAGTTATGTAGATGTATAATTTGCAATTTTCTTAAAATTCATATGTTAGTAATGTGTGCTTTAATATTATTTTCAGTGTAAAAATTCTTATATTTACAATTTTTTTCTTTTCTAGGTAAGCTCAAAATCTCTCTTGAAAAACTGTACATAACGTAAGTTCAATTTATTTCCCATGTATTTCTAGTTGTTTAGTTTTTATGCTCTTCTTTGCTACTGTTATTTGATAGAGTTTGTATTGAAATGTTTTATAGTCATTTCAAGTTTATAAGACGATGCTTCCAACAGGATGTATTTTACACATTTATATTTAAACCATATTTTACCACTTACAAAAAAATATATATAAACATAAAATATCTGTTACAATGGGATTTTTTTTAAAGCACTAATTTACGCATAAAAGTTTCGCCATATTTCTTGAAACTTGCATTTTAACATATATAATCTTATTTTCAAAATTATTCAATTTCACATTTAATAAAAGTGCGCATTCTTTTATTTTATATGGAATTCCAAAGCTTTTTAACTTTTTATTTATTTATTTATTTATTTATTTATTATTTACAGCGTTATTTGGAAAGTTGTTTAAAAATAATAAATAAAGATAACTCGCTCATAGAAAATAAATCTGATTTTTCCAACAAAATTGACAGATTCTTGTAATTTTTTTTTTTAATTTTACCTTGCTATTTTCTGTCGAATTTGAAAATTGCTGTTTCAACGGGATTTTTTTTAAATGCAACTTTACGTATAAAAGTTTTGCCCATACCTCTTGAAACATCTATTTTAACATACAATACCATTTTTAAAATTATTCAATTTCACATTTATTAACAGTATGCACATTTTTAAAGATAATATTACATGGAATTCTAAAGTTTCTAAACTTATTTTTTTATAATAACAGCATTATTTGGAATATCGTTAGAAAAAATAATTGAGTTGCTTACAAAAAATGAAATCCTCCAACTTAACAGATTCGTGTAAAAAAATTTGATTTTACCTTGCCTATTTCCTTTCGATTTCTAAATTACTCTTTGCAAGAAAAAATACTAAACCTTTCTATTAGCTTTACAATTTTTTTTTCCAATTTTTCACGCGCATTTAGCGTAAAGTTACTGTTTTAAATCCTTATTATTATTATTTTTCAATTACCCTTAAAATTATCTATTTTTAGCTACATTATTCATTCACTTCAGCGTTAATATTAATTGTTAGAGTATGATTTAGATCCACAAAATGCGTGCTTTCATGAAAGCATGTAAGCGAACCCTATTGCAGACCTTTCGCACCGCGACGACGACTGGGTATATCCTGTAAAACTACTTTTACAACAAAGGCTGTGTAGCAGCGGGCAAGCCGTTTCTGCCGGCAGCAGGATTTTCCATTTTGAAAAAGGGTCATTGTATCGTATGTAAGACTTGGCGGAAAATTTCAACACCTCTCCACTAAATCATGCCTTTTGTGCATTTACAAAAATATAACTTAATCATAATCGTTTAAATTAATTTTAACGACAAAATTGCTTTGAAGATAATTTCAAACAAAGTTTAAAAAAAAAAAAAAATTAAAACTTTAAATAACAAAATGTTTGTAATTGTTGTGTTCGGAAAAAAAAAAAAAAAAATGTACTGCTAACGTAAACATTTGTAAAACTATAATTCTTGTAAACTACAAGTTTTTTTTTTTTTTAAATTCGAAAGATAATTTAAAAATTGCATGTTTTACAACGCAGTTTACAATGGAGCTAAGATTACATAGGCATCAATATTATGCTATTACGCATGATTTTAGTGAAAATAGCAGTGTGATACTCAAGGTACTTTGCAATTAATCCAAAATGAGTTCGACAGTAATTCCTGTCACGTGATAGGTTAAATAGCGGCAGGCAGCGACTTTGGGGCCACCGCAGTACTAACTCTCTATGAAAATGTATCTATTCTGACATCATTTTTTTAAAATAAAAAACATCACTCCGTATATTTTTCTTCACTCTAAAAGAAGAAAAAAAATCATGCGTCAAGCATAGATTATGAAACACTTTCCAACATTTCCAGAATACACTAACAAAACTTCATAGAAAGTGATATGAAAACGCATAACATATTTGAAAACCCAGTTTCAACAATTACCATTAATAATCGGGAAAATATCCGATATTTTTTTTTGTGCAGCCCTGTATAGGATCAATAGATTTGTATGAATGCTACATAGTGTAGCTAGTTCAGTTAGTAAACACGCAGCACAGTTGAAAATTCCCATTCGGCAATTTCGATGAATGAACGATAATGTACTCGATATCGTTTGTGGATCCCTGTATATGATCTAAAGAATTTATACACACAAAGGAATGTGCAAGCAATTAGTTAAATTTAAAAACGCGTGCCACAACTGAAAACGCGCTTCCAGCAATTGTTCATAGATAGTACTTTACCGAATTCTTTTGTGTGTCCCTGTATATGAAGAATGAACGCTATGCCCTCCATAATCTATAATTAGCATCTTGTAATGAATGCTCCTCAATGATATATATCAATTTGAATGTTTGAAATATATTAACTTCATTAAAATACATCGCAAACGATTTTTCTCCATAGGCCGTAATGTAACAATTCTTTTGACTGTCCCTGTAAATTGTGCAACTATGTTGGAAAGTGTTAAAATTAAAAGGACAAATGTTTCTTAATCTAGAAAAGTATAATATAATTACAAACGAAAATATACAACAACCTCTTCCGAAAAGCCTTCTTTATCTTTAGAAACCTCAAAAACTAATCTATTTTCGAGATTTAAAGAAGAATTTATAAATACAAAGTTTCTTTTGCTGATCACTGATTTTCTGAAATGTTTCCGAGTAGTTTTATAATGCGTGCATCAGTTTTCTCAACATGGAATATACAGGGTGTCCGAAAAGTCTGGAAATGGACGAATAACTCTAGAAATATACATCTGATTCAAAAACTGAAAAATGCATGTTCAATAGTTTTGAAAAATCTATTTAGGGATATCAAAGTTACCCCCCCCCCCCAACTCTGCCCCCTGGAGGAAAGGGGGGAAACTTTGAAATCTTAAATAACAACACCCTTTTTTTTATTGCAGATTCGGATTATACGGGAAAAAATACGTAACTTTTGTATTGAACATTTTCTTCGAAACACCGTAGATGGTGCTGTAATCGAGTAAAATGCAATGAGAATCGTTACCATTGCAATGTCTGGAAACGCTCGAATAACTCAAGAAATGTACATCGGATTGAAAAACGAAAAAATACGTGTTCAGTATTTTAGAAAAATGGCAACTTTGATATCCCTAAATAGATTTTTCTAAAATATTGAAAACGTATTTTCCCGTTTTACAATCCGGTGTTATACTTCTCGAGTTATTCGACCGTTTCCGGACTTTTCAATGGAAACGATTCTCACTGCATTTTACTCGATTACAGTGCCATCGACGATTTTCCGAAGAAAATGTTCAATACAAATGTTACTTTTTTTCCCCCGTAGAATCCGAATCTGCAATAAAAAAAGGGAGGTTACCATTTAAGATTTGAAAGTTGCCCTCCCTTTACCCCCAAGGGGGAAGAGTTTGGGGGGGGGGGGACTTTGATATCCCTAAATAGATTTTTCAAAACTATTGAACATGCATTTTTCCGTTTTTCAATCCGATATATATGTTTCTCGAGTTATTCGACCGTTTCCAGACTTTTCGGACACCCTGTAAATGCGCAGATTAAAAAATATTTTTTTTTTTTTTTTTTTTTTTTTTTTTTTAAAAACAGTGTGTGTATTTATCTGAAAACAGTATCGTGCTGCTGTCTATACTTTTCGAATTGTTGAATTCTTATTTTATTTGTGAGTTTTAGATTATCCTGTAGTTACGAGCATCAAAAGTTATGTATTGGTGTTTTCGATTTAAAATAAAGATCAAGCGGGATAAAATCTAAATGTAGAGATATAGATGAATGAAATTTCTTGTGCATGAAAGCTGATACGGTATTGCTTAATCTCTCGAGAAAGACTTTGCCTTGTACCGTGTGACGTACGCGAGGCGACACAATGACGTTGACAAGCTTTCGTACGACATAATGTCGATGATTCAAGACAGTGGATTTTAAGACCTGCTCGAGACGGATAATGAGAATGGGTCATTTCCTTGACAGCCAATCGGACACCCACCAATGACAACCATTTTTTGGAAATATCATGGAGAATTGTTATAAAATGTTTGAAATTCCGCGTTTTATCATTACTTTTTTGGTGTATTTATAGGTGATGAGAGGAGACGGGGATAAATGTCTAGGGGGTGTCACGTGAGAAACTCAAGATATTCATTTTGGTATGTTTAAAAGGAGCAGGGACTCACGCGTTGACTCACGCGAAAACATCCGCTCGCTAATGTTAATCCCATGGGACAGTTATTTTACAATACCTCGTTTGCATTTCAATATTACAAAACTTTTTGTATTGGATCGCTGAGATCGATCTCTACAAAGCCCCGTTTTTTACTTTTTAGATTCCGTTTGCAGTTTTTTTTTTTTTTTTTTTTTTTTTTTTTTTTTTTTTTTTTTTAATGAGGATACTTTTACTTTCGAAACCAGTTCCGAAAGTGGGAGTATCTTCATTTAAAAAAAAAAAAAAAAAAACCCTGCCAATAAAAGTGAAAAAGGGGCTTCGTAGAGATCGATCTCAGCTATCCAATAATAATGATGGGTGAGTGGATTGATGATGGATGAGTGATGGATTGAGTGATGGGCAAATTGAATGATTTTGTCATTCGTGCATATTTGTTTTAATCAGTTACAACCAGAAAATTTGTAAGAAGAAAAAAAAAACTTTCTTATTTTAAAAATTAAAATTACACAAAGTGTTTTATTACTTAAAAAATGATAAAATTGTAAAAAAAAAAAAAAAAAAAAAAAAAAAAAGGTTAAACTAGTGCATTAACATTATCCAATGTCAATTACTCCAAGCACTTTCAGTTATACACTTACACATAGCCATCATCAGGAATAAAATACAAGCTCTCATTGCCAAAGGCTTACTTTCAATTATTTTTCTTATTTTAATTAGATCTAAATTAAGAACTACACAAAAATATGAAACTATTTTTATAAAATTTCTGGTGGTAATTGGTTTAAAAAATACAAAAGTCGGCAGCTATGCTTTTGCACATGCCCGAATGATTCATTCGAATAACAGAATCATTCACTATAAGTCCCTCACTGGTTCAATTTATGTTTTCAAATGTTAAGATTTTTGTAGCCTCCTTGTATTGAACGGTTGATTTCTCGATTTCAGCACAAAATTGAAAGAAGCTCAAAATTTGCGACTCACTATGGACTCGTGAATTCTATTATCTTTAGGGTAACTCTAATGAGAGTTAGAAAGATCCCCTGTACAATGGGTTAATTCATGGGCAAGATGACTGTTTTTACCAATAGAGAGTCGTTTAGATTTTACCTTCTCACGATTTACAACAAAATGCTCCTGTGCAAAAATTTTAAGACTTTCCAACAGAGTTTAACCCTTTAATGTCCATGGTAGCATATATGATACCACCTCTGTTTCCAATTAAGTAGATTTTTTAATTCAGATTTTCCATATTAACTTCAGAAATTTAAAAATAGCAATATTTACTTAATTTAATGACAAACATTCTGCTAGAAAATTCCAATAATAAATTTAGCTTCATTTAATGATAAACATTCTGTCATTAAATGAAGCTAAATTTATTATTGAAGTTTTCTGGTATCAATTCAGATTTTCTGAATTACGGAATTTCTAGAACGTATTTTAAAGGGGTTAAAAATGTTTATGAATTAGGTTTGTTTGGTCGTATGTCTGTCTTCTCCACGCTGTAACTCGCGTAAATAGAGTTGGATAACCATGTAATTAAATATGTTATTGGGGTTTACTATGGCATGTCCGGTATTGAAAATGAAGTGCGTAGCATTTATAGTTCGTTGACAGGAACACTCGAAAGTATGCTGTTACATTGTGGTTTATGAGGGAAAATCGTTTGCAATGTATTTTAATGATGTTACACTATTCATATTGAAATGGATATCCATCACTGAAGTGCGCTACAAGGGGCTTACTGTAGAATAGGGTTTGCGTAGCATTTGATCGTTCATGTACAGAGACATACAAAAGTATTCCGTAACAGTACTGTCTGATTGATCATTGCTGGAAGTGCGTTTTCAGTTGTGGTGTGCGTTTTTAAATTTAACTCATTATTTGCATATTAGTTGGTGTGTGTAAATTCCAAAGATTCTATACAGGACAGCACAAAAAATGGGCACATTTCAGTTATTGGATGGAAATTGCTGAAAGAGAAATTTCAGCTGTGTTATTACGTTTCCTAACTGAAATGAATTTTAGTATGCTATGCAGTATATGTACAAATCTGTAGATCTTATACGGGGCTTCACAAAAAATTTTTATTACTTTTCCGACTATAGACGGCATATTGTGCAATTGGGTGTTGCGCGTTTTCCAAATTGCATTTTTATGATGGACGGGGCTAGTTGAGCTTAAGCCAAAAGGTAGGCCTCCCCGCCCGGTTAGAGTTTGACTTTGCATTTTTAAGATATCATATTCCAGCTTATTAAACTGGAAAGTTTTGTTACAGTATTCTAAATATGTTGGAAAATGTTTTATAATCTATGGTTTACGCGTGATTTTTCCTTGTTTCATTTGCAGTGAAGAAGTTAAACATAAATGATCGCAAATATTTCATAAATGCATATCGGAAATTCGTTCGATCTGACTTCAGCACTCCTTTCGAAAGGAAGAACCGATCGTAATCCGTTCTCGGTCCGCGGCCTTTATGGGTTAAGCTGTGCCCCGGCCCTGCGAAGCGTGCCTTTTTTTTTACAGTTAGGCGCAGAGAAGTGAAATTTTCTTTATTTTCTTTCGTGTACTTTCAAACGCGCGAGGGGTACTTCACGCAACTGAGTCCGCGAAAGTCTTCCGGGTTAATCAAGCCGTTTGCAGTAGTCTATGATTAGCAAAGTGAGACCTTTCATAGCCTTTTAGGTTAGGTTTAGATTGTCGGGTCTAATACCGGGTTAGGTATGAGTTTTGCGTTTTGAACGCGAGGATTTTTGGATATTTGAACACGATAGAGCGATTTAAATGTTGTATGTTTCGGTTATAGAAAACAAAATTTTCTGGAAAGTGATTTCCTTCATTTGCGGCTTTAAATAAGGCTTAAAGATTTTGGCAAAGTACACCTTTTTTTTGTTCTTTCGGCTTTTATGCCCTATTTCTAATTTCCTTTGGCGTGAGTAAAAGTTAATCTTCGGATATTTTAACTGTGCACATTTCATGTGAGACTATGTTATGCATTTTCTCTAGAAATATCTTGTTCTTTAGTATCATTTTGATTTCTAAATTATTTCGCAAATGTTTATAATTATTACAACATAAGTAAACTGTTGGCAGATTTCGCACTTCGTTTCTTTCATGTTATTAATATTGAAGCTGAAAAGCATATAAAATCGTTAGAGAATATATTAACATTTCATCATAAAAAAGTGGGTGGGGGAGGAGGCATTTTATATCGAATGGAAGTACTCGCGTGTAGTTTTGTTATTAAAACTACAGAACATCTAGTTGATCGGTTCTACTCTATTTTTACTTTCTTCTATCGTTACAAGAAAAAAGTATCGTATTCCTGAAAATTTTCGACTTCCGGTTTTCGACGGATTTATACGTTTTAGAAGGTCCTGAACACGATTGGACTGCTCTCTCGGATAGAATATATGAACGAATCATTTAGACGATGATGAAGAAGATTTTTGAACGAACTCGTTAGATAAATAACATATGGATAATTTCGAATTTAAGGATAAACTTAAGTTAGCGAGGCTGAAAACATGCCAATAATTACGTTACTAAAAACTTCGACAACCCTTTGAGAAACGCAGTTAGATCATCAAAATAATCAAAGAGCCGCTACCATTTTTAGCAAATATGATTCAGACAGAGAAATTTATAACTTATGAATAATAACTAACTCTGAAAGAGAAGGAAAGCACATTTATTATTTTTAGATGAAAATGCGATTGATTTCGCGTGTTGACCATAAAGTCTAGAATTAGCGTGCGAGCGTTTAACTATGAAAAAGCTTAATTATTTCGTTCATTCGAGAGAAAAGTACCTCCAATGTAGTGCTGAAGGATCGGAAATTTCTCGGAGAAAATCCAATATTGAAGGCTCCTAATTATCCATATCCTTATAATAATTGGCAATCCATATCCTTATATAATGACAATGTATCCAGTTCTTTGCGTACCCCTATGTATATGAAGTTATTTATATTGTACAAACATCTCTTAGTATATTAAATATAGTTCAGTTTAAAAATGCATAATTCAATTAAAAATACCTTTTTAAGTAATTCAAGCTGATACTCAACAATGCTCACAGATTCTTTTGTGATCTATATCTTTATATGATCTATATCTATAGGATTTATACACACCACAAGGTACAGAAATTTAGTTACACTTAAAAAGGCATACCACAACTGAAAAAGCACGTGCAGCAATGATCGCTGATAGGTAGTATAGTCTGTCTCAAAAGTTTAAGCACTCTGCAAATCTGGTTTTAAATAATTGAAGAAGAAAATATTTTATGCTAATTTACAATAAATACTCGACATTTAATCAAAATAAAATAAAATAATCCATTTTGGGTGGTTAAAATAAAAATATTTATTTTTATTTAATTTTTCTTTTTTCTTGAAGAAACGCTGTCTCAAAAGTTTAAGCACTTTATTCAAAAGTTTTTAGAAACACGGGATTGGCCGTGTGTAATGATGTTGTATGACATCATATTGCACTTTTATAAAAGTATAAAAGGTAGAGAAATTATTTCCTCTCGTTTTAAAAATGCCGAACGGTAAAGAATTCACAAAATGTGAGATTTTGAAAGTTTTTAAATTGAAATTGCAAAATAAAACTGTTTCTGAAGTTGCAAAAGTTTTAAATCGATCATAGCGAGGTATATATCAAGTACTCTCTAGAAATTATAATTTTAAGCGGAAACCAAGATGTGGGCGAATACGTATGACGACTATTCAGACTCATCGGAGAATACGGAGATTGGTATCTAGACAAAATATGTTCATACGGCAAATTAAAAAGAATCTCGGTGTACAGGTGCCCAAAGACACTGTACATAGACGTATTAAAGAGTGTGATTACATCATACTAAAGAAAAATGGCTCGCAAACAGTCTCTCAAATTACATCATAAACAGGCAAGAATGAACTGGGCCAAAAAACCCGTGTCCTAGGGGGCAAATGGCTTATACTGTTTTATTCAGCGATGAGAAAAAGTGGAACTTAGATGGCCCTGATGGTTGGAACGCATATTGGCATGATTTACGAAAGGAACCAAGGGCATTTTTCAGCAGGCAGAAGGCGGTAAATCTGTTATGGATTGCGGGGCATTTGGATTCAATGGCCGGACCTCTCTGGCTTTTCTAAAAGGAAGACAAGTTTCACAAAAGTATCAAGAGACGCTAAACCAACATTTGCTTCCATTCGGTGACATTTTGGGGGGTCCTGAATGGACTTTTCAACAAGACAATGCCTCAATCCACGTATCACATTCTACAAAACTTTGACTTTCTCAGAAAAAATGTTAAAGTTCTTGACTGGCCAGCTTTAAGTCCAGACTTAAACCCGATTGAGAATGTCTGGGGTATTTTAACCTGCCAGGTTTACGGCAATGGAAAGCAGTATGACTCTATTGAAGAACTCAAAGAGGCTATTGAGAAAACATAGTACTCTTTGCCACCAGAAACCCTACAAAAACTAATAATTTCGATGGACGCACCTTTATTTGAACTAATCCGAAATCACGGAAAAATAATTTGTAAGTAAAAGTTCTGTAAAAATTATAAATCTGGTTGTTTTTGACATAATGCATAAACTTTTGAGACAGTTTTTTTTAAACATTTTTTAATTATATTTTTTACAATTATGCAATTTATTTTCTACTTTTGATATCATTTATTTAAATAATGTTGCGAAATCTGCAAATAAAAAAAATGTTATTCATTCTAACTTTTTATAATTCTTTGAAAATCGACATTTTATGCTTGTGCTTAAACTTTTGAGACAGACCTTACTGTATCCGATATTATTTGTGTGTTCCTGTAAATTTACAATAATTGTTATGCACATTATTACTCTACGCAGCAAGCATCTTCTAGTGAACCTCAGTAATGTATTATCAATTTCATTATGTTTGAAACAGTGTAACGTCATTAAAATACGCTTCAGTTTATTCCTCGCAAACCATTATGTAACAGATTTCTTTAGTGTGACGACCCTGTAAATGAATGATAAATGCTTTGCGCTCCCTATTCTACAGAAAGCATGTTTTAGTGCACCTCAGGAATGCATATCAGTTTCATTATGTTTATTAACAAGGTAACTTCATTAAAATATACCACAAAAGATTTCCCCCCTAGACCATAATGTAACGTAATTATTTTGAGTGCTTATGTAAAATAACTATAAATGCTACTTTTCATTTTCAACAGCAAACGTGCCATAGTAAATATCATTAACATATATATGAATTACATGGCAATCCGTTTACGCGTGTTAGAGCACGGACAGACTGACAGACAAACTGAATTCCTAAATACTTTTAAACTATGTTGGAAAGTGTTAAAAAGGAGTAATTTACTTTCACTTAGAGATATAGTGTACAAAACTGAGAGATTATTTTGCAATTTAATCTTTGCATATCGGCAACATACCCAAATGTCAATATTATTTATACAGTGGGCTTTTAAGACGATTTTATGGATGGCCACTATCTTCCAACACAGCAGTTAAGAGGCTACTTCACTCAGGCGAAAACACCCGCTCGCTAATGTTAATCCTATGGGGGAAATAATTTACGCTATCTCGTTGGCATTTCAATATTTTTAAATGATTTTGCATTGAATAGCTGAGGCCAATTTTTATGCACGCTCCTTTGTACTTTTTCGAGTTTGATCACAAGTTTTTAGCTCACAGGCTATCAAAACCTGGGAGCTAATGTGCCTGCCCGTTCTGTATGTACGTATGTATGTATGTACATATGTATGTACGTAACGCGATAACTCTTGATAGAAATAACAGTTTTGCTTCTAATTTTGTTTTTAGGTTCATTGTGATAAGGCGCTTCCCTGATTAGGTTTGGGGGTCATTGGTTAAGTATAAAGGGGGAAATGGGGGGCTATCCCCCCTCAATTTAGATAAATGGGGTTTTGATGCAGAATTATCCGATTCACTTCAAATTTTGTTTATAAGTTCATTGTAATAAGGCTCTTCCCTAAATAGTTTTGGGTGTTCTTAGGTTAATTATAAAGGGGGGATGATCCCCCTTAATATAGTGTCGATTTCTTTATTTTTCGAGGGGCTTATTTCAAATTCCTTGAAATAAGTGTATAATATACAATTAGTGTGAATAGCCTGTAAGCTCAATGCCCTCAGTTTAACTGGGCAGTTTTCTTTTTTATTATTATTAAGATATTTTCACTTTCGGAACCGGTTTCGAAAGTATAAGTATCCTCAATAAAAAAAACTTCAACAAAAGTCGAAAAAGTGTCAAAGGAGCGTGCCTAGAGAGCTATCCAATGCAAAAAAGAAAAATTAAAAATATTGAAATGCGAACGAGATATCGTAAAATATTTCTCCCCCATAGGATTAACATTAGCGAGCGGGTGTTTTCGCCTGAGTGAAGTAGCCTCTTTACATAAATGGGTCATAGGACTCAACAGACGGCGATACTGAGTTAATTTTTCATATCAAAGTTTTATTTATTATTTAAGCAGTTTCACATCGTTATTGCTAAAATGAACTTGGTAAATTTTGTCGAATTAAAATGGCTGGAAAAAGTCCTTTGATTTTCTCCTCAAGTTCAATCAAAACCAGATTTTCTACAAAAGTAAGTTCGTATACTTTACAGTTTTGTATTAAAAATTTGAGAGTAATTTATGAGATGTAATTTTCTGTTTATTGCAGATGTGAAAAAGAAGTACCTTTTTAAGTCAATTTATTTTTATGTTTTAAATCTTTTATTTTTATTTTATTTATTTATTTATTTGCATGCTTAAAATGATGTAATCTAACATCTGAGTATTATTATTATTTTTTTTTTTTTCCAAATCTGAGTTATTGAGTCACAAAGGGTTAAAGATACCATAATGAGTTGTTGGAATAATTTTTTTTTCTCTTATTTTCCAGAACTCTATTCATTGATAGACGTTGATATTTTCGGTAAAGAAATCGATTTCGCCGAAAGAAAACCGCTCGACAGAGGTGAAACTATTAATGCATTTCATTATCTGTGCTTGTATCGCTCGAGCAAAACGTTACAAGGTGTTTCTTTCTCAATCTAACGTTTCCCTCTCTTTCTCTCAGACTTTCGCGACTTTTTTTTTTATATTCTCTCTCTCTAGGAATGGTGTCGGGCGTGAATTAGACCATGAAGGAAAAAAGGGCTCGAAAAATTTGCCTTTTAACGAGATCTGCAGTTTGTACCGATTCAATCTGCGGTTGCAGTGAAGTTTTAATGACCGGCTATTATACTCTCTAGTGGAGACATAACTTTCATCGAGTGTTTTATCTGTATTTTATGGACGTTCATCAGAACAGCAGTCTTAGGATAGATGTGATTTGTGGAAACTTAGCGAGTATCCAATTTTGTTAACCCATGGATTCCACACTCCAGTGCAGCACTAGTGTATGCTCTTTATGTACAGGACTATTGTAATTAAAAATCACCTATTGAGAAGTCTTCTGTGATAGTACTAGTAGTAGATGTAAAACACCGGTTCAACATCAGCGGTGGGTGCGGTGATGACCTCTGTATACTGTAGCGGTTGCACAGTGACCTTCACGCTGCCGCACGCCGCCATGACCTCTACAGTATACAGAGGTCGCATAGAGGTCATCACCGCACCCACCGCTGATGTTGAACCGGCTTTTTACATCTACTGCTAGGGCTCCAAACGGGCCAAAATTTCACCTGTACCTATAGTTAAGTTGAAAATCACAAGTTAAACTGTGAAAAAGCCGTCGTTTGTGGGACAGCTAACAGAAGTTAAGAATTAAAGTTAAAACACTACGTTTTTCTAATCGGTACTTGCCATGTGGTAAGGCGCTCTTTTTCTTGTGGTCATATACTCTCTGCGATGTTTTTAGCCTTCCTACCTTGTGTAAAGGTCAGAGGTCAGCAGGAGACATCGCTGACAGGTTCATCACCGCCGCTTTATTTTATTGAGGCTCCCCTCTCGTTTGTTGATGACCACAGAATCTTTGAAAATGAAAGGCCAGTCGAATGATTTACAAGATTTACTCGAGGATATTTGAAGTCCCAATATAAACGCACATCCTTAATAGTTCAGGAGGGGAAATTTCTCTGCGACTTCTAAAATGCCTCCATTCTTTCGGAGCTGTGGGCTCTTTTCATGATCTTGGAAAACGATCCAGAAGGGGACGAACATAAAGTGTTTAAATGGGGTCTCTATTTAAAAAAAAAATTATTATACTCGTTACCTTTGTTTTTCTTACTGTTAGAGCCATGCACTGGCGAGGAAGAGGATCTGAATTCTGACTCATTTGCACCCTGGAAGTGCGATTTGAAGTGGAGTGGTGAAAATGAATTCCGCTGAAGTAGATACTTGGACATTTTTTGATTAACACGTTGACCGTAGCCGACCGTGACGAAGTGGGTTCTTTGGAGACATTGACAAAGCGATTTTCAATATTTATCGAGTCCTTTTCACAATTACGAATCGCGGCATTGTTTGTTATTTCTATACAAAGTGTTCATTTTATACATTTTTAATTAAAACGTATCCAAATTTAGGCATTTTTACACATTGAACGATACACTGAAACCACTCAACATACCTCGACGAAGGGGTGGGGGGATACAGGATTTTTTTTTTTAATACATGGTAATACATTATGAATAGTTCCGTTTTATAGTCTTCACTGTAAATATTGCTGGCACGCGTATATTCGTGTGGTATGGCGTCCCGGAAAATATTGCCTACACACGTATTCATGGGCCATGTTAGCCAATGTATTAACCCTTAACTTCTGGTAGCGGTCCTTCAGACCGCTGCTTTTTTCATTTTCGCAGTTTAACTTGTGATTTTCATATACTAATTAATTTTTCAGCCGAGTTGAAATTACGCTGTAGATTACTAAAATACAAATTTCATTAATTTACAGCGTAATTTGTATTTCATTAATTTACAGCGTAATTTCAGCTCTGCTGAAAAATTAATTAGTATATAAATATTCACCGGTACTGGGTTTAATTTGTCTCATGTATGCCACTGGAGTTGTGCTCATGATTGACGTTCCATCTTCTGCTGCGAGGTTGTAGCCTAACCCTATAAGAGTGAGAGAATGCTAGACTGGATGTCGACCGGATGGCTTAAATGGTAAAGCAGTTGGTGCGCTATACCAAAGGATCCGGGATCGATCCTCGGTCTGGACATTTTTTCACTCTATTGGTTGTACGCTGTGTAATAAAGTGATATATCACATCCTTTGTATTTGTGATTTTCAGTTTAGCTATAGATACTATAGTGATTTTTTGCTTCGTTTTCAGCCCTAGTACTATCGCGAGAGACTTTTGAGTACAGATGAATGTTAATTATAATTCTCCTGTACATAAAGATTTAGTACAGAAACGGTATATCCTATGAGTGAATCGAGACTTATATCCATCCTTCAATCAAGCAGTCTCTGAGACCTCTCACAATACCTATTGGGCAATTTTTGTCACAGCAGTTAACAGTTAAGTAATAGTTACTGCTCAAAAGTTGCATGATGTCGAAACTTTTTGTTTTAACATGTAATCATCTCCAAGGTTTCTTAACGCGAAGTAACACAAAAGCCGATTTAGCTGTTTCTTTTTAAGCTACTTAAGAACTGCTGTTTAACTCTTTTGCGATATCCATGGGACGTTCATTTTGCGATCATAGTGGTACTTGTCCTCTAATGGTCTGTATTTCTCGGTAATGACAAATGGTCGTCGTCGGTGCGTAAAAAAAAAAATGGCCGTGGGTTTCCCGATCCGTTGCAGACTTCCGCGATGACGAATACCGACTCGGTTATGAACTCACAAGGCCAGTCAGTCTTTTTGCAGCTAAAGGTTGCCCATTATGGGTATTGTCATTGTTGTGACGGAAGTGGGTTAATAGTGAAAAAGCTCACTGATCCTCTGTCGAATCTTTACTTAAAATCTCTGTTTAATGGTTACTATAAAAAGAAACTATTTCCGAATTCTTGACACAATGCTTCATAAAATGTAGTAAAGTTTTTACGGTCTGTCAGGGTAGCTTATCTTAAAAAAATGTCCAAGGGCTACTCTAGCGGAACTAGTTTTCAAGTCTCAAAATTGTAATTGGTACTTCAAGAGCGCAAATCAGTCAAATTTCAGAACTTCTTTCTCTCCAGTATTACACTTATGACCATAGAATTCAATCGTATAACTGTATTCTAAAAAAAAAAAAATAATAATAATAATAACACACTGAAGCAGACATTTTTTAATTCTAATAATTCTTTCAAGCACTATTTAATGTTGAAGTCGGTCAAAATTGTTCAATTGAAAAAGTTTTATAGGATCAAAAACTATGCATAGCAATTTAACCCCCCCCCCCTTTTTTTTTCTTTGCAGGCTCTCATACTTGACTAGATTGTGCTGTGCAGTGACCAATAATTATTATTATTTTTTTAATTTTTAAAGGGTTATTTTTCCAACTTTTTATTCAAAATTTCTTTATCTGAATAGATTTATTTCATAGTTCTAAAAAGCCAATTTTTTACATTATGTTGCCAGTTTTTAAAAACCGCAAATAATAAAATTTACGAACATTTTTCAATAGAAAAATATATTTACACTTGAATATTAAAAAGAAAGAAAACTTTAAAATATAATTATTTTATGGATTTTTATTACTATTACGTGCGAAAATCATTTAATGGTGAAAATTACGTCATATTTAAAACGTCTTAAATGAAATGATTTTCTTATATTGTCATTATAAAAGTCCGGGAGGCAGCGATATTTTTTACTGAATCATTTTATACAAGCTAATTTACAAGTGCTTAATTGATCTTATTTAACCAATCGGAGAAACAGCCGTAAGCGATTACTTCTACATTTATATAAAAAAAATTAAGTAACCATGTAAATCACAAAAGTTAAGGTTTACTGAATTTTAACTAATATGTGAATTATTAAAATCTGACGAATATTGGCATTTTGAGTATTATGAATAGGACACTAAGCTAAAGAAGAATTTTTGAAGTCATTTGAAAAATGTCGTATTGGGTATTGCAACAGGTCAAACATAAATTTCTAGTATTATTATTTTTTTTTATCACAAATTAATTCGTTTGGAAAAGTAGCCCCTATTTTAAAGTTAAAGATTGAAACATATGTTTGAAATAAAAGAATCATTAACGGTGCAAAGAGAATTAAATGAACCTTATTAGGGTTTCGTTCATCTCACGAAACCCTATTACTCCCGCTCCGTTGTCTGTCCGTCACAGAGCCATTCTCAGAAACTATGTAACTTACAGAGTTGACACCTTACGTATACATAGCTGAATACCAGCTATGAAGATCAAAATATTAAAATTTGAAAAAAATCCTATTTTAATAAATAGAGATAAAAAAAACAAACATTCTGACAGCCTTTTCTATAAAATTTAAACATGTTTCGTTATAGCAGTTGTCAACCATTAAAAATCCACAATAAAAAAATTTCTACAATAATTAATTTTCTATTGAACGATTTCCACGTGAAAAAAGAAAATGAAATAAAAAGTTTCACCCATTGAAAAAAAGATAAATATGAAATAAAATTGATTGACGTCATAGTGGTAATAAAACGGAAAATTTCTAAGATTTCTCAATAATACAAGGGTTGGGTTGGGTTGATTATTGACGGCCAATTATCTACACTAGGGATATGGGCCCGGGGGGAGTGCCCTTCGTGGGGGACTTTCTAAGGGAACCTAACCCGTATTTACGAATGGAGAAATCCACGGCTCGAAGAAAACCACGAAAACTCCGAACGATTAGGCCGACGGGCGCGATTGGGATCGAACCCAGCACCTCCCGTCTACCAGCTTCGAGAGCACAACCTCTCAGCCACTGGTGGGGCCAATAATACAAGGAGTATGAGTATATGTGTATGTACACAAAACAGATTAATATCACGTCATGAGAGAATTAAAAAGAAAAATCTGACGTCCTATTGGAAGTGTAACGAATTTTTCAAATGTTTGAGAATAATACAAAGCGAGTATCAATATGAGTAATAGAGAATAGTAAATATAGGAGCTTGAGAAACATATTGAGTCCTGATAAAAACCCGATTAAGGAAATATTCGCATAGTTTAAAATTTTGAAGGTGTACAACATGTTTAATTTTGAAATTATTTTTTTAAATATCGCATTTAGTCCGTATGACAGATATTATTATGTCAGAATATAAAGCCCGCTATCGGGCTGGTTTAGATATTCGAAAAAACGAAAAAATAGACCGGTAAATTTTTACTTTATAAAAAACATGACTTTTTTTTTTTTTTTGCTAAATGAAATTTATTTGGCTTTATTAAAGAAAGGATAAAGTGTTTTGAAAGGAATATTAAACGAAACCTTTTGAGCGATATTCGATCACACTTACCCACTTGTTTTTTACTTTCTTCTTTCTATAAGAGAAGAAAGTATTGTAATTGAAAAAATTTTAGACTTCGGTTTTCGACGGATTTACACATTTTAGGGGTCAGAGATCCCGAAAAACATGCTATTACAAAATGTCTGATGTCTGTTCCTGTGTCCGTGTGTCTGTCCTTATTGTATCATCGAAAATTGTATGAAGATAACCATAGAATTGAACCAAATTGGTATATTGTTTATTTTCTGCAGATTTATTGTAGGTGTCAACCGTCACTTCCAAGTTTGAGGTCGCTTCTCCAAATTTGGATTTTCTCGAAGTTCATGATCTTGCAATAGGTAGGAAGAGAGAGAGAAAAAAAAAGAATGTCGGTAGGGCGAGGTAAAATCGAGTCCACCCGCTTTAGGTGAGTGTAGGGTTCATCCTTTTACTCATCCGTTTTGTATTTTTTTTCACACTTTTAAACAGGTATACTGCATCGAGTACGACGTTTTGTTTCGCGCCTATTGTTGAGCTATTGTTTCCCATTCGTGTAATTGGCAAAGGGAATGAACTGAACTCGAGGAGAGAGAGATTGCGAACCGCTAAAAGGTCACTGTGGGTTGCGATCGCTTGCTTTAAAGATGCTGCCACTTCTCGCAAACTAAATTGTTTACGCGGATGTTCTGCATTGTCATGCTTCTGCGCTCATGATGTACGAGTATTTAAATGTTTTCGAATAGCCTTGTCCCGAAAAAGTAAATTCGTGCGAGTTGAAAGATGAGTTGTTTTTCGTTCGGTTTTAGTTTCGAACTCTCTATTATTCACTTTTGAAGGTCTTGATTGAGTAACTTTAATGCTTTAAAGATACTTCTAAATATTACATGTAAATGTAAAGTTCAAACTCAACATCATTTTTCATTTGCACAAATAATTACAGAATACATTTGATTTTTTTTTTTTTTTTTTTTTTTTTTTATTTTATCAAGTAAAAACACCGTCGACCGCCATTCATAAAGATTCAACTGGAAATGCAAAATTTTCGTCTGTAAATGAGAGATAAAATTTGATACATTAAAATATGTATACATACATACTTTTTTTTTTAATCGTCTGCTGCGACTGTCACGACTTTCATATCATAAAGCAAGGGATTTGGTGAAATCGCTCGGTTTTCAGTGTGATTATAGGTAGTTAGTATTTGAAGAAGGAAACAACAAAAAAATAAAATAAAATAAAATGAAGTTTTCAAAAGAATATTATAACGTTATAATTTATAGAAATTTCAGGAAAGATAAATTAAGACAGAAAATATAGACGGATATTTCACACTTTCTGGTCATCTATGTACATGAGCGTTCAATACGTAATAGGGGAAAATCCTCTCGCTGGGAGAATGGCAAATGTGAGAGGGATACAGACCCGGAAGATTCACCTCTCCGCTCACCTCCCCCTTCCCCCAATGCATTTACCGATACAAATTACGGGCATTTTCTTAGAGATAGTGTAGATCGCTGATGGTATAGTTTTATAATAACCTTTAACAGGCTAGGGCTTTTCACCTTCGCACCTTCACGCACACAAAAAAGAGGGAGGAGGCATGTGTAATATTTGGATTATTATTTATATTTATGGACAATTTTATTGTGCTATTTTATTTTCATCATTAAACTAATTTATTCTGATAAATAATAATTTAAAAAAAAATGGGAATATTACTTCTTAAAACTGTGTCCTGTTAAGATCTTTTGAAAGACCTTTATCAGTTAGAAAATTCTTCTCCCCAATGTTAATTCTTTGAATGCATTCTTATTTTTCAAGCTCAAAAAAATTAAAATGTTATTCTGTGTACTCTTCTTAAATGAGGTTTCTTTGCCTATCGCTTGGCTAAATATTTATAAAATATATACTTAATTTTATATTTCGAATGTTAAAATCTTAGTGAAACTATCGAGATACGGTGAGATTTCAACACTTAGAAAAGTCCTTCCGGCTTGTGCCGGGTGATAAAGGTAGCTACCCTATACCATGTGTTTAAGAATTCAGCTAATTTTACTCAAACACACACGTAGCTGAAATGCGTGGAACCCGATTACAGAAGATGCCCGGTTTTCGTCAATAGTGAATTTAAATGGGAACTTTGAAAAAATTCTGCTGTCGCCAAGTTGACTTCATTTAAGGCGACTGTTTTTTGTCTCCAAATTTGGCGATGTCTTTCCAAGTATCGCCTAGCGTGGAGAGAATTTGACGCTGGTGGATAGAACTATGTAGTTTAAAGCGTATGAGAGTAGCAACAATGCTTACAACAACAATTAAAGTAAATTTGCGAGAAACCACGTTTCCTAAAGCTCATTACATGAAATCTCATTATTGGAAAATTCAGTTACTCTAGAATTTCAAACTGCTCTATCTCAGCCATTTTTTAAGATAGAGGCGCAAAACAAAAAAATGCTCCGAAATCCTTGTATCAAGGCACTTAAGGGTAAAAAAATTTTGCATTACTAATGTTTTTGTAATTTTTTTTTAATTTGAAATCTTTAAATGGCCGCCGTTTTGTAACTAGAGGGCCGAGGAAGCTGGCCAATGAACTCGGCCGAGACTTTGGTAAATTCTCTGTACACATGCTCAGTCATCTCCAAATCTGTACATAAATACGAGTGCTATTGCATGACAAAAATCGGATATATATGATATATGTAAATCAACATTTTGAACTGAGAGTGGTTTTGGAATCTGGGGGATCATTAATGGGAAAAATATACCGAAATTTTCCGGAATTGCTTATTTCCGGACGGTTGCAATAGGTGGCTTTTTACTTTTAGGTAGATTTCGTAAGAATACTACCTATTACATTATCCTTTAAGTTGGAATTTTTGAAAAAATTTTTGCAAATCTACACCGATTATGACTCAAAGAACACAAAACCACCCCCAGTTCAAAACTTTATCTATCTATTTATCTATCTATCTATCTATGTCACTTTTTTTATGGACACGATAACTTCCATAATTCTGCACAAATCTCTTCCAAACTGATACACAAAATCTCAGTCAAGTTCGTTAATGGGCAAAATCGAACCAAGGAGGGGGGAGGGGAATGAGGGGGCTTTTTGTGGAAACAGAAAAAACTCCATAACTTCTTAATTATGATAAGTATCGAATCCGTTTAAAATTATTAATATTTCTAGAAAAAGGGCCGAAAATTTATGTAGGACAGATTTTTGATTTCATTAAAAATGCCCACAAGGAGGGGGGAAATAGGGGTTTCAAAGGAAAAAAAATTCCTAACTTCGTCCATTCACAAGATATCATATCCGCTTAAATTTATTATAAATTTTCATAATATTATTTACAGCTTTTATATAGACAAGTTTTTTATAGGACCAATTCTTACAGAAAAAAAAATTAAAAACAAAAAATCCCTGCTAGTTCCGTCTACAAGCACAGGTATATTTTGAAGTGGGCGGTCCCAGCTGCCACATCATGGAAAATAGGTGTTTCTTCTGCAATTCCCAATAAACAGGCACCCCACGGCCTGCGTCTCCGAAATCTACCTGTGCCTGTCGGCCGAGATGTCAGGGATTTTTTGTAATGGAAGCTACCTAATAAAATTAAGTATATATTTTAGAAATATTTAGCCAAGCAAAAAGCAAAGAAACATCACTTTAAGAAGAGTATACAGGTAAAAGAAGTCAAAAATTTTAATTTTCAGATAAGAAATTCGAAAAATACGAATGCATTCCAAGCTCACATATGGGTGAAGGAAATTTGTTGTCTGCCTGATAAGGAGCCTTCAATCCAAAATGTTCAAAAAGGTTAAGGACTATCCTTAACTAAGCTGTGATAATCTAAACAATATTCTTAATTAATCAGATCTCGTAGACCGGGCAGTTAGCCGCAAAGGGGATGCCGCGCCGTCCCGTGACCGCAATACAGTTATAGGCACGAGCCGTTGTTCTGCGCTGATTATAATAGCTCTGTTTTCTTAACGAGCCTTTTTTGAGCAACCCCCCCTCGGGCGCCGATTCATTTGCGAAACAGGAACTGATTCAGCACATCGACTCGACTCTGTTTTAATTGGACCCACTTTTTTGATAAGGGGTTTGTGTATAGAGTTTCTTCCACGAAACAGTTACCGCGACACATAAAATAAATTTTCATTCATTTTATCAGTGATAATGTGCTTTGTTTTGTACGCTAGACCTTTGCATCCCAGGTCGGGTAACTCTGTTTTAACCATCCCGACCTAAACCGTAGTTATAATTCTAGTAAACCGCATTTATTTATTTTTGCGGCTAATTGTGTTCGATTCGGGCTAAATCAACATTTTATGCTGCGGGTCGGGTGAGTTGACACTAGAATCCAGCACGACCCCACAAATTCCGTTTGAAGCCAAGCCCCAACCCGACTTGAACTCCATAAAAAAAAGAAAAAAAAATTCCTCGACCATGAACCCGACAAAAAAAAATTCCTCGACCCGCAATCCGACCCGAACCCGCAAAAATAATTTTCGGCGACCCGCATCCCGACCCGAACCCGCAATGAAAGGACAAAAAATCATGTTTTAATGCTATTATGAAAAGTAGTGTACAGTTGTATATATCTTTCTCTAATACCAATTTTACATTTTATATATAGAAAAATGGACAAATCTATATTTTTTAATATTCAAATATAGTGAAACATCTTAATATTGGACACCTCAAGATCGTTGAATAGATTCCTGCATCCGGTCGGGTTGTTTCTTTCTTTTCTTTCTTTTTTTTTGAGGGGGGGGGGGGGGGGGACAGGATGACTCTAATTTTCTTTGTGTCGGGCTCACCCTAGAATAATTATTCCGTGTCATATTTAGTTTTTTTGCAAGCCGGATTGTTGGGATTTTCACAAAGTTTGAACAGAACTATGTTTCAAATGAAAATGAATGAGTCTATATTCAATTTACAGCATGATAAAAAATAAAATGTGTATAAGAAATGTAATCATAGATTATTCTTTCTTTACGGTGCAGTTAATAACATTTTTTTTTCCTTCAGAATATGAAAAATATTACCAAAATTTCGTTTATGATGCATACAAAAACACATGTATCGTATTTGTGATAGTTTATGCACACATACACATGCTACGTGGAGGTGTCCACTATTCCAAGGTATAAGCGTACAAATATATAAGTGTTAGGGATAGAAAAAGTGTTCGCTCAATAGAGGTGTCCGCTTTTCAGGATTGTACATTATGGAGGTCTGATTGTATATATAATTTTAACCTGAAAAATTATTGTGGGCATTATTTTAAAAAAGCGGGTCAACCCGAACCCGACTCGCAAAAGTCAAAACCCAACCCGAACCTCACCCACAGCAAAAAAAAAAATAGAAGTCAACCCGAACCGCAACGAAAAAATATACCTTCGACCCGACCCGAACCGCGGGTCGAGTGCAGGAAAAAGCGGGTAACCCGACCCGATACAGGACTCTAGTTGACACTAATTTTTTAATTTATTCTATCTTTACAAGAAAAAAGTCTTGGATTTGTGAAAAATTCCGACTTCCGGTTTTCGACTTATTTATACGTTTTTAGAATGGTCCTGAATACGATTGGACTGTTTTTAAAAAATGTCTGTCCGCGAGTCTCGTGTATATGTGACACAAATTTTTTGGCGCCCTAACTCAAGAACTCTAATTTAATCAAACTTCAGATTCAGTTATATCTTGATATATAAATTGGAGCTGATTAGATTTTTGTGTAAATCGCCCAACTGGTGGCGCTGCTATGCTGCATTTTTCACGACCTTGCTATCCGACCTTGACATAAATAGACGCTAATTAGGTTTGTGCGTATAGCGCACAACAGGTGTTGCTTTAATTCTGTGTTTATCCCGATTTCCGTGGTAGCTGTATCTCAAGAACCAAAAGATAGTCTTTTGATTTATATAGAACAAGTTTTTTGTGATCGCCACAACATAATAGTTTGTTTTCGGATTGGGGTTTTGAGTCTTGCAGGTTTGGGAAAATTGTAGTTGTCGTCCCCACCCCCACTCCCTCAAAATAAATAAATAAATAAATAAATAAAAATGAAATAAAAATAAGTGCATTTTTTTAGGAAACTATATCTGAATATGAATGAGAACATTTTTCTTCGTAAAAGATAAAATTAATGTTGTTGACATGGTTATAGACTATCATTCCCCCCACCTGTTTAAGTTATTTCCAACGTGTTTTATTCAGTTTTATAATTTCATTCAATTACGCACAACTAATAATTGTTACTTTTGTAACCTTTTTAAAATATAAAATCACAAAATTAAAATAATAATAATGTTTTTTAATTGAAATT
Source organism: Maratus michaelseni (assembly GCA_963931845.1). Lineage (NCBI taxonomy): Eukaryota > Metazoa > Arthropoda > Arachnida > Araneae > Salticidae > Maratus > Maratus michaelseni. The sequence goes on from OZ007587.1 coordinate 467,872,351, forward strand.
TAAACATAAAAATTAATTAAATGCAAATACAAATTAAAATATTCCAAATAAAAGGGATTGAAATTGTTAATACAAGTTATAAATTCTGTCATACGAGAAAATCAATACACAAAAAGTTAAAAGATAAGAAGTAAATTATATGAATGGTTTGCTTTTCAATTTCATCCTTTAAATAACTGAAATTTTATAAATTACATATTTAAAAATAAAAATATTTTTTACGATTCAGTTCTGGAGCAGAAAAATAATGGGTTAAGTTTCAGAACTGGGGGGGGGGGGGGGATGTTCGATTTCTGTTTTTGTTCTTTTAAGGGGAAGAAAAAAAAACTTTTCGGTTCGAAGTCCTCGAGGAGAAGACAAAGTTTCATTGAAAGGTTTTTTTTTTTACTTTCTTTTTTCGTTCAGGGAGAGAGGGGTCGTACCCCCCCCCCCCCCCCCCCCACCTTTTTTCTTTTTTTTTTTCTTTACGGCCTTGGCTTTCGGTATTTCCTTATCTGAATTCCGAAGAGAGTTATTTTCTATACAGAAATAAAACTAGGTGACCATACCGGTCTCCTGACCCAATTATAGAAGTTTCCTTTTGCTATCGTCCATCAATTTTCTTTTTTTTTACTTCTCCTTCTACTTTGCTAAACAGCTGATTTACCAGTTCTTCTTGCCTTTCTCTACTAAACTGCTGCGTATTTATTAATATTAAAAGCGGTATCCTTTCAAAAAACCAGTTCCGAATTATGAAAGGGAAAACTTTCTCACGTTTCAAATAAGATTTTGAAGTGGTAGTGCTGCCATCTGTCGACTTAATAGATAAACATATTGAGCAAGACTGTTGTCGAACAAAATGCGGGAATAATTTTCCATATCTTATGTGAAAACCAAAACAAGAAAGAAAAATCTTGCGTCAAGCATTGATTATGAAACAGTTTTCAACGTATTAAGATTAGAGCAACAAAACTTCCCCGTTTAATAAGGTGAAAGATAATATCTAAGAAAACAATTTGGAAAACACATAACACAATTTGAGTAATTACCGTCCAAAGTCGGAAAATTTTTCGAATTCTCTTTTGAAGTTCTGTATATGATCTATTATATACGAGAGAAAGTCATTAAGTAAGTCACAAAAGATAATTAAATAATAACTTACAATGATATTCACTTCAAAACTATTTTTATTTCTCAAACTATTCTCCACCCATTTTCATGCCCATTTTATCAGTGCCCCAACACCAGCTGCATAAGATTCTTTGGGTTTCTGTCTCAGCCACATTAAGACTTCAAGTTGAACCTTTTCATCCTCTGTGAACATCCTCTTGCTTCCAAGATGGTTTTTTTAGTGGACTCAACAGATGAAAATCGCTTGGGGCTAAGTCGAAACTGTATGGTAGATGTTGAAGAAGTTGCAAGAGGATGTTCACAGAGGATGAAAAGGTTCAACTTGAAGTCTTAATGTGGCTGAGACAGAAACCCAAAGAATCTTATGCAGCTGGTGTGGGAGCACTGATAAAATGGTGATATAAGTGCATAGTAAATTCGTGGAGAAAATGTTGAGAAATAAAAATAGTTTTGAAGTCAATATCATTGTAAGTTATTATTTATCTTTTGTGACTTACTTAATAATCTTTCCTCGTATATTGCGTAGTATAATAGTAGATATTGCGTAGATTCTATAACTAAATTTCCTGCTTGTCATGCCAATATAGTAATTCTTAGATCCGTCTTATTTAATAAAAGGTATTTCACATACTCCTGAATAGAAAGAAAGAAAAAAATAGTTACGGAAAAAAGGAGCCTATAGCTGATATTAAGTATAATAGAAAACTCACAGCCCTGGCAAGATTATAGCAAGAAATCCAAATAAATTTCAATGAAAGTCAAATAATTTTCCCCTGCAGTCTATACTATCCATCTACAATAAGAGAAACCATAGAGATACTAACACGCAAAAATACAATAGGTAATGATGCACCATCTCTTAACTTTCCGAAATGGTGGTTCGAGTGGCTCCATGGTTACAAATATCTAAATAAGCAACCAAGTAAAAATAAAAGATAACGCGCGTCATTTTTAAAAAGTACATAAAAATTAAAAGATAGCATTTCAAATAATAACTTCAAAGACCGTGCCATTATAGAATATTATCTTTTTTTTTTTAACGGCTTGAAGTGAGCCATTTACATGTGAACAATCTAATGAAAGTTATTTTACTGTACATTATGTTGTTAGTTTACATCTTTTAGCATTTAAAAGAAATATATTATTACAAGGTGTTATAATTTATAATATTTTTACAGAGTATCATCATTAAAATATATTGCAAACGATTTTTCCCCATACACTATAATGTATCGGAATTCTTTTGAGTGTTAGTGTAAACGAACTATAAATGCTACGCACTACATTTTTCGTTACCGAACATGCCATAGCAAACCTCAATAACATATCAATTATAGGGCTATCCGAGTCTATTTACGCGTGTGCTAAAAAAACGATTGATTTCGGGGATAATACGAAAATTTTACTGAGGCAATCTAGCGTATATAGAATGATAAACACTCCCTTTTGAAAATGAAAATATTTTCCACGCTTATACACTGTTTTTATTTTCTCAAAATATTTTAAAGTTAGCGGAAAGGTTGAAGGGGAAAAGTCACGGACATAGGCGTGGAGTTGTATGTGCTCGTGGGGCTCTAACCCGTTCAAGAATTTCTAAAATGGACTCTTTTTCCTTTCCTTCCTCTAATATATAAAAAAAGTTTTTAGTATTTTGACTTTCTAATATTTTATGGAATTTTTAATGTGCCTTTTTTCTTCAAGTATGCTATTTTTCACTTTTTTTTTCTTTGTTATATGAATAGATTAACGATATTAGGTAAACTTTTTTTTCGTTTATGTTCTATTTTTTAATTAAAATAAAATGCTTAAAATTTGAACTTTTGATACAAAAAACGAAAATGAGAGAAAAAAAAATCCATATTCCGAAAAAAATATGTTATTCAAAGTTATCTTTCGTTGTGATGTTATTATGAACGATTCGCAAATAACAGCGAATATATCATTTTATAAACGGGTCTGTACATTCAAGTTTTTGTATTATCTAAATGTTTTATATAACTTATGATTTATTTATCAGTGTACGATTCTGTTTAATTTCTTTAAAAAGCATTTTCAAAAGCATCATTAAATTGGTAATCTATCTATTTACACTCAAAAACACGTATTTGTGTAGAAAAGAGTTATATATCGAGCTAAGCCCCTCCAATAATTTTCAAAACTCTATGCCTATGGTGTTATGTCAGCAACCCACCCTCTAATCGAATGAGAACTTCCTAAAAATATTTCTTGTTATCTAGGAAAATAGAAATATTTATTAAAATTCATATTTTCCCTCTTTTAATATCCCTTTGAAGAGATGTATCCTTTTCCCACCTTCCAAAAACAGTGAAATAAAGCCTGGTTCCGTCCCTTGTTATAAAAATATTTAAGCGGAAAGGGGTATTTTGTAGATCATCATTGATCATATATTGAGGTAGGTTGATTCTACTGGATATGCCAATAAAAAGTTTAATATGTTTCAAATTTGGACTTTTTAAGTAATGACATTTTCATTTTTTAGCCTATTTTCTTTTTAGCTCTACAATTGTAATTGATTAATATTCTATTGTTTTAAAATAGCTCTCTAAAAATAGGTGGAACGAAGTATTTACAAACTCTTTTAATTTTTTCCAAAGGATATATGAGAATAAGACTTTTGCTTTCAAAATTTGCAAAGTAAGCTAGATATACTCGATTTCCTTACAGTTTGGCGTTTGTTCTATATTTAATAGTAATTGCAGAATAGGGCGCTTCTTCACGTGTTTGATTCTCTTATCCTGAAACAGATGGCGCCATCAAAGCTTCGGCAGAAAGCTTCGGCAAATAAGGTAGTTTGCAGATACACTTCAAATTATGTTCGAATTTTCTAAGTATTTTTGTAGAAAAATTCACAATCGATCCACTCGAATCATTCAACCAGCTTCTATTGTTCCTTTATAATTGAAAAAAAAAAAGTGTATTCAAAAATATAGATATTCTCGCTCACACACGAAACTTTCTGACATGTTAATGTATTCATTTTTACACGCGACTGCATGGAATTTGCAGGCATGACTATGGAAGAGATTCGGAAATCAACATTGTTTTTATTTTTCTATAAATCTATTGCATTTTTACCTATCATCAACTGTCGATCATTCCTCGACTGTTGCTTCTCGGCTCAGAATGTGAACTTGGACACTATTTTTTGAAAGATTCTTTATCCTTATCTGCTCATTACATTTATATTGTGTATCTGCGCACATTGTAAATAATTCATTCCTAGTTTTTTTTCCCCCATCATCAGTTAGTTATTATTTATAACATGTTTTGTGTACACCGTAAACAACTAAAGACAAATGTTTCTTAAACTACGAAAATACAATCTATCGAAAATATACAATAAACTCTTCCGAGTTACACATGATTCCGAAAAGTCCTCGTAAACCTCAGAAAATAACAAATGAACAATAAATAATTTCGAGATTTAAAGAAGCCTTTGTGAAAATAAAGTTTCTTTTGCTGCCACTGATTTTCGCAAACGTTTACGAGTTTTTACCGCGTGTTAATCAGTTTTCTCGACACGGAATATCGTTTTTTCTGATGCTATCAATTATCTATTAAAATGCTTCTCAACAACGCAAAACTTTCACACAATTTCTAACCCATTTTTAAACGCAGAGGCATAAAATTGGCAGGCACTATGGAAGCGATTTGGAATCGAGATGAGTTTTCCTTTTTTTTAATCAATAAATTACTTATCGACTTATAAGCGATTCGTGTCACGTGACGACACGATTTTCTCCCTTCTCTCGCTGTCATGTCCAAAAATTCGGTTCAAAACGCCAACTTTGACAGTATTTTCTGAAAAATCTTCTACCTGTACCAAAAAAATGGAAAACTCATTTCGATGACATAGTTTATGAATAAGAACGCCTGCCAATTTCAAGAGTTTCCGAACAAAAATGAATTAAAAACTCTGTCTAAAAGTAACCTCTTTGGATTTGAGAACAGCCTTAAAAACAGAATGGATACATGCAAAAGTAACAAAATAATGTTAATTTATTATGTTTGCCTCAACATTCTTGTTGAACATGAAAATGTTTACTTGAGAATGTATAGCATCTGAAAAACGTGTATTTCAGTATGAGAAATGGATTAATACGCTATAAAAACTACTCAGAAATGTTTTCAAAAATCAGTGGCAGCAAAAAAAAAAAAAAAAAAAAAAAAAAAAAAAACTTTGTTTCATGACTCGCGTAGGAACACAGGACTCCACTGACTTTGTTTTTATAAATTCTTCTTTGAATCTCGAAAATATATCGATTTTAGAGGTTTCTAAAGATTTCTATTATCCTCATGAAACTACAAACTAAAGTGACAATTTGTTAACTAGAGTTGGAAAATATACAGAAGTAGGTAAATCATCCGTACAAAAATCCTGTGGAGAAGAAAATAGATCTATGTACAAACTTAAGATACATTATGAGAAACAGGAATACTTCATTCGCCTATTCACCTATAACATTCATTCATCTATAACAATAACAAAACAATTGTTAGTAGCATGATAATATATTTCGTATGAAAATAGTTTTGAAAAAAGTATAAAACAGCTTTTTCAGTTGAAAAGACGACTCTATCCATTTCTGCCTTGATAACAATTTCAGTTGCTATTTCCTAGTATAGATGGCAGCACTATGACACTATTTAATAATTCTATGTGAATTGAGATCAGAGTCTTGCACGAAGAATCTGAACCTAAAACTTCAATTTTAAGTCTTATCCAAAGCCTACAGTCATATCTGTAGTATTAATTTTCTTTTACGAGGGGACAAAAAGTTACATATGTAAGTCATTTATTAATCTGAAACAATATCTTGATTTTGAAAAGTCGGGTACAGCATTCGACCTGTAAAAATCGAAAACTTCTAACCCGAAATCGGAAAAGTAAATCGATCCAATCCGGAATTTAAAGAATTAAAATATGGATTAACTAAAATCGGATGAGATTAAATGCAGGATGGATTCTTGTTGAAATGTCACATTATGCTAATCTGTACTAAAAGAAAAATATGGGTGGTTTTAATTTTGGTTTTCATGGGACGTTAAATAAATAAATAAATAAATACTTATATATTTATATGAAGTTTCAGAAAAATTCAAAATGGGGTGACTGAGGAACGCCCAAATTTTATATTCAGTATTATAGTGCTATCATCATCAGCGCCACTAACGATTTTACATGGAGGGGAATAGGAGAGAGGGGTAATTACCCTTTCCAGACGTTTGAAATCTTGTGCATTGTTTTTTTTTTTTCTCATTCTGTACGCGAAAATGTAAAAGATGCAAAATAATTCCCGCCAAAAAAACAGAACTAATGTTTTAAAATACATTGCCCTAACAGAAAAAATATTTAATGAAATGTTTCTTGTGTTTAGGTGGTTATTACCTTCTTCCATTTAAAAATAAAATTTCTGTTTTTATTTAAATAAAAAAAAAAAAAAAAAAAAAAAGGAATATTGGTAGTTATGTTGAATGGTAAGTAAAGCCTACTAAGATAAAATTTCCGTTTCAGACAGGTTTTCTTAGCAGGTATACCATCTATCTCAATTGTGTTGCAGTAGTCGATAACTTTTATTCGGAAAAATCGTAACTTTTCGTCCTGTCATTGTTTTCGTCGGAAACAGGCAAGTTTTCTGTTTAAAGCAGTATTTCAATTTAGACAGGTTCCGTTTTCACAAGTTTTGTTGTATTCTTTTCGTGACGCACATATGTTTTTCTCCGTTTAGTAGTATTCCAATGTAAGACAGATTCCGTTTAATATGGGTTTTACAATACTTAGGAAAGGTACGTGGCCATCGATATCAACAAATCATTATCCAATAATAAACAGCACACCCTACTTGCTCGATATCCCATCCCAAAACGAAACAAGGCATTTTATCTTCTTTCGGATAAAAAGGTAATGGGGGGAGAGGGTAACATCCGATTTAGGGGGACAACGCCCCGAGGCATCTGGGGCTTCCATTTGTAAAACGGACCGCACACCACGCCCTGCTTGGTGTTTTAAAAGGTAGAGGGAGGACAGACAGACAAATAGCCCGATGGATCTGTCAAATAGCGGGATGACAAGATGATTGGGAGTAGAGAGTAATCCACCTTTTTTTTTTTTTTTTTTATCCGGGAGCGGATCGATAGTGCATCACGTGACTATACTCCGGAATTGGAGGAAAATGTATTTTTCCTGGATGTGCATTTTGGTTTTGCACGACATTCTTTTTTGAAAACCGCTTTCTGGTTTAGCTGAGGGTCCGGTGGGAGGAGGGTTCATTGGCCGTATAAAGTGACCACATTTTTTTAAACTCCTATTTTAAAATATATAAAAGAAAAGTTTTTTCGTCGAGTTGCTGTTACAGACCGTGTCAACAAACATAACTTTAAAAGCCAAAAAACCTAAAACTAATGAAAATGATTAAAATTGAACTTAAAATGATCCCAAGTGACTTAAAATTTCTTTTAGTGGCGGGTCAGAAATAAAAAATGTATATGAAATTATTTACTTGTGAAGTAAATGATTATATATTTAATAATTACTTGTAAAAATCGGAGTTGCTTTGTATACAGTAGTGCTCCCGATTAAACGTTTATATGAGTATACGTTTTAAACGGGGTGCTGATTTTGGATACGCATGATAAGGTAAAGGCGGTTATACGAATCACTATATAACAGTACAGCGTATAGACGAAACTTACCCCAGTGGTTAACTGTATAAACGGTTTTCGTTCATTGCGTGAAAAAAAGATATATAAAACAATTTAAACTGTTCCAGAAAATTTATATAACATTTTATCATTCAATTCAATGAAAATTAGAAGTAACATAAATTAGTTAAATAATTATAGGGAAAAATAACGAGATCCTATCTGTGAAGCATATTATGCAGATTTCTAATGGTAACGCCACCGATTTCCAGATTGTTCTCCATTCAGTGACGTAAGACGGATGAGGTACGTTGGTATTAAAAGTAAATACGTATATACGATTCACTGATATACGCTTATACGTATCTGAATAGGGTAAACGTATCATTTAAGGTATACGTATTTCATACCGACATATTTTGCGGATATACGTATATCGGTTAAACGTGTAACTGAAATACGTATTGGGTCGGGAGCACTACAGGGGTAAACTATGAGTTAAATTTAATGTCGAGGTAATTTGTTTGTCTATGTCCCGGTTTTTTAACGAAACCGCTAAATGATCCGTTTCCCTCAAGTACAACTTTAAAATTAAATAAATAAGTCATGATTCATTGAAGAAATTGTTGGGAGAAATAGTTACTCTTCTCTATTGATAAGCTTGAAAAACTTATTTTTTTAATAATTCATAAGATATGGGGGTAGAAGAGACTGAAAAGTGCGAATAAAATGAAAAAGAAAAAAAAATGAAATAAATAAAAAGAAAAGTGCGAATAAATGAAAATTTAAAACTTAAACTGTATATGCGTATATTTTAAAAATGAATAAACGGAAAATTTAGAAAAAGTGTTTTTGAATATCACTATAAATTTCAAATCTGTTTTAGTTCCGAATTCAGATAGAGAGTAAAAAAGTGGATTTAAGACTAATTAAAGTGGTTTTGAAAGTTGAATGAACTTGAAGTAAGAGATAAGAGCTGTGGTGATTACTTTAACATTATGCTCGGCGAAAAAAATGAATTGTACATCTCCAGTATCATTACTCTGAAATTGTTTATCGTGTATTTAAATCTATAATTTTGCCCAATAGGTTGGAAGATTTGAATAGCAGGAAGTATGCTAAATTCCCCAAAAAAGTTTGAGGCCCGCATGGTTCACATTTATTAAACGAAAAGAAATAAGTGCTTTCAGGGTTACACAGAATAAAAAAGTTCTTCATTATTATGTAGGATTGTGTTTTATAACCTTTTTATACAACACGAAAGTGTTTTAGTAATTTTTATGAGGCTGAAAAAAAAAAAGGGGGAATTATTACTGGTTTGTATACTGCCTAAATGGGGTTTAGAAACATAAATGTGGACCAGGTAATAAATAACAATCCGTAGAGAGTAGTTAAGAGACTGCACAGACTAGGTTGAATCCGGTCTGAATCCCAAATTTCTGCTTATTAGCAAAAAGATTTCGTGAACCCGAAATATTCAAATCCGAAGTGAAAGAAAAGTAATCCCTATTTTAATACAATTGTAAAAAAATTGTCTACAATTGCAACCTCTAATATCAATTTATCTTTCACGTTGAAAAATGAACATATATATGCTCATTAATGTTCAATTACATAGTTTGTTTTTTTATCTGAAAAAATATTCTAAAATTTAAAAAAAAATCTGATCAACCCGACCCGCAAAAGTCATATTCCAATCCGAAACCGAACCAAACTCGAAACAAGTAGAATCAGTCAGAACCCGACAAGAAAAGAAAAAAAAAATTAGCGTCAACCCGATCCAAAGCAAGATGCGGTCTCTGAAACGCACTATGTGGACTGAGCCCACTGAGATTTTTTTTTTTTTTTTTTTTTTTTTATAAATGAGAAACCATATTTTAGAAAAGTCTTCTAGAGAAACATTTCAATGAAAATGGATTTTTTTTCTTCTGTTTTTATTTTGAACGTCCAAAGTACATATATTTGTAAAACTTCATACTAATACTTAACTCTACAAAGATATCCGTATATTTTCCATTGAAATAACATTACGGTGGGACGGAAAGTTAGCTTTCTAAGGGTTAAATAAGGTAGCTTTATTGGGTCTATAATTAAATGCGTTCTCTGGGGACCCACACATCCAAATGTTATATTTGATATTTTCACTTTCCAAGTTATGGGTTAAGACAAAGACTCCTAAATAAGTAAATTGATTTTTTTTTTTTTTTTTTTTTTTTTTGGGAAAAAAAAATTGCAAATTTTGTTTAAAGGCTATTTTTAAATCAAAAGGAGCTACTTTCTGAATTCATTTTTGTTCGAAAATCCATGAAATGGGTTGGTATTCTTATTCAAGAAACTGTGTAGTCTAATAACATTTTCCCTTTTTTTGGTAAAGGCAGAAAAGACTGACAAAGTGGGCAGAGATGTGGTGTAGGAAGTGGGGTATATACACCACATACCCTCTGATTTTTTTAAATAACTCCGTAGCTATAGCGTATACTCTCTACCAAGAGCGTATACCTTCAGGGGTTTTTTTACGACTACACAACTGAAAGTTAGAGATCGACCGAAACAGGTTTTAAGACAGAAACCGAAATCTAAACCGGATTTCGGTGATCTTCCCACTTTCGGCCTCAACCGAAACAGAAAGTGTCAAATTTAAAAACTGATTAATAAATACATAACTGCACAGAATTATTAATTATTTAATTAATTAATTACTTAATAATAACTAATTACGTTACTAATTAATTTATTACTGATACGTGCATTGAACCACATTTCTAACAAACAAACGTACAATGTGTGTGTGTACGAAAATATGTGTGTGTATAAGTTTCAAACAAAAATGAAACATGAGTAATACAACTTTGATATTTTATTATTTTATAACAACCAATAATTATTGGCATTTATCAATAATTAATTAACAATGTAGTTAAATAATGTAAAACAAATTCAATAATGAATATTTAATTTTTAAATATATTCATATTTTCTGTTCGTTAATATTTTGCATTTAAATTGTTTAAGTATAGAGTTAAGTATTGGTTAAGTAGAAGTAATTGTTTAAGTAAAAGTATAAGTAAAGGGCACAAAAGCTAAATTAATTTGTTTAATTTGACTAAAAAAGGAAAATTAGCATTAAGACAACATTTTAAGACTAGAAATTATTAAATATAAACTTTATTTTCCATTTCAATATTCTCAAAATGAGACATGTTTAACACCATTTTGCACTTTAGCTAATTTTAAATATAAGGATAAAAATGTAACAGTTGTCAATTTTCCTTGTGCACAATAAGATCAAAATAAATCTTTGCTCCCCCCCCCCCCTCTCCAAAAAAAGCTTTGCCATTCCCTGCCTCCATAAGAAAGTATTGAAATGGCACTCCTGTTTGAAAATTTTATCTCCGTTGCCAAGTTGGCTCTCTGTGCCTCTATCCAAAAATATTTTTCGTTCATATAAAATAAAACGCAATTAATTTAGCAATAAGACAGAAATGATTTCCAATTATACGAATTTCATCTAATAAAAAATTATTTTAAGTATACATACCTCGATATATCTTTTATAATAAATTTCGTAAATCTTTATATTTTTTAGCAGCACCTTTCTCATAAAGCATTCGAAACAATCTGGAGTTATAAAGTAAAAAAATTCTATTACTGTTACGTTTTCCGCTTTTAAAGATCAAGTGATAAACGTCTTTTAAGTTTAATCATATGCTTTGCTTGCTTTATAATTTACACTCGTATCTTGGATCAGTCATGACCGATAATGATAAACAGTGGAGTTCGCAGCAATAAACAGTGTCTCATTTGAGCCGATACAACTCATATCAATGAGTAAAGTTGAAAATTTCCGAAAGAAGGAACGAGATTTTGAAATACAGATAGTTTCGGTCAAGTTTCGGCCAGGCCGAAATTTTGGCAGCAGTTTCGCCGAAAACGAATATTCGGCGAAACTCCGATTTTGCGCCAAAACCGAAACCGAAATTTCGGTCGATCTCTACTGAAAGTGCACGTTTTGAACCTAATTCCCGATGCGGCAGCTCGAGAAAGGATGAAAACGTGTCGTCACGTGACAAAATAGTTTATAACTCAATAAGCAATTTATTTATCAAAAAATGGAAAATGCCATTCGATTCTAAAACTATTCCATAGTCAGGCCTGCTCCTTTTTAAGGGCTTTACGTATAAAAATGTGCCACAGTTTCGCGTTGTTGAGCAAGGAATTTGTGAACAGACTTAACAGGCCAATCGTCCTAATGGGGGAACAAGAAAAAAGTTTGAAAATGACGAAAATGGTCAACTGTAAAATCCAGTTCACCAGAGCGGATGGAACATTGCAATATTATATAGGAATGAACACATAGAATGTTTAAAACAAGATTAAAAGAGCCTATAGAAGATATTCAAATATGACAGAATTGCAGCTTTGGCAAAACTACATTAGGACCGGGAATTTAAAATTGATTTTAAGAATAGTAAAATAATTTATCCATCAAGCCTTTTTTTCCCATCTATTATCCGTCAATCAATAGAATCTATATGCGTAAAGAGAACATATGCAATGAATCGGCCTCTTTTGAATTGCCTAAAACATAGCACGAGGTATTGTTCAATTAAAACAATAAGAAAATATTAATTTTCACCTTTACAGTTGACCATTTTTAAGCACCTGCTTTTACTACACACATGATCTCGTGCTTTGTTTTTTCAAGTTTATTTTCAATTTTTTGCGTGGATAGTTTGTTTATCGTGGTAGATCTTGGTAATGGCGCCATTTGTGCGTTCGAAACATGTCGATCATCCTATTAATACGTTTTTATAAGCCTTTTTGTGTTCAGTTTTTATCACTTTTACTTATCCATCATACGTAGTATAAGGTAAGTCTTGTAATCGTTTTGAAAATCGGAAAAGAAAAAAAAAATCCCTGACGGCTCGGCCTACAGGCACAGGTAGATTTCGAAGACGCAGACCGTGGGGTGCCTGTTTGTTGGGAATTGCGGAAGAAATGACCTTTTTGTCATGATGCGGCAGTTGGAACCGCCTACTTCGAAACCTAACTTGTTTGCAGACGAAACCAGCAAGGATTTTTCTTTGCTATGAGAGTTGGTCCTATAAAAAAAATTGTCAATATAAAAGTTTTAGATAATATTAAGAGGATTTATAATAAATGGAAGCGGATTTGGAATCTTGGGAATGGACGAAGTTATGATTTTTTTCATCTAAAACCCCCCTTACCCCCCCCCCTCCCTTAAGGCAATTTTTAATTATATCAAAAATCTGTCCTACATACATTTTCGGCCCTTCTCCTAGAAGTAATAATAACTTTAAACGGATTCGATACGTATCATAATTGAGAAATTATGGGTTTTTTTCTGTTTTCACAAAAAGCCCCACCATCCCCCCCCCCCCCTTGGTTCGATTTTGCCCATTCACGAACTTGACCGAGATTTTATGCCCCTCGATTTTATATATCAGTTTGGAAGAGATTTGTGCAGAATTTTTCCAGTTATCGTGGTCAGAAAAAAGTGACATAGATAGATAGATAGATAAAGTTTTGAACTGGGGGTGGTTTTGGGTTCTGGGAGTCATGGTCGGCGTAGATCTGCAAAAATTTTTCAAAATTTCCAACTTAGGTGAGAATGTAATAGGTAGTATTTCTTACGAAATCTACCTAAAATGATGGGTTTACACGTTTCAGACACTGAAGATTCTGAAAAACACATTTTTAGAAGAAAAAAGAAATTGCCGTCCGTCTGTCTCTGTGTGCGTTTGTAAACCCTCTATCTCCCGAACACATTGAGATAGAGACTTGAAATCAGGTATAGACTTAGTATGTAATAATGAGAAGAAGCCTATTGAATTTCAGTCACCTCGATGATACAGGAACTATTTTTTGGGGGGGACTCTCAAAATATTCGCTTTGATAAAAGGTATATAAAAATATTCGAAATTGTCTACTTTAACCCTTTCCGGCACAGGCAAAGTCTGTTCGAAAAATGAGAAATTGCTGACTGACACCGGAATTTACAAACGACTTTTTTAGAAAATATGAACTCCGTATTTTAAGCTTTTATTATAGAAACAAAATTTTATTAAAATATTCTTGGTGCCGAATGCAAGTTTGGAATTACAATTAGGTGTGCCCGGAGTGGGACCACTGTGCCGGAAAGGGTTAAGGAGTGTTAGACAATAGTGTAAAGACAATAAAAAAACATAAATTTGCATAAAGAATGAAGTCGAACGGATAATGAGTTGCCGAGAAATTTGGAATCCTATTTTCCACATTCTTCGATTTTTCGTGACTCTTTTCGTGACTCTTTCGTATTTCATTCCAATTTCCATTCAAAGGTATAGTTTAATTAGAAATGAGAAGCGTAATCCGACGCTGTAAACTGTTAGTTATTATGATTTATAATTTTTGGAGTTATAAGGATGTTTCTTTTACGCCATTCAGTAATAGATAGAGCCTTTAAAGTTTATAGGACGTCATCAAGAACCGATTTTATTCGATTATTGGCAATGCATTTTATAAATAGTTTACGCGAGTTATATTTTCCTATTTTGTATTATGCCTATCCATGATGGGTAAGTATTACGGTGACCCCCAACGACTAGTTTTTCTTTACATGTGGTAATTTCCATTTGAAAAATTCGAGCTATCTTTCTGCTTGTTATAACTGTTAATTTTGTTGGCCTGTGTGAAAGATTAAAAACAAATTGAGTTTTATAAAATTCTTCGAGAGACATCGCCGATATCGAAAAACAAACTCGAAGGTCAAGCGTTGGTTGCGTCAAGTGAAATAAAATAAAATCCATCCCATTTGCTGGTAGACATTTATTTCATAAGCTGCCCCAAGTTTGGAAATCGGATACTTTTTTCCCCTGACATTGGAATGCGACCTTGAAATTTTTCTTTTGAAATGAAATCGATCAAAATAAAACCGGTTTTTTGAATTATTTCAGAATTTTAGAGGATTTCGAAAAATGGTTAAATTCTTCGAGCAGTTTCTAAGGTCTGTGAAGTTGGCCCCCCGACCTTTTCGGATTTAAAAACTGAAAACGGCATTCGTTTGAGCGTCGTTTGAGCGTGTTTGAGCGACAAAAATTTTCGTTTGAGCGACAAACTGAAAAACGTTATAAGCAAAAGAATAGCCGGAGCGGTCCACATTTTGTGAAGTTGGCCCCCCGACTTTTTTGGATTTAAAAACTGAAAACGGCATTCGTTTGAGCGTCGTTTGGCGCGTTTGAGCGACAAAAATTTTCGTTTGAGCGACAAACTGAAAAACGTTATTAGCAAAAAAATTGGCGGAGGGGTTAAAATCATTGATACAGATACGGCACTATCAAGGGAAAAGTGAAATTTGATCCCATTTTAGTTCTGAACATCAAACCCCCTTTCTTCAACGCCCACAAGTTCTTCAAATTTCAGCTAACTGTGAATATGAGTTTGTGCGTACAACTGCGATATAATACCGCAAGGCTTATTCGGGTGCTTCATATTTAGATGAGTTTTGTTGTTCTTTGCCATTTCACCTCAGTATGAAACATATAATTCTGCAGTTTTATTTTCACAAAAATTCTGTAAGAGATTCTCACATTTGGAATCAAATTTGATATAGCATTAGTACATTTTATAATTTTTTCTGATATTTTATATCTAGTAACAATATTTTTGTATACTAAGTGTGCAATATTTTTGCACCTGTGCAATACTTACTTGTGCAATATTTTTGTATACTAAGATTTCTCTATGAATAACACAATACACAAAAAGTATTTCAGAATTATCAGCTTTATCTACTTTAAGTAGTAGTTACTGTAGTAATATATTAAAATTTAATGGAATCTAAATTGTAATTTGTATTTTCACTTGAAATTAAAATAGATTCCACCAATGTGCACGCCCCTCCCCCCCCCCCCCCCCCCGTTCATTCCTCTAATTACGACCATGACGTTATATATTTTGTATTTGATATACAGGATGAGTAAGCGTCTTTATTTTCAGCACCACTACATCCGAACAGAAATTTTGACCTTATTTAATCGCAGAAAATTGTTTAAAATTCTGTGATTGCATAAAGTGAATATTATTATTTGGAAACAGGGGTGCTCGAATGTAAGATTCGTACGTATCCTAGATATGTAAATAAATATTTGTAATTTTAAATCATAGAGGTCCGAGAAGACGCAGGAAATATAAAAAAGGGTCCATGGTCATCATGATTTTATGAAAAAGTGTTTTCGACTGTATAAAAATATGTGTTGCCAAAATATACAAGTGAATATTATTATATATTTAAGAAAATGTATTATTGATAATCATCTTGTATCATCAGTATCTCGTTTATATATGTTTAAGAAAATGAATATGTGTCAAATAAAATAAAAGCCTATAAATTATGGCAATTTGTTACATAACATTTGTAATATTAACCTAACATAATATCTATACTAATAAAAGAAATTTGTTTGTCTGTGTGTGTGATTGCGATGACTAGCAAAATCTACCGCACGTAGAAGTCTGAAAATTTGGGTGAGGAAGTTCAAGGCACTTCCCGACGCACCCGAGACTCGGATTTTTAATTTTTTTAAACCCGCGCCCCGTGGGGCCCTTTTAAGTTTTTGTGCTCTAAATTGGTCATAACGGCCCCTTTTATTCGATCTTCTTCGTTTCTGGGGCCTTTTCTCCATTTATTCCTCTATTTTTTCCCTCATTTCTACATTCCAGTTTGAACACTTTTGAGCGCCATGCTTTTTTCATCCCCCTAATTGTGTCACGCTGTCAATGCATAACTTTAAAGTTGAGTCTTGAACTCCTCTCCCTGGATCACCACCCTCTTACTTTTATTGGGATCCTAGGGCCTCTTTTTAAGCATTTCCTTAAAACTTTATTCAAAGGATTAATTTATACCGTATGCTTAATTTCGAATAATTGAAGACCTAAAGTGCTAAGTACTAGGACCTTTTAAGATGGTTTCCTCTTAGGGCCCTGCTCAGAACTATCAGTTGGCCCCCTACTATAGCTCCCTTAAAAATCGTCCGATTCACTAGCTTTTCTTCTAACAACTTCTTAGGACGACCAGTCACTTCTTGAACGACAAAAAAAAAAAAAAAAAAAAAAAAAAAAAAAAATCGGACCTCCGTTACCACCAAATTTGAATATTAATCTCTTTTTTGGTGTGGTTAAAAAATCATACAAATTTGAGTTCTGTTTAAGCTTATTACCACGAGCCAGCTAGTGTTACATGAAACATTATATATGTGTAACTGTATATGTGTGCAGAAAATTTTCACTGTTTGTATACATGTGACAAGAAAAGAAAGAAATAAACGTGCAAATGCTTTCTTCGATAAACGCTAATCAATGTAAATAAAGAATTTTTAAACAGAATTTAACGGCATATTACATAAAAATGCGCTTTTCACTTGCGTGAAAATGTCGTTATAATTGTAAAAAAAACTGTTATGGGAATCTATACAATTAATTTTGGTAGAGACGGAAACTGTAATTGGTAATATGAGGGATATTGTTTATTTTGTTTGTGTTTTTAACTTAAAAAGGTCTCGAAAATTTAATAAACCAAAATTTCATGTTTGTTTTTCTCACTTGCTACTCCAATGTTTCAAAATGGATTACAATTTAATGTGTCAATTTTCATTCTGAATGGAAGATAGAGAAAATGGTCTTGGTGAGAGAAAGCAATTTGTCAACATATTTTCTGGAAACCTATTCATTGCTTCATACACACAAGCATTTTTTTTCAATAATTCTATAATTTATTTAATATAAAGAAGTCATTTATCTATTTTTATATAGAAACAGAAGTATATTGTATTTAAAAACGATATATGTATAATTAAAATGTTTATGCATATATAAATTCATACATAAATAAGCAATAAAAGTTCATCAGGTTTAATTTCTCATTTTTTACAAAAATTTCCAATGCATTTCCCCCCTCCCCTCTAGCCTCTTTTATTAAATGGTTGTCTAGCAACTGCATTTCAATGAATATTAAGAAAATCTGAGTAAATCGCATTATTTTGACGCTAAATTTTATTAACAAAATAGCTGATATTCGAGTGATTTTAATTTTTAATGGAATAAGTGGGGATTTATATTAACTACTTAAAGAAAGATAACCCAATCGGTTTTTCCCAAACGAAAATTATAAAAACGTTGAATGCGTAAATTGCATATAAGTTTCATAAGAAGAATTTTCATTTGTATAAGTTTATTTACTAGACAAAATTTTATTCTATTTCAGCAACATAGGATGATGTTTAGTGGTTGAAAAATAAGCATTCTTTTAAGGATAGGATAAAATCTCCTGTACTAAAAGAGATGGTTAATCTAATGAAGTTACAATAGTAAATGCATTCAGACATATACTCGAATAATCAAATAGCACAATCACTGGAAATTGATAACATAAAATTAAAATGACAATGGCGGGTGGGCGGAATGTATCCCCCCCCCCCCCTGAAGGAATGTATCCTTATTCTGCAAAAACACAAGAATAAGTAGTTTATCATATTTCATAAAAATTGTGTTTAATGTGATACTTCTAAAATTTCCGGAAGCTTCGGCAAATCTTACATGCTTATGAATGTGTACATATAATTTTTAAAAATCGGATTGTAGGATATTAAATAAGCCTCAAATTATTTTTTTACTCTTGCATAGTAAATTCAATTATGCAGCTGAAAATGTTTAATTGAGAATGAACAAGATGCTATAAAAACCGATATTTCGGTTTGAGAACTGATTGTACCATTGACTTCTAATACTGTATCAGATGATTATACTCGCTATAAGAACTTCTCTGAAATATTTCCGAATATCAGTGTCGCCAAAAGAATTTTTGTTTTTATAAATGCTTCTTTAATCCTGAAGGAGGGGGGGGGGGGCTTAACTGCTGTTAGCGGTCTCACAAACCGCTGCTTTTTTTGCGTTTTTCACAGTTTAACTTTTAGTATTATCGCTTAGAGACTTCTGAATAGGTGGATTTTAATTATAACAGTTCCGTACATAAAGTTTAGTACACAAAACAACATCCTACGAGTTAACCAAACCTTTTATGTATTCGTCTTTCGATCAAGCGGTCTCAGAGACCGCTTATAGCAGTTATGCGACAATTTCTGTCATTGCAGTTAAAGATTAAATCACGAAAATATATTGGTTTTTGAAGTTTCTAGAGTTAAAGAACGCTTTTTGCAATCGTGGGTAGTTCTGAAGAGCTTATTGTATATTTTTGTTCGTGGTTATACAGGGTGTCTCAAAAATTCTTAACACATTTTAAAATTCTATAAACGATCAAGCAATTGGCGTTACGAGAGTGCGGTTTGGACGAAAATGCTTCTTAGGATCTGAAATTTTGTTTAAACAAATTAAAAAAATATTTCCAAAATTTTTTCATAGAGGGCGCTGTTTCTGCAAAGCTACCGAAGAAGTAGAATTCTTTTATACATAACAAGCCCGTCAAGATGAATAGGGTGCCTCTGAAAGATAATAGCGACATACAGAGAGAAAACATTTGATTGGTCGATACGATTTTGAAAAAAAATAACGAATCGCCAAGCATCTTGGCGAGCTTCTTATAATAGCCAAACTAATGTTTGTTGTCTTGTCTGTGACTCGTCTAATCGAACTCGTCACGACAGACGAGTATTGTTCATTTCTGGAATGTGGATTGCCATAGTTTGGACAAAAACTATGCACACGCATTGTGCATCTTTCGCCATTGTTACGCATAAAGGCATTCTATGTAGTCGATAACTTCCCAGAAGCAGCGCCATCTGTGAGAAATTTTGGGAACTATATTTTTTTATTTGCTTAAACAAAATTTCAGATCATAAGAAGCATTTTCGTCGAAACCACTCTCTCGTACGCCAATTGCTTGATCTTTTATTGAATTTTAAAATGTGTCATGAACTTTTGGGACACGCTGTATTATATTTTCGTAGATTAAGAAACATTTGTCCTTTTTTCTTTACAGCGTAGAGTTGGTCATTTTGTCAAAATAAATATTCTAAGAGTGGAGACAAAGCGATTGAAAAGGAGGGGGTGTTGCAACACGATACATCTTCTTTTATTATTTTATTCAATTATTAAGGCACCCTTTAACCCGGGTGCCTTTTAGCAGCCATTTAACGAGGAGATGACCCGCATCGGTGAGATCGTGGTCACCTTTGGTCAGTCAGCATATTGAATTACGAAAACAATGGTATGTCGAGAACAATGGAGCTAGCTAGTTGGCAACAAAGTTTCGACACCTGTCGGATGACGACATTTCATGTCCGAAATCTCTTCCGTCCATCTGCCATGATTTTAAAATCTGAATTTAAAACTTAGAAAAAAAAAAAGTGTCACTTTATGACTTTTTTGTTACTTTGTGATCTTCTACTAGTCCTGCATCGGTTCGGGTAACCCGAATTTACCCGGACCCGGTCGGGCTGACGCTAATTTTTTTCGTTGCGATTCGAGTTGAATCGAGTTGAGTTTCGGATTCGGGTAAGGTTTTGGAACTTTCTGGTTAAGTACGGGGTTGATCCGATTTTTCAAAAGAAAATTTTATTTATTTATTTATTTATTTATTTAATGAACATTAATGAGTGTACAGATGTTCATTTTTAATTTTTATATTTAAAAAAAAATTATATTGATATTAGAGATATAGTTGTAAACTGTTTTTCCATAATTGTATTGAAATATTGATTATCTTTCACTTCGGGTTTGAATATTTCGAGTTCGGGTTGGAGTGGGTCGGGTCAGGTTCGGGTTGACCCGATTTTTCATAAGAAAGTCCTGAATATTTTTCTAATAAAAATATTAATGATTATTAATTGAATATTAATAAGTGTATATTAATAAGTGTTCATCTTTATACAAAAACTATAAAATTAATACTGTTAGATTGTAGATTTTTTTTCACATTATTGTTTTAAAATATATAATAGATTAATTTCTAGTCATTTCGGGTTTTAATATTTTGGGTTTGGAATGAAGTGAGTTTTCTTCTCGGATTTAGAGTTGGTGAATTTTTTTTTGTCGAGTTTCGGGTTGACTTTAAGCAGAAATTTCGGGTTTGGGTCGGGTACAAACCCGACCCGTGCAGTAATCCACTCTCTATTGTCCTATAGGTTCTTTTAAAATTCGTTCATATTCATTGAAAATGAATGAAGAAGAAATAATAAATAGTAAAAGAAAATTATTAGGAAATGCATCATCCATATACAAGTTTTCCTCTCTTGATTGCTTATGGAAAATTTTAATTAGGTAATGACACATTATCTAATATAATTATCGAAATACGCTTTTCACCATCGGAAAGTAGACGTTCGATGCCGACGATGTTCGTTTTGTAAACGTTATTTTCGCATATTTTAACTATATAAATTTTTTTTCTTTTTTTTTTTTTTTAAACTAAAATTTTCAAAATTGATCATCTTTTTGAAAATACTTAGAAGTTAAGAAAACAATTTTTCATAAATGTAAAAAAAAAAAAATTAAATCCACTTGTTTATAAGTTTATCTTGAAAATCACGCCTCATTTTATGATCTGAATTCATGATTTTTGCAAGACATTTCCTTTACGTTACGTTAATTTCGCGTGGGCACAGAACCCGATTATGGAACTTTCACCGCTTTTTTTTTACGCTTGGTAGAAAGCGCTAGGTAGTGAATTTATTAAAAAATCATAATTTTTGTTCATTTTTAAGATACGGCAATAGGAAGGGGGGGGGGGGGGAAGCATCCTTTAAACTACCTATTTGGGATTTGCGAATTGTGTTCTCAACGTATATTCATAATTTAATATTAAACTGTCAATTGATAAAAGTATGTATTTTTTTTATTATTATTACTTATTTTTTTTTTAATTTAATTTTCTATTTCTTGGGATTTTAAAATATTGCATTGTTGTAGTTTCATAACCAGTTAGCCCTTTTTTGTCGAGCGTGATTTGGAGTATCATTAAATCCATTGTTGTTGTAACTCGTATGCAATTGTAACTTAAAACGGGAAAATACCATAAAATTACGTTTTTAATTTATAATTAAGTTCTAAAATCTTGTATTGTCATCAGAAACACACCTTTGCATATATTTTTTATAATTCTAACCCTATCAGGAAGTGAGTGAAAAACCTATTACAAAATTCCATCTTTACCTATAAAATCCCAGTGAAGTTAAATAAAAGAATGTAAAAGTGCCCTATTTCTAAATCGAACAACTTTTCGATACTAAAAATGACATTTTCGATAATTATATTAGGTTATATGTAGTCAACTAATTAAAGTTTTCCTATGATATTGCGATCAACAAAGAATGGTGAAGCCATCCCCTTAATCGTGTGACGTATAAATCCGTATCTACGCTTTGATAATCCTCCACAAGCTGGTTTTCAAAGTTGTTTTTCCCCTCCACATACCCCGAGGCGTTGCACAAAAACAAACCTCTTCTTCGTTTTGCATATCGGAATAAATTATCGCCCGTAATTTATCTTCATTACCGAGTTCGATGCTGGCAACAATGATTCTCCGAGAAGAAAAATCTCGCACAAAAGCGGAAGCAGGTGGAAAATCTCTTCTGATTGGCGGAAAAGACATTGCCAACAAAAATTCAATAATAAAGATAGGATCACTCTTTCCAATTTTGTGCGAGCATTTTCTAAGCGAATGTTTCCTGCCTTTCCGAAAATTATCGTATCGAGAATTCCAACTCGTAGAAATTTTATTTTTATTTCTACAAATTGGGAATATTATTTACTCCGAAGGAATTTTGAGTCTGTTCTCAAACCCCGACTCGCTACGTAATTTCTGACCTAGAAATTTCGTAATTGATTTTTCACAGCATTTTGCAGATTTGAGACTTTTTACAGATTCTAGGTCATTTGTATTTAAATCTTTGTTTACGCTTTTTTAAGGTAGATTTCGTAAGAAATACTACCTATTATTACATTCTCCCCTATGTTGGAATTTCTGAAATTTTTTTGCAGATCTACGCCGATTTTGACTCCTAGAACCCAAAACCACTCCCAGTTCAAAACTTTATATATCTAATATCACTTTTTTATGGACACGATAACTTCCATAATTCTGCACACATCTCTTCCAAACTGCTACATAAAATCAAGGGGCATAAACTATCGGTCAAGTTCGTTCATGGGCAAAATCGAACCAAGGGGGAAATGGGGGGTCTTTTTGTGAAAACAGAAAAAAAGCCACAATTTCTTAATTATGATACGTATCGAATCCGTTTAAAGTTATTATTACTTCTAGGAAAAGGGCCGAAACTTTATGTATGACCGATTTTTGCTATAATTAAATATGGCCTCTAGGGGGGAGGAAATAAGGGAAAAAAATCATAACTTCGTCAATTCATAAGATATCAAATCCACTTAAATTTATTATAAATGGTCTTCGTATTATCTACAACTTTTATATTGACAAGTTTTTTATAGGACCAACTCTTACAGCCAAAATAAATAAATAAAACTTACCGGCTCCGCCTGCAAACGCAGGTAGATTTCGAAGTGGGCGGTCCAACTGCCGCATTGTGGCAAACAGATCATTTCTTCTGAAATTCCCAAAAAACAAGTTGCCCCACGGTCTGCATATTCCAAATCTACCTGTGCCTGTAGGCCGAGCCGTCAGGGATTCTTTTTTTTTTATTCATATTTGAACAAATTTAGATTGTTAAAAATAAATAACACATTTACGAGTTAAGTAAGAGTTATTTAAAAAATAATTTATTGATATTTTACAAGTATATCATCAATAGCTGTGTGTATAAAAGTGACTTATCTTTATATATTGTATCTTGCAGTCTTCTACAAATAGCCATAATTAGCTGCTAATTGTTTTTAGAAATTTAAATATTCTTTATCAACTATTGTAAAAACATGTATAAATATTAAATATGAATTTATTGATATTTATTAACATTGATTTAAGCAATTAATTACTTGGCTAACTGTTTTATCTTCAATTCTAAAAATAATGCTATTTCTAGATGAGAGATTAAATGTATTGTCTTAAGTAACCAACTTTCATTGGTACAAATACTTTTTTAAGAGGAAATATATATATATTTTTAATTTACCATATAAATGATTAAATAAATAAAATATTTTTATGCGTAGTATCATTTTAAATTGCAGAAAAAAAAGTTTAATGGATGCATGTTTATCATATATATAAAATTGAAGCTGGTGAGGTACCCGGAATGAGCTGTAAAGTTTTTAGTTACATTGGGTTCATTCGTTCGAAAAATACAGAACTTTTCTTTTTATGTCATAATGGGAACGCAGACGATTTTCAAATTTCATTTTTAACTGAAATGAAAATCACCTATTTGAATAATGGATTTAAACGTAAAATTATGAATGCTAAATTTTCGATAGGGAGGTTTTAAATAGATCCAATAACTTTGAAAATTGGCCGATACATTCATTAGAATTTAGAAATGAATTGTTTAAATTATTGGAAAAATTTTTGCATCTACTCGGGAATTATAAAGCATTTTATTTTCATCTTTTTATACAAATTTTAAAATGCATTTATTTTTACTTTGCTCTTTAATTTATGAGTTGCTTAGCAATCCTATTTCAAAGAATATCAAAATAATAAAATTCAAGTAACTCTCACTATTTTTCTGCACTATTTTACTATCAAAATAAGTTATTTTGTATTCTATTGACATATATGAAGAATTTATTTTAATACAAGTTTATTTATTTTTTATCTAAAATGTTAAATGAATTAGAAGTTTATGAGAATTTCAGAATATCATTGCATAAACCGCGTTTAATGGAACGCTTCTTACTTCTGAGACCTCCGAAGTATTTTATATGGCTAATATAAAAAAAATTAAATTGCGGATTGTAAGTTGCTAAATAACATGAAAAGTGTGATTGAAAAACAATGACTTTTAGAGCTGACGTTGAGGCTCCTGATCAGCAGATTTACTAGTTTAAACAGTGCGGATTATAAGCGTTTGAAAATTACAGATTTGCGGATTAGTGCTACTCTACTGTATTATAAAATAATCATGTACACAGGTGTGTTTCCGGTGATAACACAACATTTTAATATTTTTATAGCTTAATTATAAATTAAGAACTTACTTATAAGGCATTTTTACGTTAACCTGGCGCAGGTGATTAATAGCTAGATATTCTTTATGTTTAAGACTGTATACGAGTTACAACAGCAATGAAATTAATGATACGCCAAACCACACTCTAAAAATGAGCTAACTGGCTGTAAAACTGCAACAATAAAAATATTTTAAACCCTAAAAAGTAGAAAATTAAATATAAATAAAACTAAAATGTTCTATTTATTTTAAAAAAAAAATTAAAAAGGCTTCATCAATTAATAGTTTAATATTAATTAAATTATGGTTATGCTTTTGGCCTTGTTTTGTTCTAAATGGTTACTTAGGTCAAAAATGGAAAGAGAAGCTGTAATATGAAGAAAAAAAGTGTCTCAAAAAGAATTAATAAAAATATATATATTAACAAACTGTCTTGATTATCTCTATCTTTTTTTAACACTTTCCAACCTAGTTGAAAAGTGTTAATGACTTCGGTTTGTCTGGCCGTCTGCCGTCTGTCCGTGCTCTAACTCCCGTAAATATGCTCGGATTGCCCTGCAATTTTTATATGTTATAATCGTTATCTATAGCATGTTCCCTATTTCAACGGAAGTGTGTAGCACTTATAGTTTTTTTACAGGGACACTCAAAAGAATTCCGTTACATTGCGGTCTATGGGGAAAAATCATTTGCGGTTTACTTAAATAATGTTTCACTATTTTAAACGCATTGAAATTTATATAGATCACTAAGGTGCACTAGAAGAAGCTTAATATGGAATAGGGTGTGCATAGCACTTATACTTACTTTACAGGGACAGTCAAAAGAATTCCGTTACATTACGTCTATGGAGAAAAATCGTCTGCGGTTTATTTAAATAATGTTTCACTATTTTAAACGCATTGAAATTTATATAAGGTTCATTACAAGAGACTTACTACAGAATAGTGTGTGTATAGCAGTCATCGTTCATTTACAGGGACACACAAAAGAATTCTCTACTGTATGTTAACAATAATTCCTGCAAGTGCGTTTTAAGTTGCTGAATGCGATTTTAATTTTAAATCGCTTTTTGTATATTACGTGGTGTGTATAAATTCTGTAGATCTTATACAGGGAAGCACAAAAGTTCGGGAACACATTTCCGTATTATTTAACTCCACTCCAGACGGAGAATTTTAAACTGTGCTACGTGTTTCCTAACTGAACTAAAATTTAGCATCCTATGTAGTATATATACAAATCTATAGATCCTATACAGGGCTGAATAAAAGTATTCGGATTACTTAGATGTTATCTTTTAGCTTATTAAAGAGTATGATTCGTAAAATTATTTTGGAAGCGTTGGAAAGTGTTACATAATCTATGCTTGACGCATGATTTTTCGTTCTTGTTAAAATATCGTATGATGATTCGTCGGAATATTAAATAAATAACAGGGTTTTTTTGTATTATTATTGCTGTTTTTTTTTTTTTTGTTAATGTTAATTCTAATGTCGCATAATTTTGAAGATGAAAATGTTAATGTAACAGCAGTAATTGCAAAATTTGGCGTTATGCAGAAAGCAATATTAAAGGGGAAAATTATGTATAAAAAAATAACCTATTCCTCTTTTCAATTTTTTTTAGAACACAATTGTAGACATAGATTTCGTAATGAAATATCGTTACGAAGATATTTTTGTCATCAATTTCTGTTTAAAAATAATATTGCAGTTAATTGTATATCTGATAATAAAAAAATAGATCTAGTTTTTCAAAAAACAAATTTCAAAATTCAATAAATGTTGACAGATCCACATTTCAAATGCATATCACAGTTTGATAAACTCCAACGAAAATCAACGTTGGCAGCTTATTCAACAAATAAAGAAAAACATCTGTTGAAAAATGACAGTTCCCCTTTGTTTACGAAATCCGAATTAGAAAAATGAATGAACGTAACGGATCCATAAGCCGCGAGCTACGCCCTCTACCGCCTCGACCCGTAAGCTTCCGCCACAACACAACCGATCGCACGATCGTGATGGTCACATGAATATCTTTGGGGATAAAAAATATCGTCTGTTTTGTGATTTACTGCGATTTCTTTTTTCTGATCGTCTTTTCTTAAAAATAGGTAAGGTATTTTCTTTCCCCTTTTTGTTTTAATATGTTTAATTTTAAATTTGCTGCTTTTTAAATTTAAAACTAGCCTGAAAGATCAGATATGGATTTAATATTCATCCGGAAGTGAATAGTATCAGGATTTCCGACTGTTGATCGGTTGGTTGGGCAGTAATACATTAACGTTACTTTAAAAATATATATACAGTTTTATATGTTTTAATTTTGATATTATTGGATATTATGAAATACGTTTCATATTTTCTAGTTGAATAATTGTATAGAGTAAAATAAATATTTGGGGGAAATGATTAAAAAAAATGTTCTCTTATTTATTTAAAAATGAATGAAGTAAATTATAACGTAATATTGTATAAATGTATAAAGTAAATTATAACGTATCTCTCAGTGAAAATTACTTTTACTAAATTATGTGTGCTTGGGAAATAATAAAAAATATATATCATCTGCTTTGTGATTTATTCAATGTTTTTCTGATCGTCTTTTTCTTTAAAATAGGCAAGTCTTTTTTTTTTTTTTTTTTTTTTAAATAGTATGTAAAATTTTAAATTTGTTACTTCTACAATTTAAAGTTGATTTTAAAGATGTCTTTAAATATATCCATCATCCGGAAATGAAATGTGTCTGCATTACAGATTCTTGGTGTTAGTTAGGTAGTGTTCCATTTAAAAGGAAGAGAAGGAGAGAACGAAAAAAATTTCAAACGTTTTAATTTGGATATTAAAAAACGCATTTTAAATTTTCTAGTTGAATAATTGTATATAATGAAATAAATATTTGAGGAAAAAGAATGTTTTTATAGTCCCCCTCCCCTCCCTCAGAATAAGTAAGCGTAAATGAAGTAAATTATAATAATGCATTTTACAAAATTAATCGTTGAAAATGCTTCCCTACAAAATTATTTAAGATTATTTTTTAAATTTATTTTTTAAACATGAAGAGTTTGATTTTACTAATTTTATAATTGCATCTAAAAAATATATTTCTGGAGTCTGCTAAGACAAATCCCTACTTCTACTGACATTACAACAAACTTTTTTTTTTTAAATTATATTCTTGCAAGTATGAGCAGACCATACTGTCTCTGTTATTTGTGTCTTCATGTAACCTCGCCTTGTTTTTTACTGTTTGGAAAGGGGTGGGGATACTTATTTACATTTGAAAGAAAATAAATGTATTTGACTATATAAAATGAGAATTTCAAGTTAATGTTTTTTTTTTTCTGATTGGCATACAGTTTTTTTCCCCTTCTCTTGAGGTAGTATAGACATAATTCTGCATCTGGGTCAGCCATACTCAACCTGTGGCCCGAGACATATAATCATTAACCCCTCTTTATTAATTGAGATGTGTGTAAAAGTTTTTAAGACCTTCACTGTTCTTTTATATATTTTCATGGGATGGCAAAATCTGTCATGTCATCTGTAATTACTAATTTAAAATTATCTTAAAACATCTTAAATGCCATTTCTTTAGTCAAAAGTTCTATTTACATGCAGTTCTATTTGTGCTATAGCAATCTATACACTTCTTAAGCTTCAACGCTGAACAAATATTCCAAATTAATTACATTTGCATTATATATTTCTACACTTAAAAAAGAAAGTTTTTGTATTGAGAAAATGACTGATTTATTAAAACAAATCACCTGATTTTTTACTTTTTTTACATTATAATATAATTGTGTTGCGGCCCGCCTAACATCCCAAACATATGTTTGCGGTCCACGAGAAAAAGAGGTTAAGTATGGCTGATCTGGGCGGGTAACCAGACTCGATCGGGTCTAGTTGACGCTATATATATATATATATATATATATATATGTTTTTTTTTTTTTTTTTTTTTTCATTGGAACATTTTTTTTCTTCGGATTGACTTTATGTGTCGGGTTAGGCCCGAAAAAAAAAAGTTTGCAAACTTCTCTTTCTTTTTCTAATATTTATTTATTTAAAATGGAGTGTGTATTAATTTAGAATTTATATATCCAGGGATAAAATAATTTATTTTCCACATTATTCCCGTTACAGCAGACGACTAGGAAACTTACATAATTGTATAATGCCGGTTGTGAAAAACGATAAAAATGTTCTACTTTTTATACCATTTAAGCATTTATGTCCCGACGGTATTTTAAAGTATTGTCGGTGAAAATATATATGAAATTTATTATTTGTGCATTCATTCTATAAAATACCAAGAACAATATTTTAAAGCAATAGTTTGAGTAAAGAGTAAAGTAGGAAATAAGCCGCAAAAACCTTATCAATACAGATTTAGTTTATTAAAGGAACCTAATTTTCCCAGGTCCGAACATGAAGTTGACCCTGATGTTTTGCCATCAAAAGTTGCAACTTGAGGAAAAACATAGTTTCAGACGTGTGACCTTGAATCAAATCTTCATCTGACCTGCGGGTTCTATATGTTTTTTCGATTAAAAACAAACGAGTTTCATTGATGAAAAAGCCATTTCTCTTCCTCCCTCATTAATTAACTGACGAGAAGGATACATCCCGAAATGGACAATATTCTTCCTTTGGGTTCGAGGCTATTAAAAGCTGCTTGGGAAAATAGTTTTATTTTGAAAGCGTAATGCTTTTCAGGAATTAACTTATTTTTTTATTGTGCTACTGAAATGATACACATGTATCCTAATAGATATATCTGAACAACAAAATCTTTTAACATACGGACTAATTTTGTGTTAGTTATCGAATTTTTTAAAAACTAAGGGATCCTTCTTGAGTTACAGAATATAGGTGAAAATCATTTTTTATTTTTGAAAAAATTAATAAATTTTTTTACTTTTTTTTTTAGATTGCGAACTAAAAATAACAAAAAGCATTTTTATGTGAAAAATATCAATTGCGTATTAAAATAAAATTTTGAAATTTCTTAAAAACAATACATTTATATTAGCCGGATGAATTGATAGCCGAAGAAATCTCGAAAGATCTCTCTATTTCACTGCCAAAAAAAAAAAAAAAAAAAGCGTATTACTGCTTATTTCACTGTTTATTACTGTTAATTTTACGGTATAATACTGGCAGCTGGGGCAGCGTATTACTGCTTATTTTACTGTTAATTTTACGGTATAATACTGGCAGCTGGGGCAGCGTATTACTGCTTATTTTACTGTTAATTTTACGGTATAATGCTGGCAGCTGGGGCACCAATATTATACTGTAAAATCAACATTTTTTTTTTGCAGTCTACAAGCTGCCTTTTTGATTCCGATAATTTGTGGTTTAAGCGCGTAGTTCGATGACATGCCTGTTAAATTTGTGTTTCATGTATATTTTATGTATTGCATTGAGTAGCTCGATATTACATGATTTTACACCAAAATTCAAAAATTTATGGAGCTGTAAATGTCCTATCAAAGTAAACAAAGTTTTTATCAAATTGTACAATTGTTTGTTAATCCATTCCTATAAAAAGATTTAATGACATGCAAATAAAATTAATTTTAATTAATTTTAACTAATTAAGAATTTTTCCAGGTCACATTTGACGTATACATGCCTTGCACGCAAGATTCTAAAAAAACACATATTTCTCAATATTGCATATATACTTTCTTAAGATAGATAACAGAGGTCTACATGGCCCAAAATTTACAAGTCCGGACCCGGCCTACCCGGTATAAAAGCTAAAACTTTGACCCGAGCCCGGCCCGACTGAATTTCTTCTACAAAACATGCCGATGTTTCTGAAGCAACGTTATTTTACAATTAAGATTATTCAAAACCACTCTTACTTATGCATAGATTTTATTTTCAGATTATGTTCGAAATGCATGGAATACAAAATAACAACAATATTAATGACCACTTGGACAGTTACGTACATAAACACGGATTTAAAAAATTGACTTGGCTGATTACATTCAAATGCAGATTCAGTAAAGAGAAGAAAAATCCGAAGAGTATAGAGAAATCCGTTATAGACAGGTTCCATTACTAGCAGGTTACATCGTCTGTTGTAAGTGGAACGGATAGGTTAATATAATAGATTATTATATTCATTTTTCACGGATCAAGACCTTTTACCGTTTGACGGGTTTCCGTCCTAGATAGGTTCCTTCATAGGTTTTACTGTAATTTAATTTTTGTGCCTGGTATGTACTATTCTTTAAAAATAATTTTAATTGTTGAAATATAGCCATTTAAAAATTATGAATTTTTTGCAAAAAATGTTGTATCTGGCCGTATTTTACTGATTATTACAGGGGCCAAGACGGGTCGCGCTAATGATTTCCATATGATTTGGGTCGGGACCGGATCGGAAAATTTCGTTGATTTTAAAATTAAAATTTATCTTCAAATGTATATAAATTATCTTGCGTTAATTAGTCAGAACTTTGGTTCTAATTTAAACTTTGTCATAATTAAATAATAATAATAATAAAGAATAAAATTGTTTTCACTACTTTTATAGTTTCATTGTGAACTCCCCACCCTCTTTTTTTAAGGCCGATTTTTCTTATTAACACAGGATTTCCTTGTACATAATTATCTTTAAATTGAACTTAAATAATTCGAAATATTGAAAATTCGAACCCTGAGCGGCAAGGAAAAATCGTAAGTAAATAAAATTTTTGGGCTCTACTTGTTTGGATAATTCGAGTGTCTGAAATTCCAGTGTCTGAATTGACTGCATGAATAATGTTTACTGAATCGTATGAATGTTTACTGTATGAATAATTAAATGCTATCTAAAACCAAATTCGTGCTACGGAAACGGTAAACAGACGAATTTCGTTTCAGTAAAATTTCAGTTACTCAGAGGTAACCGTAGATTCTCATATGGGATTGGTTAGATTGTTTACAAAACGGTAATGACGCGCTTAACTGAGCCTTGGTTTTTAGGTTTGTACATTTATATTATTTAAAAACAAAATTTTATTAACATAATGATTTTATATTTATCACATGAAGGTCGAGAGTCAAAGATAGTCTGCTTGTATTTTGATTTTGTTTATGCTTACATTTCTTTTAAATGCATGTATGTAAGAATTCTAGTTTTTAACAATTCGAACAATTTGATTTTTTCCACAGGGTTCGATTTAGAGTGCTAAAGTTGTACCCGACCCGAACCCGAAAATTCTGCTTAAAGCCAAACAGGAATATTCAATTCCGAACCCTAAGTTAAAGAAAATTAATCCATATGTTAATACAATTATGGAAAAGCAAACTACAATTATATCTCTAATATCAATTTATCTTTTTAGGGTTCCGTTCTTAAAAAGCAAAATCGGAACCATTATACGATCACTCGTGTGTCCATCTGTCTCTGTATGTCCGTCCGTCCGTCTTTCATAGCCGCTTTTCTCGAAAACTATGAAACGTGGAAAGTTCAAATTTGGCAGAATTATAAAGACTTTTTGTAAATTATTAGCCGGCCATTCACAAATCTTTTTTGGAAAAGTTTAGAAAAGCTAATTAAGTTACTGGATTTTTTTTTATTATTATTGTGTGGGGAGTATCTTTCGAAAGATCTCGTAACACCGAACTAAAAAATATATTTGTTTTAATTTTAGGTATATTTTTTGACATATCTCAGAAAATGTGCTTGAAAAATGTCCTCCTAATGCCCTTATTTCCGAATCTACTGAAATTAAAATTATGAAAAAAATAGGGATAGTAGGAGTTTATTTAAACCTTGCTGGAAAACTATAGCGATTACCTTAGGTCACATAGTTTTTGAAAAAATCGCATTTTTCCTTTACACACAGACGGGCGCTCAGCGGGGAAGTTGAGGGGCGCTCGAGGAAACTGTCGACGCGGAATCATCCAAGGATTGTGGATACTTATTTTCGAAAAAAATTGTCGGCAGTTATCCGATATATTAATTAAAAACCCATCTAAAAAACGCGGCACGGACCAAGCTGGCGTTGCAACTTTGCGACCTCCTTTCGAAGCGCGTTTGGCACAATGCCAAGTTTAAACCTTGTTCAAGGTCTTTGTTTTACGTAAGGCGGATCATAGTGATAAATAGTCAACGTTTTCATTCCAATTGAACTCCATTATCGAAGGCAGTTATTGAAAAATAATTCATAGAATAATTCCAAGTTTTTTATAAAGTTTTATTATTCTTTTAGGAACGATTTTTTGTAATATTCCAGTTAGTAATTGATAAATTTATTGAACGAAACCCTTTGTGCGCTAGTAAAACTCGCACTTACCGATTATTTAAGTTTTTACACTTGTAGGCTCTTTTAAATATTTACAGAGCAAGTCTACTCTTTTGATTCGAAATCATGTACTCTTGTCTTGTTCTTGTTGAATGTTTACAAAAAGTATATCCTCTAACGACTGTAGTAGTTTACAGTAATAAATGAGTAATATAAATTTAACGTTGCATAATTTTGTATTTAATAACTGGCGTACCATTTCCACCTTCCACACGTGTGTTTACCGACTTCACTTTCTGGAAGTATATTGACACGCTCGTTAGCCCGGCCGCATCCGAAAGAGATGATGGCATTGTGCCTCTTCGCACTCATTAAAAAGGCCTCGTTTTCAAAAATCTCTTTTACACTCTGTGCCAGCCGAGTGGGTGGGTTAAAAGTTGAGTGAACTCCCTGCCACGCAGCTGAAAGAAAGGCAGTTGATAGATTTTTAAAACCTGCACATTGTTATTAATTTTAATTAGCTTTTGCTTAGTTAAGAAGATTCTTTTGAGGAACCCTTCTTTTTTCTTAAGGCTATTCTTCGGCACTCTCGTCTTCAGTGGCCCGATATAAAAGCACTTTCTTGAATAAAGTTTATGCGGAGTCGCAAAACGTTTTTTAGCCGTATGTAAGGCTTATGTACTTCAAAAATACAGAGTATCCGAAAAGTCTTTTCCTGATTACGAAATGTTTGATATCCGCTATATATAAGACTTGCTGAAGTACCCGGCGTTGCTAGGGATTTTAAGAATGTTTGTTTAGAAAATGTCGCAGTAGTGTCGTAATCCATTTCAAAATTAAACGTAAAAAACATAACAAAAGATAACAGTCGAAATGTTATACACAATAACAATTAATTTCCTTTCGCTTTCGGAAAGTAAATGGAGGGATCGGCTGGAACAGACCGCTTTTTAGTTCAGTTTTTAATGAATGCCAGCTCCTGTCTGGTTCTTTCTCTGAAGTTTTGCCGTCAGTTTTTTTGCAATAAATATGAAAAATTACCGACCGATTTTTACAAAAATTGGATATTCGCATGTAAAAAAAAAATTCTATATATGTAGGCCGAGTTTCAAACCAATACCTCAATATCTTAATTTTCGCTAATTAGAGAAAATTCTTAATTTCTTTCATTTCTGCTGTGAAATCAGGTCTAGATTTGTGCGCGCTTTTGCCATGTTGTGAAAAAAAAAATCGCTTTTTTGATGAGTTTTTAATTATTAATATTTCAGCTAATTATAAAAAAATTAAATTTATTTATTTTTTGATTATTTAAATTTATCTTGGACTATCATTACCCAAATTTTCAAATCTCTAGGTGCTGTAGATTTCACTAGCCATCGCAGACTGACACACACACACAGATATATATACACTTTAATTTTTTAATATAGATGGACATGTGAAACTGATGCCAAAATGTTAGGAAGCTAACCACGTTTTTTCAACGAAAAAATTACGTCAATTCTGTGGCAACTACTTCAAAGTTGATAGTAATGTAAACATGACACCATTAAAAAACAGGCAAATTAGGCTTAATAACTGACAGGTAAATGTTAAGAATATACAGACTGCTACATTCATCTGAAGCAAATGATCCAGCAGTCATAATCTAGAAAACGTAATTCAATCTGACATTTATTGTACCTAAAATTGGCACAAAAAAGCTTAAATTTGCGTACACATAAATATGCAAATTTCTCAAAAACTGGACGACCTAGGAAAAAAACGGAAAGTATATTCGGAATCAGCGCAAGAAACTGATCTAGGATCGAATATTTTCATCTAAAGGCCATTTTTCATGTTGTACAGTGAATCACCTGCAGTGTAAAAACTAGTCGTTGGGGGGCCACCGTAATACTTACCCATCATGGATATGCATAATGTAAAATATTAAAATAAAAATGTGTAAACTACTTACAAAATGCATTGCAATTCAAATAAAATCGTGGCTTGATGACGTCCTAAACTTTAAAGGCTTGATTACTGAATTGCTTGAAAGAGGTTTTTCCTTATAACTCCACAAATAATAATCCTATTAACTAGCGGTTTATTGCATCTGATTAAGCGTCAAATTTCCAATTAAAATATATCTTTAAAGTGAAATTTGGATGAAATACAGGGTCATGAAAAATCGAAGAGTGTGGCAAATAGAATTCCAAATATCTCGGCAACTAATGATCCGATCAACTTCATGCTTTATGTAAAATTTATGTTTTTTTATTGTGTTATATATTCATTTCTTAAAATAAACAATTTCGAAAATTTTTATATACCTTTTATCAGAACGAATATTTCGAGAGTCCGAAAAAAATAGTTCCGGTTAATCGAGGTTATTGAAATGAAATAAGCTTCTTCCCATTATTACATACTAAGTACATACCAAATTGCAAGTCTCTATCTCAATTTCTTCGGGAGATAGAGCGTTTACAGACACACAGACGGACGGCAAAATTTTTTTTCTAAAAATATGTTTTTCGGAATCTCCAGTGTCTGAAACGTGTAAATCCGTCAAAAAAAAAATTTTCTATTTTCAAAACGATTACAAGACTTACCCTATACTACGTATGATGGGTAAGTAATAGCTATCAGAATCAATCCTTGCCTTAGTCTTTAAAGGTTCTTCTATCTGAATTTTTTTTTTAATTTTTCTGCAAATTTTTCTATCATCTTTTTGGAAATATAAAGAAAAGCTGTACATTTTGGAGTTTTTATTCACTATCAGCTCCTTTTTTTCTTTTCTTTTCATTCGTTTCGAATGTGTGTTTCCTTTTTAGCGATTCAGGAAGTAGTATGCTCGAGTGGAGAGTGAAAAGTAGGGCTCGGGTGGTGCTTTTTTACTCGCGATATGAAACACGTCATTAAGTTAAGTTCATGCAGGGTTATTTGCTTTCTCGCATCTCTCTAACAGATCTTTTTCTCTGCTTAGTTCGTGCTAGAGTAGAGGTCTGCACGGGCCGAAACTTCCAGGCCTGGCCCGTTCATGTTTTAGCAAGTTCCGTGCCAAAATCAATAAAATTAGGCCCGACTCAATTTCTACAAAAAAAATCCGATTTTTCTTAACGCGCAAAGAATAATGCATGCATATTTATGCGGAAATTTTACATTGTATTCCAGACTATATGTCCATAGGCCATAATAATACAGAATAGCTACATTCATGATCACTTACTTCTGTTCACAATCTCTCCCAACCCCCGGTTTAGCGCGAATAGCTCGACTAACAGCCTGCTTTGGATTTCGGCTGCAATCAGGTTAATGGTGAATACCTTTTGAGCGGTCGACAGCGGCTACTGTGCTTAACCGGGAGTTGGAATGATGGTGAATACGACCATTAGACTCGAAGATATTACATTCACATAAAGACTCATTAAAAAAAAATGTAATTTAGAATAAAAGAAACTAGTCGCATGAGCCAATCCCAAAACTTTCTCCTAATATGACGCAGGTTTCGCATACACTAAAAACGAATCAGCACCCATTTATATCAAGGTCTAACTGAATCTAAAGTTTTAATTGAATTCCGTGCATTAGTTCTTGAGACAGGACTATCACTAAAATCGTGTATCCTGAAAAATGCAGCATAGCAGCGCTACCTGTTGGGAGATTTACACCAAAACTTTATCAACAACTTAAGTCAACGTCTAACTGAATCCGAAGTTTGATGAAAATACGTGCATTAGTTTTTGAGATACTTTTATCATGATTTTCACGATAACTATAACATAGCAGCGTCACTTGTTGGGCGATTTACACCAAAAACGAATCAGCACTCATTTATATCAGGAACTAACTAAATCTAAGGTTTTATTAAATTACTTGCAATAGTTCTTGAGATAGAGCGCCCACAAAATTTTTGTCACATACAGACAGAGCCATAGACTCACAGACAGACATTTTCTAAAGACAGTCAAATCGTGTTCAGGACCTTCTAAAACGTATAAATCCGTCGAAAATCGGAAGTCGAAAATTTTCATGAATCCAATACTTTGCTCTTGTAAAGATAGAAGAAAGTAAAAAGATGGTTTAAAATATCATATTTGAAATATTTCTCTGTAATTTATTAAAATATATTTCCAAAGATCCCGTTAGCAAAAGTTCACTATTATTTTTACAAATAAAATTGCCTGCCCTACACATCCTGGTAACAATTTAGGCCAGATCCAGACCGACCCCAGAGTATGTAATAACAATTTTTAAAAAAGTAAGCCTGAACCCGGCTCTGATAAAAATAAGCCCGGCCTCAAACAATGTAACTGTCCAATGCAGATCTGTCCGCTATAGACATGTTAAATTTAAGTACAGATGTTCTCAAAATAGCATCGGTTCGTACAACACAGTTATAAAATATTCTCGGACCATTCAAAATTGTTCATATTTTGTCGGTTTATTCCGATTCTTTTAAATTAGTTATATCGGGCCGTCGGCCCGCTTAATTTATTTTATCGACCCGGGCCCGTTAAAAAAAAAAAAATTGTTTTTATTCTACCGGTCCATTCGAAAGTTTGCCTATACATTTTGCCGGGCAGCGTCGGGTACGGGCCTGTACACACTACAAAATTCCTCTTGATAAAATAGGGTCCTTCACAAAATTCCATTCCATAAAAACATACTCTCCACAATTATTTTTATTTTGTTAGTTTTTAAAATTAGTAATTTGCAAAGAAAACAAGTTCACCAGGAAGAAAAACTTTAGCAGAAGGACTTAAAGAAGTTATTATTAAGTGCTTGTTCATTTTTCATAACAAAAATATGATAAATTTCACAATTTTTTACTTTTCACAAAATGGGCCCCAAGAAAAATAACCTGCATCGACCCCTGATTAAACCATTTTGTGACTGATCTATTGAGAAAATCACCAAGGAAATGTGACAGGGTTTAAGTGATAAATATTGTGATGATGTAAATAAGTATTAGCGGCCCGGACGTAACGTCTCCAATTTTAAAACGGCCGATGAGAGGTGCTGCTTTCAAAGCTGGTAGACGGGAGATGCTGGATTCGAAGCTATGTCGCGCTCGTTGGCCTTACCGTTTGGAGTTTTCCATGGGTTTTTTCGAACCTTGCGTAAATTCGGGTTAAGTTCCCGTAGAAAGACACCCAGACAGGGCTCAGCCTCCTCTCAGCCTATATTCCTCATTCATATAATCGGCCGTAACTAGTTTCGGAACCAAAGGTCCCTTGTCCGAATCCAGCTGATTCCATTCAGAAATTTATATGAATCTGCTGTACTCGTATTTTATAAAATTAAATGTTCGGAATGTCGAGAGGAGTCTCTTTTGATTAAAAAAATATATAAATAATAACTTTAAATGGACAGTGTGATTTTTAAAAAAATACATAAATAACTTTAAATGGACCGTGGTTTTTCTAGTTCAGCAATTATTTTAATGTGGAAAGCAAAAGAAAATGAATTACAAACAAAAACTGGACTGAAGAAAAAGTTATTTCTTTTGTTTTTTATGACTTACAATTATTCTAAAAATTATGTCAAACAGATTGTGACAAACAGATTCTCGCCCCTTTATTCCTTATCTTTTTTGACAAAGTAAGGAAAACATTCTGAAGTATTCGTCGCCCTTCGGCTTTGTATAAAAGATATGACGCGTAAGAAATGTTTTTTTGAATTTCGCGATTGTTTTAAAAATAGCCTCGGAAGTAAAAGTTATTTTACTTTTGAAGATAAAGTCGTCGTGTCATGTCTGCAGCCTTTGTTCAATAATTTACTCTCCCCCCCCCTTTTTTTTTATCTCTCGTTTTGTGTTTTGTTTATAATTAAAAACATACTGACTAGCAGCACTTGCTTGTAATTCGTTTATTGTTTGTTATTCACTTTAAGTAAATCTAAAAGAGATTTTATTTCTAGCGATTCTTTTGAATAAATCATTTTTCTTTTTTAGTATTTAAAATTTAATTTAATTTTTATTTTAAAAAGAGCGAATTAAGTATGGAATGGTGTAAAATTATTAATTTCTAATATTTTTTAAAATTTAGATAAACATTAGAAAGAAAAAAAAACTTACGCTAAATACGAATTTTGTACAGTGAAACACATTTATTTAACTGATATATTCAATAATACATTCAAAATCATAGTTGGGGATATTCTTAATTGCAGTAATTTGCATTGTAATTACAATTTAGTTGTATGTAATTATTATAAAAAAATAATTCATAAAAAAATAATAATCCATAAATTCTTGCAGCATTGTAGCCGGGAACCCCACCCCGCCCACCCCCTTCCCACTATTTGACGAAATTTCTGTGCACATTGCAGATAATTGCAATTACAAATTTGCCTAACTCTGATTCAGAGGGTGGCCCGAGAGGAGGAGTTGGGGTGGGGGGGGGGGGGGGGGGGCGGGAAGCACCAAACGGAGCATCAAAGTGTCTCAGATTTTTCAGATTTTCCATTTATGGTCTGAAAGTATAAAACACCCCTCCACTTTCTTCCCGGAGCTGCAAAAATTCCTTCTGAAGAAAAACTCGGAATTCAACATGTAAACCTCATACGAGGTTCGTTTTTTAATAAATGTTTTTTTGTTTTTTTTAAAAAATCAATATTGTTTGTTTATGACAATCTATTTTAAATCTATTTTAAGGGCAAAATATTTTTTTTTTCATCCATTTAAAAATGCAGCATGCACGAGAGAGTTAAATGTGTTTTGAAATTAATGGCAAACTTGTAAACAAAATCGGAGACGTAGTATTTTCTAAAAATGACACGTCATACTTGCTGAAATTGAAAATATTGGCGCAATATTTTACTAATTTTTCATTCCGTTGAGAAATGTTTAAAAAAATATATGAAATTTGTTTCTTTACCCAGTCAGTGGTGTTGCCGTAAAAGTAGTTTTACAGGCGTTTGTGAAAATTTCTTTTTATATACTATATAGCTTACATGCTAGAATTTTGGAAACTTTTTTTAATTTAAATAGGTTATTATAAAGAGTAAATTCAAATGTTAGGGAATGACCATTGATACGTTGGTGTTCTTGTTACCTACGCATTGTTTCAGGAAAATGATTCTATTTGTCATAATTTCTAATTTAAAGTATGTACGATACTTGCAATAAGAATTAAAGATTGTAGCATTTGTGAATATTAAATTAACAGTATTAAAAGTGGTTATAGCATTTCATTTTTAATGCACCAAATAGAGTCCTGCATCGGGTCGAGTTACCCGATTTGACTCGAACCGGACTCGCAGGTCGGGTCGGGTGGGATTGACGCTAATTTTTTTTCGGTGCGGGTCTTGTTCGAGTCAGCTTTGATTCTGTCGAGTTCGGAGTCGGGTTCACCTGACTTTTCAAGAAAAAGTTCTAAATATTTTTTTCGGATAAAAATAATATATATACATTAGAATATTAATGAATGTGTAAGTGTTCATCTTTATACAAAAATTATATAATAGTAGGCTATTTTTTCATAATTATATTAAAATGTGGATTAATTTTCTTTCACTTCGGGTTCGGGTCGGTTTCTGAGTAATCGATTTTTTTTTCTTTGTCGGGTTCGAACTGATTTCGATTCGACTTTAAGCTTAGTTTTCGGGTTCGGGTCGGATGTATTATTTGTTTCGTTTGCAGCACTAGTATTATTGCTAGGGAGTTTTCAGAATAGGTGAATTTTAATGACAATACTCCTGTACATAACGTTTAGAACAGAAACAGTGTCCTATGAGTTCATCGTGCCTTTATTCATCTTTCGATCAAGCCGTCTCAGAGACCGCTCACAGTAGCCATGCGACAATTTCTTCAAAAAAATATTTTTACACGCTCAACAACTCAAAATTTTCTGACACATTTTCAGATTCATTTTTAAAAGTAAAAACATAAAACTTGGCGGCGTGATTTATGAAGATATTTATAAGAGACCCATGTTTTTATTTTTCGTTCAACTAATTAGAAAATGATTTACAAACAATTATTTTCACAGTACGATAAATTTTTTTCGTTTCCAGCACTATTGCTTCGGGAAATACGGTTCAAAATGTCCACTTTGACGGCATTTTTTGAAATATATTCTGCCTTTATCAAAACATAAACCGATTTCGGACATTATAAAGTTTCTGAATAAGAGAACCTGCCTATTGGATGCATTTTAGAGCAAAAATGAATTTAAAAATAAGTCACAAAATAAACAGTTCGGATTTGATTACACCCTTAACGGTTAAAATGTGCGAAACGTAGGACATTTTCAAAACTAAATTAAAATTAGCTGTCTGACAAGTAACAGTTTGAAAAAAAAAAAAAAAAACTTTTCTGTATCTAATATCAACGCTTTTCTATAACAGAACATAAATCTATGAAAATTATCAAAAATATACTTCTGTTATATATACAGGGTACGTCAGAAAAATATATACACACTCTGAATGATTATAACTCCACCTTTTATTCACATATAATTAGTATTTAAACTGCAAAAGAATCCACACAAAATGTACAACTTTTACTCCTACCACAGATGTTCAAAATGATTACCAACCATTTCTGGTCACAATACACTGCTGATAACGGTGTGGGTTACTGATTCGCAAACTTGAACACACATTTCATTGGGTGGTGTGGCGCATTCTTGCTCCATGGCGGTTACGGAACGTTGTCTAATGAACATCCATTCGTTTCAAACTTATCTTTTATCCGATGAATTGTAAAGTGGATCTGTCCGAAACTCCCTGCGATATTATATTGTCTCTGTACTTCTGCTACATTTCCATACTTACAATAGTAATTTTAAAATAAATTTTCTTTTCTTCAAAAATTAATCTGGGTCCACTCATTATTTCCAATTAAATACACTTTGAAATGAAAGAACAAGTTGGAAATTGTACGTCAAACGTGACAAATGAGGTGCGTTCGTACTATGGCTATTTATATAAACATTCAGATCTTGATGATTTTTAATTCTGTGAAATGAATTATATCGTCTGCAGATTCATTTCTGTCATAAAATAAATATCTCGGTCGCTTCACGATTAAACCTCGGAAGCTCCTATAACAAGAAAGCCCCGATTTTTTTTTTAATTCAAATTTCTTAATAAATGTTTTTATTAATATCTTCTAAAGTTTGGATTAAATTTTCATAAAATTGCAAATGTCTCGACAAAATTCTGCAAAGATAATATATCTTAAATTTCAAACCATTCGGTTTGGTAGTTTTTACGTTGTTATATGTGGACGAACAGACAGACAGACGGACGGACCAGACGACGACAATAGGTGCTACGTATTTATTTATAATTACGAACGCACCTGAAACATAGAAAGCTATTACCCGTTAAACAGTGCATGTATACATTTTTCTGACGCAACCCTGTATATCATTTTATCTATGAATTTTTGTGACCTGTAAATTTGGATACCCTGTGTCGCAAATACATACATAGCGACTTTCGATAGCTTAAAACTACCCGTTTTAATACTTTCGTCATTTTTAAAACAATAGAAAATAATACTTTAATACGTGAAAAACATTCCTTTTAAAAAACATAACGAATATCTTTTTATTATCTCACTTCCGTGCCGACAAAACATTCTACAAAACCATTTCTACAACAACAACATTTTTTCACACAGCTTGGAAAAATACAGTTACAAAAACAAAAAACATCTTGCTCACACAGCTTAGAAAGATACATTTATGCAAACATCGCCTGTTAGTAGGAGCCAAGAATACGTTTAATTCAATTGGATTCGCGACAATCTCCCACCTTGAGTTTTCAACAGGAAAACTCAACAATATGCACAACAAAATTCAAAATAAAACAAAATATGTGTAACATTATACTTACATTACATGGCCAAAGTATAGATATTCTTAATCCTAATTTTCAAAGACAAATTATACAAATTTCTGCAAAAATTCAAACAAAAATTAAACATATTATTACAAATTCAAATTAACACTAGGAAATGAGATCTACTAAAAAATAAGGAAAAAAGTTTGAAAAGTTCAGTGTTAAAAAAAAAATAGTCTTATGACTGAAAACGTTTTGGAACAGTCACTGTTCTACCACTTCTTGTTCGTAATATTGGTTCTAAAGAGTTTTCTTTTGGAATCTCTAGATTATACAGTTTTTGTATTGGTCTTAAAAGTTCACCATTTTCAGTTTTTACCCGAGCAACTCTCGGGTGACCATCTTTTCCAGAAATTAGTTCTTGCACACGAGCTAAAGTCCAATACG
The DNA here is from genome assembly GCA_963931845.1 of Maratus michaelseni. Classification (NCBI taxonomy): domain Eukaryota; kingdom Metazoa; phylum Arthropoda; class Arachnida; order Araneae; family Salticidae; genus Maratus; species Maratus michaelseni. Next base: position 467,915,701 of record OZ007587.1, read on the forward strand.
TACGTTTCTTATCAGACTCTACGAGAAGGACATCACCAACGGTCAGTTGCTTGGCATTCTTTTGCAGGGAATTTTGTTGGCGTAACTGCCCTAAATACTCAATACGGAATCGTCTTCTAAGATGTTCTCGAACTTGTTGTCTATACTTTGCTCTTCTGTTTAATTCTTGTGCGTCAATTGCATCAAAATCTATCACATCTGAAGATCTTATTTCTTGAAGAAACATTGATGGTGTTAAAGGTGCTAGATCATCCACATCTTCTGAGACATACGTGAGTGGTCTAGCATTTACAACTTGTTCGCAGTCACAAATAATTGTGATAAGCTCTTCATAGGATAATGAGGCTCTACCTAGTACTTTCCTCAAGATGCGTTTCACCATTTGTATCAACCTCTCCCACCAACCACCCCACCAGGCAGCAGTAGGCGGATTGAATTTCCAACGAATCTTTTGTACAGCTGCTGCAGCTGAGATCTGTTCCCAATCGATGTCTGAAAAAGCTCTATCTGCACCAACAAAATTTTTACCATTATCAGAATAAACGGTCGTCGGTCTTCCTCTTCTCGCTATAAAGCGCCTAAAAGATTGGAGGAAGGTATCTGTTGCTAATGACGTCAATAATTCTAAATGTACGGCCCTGTACACTGCACAAGTGTACAACACAATCCATACCTTTTTTCCATTTTTCAAATATAAGGGCCCAGCTAAATCTACTCCAGTTATTTGGAATACTGCCGCATCTTGAACTCTTTCTGCTGGCAATGCAATAGGTTCTGACTCTGTCTTCTGTGCACTAAATATTTTACAACGCACGCATTTCTGAACTACTGCTCGAATGGTTTTCCTGGCTTTCAGGATCCAGTAGTCTTCTCGTATAGATGTCATCAAAAGAGCCACTCCTGCATGTAATAGCTCTTGGTGTTTCCAGGAGATCAATCGATGGACTACAGGATGGTCAGACGGCAAAAGAATTGGGTACTTAAAATTGACAGTATCTTCTCGATAGATGACTTGTGTTTTTACTCTGATGATACCATCTTCATCACGGATTGGTCTTAGGCTACGAATTTTCTCATTATTATTTTCATCAAAGCTGTCTTTCTGGATCAAAATCATTAATTTTCTTTCAGCTTGTTCTATTTCTAAACATGTAAGATCAGATACTTCTTTTAAATTCGGTTTTCTTGAATTACTTATGAATCTTAGAATCCATGCAATCAATCTTATTATTTTCTTGTATGATGAAAATCGTCGATAATACCAATCATTAGGTTTCGTGTTCTTGTTTAATGCTGAAATGACACTTTTCCGTTTCTCAGTATTAATAACTTCTTCATCTGGTGATTCGACACTTTGAGGCCAAGTAAATTCTGGCTCAGCCAGCCAGGCTGGTCCCTCCCACCATTTTAGCTGCAAGAACTGTTCAATGGAACAACCTCTGGAAGGAAGATCAGCCGGATTAAATTTTCCTGAAATATGTCGCCACTGATCTTTCTGTGACAAAGATCTGATTTCTTCTACACGATTCCAGACAAATGTTCCCCATCTATCATCTCGCTTTATCCAGCTTAAAGCTGTGGTTGAATCACACCAATAACAGATCTTCAAATTTGGAATTCTTAAATCAGCAATGACACGACTACCCAACCTGGCTCCAATGCAGCATGATAAAAGCTCTAACCGCGGTATAGTTAGGTTCTTAAGAGGAGCTACTCTTGCGCGTGCTTGTATAAAACTCACCAAAATTTCATTTTTCTTCTTTACTCTCAGAAAAATACAAGTAGCATATGCGTGTTTACTTCCGTCACAAAATATGTGAAGGCTTACATCATTTTCAAAATTATCTAGATTCATCCAGCGCTCAAGTTCGATGTCAGAAATTAATTTTATTCCCTGCACCCACTTCAAAAATTGTTTAGCTAAATTCTCTGGAATTAATTCATCCCACTTTAATTTCAACTTCCAGCATTCTTGTAGAATAAGTTTAGGGAGCAAAGTCACGGGTGATGCAAATCCCAAAGGATCAAAAACCTTCTGAGCCAATGAAAGTAGAGCTCGTTTTGTAGGAATAATTTGCTCTTCCTCAATAGGGCCGATTTTGCAAGATAGGGTATCGTCTTCTAGATCCCAGTTTAAGCCTAGTACTGGTATTATGTTAACTGTTGAAGTTTCAGACATAATTTGAATTGGATAATTTGACAGCCATCCCCTTAAATTGAATTTCGCGGAGGACAGTAACATTCTCGATTCAATTATGAACTTGTTTAACTCTTCAGTTGTGTTGAAACTACAAACACAATTATCTACATACAAAGATTCATTCAAAGTTTCTGCTGTAGAAACAAAATTGTCAGGTGTACTTTCCAGATGGTGTTTCAGAGTAGCCGCTAGTAAAAAAGGGCTGCAATTGATTCCGAAAACCACACGTTTATGTCTGTAAATTATATTATCCTTCCATAAAAACCGTAGATAGTCTCTATCACTTTCTGTAATACCTATCTGTAAGAATGCCTTTTCTATATCAGATACTGCACCAACAGGAAATTTCCGAAAACGATGCAATATTGTCGGAATCATTTCAATCATATTTAATCCTTTATCTAGACAATCATTTAATGAAGGAAAACCTTTCACATGAGCCGAAGCATCAAAAACCGGCCTTACTTTAGTAGTTTCACTCGATTCTTTAAATACAGGCCTGTGTGGCAAATAATGTATTTTGGATTTTTTATTATCGACCACCCTTTCAATTATTCCTGCATTTAACCATGTATCAAATACTTCATTATAAACTTCAGTTTTATTCAAATTTGATAACCTTTTCTTCGTTGCAGCAAGCCGTTTTTCGGCCAATTCTCTATTACTAGGTAAGCGTGCATTATCTAGTACCCAAGGCAATGCTACTTCATACCTCCCATCTGAATCTATTCTTATGTTTCTTTTAAAATGTTGCATAGTTTCTTCATGAATTTCATTTTTAGTTTTAGATTCCACCGGATCAGTTATACCAAGAATATCTAGCTTCCATAAGTCAGCAACGGAACTTTCGTTCCAAAGAGACGAAATAACCATAAGAGAATCATTTGTTTCAGATTTAATGCCTGGAATTTTCCCCATGAGAGTCCACCCCAAATGGGTCTTTACAGCAACCGGACCACTTTTTAAAACTTTAATATTTCCGGTGAGTAATTTTCCCGCCACATCGGAACCAATTAACAATTTAATTTCGTTTTCGGTTTTATATACATTGTTTTCAACATCCGAAATCTTAATACCATATTTATTTAATTCTTTTAACCAAGGTCCATTTGGCACCTTTTTTATATTAGAACAAATAACAGGAACATCTAAAACATGCATATCACATTTATAACTATTATCAATACTACTTAAATGAATTCTATATTTGTTGTGGTTTGTCTCACTTGTTTCAACACCACCAAATAATTTATGAATTAATTTAACTTCATCAATACTTTTATAATTCAAATACTTAATTACATCTTCTGATAAATATGAACGCTCTGAGCCCGTATCTATGACTCCCCGTACAATTTTTTCTTTGCCATCGTGCTTTACACGTACATGCAAAGTTTGTAATAACACTGATGGGTCGGAACCTTGAGTAGTCAAAACAGTATCACTACTCCCTGACTCATGTTTACGACTTTCTAATGCCGTATTACTCTCTTCATTACAAACATTTTGACACATTACAGCAAAATGCCTTTTACCACAATTTAAACATTTAATCTTCGATTTACAGTGACGTGAAATATGATTTTTCTTAAGACAGACAAAACAAGCCCCCTTTTTCAAAATTATACTTCGTTTATCTTCAAAAGAAAGCGAATTAGCTTTAAAACATTTTTCTGATAAGTGACACTTGTCACAAAATATACATGTTTCCTCATATTTCTTAATTAAATGTTTATCCTTAGATTTATCACTTACAAATAAATCAGTAGCAGTTGGCACAGAATTATATTCAACATTTTTAAATCTAGTAAAATTCTTAGATTTATCAAAACCAAAACTAGTACGCGCCAATAAAATACGTTCTTCAGACAACACTTCATTTTTTAAGAAATTAAGTATAGAATTTAATTCACTCTTACCTTGATCAGACTTCTCACGATCCCGTTCCCAAATTCGGAGAACATCATGAGGTAAACACGATTCCACCAACGGGAATAAAATGCTAGCGTATTTATCCTCTGTGACCCCAAGAGATTCCAACGATCTAAGTTTGGTTTCTAGGTTGTCATATAACGACGACAAATTACACTCTCTTTTCGATGTATTATTATTACACAATACCAGCTGCAGCAGATCGCGAACATAAATTTGTATCAGAGTGTCTTCTCTTCCGAATCTTTCTTTAAGATGTTGAATTACTTTAGCATAATTTTCAGCCGATATAGGATAACTTTTCACAATTTGAGACGCTTTCGATTTCGGAGTAATTGCTTGCATCAGATATACGAACTTCGAGTGATCGTCTAACACAGTGTCTTCGTGAATTTTCTTGAAGGTATTCCAAAATGTTAGCCACGATCTTGAGTCCCCATCAAACGGCTGCAAACTAATTTCAGGTAATCTAAGGGTGCGGGATCCCATTCTTTCGTTTTCTATCGAATTAGATAAAAGAGGCTGATGTTCGACGGTAGGCTTAACAAAAAAATGTCTTACACTTTGCTTCACTGTTATTAATTTTTCATGGTATTCCTCGCATGCCTCGAACTCTTTTACATAATCTTTTTCTGGAGACCCATTCGCCAACATAAAATTTAATATTTCGTCATCTGTGGAACGTAATCTTGATGCTTTGTCTACTAATTGATCTAAAAGCTCTTCTATTAGATTAACATCTGGGCTTGACTGGTTAATAGCTTCGTTTAAAGCATTTAAAGTCTTCGTAAATGCGCTTCTAAGGGGTGTTCTTTTTATTTTTAACGCATCCATACTTGAACAGTTTTCCACTTAAAAAATATTACTTCCTATGTCCTTCTGTTCGGGCGCCAAATTGTCGCAAATACATACATAGCGACTTTCGATAGCTTAAAACTACCCGTTTTAATACTTTCGTCATTTTTAAAACAATAGAAAATAATACTTTAATACGTGAAAAACATTCCTTTTAAAAAACATAACGAATATCTTTTTATTATCTCACTTCCGTGCCGACAAAACATTCTACAAAACCATTTCTACAACAACAACATTTTTTCACACAGCTTGGAAAAATACAGTTACAAAAACAAAAAACATCTTGCTCACACAGCTTAGAAAGATACATTTATGCAAACATCGCCTGTTAGTAGGAGCCAAGAATACGTTTAATTCAATTGGATTCGCGACACCCTGACTCCATGTGTTAACCTGACCCTGATTGATGTTATAATAATATTTATTAGAATAGTATATAAAGGAAAATAAAAGAATATTGTTCTCAAAATGTATAAGGATAAGCAGCTGCTTATGAAACAAGTGTGAAATATTTGTGAGTTTCGCCGTAAGAAATTTTCGTCATTTTCACATGGCTTGGATGAATGAAATAAATCACAATTACGAATCGCGATCCTCCATTGGAATTCCTCCTTTTTTTGGAACAAATCGCTGTTTCCCATGACATGCGATCTACTTTCATCCTGCGACGTGACAAATAAAAACTTCACGATTTTCCATAATTCACTTATGCTCAGGCGAGTGTATCTGAAGCAACCAATTTACGAGTTTTCAAGAACTTGTCAGCTGCTCTGCCAAAGCTGAAAAAAATGGCTGCCAATTTCTCTCGCTCTGTTTCACCTTATTAGAGCTGCCGTTGCTACTTACTCGAATTAAAATTCTTTATTAACCGGTATCTGTCATTCTTTTTTTAAGATTTTTTTTTTTTTTTTTGTCTTCTTTTAAGCCGAAAAAGAAAATTTACATTTTTCTGCAGGAGTGTTTTTTGTTTTGGTAGGGGGGGGGGGGGGGGGGGTTATAAAATTCTAGAGTATTTTTTCGATTTTTAAATGGACTTCAAATAAAAGTTATGCTCAGTTTGGCAATGTAATTTTTAGCAATATTATCCAGGTTACAAAACATAAGTGAAAATAATTTTTCATTATTGAAGATTCTAAAAGATTTTTCGCATTTAATATATACTAGGGCAGGGGTTCCCAAACTTTTAGACCGACGTTCCACTAAATCGAAGTTTATACTTCGGCGTACCACCTGGTATCGAACATAATGCATAAACTGTGAAAGTGGAGCTTCTCATATTTTGCTTGATTTCAAATGACCATTTTAAATAACTTTATTGCATGAAAAACCTATTTCACGAAATAGAAAGAAACTTACACAATTGGTACAGAAGAAGAGAAAATTTTGAATTGAGACTAAAATAAATAATGAATTATGTTTCAAATAAAACTGCACCACTGAAATAAGCAGTACAATAAATAAATAAATAAATAAATAATTGCTTTAACTCCTCCTGTTCGAACAAGCTCCTCCTACTTTCACAGATTCAGACTTTACCTTCAGATAATACAATTTAAAAAAAAACATGTTTAAACAGTTTTTCTGCTAATTAAAACTGTTTGATTAATTTTTAAATTAGGTCTCTATTTACAAATTTTAATTATTTCCCGTAAAAATATAATAATTACATGTGTTTAATTCTGGAAATCTGGTTGTACCATAAGTAGCGTGTGCGGATTTCAAAGAGTTTGATATAACAAACATTTCTAGTAACAGCAACAAAATAGTCGTTTACAGTCTTTAATTTTCATTCGAAAATTTCCAAAATGATAAATTCATGCCGTTTTGGATTTTATAATATTATGATGGTATTTCATTTTACGTACCAGCATCGCACTTTACTTCGCAGTACTGGTACGCGTACCATAGTTTGAAGAATCCTGTACTAGGGGATCCAACCCGGGCTTCCCTGGTTACAGAATATAGATGATAACCATTTTTGTTTAAATTGAAAACTCTAATAGATTTATTACATTTAATGTTTTTTTAGATTGTTCCCTAACATTTTTATCTGAAAAATATCAGTTTTGCATTCAAATAAAGCTTTGAAATTTATTAAAAGCGTCACTTTCGTATTGGCTTCGTGCCAGGAGTTAATATCGGAAGAAATTGCCTAAGATTTCGTTATATACGGCAGTCTTTTTGATTCAGATAATATCAGCGGTTTAAGCGAGTAGATCGATCGATTGCATGTCTGCTTTTGTGTTTTATTTATATTATTTTTCTTATTACTTACCCATCATACGTAGTATAGGGTAAGTCTTGTAATCGTTTTGAAAATCGAAAAAAATTTTTTGACGGATTTACACGTTTCAGACACTGGAGATTCCGAAAAACATATTTTTAGAAAAAAAATTTTGCCGTCCGTCTGTGTGTCTGTGTGTGTGTGTGTCTGTAAACGCTCTATCTCCCGAAAAAATTGAGATAGAGACTTGTAATTTGGTATGTACTTAGTATGTAATAATGGGAAGAAGCCTATTTCATTTCAATAACCTCGATTAACCGGAACATTTTTTTCGGACTCTCGAAATATTCGTTCTGATGAAAGGTATATAAAAATTTTCGAAATTGTTTATTTTAAGAAATGAATATAAAAGACAATAAAAAAACATAAATTTTGAATAAAGCATGAAGTCGATCGGATAATTAGTTGCCGAGATATTTGGAATCCTATTTTCCACACTCTTCGATTTTTCATGACCCTGTATTTCATCCAAATTTCACTTCAAAGATATATTTTAATTGGAAATTTGACGCTTAATCAGATGCAATAAACCGCTAGTTAACAGGATTATTATTTTTGGAGTTATAAGGAAAAACCTCTTTCAAGCAATTCAGTAATCGAGCCTTTAAAGTTTGTGACGTCATCAAGCCACGATTTTATTTAAATTGCAATGCATTTTATAAGTAGTTTACTCATTTTTATTTTAATATTTTACTTTATGCATATCCATGATGGGTAAGTATTACGGTGGCCCCCAACGACTAGTTTATTAACGTTTTCATTTCGTTATAAAATATTAATTTGCTTTTTAAGTTTGTTTATTATTTGTGTTTTATTTATATTATTTTATTTATTGCTTGATGAAGTTTTAATTTCACCATGGAATATTAGTTCGAAAGAAATGCTGAACTATTTATTCATAGTGTTTTAAGTCCAAATGGATTAATCTTTTGTAATAGTCTGCACGCGGTAGATTAAAAAAAAAAAAAAAAAAAAAAAAAAAAAAAAAAAAAAAATCATCATGCTTGGAAACAGTATTACAAATCATAATAAATAAGTAAACTGCGATACAGTTTTCAAACAGATTGCATTTGAAAGTATATATTTTTTCCTATACGACGATGTAAAAATTGAAAATGTGCGATGTTTAGAAGTTTAGAAAATTGTAGTTAAAGAGAAATTTAATTGCCAGGTGTTACCAACGTCTAAATGACGTCAGCGTTACGCACGAACACATTTGGCCTTGTTATAATTTTTTGTTTATTTATTTATTTCATTTAAATTTACAAATTTTCCTCCTAATTCATATCAGTTCTTAAATTTAAAAATAAATCTTACGAAATCTCTTACTACTTTGCATAATATTTAATTCCCTCATCACTCGCACGATTTTGAATCGCATGATGAGACACAAGCTTTTGTCCAAATTTTGGCAAACCTACATTTCAGATCTTAGTGATACTCACCTAGACGAGTTTGATTAGAGGATCATTAACAAACATTGGCTTGGCGATAATGCAGTATCGCCAAGATGCTGGTCGATTCCTTTTTGTCCAAAATCGTCTCAATCAATTTTTTTTATCCCGTGTGTCGCTACTCTCATAGAGGCACCCTAATGTGTTTAGAGTAGTTTGACGTGGCCAGTGTTCCCAATTCGGAATATCGTGAAAATCATTCATTATTAAAATTATTTGCTCTCCATTTCAACAATTAATATATTATTTAAACTAAATTGTTAGAACGCTAAATGTGAAAAAAAAAATCAATTTAGTAAACTAAACAAATAAACTGAAATAAATGCACATAGATCTGAAATCGGTCTGCCAAAAGGTTAATAAATCTCCAATCCCGACCTCAATTCTCTTTCAAGATATATTTTAGAAACTTTAAGCATATTTCTTTTCCAATTTTATTCAAATGTTTTTACAGCTATATCTGTTTTTGGTTACTTTTTTATTATTTATTTATTTACCTGGCCTGAACTCTGGAATACTTTTTTACTTGCCAATATTTTGTCGCATTTTTTATCGTCTGCAAATCCAGCTGCACTTTCCCTTTTGGAAGATTAATTAATTTTAATGAAAGCTTCGAAAGTGTTCTTTAGGATTATTATTTTTTTATCTACAATTCCAAGTACTTTTACAATATTCTGATTTTTAGTTCATTATTTTGTAACACGGGAATGCTTTTATTAACAATCGTAAGGTTTTTTTTTTTTCTTTCTGGTACTTTTATTATTTTTTAAGACAGTTTCTCTTATGAATTTCGTTTTTAAACAAAAAGATAAATAAAGCTGAGAAAGTTCCTGGTTTCTCTTTAATTAATATAATTTATTTTGTATCTTTTGAGTTTTTTGGCAGTGTTTTCTTACAAAGGGTTTTTTTTTTTCGGCTGAAGAGTTTTTTGTGGGGAAGGAGGGGAGCGTATAAAGTTACATGTAAAATTTTATTCGCTTGTAAGTTTTATATCGTGATCTTTTGCCTTATTATTTGGCTTAGTGTTAGCTACTTTTTTCCCCCTTTATATTGCAACAGCATAAAGTTAATAACACAAGATTTTAGCGATTTTATAGTATTTATGCCAGCAGGTAATAGATCTTGTATAGCTTTTGTTGCATAAAACGAGCGCTAAATGAACAGTTGCAATTTATATTGTTTCGTAACATTTAGTTTTTCCGATTCACAGATATCAAAACTTTTTTTTTCAGTTAATTTTTTTAAAAATAACGTTTTTTAAAAAATTAAGTTGTAATTTTATTATTATTATTATTTTAAAAGAAAATTTATTATTTAAAGATTTTATTTATATTAAAGAAATAGTTTTAAAAATGCTTATTGAAAAAAAAAAAATCCTTTGATCAGAGCTGATAATCATGCTGATTGCATATTAAACCCCGTGTGACTATCTTGCAATGGCATTTATATTTATCTCTTTAAATCAATAAATTGAAAAAAAAAACTATTCTGTTGAAGATTCGGGAAGCTGGGGTGATATAAAAACAAAGAAATAAAGTAAGATATGATAAATCATATCTCGTTATGTAATCGCCGCATTTATTCATTGTGTTTCTATTGAAAAAACATTCCACTATTTTGTAACCCTAAATAATAATTTAAAAAAAAAAAAAAAAAAACTAAAGGATTTGTGTAAGAATGTATATCGAAATAAGTTCATTGCAAAATTAGCCAATAAATTCTACCTTTTTTTCTTCTAAAATTATAGAAGTGGACGATTTTAACGAATTTTAAGATGCTGATTTCAAATATGTATGCAAAATATGCCCAGCACACATCATTATTATCGTTATTATTATTTTGTTATGATAAGTATACTGCTAGAGTTATAAAAGATTATTTGTTATTTTATTATAAAAAATATAATTAAACAGGCAGACAAAAAATGAACATTAAAGTCCGTTTAGGACTGGTCCAAAGGACCCAGCTCAAATTAATGGAAAAGTTGGACCTAGTGGAATTTAGCTGCAATTTTGATGCTATGACTGTAGAAAGATCTTAATTCGTATTACAATTGCCAACCTTTTTTTTTTTTTTTTTTTTTTTTTTTTCTCCTCCCAAGTCAAACTTAATTTTAACCAGAAAAAATTATTTAATAAAATGTTTCCTGCTTCAATGTGGTTCGAAACAGAGTTTTATTATTCAAAAAAATGTCTGGTTTTATTTGCTTAACTATATTATATTCAGGACTGCCAACTGCCACACGTAAAGTGTAGAAATTGCACATTGGTCTGCTTCTATTACACACACTACACATTGATTATTAAAAACTACACTTTTTTTTTCAAGTATTCACTTGATATTTTGGCTAAATTTTTTATCCCATGATGTTAAAATAAAAACGGATACTTTATTCAATTGATTCAAGATATTTTAAATGATGAAAAAGAAAATAATAATACTGAAGATATTTATATTTGTTTGAAGCTTTTTTTATTTTCTGATGATAGTTTTTTCTTCGTACTGCGTAAGATTTTAATGGGCTTAATAAATAAAAATTCATTGCAATATTATCGTCGTTTAGATTTTTCCACTTTGAACGTGTTCATAATTTTAGTGACTACACTTTCACACCTTAAAATTACGCATTTTCTGCATTTGAAGTACACAGTGGTACTTGCACAGGTTGGCAGCTATATTGTATAGTTTTTTTTTAATCAAATAAAACCAGAAATGTTATAAAATAATTAAAAAGGAGAGGAAAGAATAAACGCTTTCAGCAGACGAATCAAAAACGTTTCGCTCCTTGTTTGGTAGCACCTTCTCCAGAAGATATCCGCTCTGCCAAGTCCTCCACTCTTTTATATTTCCTGTCACCACACATATACTAAATAATTTTTTTTAGTTTCCCATTATGTTTGTGTTTATTTCTTTGAATGTCATATACGCCTTTTCGAATTCGTTACGCGTGCTATGCTTTTTACGCTGCCTGGCGGAGTATTAAGAGAGAGGAGTGGGGGGGGGGGGGGGTGAAATAAACCTCTTGACTTTTTAAAGACCTCGCGTGGGTGTCTTATTCTATTTTTGAAGATTTTAGCTGCTCTGCGAAGTATTATGAGCATGGAAAAAAAATATAGCCTTCATTTAAAATAATGGTACGAGTTCTGCTAAAAGTAGCATAATTAGAAAAGGCGAGTATTTTATGCATGTGTTTGGTGTTCTTATAATAGACAAGTTGGAAATTGTACGTTATACGTGACATAAGAGGTGCGTTCGTTTTATAACTAGTTTCACAATGTAAAAAAATCATCCTTATTATTTCAGTGAAATGAATTATATCGTCTGCTAGAAGCGAAATGAGCATGCCTTTTTATTAACACTTTCCAACCTAGTTGAAAAGTGTTTATGACTTCGGTTTGTCTGGCCGTCTGCCGTCTGTCCGTGCTCTAATTCCCGTAAATATGCTCGGATTGCTCTGCAATTTTTATATGTTATTGTCGTTATCTATAGCATGTTCCCTATTTAAACGGAAGTGTGTAGCACTTATAGTTTTTTACAGGGACACTCAAAATAATTCCGTTACATTGCGGTCTATGGGGAAAAATCATTTGCGGTTTATTTAAATAATGTTTCACAATTTTAAACGCATTGAAATTTATATATATCATTAAGGTGCATTAGAAGAAGCTTAATATGGAATAGGGTGTGCATAGAACTTATAGTTACTTTACAGGGACAGTCAAAAGAATTCCGTTACATTACATCTATGGAGAAAAATCGTCTGCGGTTTATTTAAATAATGTTTCCCTATTTTAAACGCATTAAAATTTATAAATATCACTAAGGTGCATTACAAGAGGCTTACAACAGAATATTGTGTGCATAGCAGTCATCGTTCATTGACAGGGACACACAAAAGAATTCTCAACTGTCTGTTAACAATCATTCCTGGAAGTGCGTTTTAAGTTACTGAACACGATTTTAATTTTAACTCGCTTTTTGTCTATTACGTGATGTGTATAAATTCTGTAGATCCTATACAGAGAAGCACAAAAGTTCGCGGACACATTTCCGTTTAGTGACAGAAACTCCAGACGGAAAATTTTAAACTGTGCTACGCGTTTCCTAACTGAACTAAAATTTAGCATCCTATGTAGTATATATACAGGTCTATAGATCCTATACAGGGCTGAATAAAAGTATTCGTATATTTTTCTGAATATTGTATATGTTGGAAATTCCTGAAATTACGTTTTTAAATATATTATGCGTTTTCCAAATTGTTTACTTAGATGTTATCTTTCAGCTTATTAAACAGTAATGATTTGTAAAATTATTTTGGAAGCGTTGGAAAGTGTTACATAATCTATGCTTGACGCATGATTTTTCGTTCTTGTTACGTATGCCACGTTTACAAATGCAAATTTCTTTTTTCTACACCAGACAGCGTTGTAAAATTCACCCTGGAGATCTTGCTTTGCGAATGATGACCTCCGTGGTTTAATATTTTTATGACTCATAATGAACGAATCTCCTGTGTTTATGGACTCTAATGGATTGAGATGTTCGGTTGTTAACGTAATTTCCACTGATGTTATATCAGCATCTATACATTTTTTGAATGTAACTCATCTCTCAGACAAACAATTTTTGTCAACGATCTTTCCAAAAATATCACTTTTATGCCATTTTATTCGAAAAAATAATTTTGAATAAAAATGGCCGCCTGGCCTATGAAAAAGAAGTGGTTTGTCTGTATTTGTTTTCTTCAGTCACATGACTTGCGGTTTTATTATATAGAGTACGTGCGATACGATTTAATAGAATAAAGAAAACTTTTATGAATATCTATCTTTTTAAGTTTTGATTCGATTTTCATAAAAATTGAAATAAATCGACAAAATTCTGCAACGATTCTATGTCTATTAAATTTCAAACCATTCGGTTGGGTAGTTTTTGCGCTGTTCTCTGCGGTCAGACGGACGTACGGACCAGACGACGACTCTAGGTGTAACGTATTTATTTAATTACGAACGCACTTAAAATTGTCTTACATTTGTTCTCAAATCCAAAAAAGCTAATTTCTGACACATTTCTGAATTCATTTTTGTTCGGAAACGTATAAAATTGGCATGTGTTCTTATTCAGAAAATATGTAATGGAGATGCGTTTTCCATTTTTTTGTAAAGGCCGAAGATCTTTCAGAAAATACTATCAAAGTCGGCGTTTTGAACCGAATTCCCGAAGTGGCTGCCCGAGAAAGGAGAAAGTGTCTTCACGTGACAAGAATCTCTTATAACGCGATAAGTAATTTATTTATGAAAAAATGGAAAACTCATTTCGATTCCAAATCGCTTCGATAGTCAGGATTCCAAATCTTATGCCTTTACGTTTGAAAATGAGTCAGAAAATGTCTCGGAAAGCTTTCCGTTGTCGAGCAGGCAATTTGAGAACCACATTTAAACGTTATTTAGCAATCGGTAATGTAAGTAAAAACTGTATTTAAACGATTATGATTATTTTTTTTTGTAAAAATTAATATATGTAATTCCTAAGTTTTATATGAATTTAGTAATATTCATAATTCTGTTCGTCAATCTAAAAATTGGCTAGATTACGTTTTTTGGCCGCTTCATTCTTCTTTAACACTTTCCCAACGTAGAGTCGAAAAGTGTTTTTTTTTAATTCGGTCTGTCTGTCTGTCTGTCTGTCCGTGCTCTAACTCGCGGAAATAGACTCGGAATGCCATTGTCTTTGGAGTTCCTGAGATGTAAAAAAAATGTCTTGTATCATCTTCTGAAAATTTACTGTCATGCTTTTTTTTTTTAATTGTTGTTTTAAAAAAAACTTTTTCGTTTAATACGATATGATATGTTTAATTATGTATGCTACAACGATACCACATTATGATTAACCCCTCACCAAAACTTAGTTTAAACATATCTCTGCGAGATTTTAAGATAAAATGCTGAAATTTTGTGCATGACACTGATTAGTGTATAGGGCACATTTTACTCATCGGAACATCTTTTTGTTCGGGGGCCGTATAAAAAAATTAAATTTTCATTTCTTCAAATTGAATTCTCTGATAATTTTAATATATTTTATGAAGTTCTGTACCTTTTTTTACGTAACTTTGTAATTTATACTATATGTCTATGATCAATATTTAAGGCGGTATTAAAAAAAAAAAAAAATCCACGACCAACAACTCAAAATTTTGACACATTTTTCGACTCATTTTTAAAAGTAAAAACATGAAACTTGGCGGTGTGATTTATAAAGAGATTGATAAGGGACCTGTTTTTTTTAATTTTTTGTTCAATTAATTAGTTAATTAATTTCGTTACAACCAATTATTTTCACAGTACCATCATTTTCTTTTTTTTTTTTTTTTCCAGCGCTATCGCTTCGGGAAATTCGGTTCAAAATGTGCACTTTGACAGCATTTTTTGAAATATATTCTGCCTTTATCAAAAAATCGAGGCAATACGGACATTAGTTTCTGAATAAGAGTTTTTTTATTGTCCTGGTTTTTTTTTCTAAGTTTTTGAATAAGAGAATCTGCCAATTGCATGCATTTTAGAACAAAAATGAATTTAAAAATAAGTCTCAAAATAAGCAGTTTGAATTTGAGTACACCCTTAAGAAATTAAAGCCGAAGTCAATGTTTTTCAGACACCCTGTATACGGTTAGATGTATAAAATACGCCCGCTTTCGTAAATCCCGCAGTACTATTAAACCAAACTGGAGATATAAGACAACTGACTAAACAAGAAATGAAACGCGTATCAATACATTGTTTCGGAAATCGGTTTGAAATATAGTACCTATAAAAAAATTCTGAATCTCTTAAGCTACTTTGTGAAATATACGTTTTAAAATCCCTGTTAATCCCTTCACATTTTTTTTTTTTCTTCTTTTGGTTTACGCGATATTCTTAAAGAGATTTTAGTTTTAAAAGTTTCACTAGAAAGAAGTGTAAAATGAGATCCCCTTTTTATGGTTTTGAAGGATGCTTCATCGAAAGATTATCGGGGAAACTGTCAAAGAAAACAATTTCGATTGGCTTGAAAAATGGCCCCCTTTTTTTTTTTTTTTTCCTTCTTTTTTTTTTTTTTTTTTTTTTCACTTAAAAAGAAAAAAAAAATCTTATGTTTGTTTATTGAAAGTTTTGTAGCGACTTGTACGGAGTGATATACCCTCATAATAATAATTTCAAGATGTAGTGATTTAAAAAAAAATAAAAAATGATTTTATGATTTAGTATTCTCGTCTTGTTTAGTACAACATAAAATTTTGTAAATAGTGAAACTCTACTGCATTAAAAAAAAAAAAATCCCTGACGGCTCGGCCTACAGGCACAGGTAGATTTCGAAAACGCAGACCGTGGGGCGCCTGTGCATTGGGAATTGCAGAAGAAAGACCTATTTCTCATGATGCGGCAGTTGGGTCCGCCCACTTCGAAATCTACCTCTGCCTGTAGGCGGAGCCAGCAGGGTTTTTTTTTTTTTTTGTAAGAGATTTTTTTTTTTTTTTTTTTAAACTTGTCAATGTAAAAGTTTTAGATAAATTAAGAGGATTGATAATAAATAATAAATTTAAGCGTATTTGATATCTTGTGAATGGACGAAGTTAAGAATTTTTTTCATCTGAAACCCCTATCCCCCCGCTTGGGGGCATTTTTAATGAAATCAGAAATCTGTCCTACATAAATTTTTTACCCTTTTCCTAGAAGTAATAATAACTTTAAACGGATTCGACATGTATCAAAATTAAGAAGTTATGGCTTTTTTTATGTTTTCACAAAAACCCCACCTTGGTTCGAATTTTTTACCCATTCAGGAACTTGACCAAGATTGATGCCGCTTGATTTTATGTATCAGTTTGGAATAGATTTGTGCAGAATTATGGAAGTTATCGTGTCCATAAAAAAAGTGATATAGATAGATAGATATAGGATAGATTCTAGGAGTCATGATCGGTGTAGATCTGCAAAAATTTTTCAGAATTCCAACTTAGGGGAGAATGTAGTAATTAGTATTTCTTACGAAATCTACCTAAGATTTGGGCGTCTGTGCCCCCCCGTGTGAGCATGCTTTTAATTTGGAGACAGCTGGAGAATGTTATTCTTTAGTAAAATGTCCTCTTGGTTCTAATACCAAACCAAACACATTGATTTTAACTTTTCAGTGTTTTCTTTGTACGATTTTTCTTTTCGTGCTCGATACTTAATTGTTTCTCTTTTTTTTCTTTTTCTAGGTGAGTTTTGTCTTGTTTTAATGTCTCCTTTTAAAGTGAACAATGGTGAGTGTTTGTATTATATGCATTGTGTGCTATTAAGCGTTATATGTGTTATATTACTGTGAAAATGTATAATGCGGGTAAATGTCTCCAAAACTGTGATCAAAAGAAAATACAGGGTTAACATAAAGAAATGATCGGATTTTTAAAAATTATATTTTTAAAAAGTAATTCTAATTACGCATGATAAATTATTAATTACGCATGATTAATAATTAATTACACATGATTATTAATTAGTAATTGCGCATGATAAAGTGATACATGAAAATAAAGAAAAACATTCCAAGTTATTGTTTTTTTTCCTTGCCGTCGCTAAACGTGGATTGGATGTTCGAGTCATGGTGATTTTACCCTTATATTCACATAACCACCAAGATCACCGGATCGTACGCCGTGCGATTTCTTTTTGTGGGGAATTTACATCAAAGATCTTGTTTACGAATCATCAATGCCGAAAACACTCAAGAACGCAGTGTAAAACTACAAAATGTGTGAAACGAAGTTTATTACAGATTAGATGTTTGTCCCATTACGAAAAGTTCACACATTTAGAATTGGAAAAAAAAAAAAAAAAAACCTTAGACTGTTTTTCTTTATTCTTATGCCATGTGTTATACTTTTGAAAAAATATATATTTTTTAATTTCTGCCGATTTCTGCTAACTTGGTATAGTAAAATCGAGCTAATGTGGAATGGGTCGGGTTGGGTTGCCCGGTTTTACTCGACTCGAAGCGCCTGCCTCGCCCCCCCCCCCCCCCCCTAAAAAAACGATGCAGGACTTTAGCGTATGGAATGATAACTTGAAGTATATTTCTGCGGATAGTTATAGATTTTTAGGCAGTATAATTCACTCCTTTTTGTAAGGAACACTATAAGACAGCAGATGTCTATGCATAGTTTTTTTTTTTCTCCCTAACATAACGGCAAAAAATAGGGTCTAGAAAATAGCAAAACAGCGATAATTTTTATATATCGAGAAAATGTTCATTTATGCGTAATGTTTTAGAACATGTAACGTTACATGATTTTGCACACATACTTTCAAGATGTGGACTCAATTTTAACTAAGAATGTACATAAATCACAAAAAAAAAAAAAAAAAAAAAAAAAAAAAAAAAACATGTTATATAGGATAATAACCCCTCTCTTCTGATGATAGGTTTCTGTTTTATATATTTCTCTCAGAAATGTCCATATATGTAGCTTATGGAATGCGAAACAACCTCTACCTGTGTTTCACTTTCCTCTGGTTGCAAAATTCATTCCGGTCTAGCACGTGAATCGAATGTTTCTTCTCTTGCCAAATAGGTCACCAACATCACTGGTCCTGCACGGATTTAGCCAGCTACACAAGCATTTTCTTTGTTTACTACACTCTTTGAGAAATGATGATCCTCTGGAGGGGAAAAAAGCATCATGTTGTATAGTATAGATGATGATAAGCGAGGTAAATTTGACTTGTCCCAGTTTTAATTCTTTGAAAATGGTTCGATTCGCGCGTTCCATCCATTTCTCAAGTTCGCAGCCTTGGCACAGTGGGCACGAAATTCGGTAGGCGAAGATGAATTGCATAAAGCCAGTTTCTGAAACCCTGGAATTTATTTTTTTTTTCACCGTGGACTGGTTGCTATGTTATCGAATTCCAGTTTGATAAACTAGCTATTTTTAAATGAAAATTTGTATACGGGTGATAGGGAGCTACAATTTTCTCATAGAATTCAAAATTAAACTCTGAGGGACAGATTGAGATTCAATGTTCTGAGGTTTTGGGTTAGATACCCTTAGATGGCCGAGCATCGTTCAATTAGATTATTTTACTCCAATGAGAAAGTGTCTATTTTATGGGGGTTCCGTATCTGGATGGTCACTCTGTATACATCCCCCCCGGGGGGGGCAAAATCAACAAAGAAGAGTGGGGAAACGAATGACCGTGATCCTCAATGGATTGTTGTGGCGCGGAGTTTTAGTTCTTACCATAATCAATCCAGTTCATTCCTACAAGCATCAAATTTTCATATTTTAATAAGCTGTTAATCTTCCTATAACTTGACTGATTTAAAAAAAAAATAATTCCATTATTTGGTGGGAGTTTTATTAGCCACACACAGGGTGGCTTATTCTTTCAATCTCTATCATTTTTCATGTTTATGAAAAGTCACAGCAATCCATCGTTGCCACAGGTTAATCTCGGAAAATGAAACATTTGAAGTTACTTAAAAAAATAATAACTCGAAAAGTATTTGTCACAAAATTGTTTTACAAACTGCGTTAGAATGGTAAAAAATTGTATTTTTCTTGATATAAATTTCAAATCTAATGATTATGTCGTTTTTCAAATATTAGATTTCAAAAATTACAAAACTTCACAATGGAGTACCGTAGCGAAACTTTTACGCGTAAAAAGATAATGATAAAGGCATTGTGGCTCGACGTGTATCGTGTATACTGGCCATAGCATGAGTAACGAATTATAGTAAACTTATTAGTCTGTTAAAATATAAAAGTGAATTATGTATATACATTTTTAAAAAATAAAGAAAAACATTTTATCACAAACATCAACAAAATTTTTTCTTCTATTTATTCCCTTATTCCAAATATATCGTTTTATCGTCTGCTGCCATAGCAACATGAATTAAATTTCATTAAAAAAAAATTGCTCAGTGGTAGAAAAATATTTTTCTAAATCGAATGGTTATTGAACAACTCAACACTTTAACAGGGGAATTTTTATTTGTTATTTAGATATTTTAAAATTGTTTGCTGTCATTGCGTTTTTATTCTGAGTTACAGAAGTTCTGAGTTTATTTATTTTTTAAATAAAAGCCGTGTGTGGCAATCTATATTCGGCCTTATAGCAGAATTTCCCCCTCTTGTATTGTTAGCTTCACTCATTCGGGCTATTCATGGACGGTTTTATTATTATTATTTGCTTGTAAATGTAATACATTTTTAAGAAAAAACATCCCTAAAATGAAAATTTTTTATCAATTTTCAATACATTATATTATTAAAGAGTAATAATCAGATAAGAAACAATTAACTAACAGAAAACAAAATTATATGAAAGCATGTACAGTGTCTCACATAAGTGATGGGACACTTGTGCTTTACAAAAGGAAACTAATCAAATAAATTAAAAAAACATGTACACATTTTTTTGTGAGTGTGTTTCATACTTAAATTTAGTAAAGATTATTACATAACATACATTTTGTCAAAATATTAAAATATTAATTTAATAAAAATACAAATGTTTAGAACGGAGCAAAAAATAGCTCACATAAGTGATGGGACACCATTATATATGCAACAAAAATCGTCTGAAATAAGCAATAAAAATATTTTTGGGGGTTTTATTTTTACTTAAAAGCAATTGGCAATAATTTATAAAATCGTCTGCAGTATTTCTCTCCAGTTTGTTTTGGAATTTTTGTGTTTTTTAGCTCTGTGTAGCCATGAATGCTAAACGAAAAGAAACTTCGCCTGAAATTCGAAAATTAGTTATTAATTTGCATATTGAATGTGGAAAATCTATTAGAAAAACTGCTGAAACAGTTAACTTGAGTCGTTCAACAGTTTTCAATATCATTAAACGATATAAAAAGAATCATATGATTCAGGATAAAAGAAGACCTGGCCGACCATCAAAGCTATCTAATGGAATAAAGCGAATTATCGTTCGAAATATTAAAAAAAATCCAAGAATTAGTGCTTCAAAAGTTGCTGCTGATTTACAAGCATTATATGGAATAATTGTTAATCCTGAGACTATTAGAAGGGTAATTCGATCTGCTGGATATCACGGTAGAGTAGCCAGGAAAAAATTCTTCGTAAGTGAAAAGAATAGAAAACTCAGACTAGCTTTCGCAAAATCCAACATAAATAAGAATTCTGATTACTGGAATAAAGTTATATTTGCTGATGAGAGTAAATTTAATATATTTGGTTCTGACGGTAGAATCTTGGTGTGGAGAAAACCCAGGGAAGAATTTCGCAAACAGAACTTTGTACCAACAGTAAAACATGGTGGAGGAGGAGTTATGGTATGGGGGTGTATGTCGTCCGCTGGAGTTGGTAATCTTGTTTTTATTGACAGTATAATGGATCAGTACAAGTATATTGATATTTTAAAGCAAAATTTGAAATCTTCAGCACGAAAATTGAACCTTCATAACGATTTTAAATTCTACCAGGACAATGACCCCAAGCACACTGCTCTGAACGTTAGACTCTGGCTGCTATATAACTGTCCTGAAATAATAAAAACACCACCACAATCTCCAGACTTAAATCCCATAGAGAATATTTGGCAAGAATTGGAATCAAGAATTCGCAAACACACCATTTCTTCAAAACAACAACTAAAATCGGTGCTTCAAGAAGAATGGGGTAAAATCACTCCAGAAATCACAAAAAAATTAGTCGAATCCATCCCAAAAAGATTAAATCATGTTTTAAAAGTAAAAGGAAATCCAACAAAATATTAAAACCTTTTAAAAAGTAAAATTTTTGGATAAATATTTGATGGAAAAGTAAGTGTCCCATCACTTATGTGAGCCATTTTTTGCTCCGTTCTGAACAATTGTATTTTTACTAAATTAATTGCCGAAACGTCAGTGAAGGCTTACTGTTGAGACCCGAAAAGTTTTTGGTTTCTGTCTGTCTGTCTGTCTGTCTGTCTGTCTGTCTGTTTGTCTGTCTGTCTGTTCCGCGATACCTGCCGTAAAAATGATCCGATTAGGTTGATTTTTGGTGGGTATGTTGGTGAGATACCCGGAATTAGCTGTATAGTTTTTGGTTAAATTTGGTTCATTCGTTCGAAAAATATAGAACATTTCTTTTTAAATTGTAATGCTTTTCTATGGGACTGCAGACGATTTTCAAATTTCATTTTTAACTGAAATGGAAATCGCATATTTGAATAATGGATTTCAACGTAAAATTATGGATGTTGATTTTCGATATAGAGGTTTTAAATATATCCAATAATTTTGAAAAATTGAGGATACATTTATTAGAATTGAGATATTAATTGTTTAAATGATTGGAAATTTTTTTGCATCTGTTCCGGAAATATAAAACTTTTATTTTCATGTTTTTTACAAATTTTAAAATGCATTTCTTTTTACTTTGCTCTTTAATTTATCAGTTGCCTAGCAACGATATTTCAAAGAAGATAAAAATAATAAAAGCAACACGCACTATTTTGTTCCAATAATTTATTAGCAAAATAAGTTATTTTTGTATTCTATTGACATAAATGAAGAATTTATTTTAATACAAGTTTTTTTTTTTTTTTAGCTAAAAAGTTACAAGAATAAGAAGTTCATAAGAATTTCAGAATATCATTGCATAAACCGTGTTTAATTTAACGTTTCTAATTTCTGAAACCTCCGAAGAATTGTATATGCCTGTAAATATGTATGCAATAGAAAAAAATTAAATTGGGGATTGTGAGATGCTAAATAATATGAAAAGTGAGATTAAAAAACAGTGACTTGAGCTGACGTTGAGGCTCCTGATCTGCAGATTTACTAGTATTTTAATATTTTGACAAAATGTATGTTATGTAATAATTGTTACTAACTTTAAATATGAAACACACCCAAAAAATTTTTGCACATGTTTGTTTATTTATTTTATTGCAGTTTTTTTTTTATAAAGCACAAGTGTCCCATCACTTTTGTGAGACACTGTACGTAGTTTAATCTAAAATTTGAAATCTGGAATTAATTTAAGATCTGAGATCATCCATCTGATATTTTAATTATTAACTTTAATTAAGTTTTAACTTTCTAATTTAAAACTTTTTAATTAAATTTAATTTAAATTTCTTAATGTTAAATTTGAAATCTGAAAATTGAATGCAAGAACGGAAAAATTATTGCTTCAAACCATAGCTTTCAGAACCTTGTTTTTGTTTGCCTTTTTTCTAAAATTGACTTTAATAAACCAGAAGAAATTTTAAAAAAGACCTCCAATCTTTTCCAAGACAAAAATTAATTAAGGAAGGAGTCCTCTTATCTAACTTATCGAGTCCGCTCGCGTGTTCTTTTATCGCGGAGCGATGAATGATAAGATAGAATTGCCGGACTTTTTGAATGGTGGTTGCGGTGGTGGTGACGTGCGGCTAATGAGGAATCAATAGCGCCCGCCATCTCTCCTTAATGAGTCCGATGGCTTCGACAGTCGGCTGCGCATGCGCGAAATTGCGACAGGTGCTAATGAGAATTCTTGGTTAATTTTTAGAAACGTTCAAATCTGTTGTTCATTGAAAGTCTATAAAAGTGTAGCTGTTGAAGAATTTCTTTTCTTGTTTCATCATTAAAAAAGATTCGGATCCATGCAGGTTCACGAAACTTCTGAGGGTCCTAAATTTTTCTCGGAGCTTTAAGTGCTTTTTTTACTTTTGTTGTCGACGCCTATAAATTAATTGATCGGGTGTGGATTTTTTATCCCTAATGTTATAATTAAAAAGTGTGTTTTAGTCTCAAAATGACACATTAAAAAAAAAAAAAAACCCAGTCGGATGTGCCAATTCCAGAACTTTTTCCTATCTCAAACAGGTTTCACATACATCAAAAACGAATCACAACCAATTTATATCAAGGTCTAACTGAATCTAAAGTTTTATTAAATTCCGTGCATTAGTTCTTTGCAGCATAGCAGCGTCACCTGTTGGGTGATTTACACCAAAAACAAATCAGCACCCATTTATATCAAGGTCTAACTGAATCTAAAGTTTTATTAAATTGTGTGCATTAGTTCTTGAGATAGAGCACTTACAAAATTTTTGTCACATACAGACAGACATTTTCTAAAAAACAGTCAAATCGTGTTCAAGACCTTCTAAAACGTATAAATCCGTCTAAAACCGGGAGTGGAAAATTTCCATGAATCCAATACTTTCTTCTTGTAAAGATAGAAGAAAGTAATATGTTGTTTACCTATGTTCACGTTCAGAATTATGTATTTAAACTATTTAATCACCAAGGAGTAGTGCCACCGCAGGACCCCATATTCTGGCGGAATTGCACAACATGCGTCAGTTAGGGGACATTTTTGTAACCTTGTAAGCCAACCTTCTCGAAATAACTATCAATTCTCCATTAAACATTTTTAGCTGCGTATAATTGAATTTATACATGCAAGCTAACGAAATAATATTAATGTTAGTAATGTTAATTTAACATGTTTGTATGTAAAAGTTGTTTGTTGAACACGAAAATGTTTACTTGAGAATTGGATAGTATCCGTAACCGTAAAACCGATATTCCAGTTTGAGAAAACGGATGAATACACTCTAAAAACGACTCAGAAACGTTTTCGAAAATCAGCGGTAGCAAAAGAAACTTTGTTATAACTGCTCTTTTAAATCTCGAAAATATGTTCGTTTCTAATGATAAAGAACACTTTTCGGAATCGTATGGAACTCGGAAGAGATTATTGTATATTTCCGTTCGTAGTGAGGTATTTTCCTAGATTAAGAAACATCATTCAAGTGTTGAACAAATTGGTGGGATACCAAAAAAGCATAAATAACTTCTTAATAACACCATAAAATAAGGAATGCGCTAGGCCTTTCGAAAGAAGTGCGACCACTTTCAAGGCAGCAGCAAGACTCGAGGCGCTTTCCTTATTTTATGGTGTTATTAAGAGGTTTTTTATGCTTTTATGTGAATGTGGTTAAACTTTCCCACCAGATTTACATAGCAACAAGCGGTTCTCACGACTATATTTTTTTATAGGCTGCGACGTCCACAGACGCAAGCCACAAGGAATGCTGCGATACATTTTTTGGCATCGCCAGCCTGGGAACGGCAAAAAGTTCAGATTTTAACTCGACATGAAAAGGATCGGACGGATCCAGGGTGCTCTCGAGACGGGAGACCGAATTCGGCACGATTGAAATGGGCCCGAAACACGTCCAGATTATACCGAAATGCCTGCAGTTAGATGACTACAAATCCTCCCTTTTCCTCCTCCAGTTTTGTAAATAATACTGTTTTATATTTAGCATTAAGTCCGAAACCAATTAAACTCCTGTTATATGTTAATTATAGCCTCCGTTTCCTTCAATTTCAATATCTCCATTTATGGTATCACACCAGTTTGTTCAATACTTTAATGAGATGTTTCTTAATGTGCCTTGCTCCTGCCTTCAAAGTGGTTGCACGTCTTCTTTGCGCCTGACGAAGAAAGACAAAGTTCTTTCGAAAGGCCTTGCACATTCCTTTTACGGTGTTATTAAGAAGTTTTTTATGCTTTTAAGAAACATCTGTCTTTTTTACAGCGTGTGTACATGATTCTACATAAAGGTAAAACTCGACGAGTGACATCATACTTTTTTTGCAATAGGATACCGAATATCGTCAAATATTATTAACTAAAACATCCGCTCCAGTATCGGCGTATCTGGCACTGGATTGACGTCTCGTAGCTCTCCGTGACGGGACGAAGCTTTCTATCGCGGAGAGTCAGCTGTTTCGAATACGGGCACTTAACATCTGATCTGTCGAACAGAGACGATTGAAAGCTGCTGCCTTGAAATCCTACCTTGAAGTTCCGTTTCTAGAGAATGAATTAGTCGTTTTCTACTTTTCAAGTGTTTTATGTTTATCGAGTAAATTTCTCTACGTGGAAAGGATATTCATACGATCAAAAAAAGTGTGAAATAATTGTACATATATCTAGGATGTTGCTTGCATTCTTGTACGATGTTGTGATAGTATGTTATTGTTTTAAATCTGATCGTGAATTTTTCTCAAGTCATTTGTAATATGTCTGTGAAAAGATAGAGCCTTGCATCATTTTATCTGTAACGGTCAATATTGGGTATTGAACTTAAAGATTTAGTTCAACTAGGCTATGACAAATTTCGAAAAATGTAACCCTCCTCTATTTTTTTACGACATTTCATTAAGAATCGAGTGTTTTTCTAGAATTTATAGGTATTATTTCATCATCTACTTCTTCATTCTGGTAATTAATCAACGTAAAAAGTTTTTGCTGGATTTAGATGACTCTTATTTATATAAAATGTTCTCTTCGAATGTGTCTCTTTGTTCCAAGCAAGACTATTAGTGAATATATTTTAATAATAGTTAAGAAAAACAGCTGAAGAACTTTTAATCGGATTCAGAGTGTTTTTATCGTGCAAATTTTTCGACATAGAAAGTATATTCATTTATGATTTTTTTTCCCCATGCGTATATCCAGGATGTACAATTTTTGTAACATTGCTGGATTGACGCTGGAATGTTATTGCTTGGAATTTTATTTCTGAATTAATCTAATTTATATTGCTGGAATGTTATTGCTTGAAACGTGCTCGTGAAGTTTTACTACAAAAAAGTTAACGTGGAAGTGAGCGATTCTCAATCTATTGTAATGGGCCTGTGAAAAAGTTGCTCGTTTTTAATCGAACTATACATATTCAGTTCAGCAACGCTGTGAACAATTTAAAAATTTAAATTGTCTGAAAATTTTATAATTTTTTTTTTTCAATTAAGCCTTTTTTATTGGATTTTTTATTCATTATAAACTACTTCATTCAGAAATTTTTCATTGTAAAAAAATATATATATTTATTGGATATGGATATACCTTATTAACGTATTGTCTTCAAATGTGCTAATCTAATTTCGCTTTGTCGAAATATTATCCGATTTCATTATAATCGAACTTAGCTGGATCACCCAATTCAACGAAACAGTTATTTCATTGCGAAAATAATAATTTTCACCGAATGTGGCCAGTGAAGGCAATCAAAAGGCATTTTATTACTTCAATAGAATTAGTCTTAGCTTTGTATTGCATTTTCCTGTAACAAAAAAACTTAATAACAATTTTCACTGAATTTCATTCTGATGTCCACATTTGTCTTGTGCAACTCCATTAAAATTGGAATCGACTCTATCATCTAATTCTGCGAAAATGTTTTATTCTACATTACTGTGACAGAACACTGATAAGTTTTCCTCTAATTCCATGAAAATGTTCTATTCTACGTTAATTGTGAAAAAATACGGATAAGTTTTCACCTAATTTGATAAAACAACTTCAGTAAAATCAGACTTGGCTGGGATCATCCAACTCGATGAGGAAATTCTTGGTGATGTTTTAAGCAGATTGGTTGAATTTCTTCAGACTGAATCTATCCGCCAGTTCAAAGCGGTCAAATTACAGTGTTGAATATATAACATTGTTGAACTGCTATCTCGACAGCACCATGCTTATCCTGACGGATGGAATCGTATACGGTCCGAGACACTTTGCGTGCTGCGACAGAGAGAGAAGATACCCATACGGCTGTCTTCGTAGGATCAACCTCCCGACAAGACCCATTGTTTGGTGAGATTTATTTGGTTGATAATATATTGTATATCCGTTTTAAATTTTAACCCCCTTCCTTTTTAACGCTTTCTAACAAAGTTGAAAAGTGTTTAAGAATTCGGTTTGTCTGTCCGTCTGTCCGTGCTTAACTCGCGTAAATAGACCCGAATTGTCATGCAATTTTACACATTATTGAATTTTACTATACAATGTTCGGTATTGAAAATGAAGTGTGTAGCATTTATAGTTCCTTTACAGTAGGGGTGCACAACCTTTTTAAGCGAAGAGCCACTTACAAAAATGACTGGGTTGTCGAGGGCCACCATCAGTAGAATTTTGTTTGCAGGAGGTGTGACCGGGGGGAGGGGGGCTAGGTTCCTTCCTTCCCATTCAACGTATTCAGTTCTGTTGGTATAAGGATATATCAACAGTTTACATTTGTATTTATACAAGAGATATAGCTAAGATTATTTTCAGAGAGTGAAAATACTCCTTGACTTTATTTGAAGGAGTAAATTTAGCTTTAAAGATTGAAAACTGAAAGGTGGGGAGGTGGAGAAATTGTACTTCTTAACATATTCAGTCATAAAATGTGGATATCAAGAAGGAGTGCACAACTTTTATAAGAGGAAAGTCAGTCACAAAAATGACTGGATTGTCCGTAGGGTGAACAAAATTTTGTTTCGGGGAAGGAGGGGGAGGATCGGCCTAAAAGTTCATAAAAATGGGGGCTAATTTTAAAAGGAGAGTTAGCTCCCTATACTCAACCATCTCCTTAGTCAGTATAACCCATTTCAGTTGGCAAGGATAGAAAAATCTTGCATTTATTTTCCATGCGCGATTGACAATATTCATAGTTTTTTTCCTAGTGATTGACAAAATTCGCGATTTTTACGCAGACGATTGGCGAAATTTACAATTTACACACACCCGATCGGCAAAAGTAACGATTTATACGCGCCGATCGGCAAAATTAGCGATTTTTACGCATACGATCGACGGAATTTACGATTTATACGCACCTGATCGGCAAAATTCACGATTTTTACGCGCCCGATTGGCAAAATGTACGATTTTTACGCGCCCGATCGGCAAAATTCGTGATTTTTACTCGTCTAATCGGCGAAATTTGCGATTTTACACACCCGATCAGCAAAATTCGCGATTTTTACGCAGACGATCGGCAAAATTTACAATTTACACGCACCCGATCGGCAAAATTCGCGATTTTTACGGGCCCGATCGGCAAAATTCGCGATTTTTACGGGCCCGATCGGCAAAATTCACGATTTTTACGGGCCCGATCGGCAAAATTCACGATTTATACGCGCCCGATCGGCAAAATGCGCGATTTATACGCATACGATCGGCGAAATTTATGATTTATACGCACCTGATCGGCAAAATTCCCGATTTTTTCGGGCCCGATCGGCAAAATTCGCGATTTTTATGCAGGTGATCGGCGAAATTTACGATTTATACGCACCCGATCGACAAAATTCGCGATTTTTACGTGCCCGAACGGCAAAATTCATGACTTTTACGAGCCCAATCGGCGAAATTCGTGATTTTTAAGCGCCTAATCGGCAAAATTAGCGATTTTTATGACCCCGATCGGCAAAATTCGCGATTTTTACGTACCCTATCGGCAAAATTCGCGATTTTTACAGGCGTGATCGACAAAATTCATGATTTTTACACCCCCGATCGGCAAAATTCGCGATTTTTACCTGCCTGAACGGCAAAATTCATTATTTTTACGCGCCCGATCGGCGA
This sequence comes from Maratus michaelseni, assembly GCA_963931845.1. NCBI lineage: Eukaryota > Metazoa > Arthropoda > Arachnida > Araneae > Salticidae > Maratus > Maratus michaelseni. Next base: position 467,944,830 of record OZ007587.1, read on the forward strand.
AATTCGTGATTTTTAAGCGCCTAATCGGCAAAATTTGCGATTTTTACGCCCCTGATCGGCAAAATTCGCGATTTTTACGTATACGATCTGCGAAATTTACGGTTTATACGCACCTGATCGGCAAAATTCGCGATTTATACGCACCCTATCGGCAAAATTCGCGATTTTTATGGGCCCGATTGGCAAAATTCACGATTTTTACACAGGCGATCGGCAAAATTTACGATTTATACGCACCCGATCGACAAAATTCATGATTTTTATGGGCCCTATCGGCAAAATTTGCGATTTTTACGCCCCTGATCGGCAAAATTCGCGATTTTTACGTATACGATCGGCGAAATTTACGATTTATACGCACCCGATCGGCAAAATTCGCGATTTATACGCACCCTATCGGCAAAATTCGCGATTTTTATGGCCCCTATCGGCAAAATTCACGATTTTTACGCAGGCGATCGGCGAAATTTACGATTTATACGCACCCGATCAAACAAAATTCGCGATTTTTACGCATACGATCGGCGAAATTTACGATTTATATGCACATGATCTTCAAAATTCGCGATTTATACGCCCCCTATCGGCAAAATTCGCGATTTTTATGGGCCCTATCGGCAAAATTCACGATTTTTACGCAGGCGATCGGCGAAATTTACGATTTATACGCACCCGATCGGCAAAATTCGCGATTTATACGCACCCGATCGGCAAAATTCGCGATTTTTATGCGCCCTATCGGCAAAATTCACGATTTTTACGCAGGCGATCGGCGAAATTTACGATTTATACGCACCCGATCAAACAAAATTCACGATTTTTACGCAGGCGATCGGCGAAATTTACGATTTATACGCACATGATCTTCAAAATTCGCGATTTATACGCCCCCTATCGGCAAAATTCGCGATTTTTTGCGTCCGATCGGCGAAATTGATCCGCGGGCCACCAGTAATCCGATCGCGGGGCAATTTTTTCCCGCGGGCCACAGGTTGTGCACCCCTACTTTACAGGGACGTACAAAAGAATTTTGTTACGTTACGGTCTATGGGGAAACAATGTTTGTGGTGTATTTTAATGATGTTACACTACTTCAAACCTATTGAAATTGGATATATATCACTGAGGTGCACGACTAAAATATACTTGCTATACAAAACGATATTTCAAACATAATGAAATTAATATGAACTACTGAGGTGGAATAAAGCATGTATTTACTGGAGCATACAATGAATAGCATTTATAGTTCAATTACAGGGACCTACAAAATAATTCCTTTACATTATGATCGGGGTAAAATCGTTTGCGGTACTTTTGAACGTGTTATGGTACTTGTAACAGAATGAGATTTAGAAGGATCACTAAGAGACAGCCATTGTTGAAAATGGATTTTTTTCTGAGTTATGTATTTTTTAAATTGCTTATTTAGATATCTCATTTCATCGTATGTAAAAATTAAATTTCTTAATAATATTGTTAGCGTTGGAAAGTGTTTCATAATCTGTACCGGATGCAAGAATTTTCGTTACTTTTTTTTCCCCGTAAAGGGTTAAACACTGACCTCCCCACACACGACTAACTGTTTTTGTTGGCAAGATAGTTTCTTTTAATATCTCGTATCTATTTTAAATATTTTGATAACGCGTTATTTTCGTGCTATTCCCTTATCAAACGTTTTGCCAAATTGGAATCGTTAGATAGATATTGAGAAAGAAAAATAAGATGATTGCTTTCGACCTTACACCGTTAAATTTCAACGGATCTGATAGTCTGTCTCGTGCCGTATTGTTTACCAAGCAAAATTTTCTCTTTTTATTTGCGGAAGATAACTTGTTTTTATTTTTCAAGATTGTTCTTAAATGCATGTTTTATTTATAGAACGGAAGTATCAGTATAGGCTGCAGATTTCTGATTGTGAATTGATAAGGGAGGGGAAATCATTGAAATCTGTTTCTAACCCGTGTAGGTGCAATTTCTTGTATGAATTGAGAAGAGTAATTAATATATTTCTTTGGAATGCTAAAAGGTGTAAATTAACAACATAATATACAGTAAAATAACTTTTATTGGGTTGTTGACATGTTTCGGCTCACTTCGAGTGATTTTCAAAAACAAATGAGAATATTCTGTAATTGCACGTGTATGTTAACAATCTAATAAAAGTTATTTTACTGTATATTATATTGTTAATTTACACCTTTTAGCATTTAAAAGAAATATATTATTACAAGGTATTATAATTTATTTTATTTTTATATAAGAGTAATTAAATTATATTTCGCCCGATGTGTAAACTCAAAAGATGCACACTACAACAGTTCAATTTTATTCATACGAAAGCATTATTCACTCGACTTGCATTGTAAATTAAACTGGAAATCGCATTTACATAAACTAATTACAAATACATCTAATCAGATGCTAATGTACACTAAACTAGTTGCAGATTATAGACAAAACATATAGAGGTCTTTGTCAAAGAGCTTGTGAAAAATACCTCTTGAGTTACAAGTTGTCTAAAATGATGATTTTTTTTCAGGAATTGCAAAATTTTAATTGTTATAATTCAGCCTGCCTTATTGTTTCTGGGCATATTTGGAAATAGCATGAACACACATAAAAAGTCCATACTGTATCGCTTTCCCTTCAAGAGATATATTCTTTTTAAAGTGGCCTGTTGACCAATGTTTCAGTAGTTTAAAAAAGTAGTGATAAATCAGATACATCCATACAGACATACTATGATATGAGAATCATATATTAATTTTAACCTCCCCTATCCTTCATTTAATTTATATTTTTCCCCTTCCTCTTTCAAAAATTTAATTGAGTTATCTTTAACTACAAACAATAATCCCGCTGTAATTTATTCTCTTTCCCTTTTCATTTTCACTTGTGCTCGATCACTAATATCTCACGGCTTTTCGATTAAAATAAAAAGAAAAGAATTAGATCAGCACACATGCCTTTTTGTAACTTACTTTCCGAAACCAAACTGATAACACAATGTGTTCATAACGCATTTTTGTGGCCACAAAGTCAGTTAAAAGTTATGTGAATCTTCCATTCGGCCCAAATGCATGCCCTTATTTGGTAGTGGTAATAACTCAATCACTCACACCCAGGTCTAAAAATATAGTCGGATTGTTAAATGCACAAGTTGTTTTGTCTCTCAAAAATTCCAGTCGCGTGAGAAAATGTGCGTTGGTTATAATCTTCATGGCGATACTAAATTTCGAAATGAAGTGCATTCTTATGCCAAAAATCTAGCAACCTGGCTCGGCAAATGTCATTAGTTATGCGGCATCTTCATCTGAAAGTCTTCTCGCCTAGACAATTATTAGCAACCCTATTTGGCGAGATTCTTGTCAGTCGGACTTCCAGTGGAGTCCCGATAACAGGTCACTCCTCTGCTAGCCTTCCTGCTGTTAATTTCATCCTTCCCTGCTAACTTGCCCCTCCTCGGTAGTTCTCCGGGAGTGGAGAGAACGGAAAGTTTTACCCGGCCGGCGTAAGCCTGGTCACTATGAACCTGGATTCATCATTTGTGCCTTGGTAACCTGAATAAAAGCCTTGTATCGACCTATGATGTGTCTACCTATGGATTTATTTATGCGATCACGGAACATAAAATAATATTCACCTCTATATCGAAACACAATACTACACATACCTATTTTTTTCTAGAGAGATAAATCACACAGAGATATACATACTTTACTTTTTCTAAGATCTACATGGTCTGTTAGGAAAAAGTATGCAGATTTCAGAAAATCTGCGAATTTGAATGTTTTGTTTATAAATATTAGTTTATTAATTAGGTAACGTTAGGTACATTTTGTGAAAACTTACAAAATCTAACTCTTCGACCCCCTGTAATACAAAAAAATTTAGAGTAGAATTTTTTTGAAGAATTTTAGTTTATTTTCTATATGTTTCTACATACAGAATATGTGGAAAATCAGAAATGGACCGGTAACCCTTTGTTTATCCAAATTCTATATAGAATGACACATGATTGCCAATACCTTACCTAGATTACATTTTTCTGAATGTTTTTTACTTATTTATTAGTTTACAAAAGAATGCCCCCCTTTTTTCTAACATCCTGTATATTTGCAGGGCCTGATCATCATATGGGGGATCAAGGCACACAGGCAATGTCATCCCCCCCCCCCCTCCCTTTCACAGGGAAATCCATGCATTATAAACATGAAATACAGCTTTATGTGGATTTTAAAATTTAAACCACAGCTTTATAAAAAAGAATATATTGTAGACGCATATAAAATGCATTAAAAAATTATATAAATTATTATATATTATCTTCTGTCCTGTATGTTATTTAGAGTGAATAAATGTTTAAACCCACGTGATTGAATGAAACATGTTTGATGTAATATCAGTTTTTTTTCCTAATTTCGAAGTTTACATTATATCTCATTGTCATTAGTGAATCACAATAAGATAGTTTAGTTTACATGACTGAGAAAATTTTACTTTTTCGATGAACTATAATTGGAAATTTGCATTAATTTGTATTTTCAGAGTGCCCAAAATGCATTTTGGGACCCCTCTGAAAATGGAAGCCCGAGGCATGCGCCCCTGTGATAATCAGGCTTTGTATATTTGTTTCGAAGAACGTGGATAATTTTTTTTAAACCTTTAATTGCTGGGAAATCCGGCCAGTAAAACGTAGTATTGCAAGAATTGTTGAAACAGATCATTAAAACATTTATTGTAGGATGCATTAAGGGGTTTAAACAGCGTGGAGCAACAAACAATGAGTATATATATATATAACAAATATTTTTTTTGCACCTGTAGTTATTCTTGTGGGTTTTCTGTGGTCTGGCCCACGCTATACTCGATTAACAATTCCGACAGGTATTGGACTTTCTGGAATTCGACATCGGACCTTGAATTACTTATTTCTTTCTTTCTTTCTTTTTGTTCGAATCACGAGAAGGCCTTGAAATAAATTTTTCTTTCGGACATCAAGCAAGTACCAGGTGGTACACGCTCACGTCTTTTTTGAGATAAAATGACCAGAGATCATTCGTTCCAGGGGATGGCGAATAAATAGCTGGATGAAAAAGAGAAAAAACATAAATCTCATAGTCCACGGCTATCGATGTTGTGACTTGTAACCCGAAATCCAGCTGCTTGATGTGCTTGACCTTCTTTATTAACCTTTTACCTTGCGATTTAATATTTAATTAAAGTTATGCATTAAAGATCATTCAATTTTAGTTATCTAATAATGCACTCTCTTAAATGTGAGACCCTTCATCTGAATCGCTAACAGTTTTAGAACAAATATTTCAATGAACTTTTAATTGGCGTCGTAAAATTTTTGTGCGCAACGAGCGTCATGGTGTCATTTTGTCCCCGGCTACTATTATCTATATTAATAAACAAAAAAAAAAAAAAGTCTTGTCAGTTGGTGATGGCTAGGAAAATCTACCGCACGTAGAGGTCTGAAAATTTGGATGAGGATAGTCCAAGGCAGATCCGAATGCACCCGAGGATCATATTTTCCATGTTTTGAAAATTTGCTGATACATTAAGTAGAAACTAAATAAAATTGCAAAATAGCGAGCCGCCGACCACGAATGCGCGTACCCGCTGTCTTCCGATGTTCTGCAAGCAGAGAAGGGGGAGTCGTCACACTATAGAACATGACGATACTCGCCTGAACAAATTCGCTTTGACGAGTTAAACGAGTAAACAAACATTAGCTTGATAATAATGGCAAACTGTGCAAATTTTGATCCAAAATCTTTTCGACCAAAGTAATTTTATTGCCGATATGTTGCCATTTTCTTGAAAAGGCATGCTACTGAAATTTGCATAAAATCCACGTAACTTACAAATTTGTAATTTTCAGTTCATTTACGTTGTAGGCATGATTTCTCGCTTTTAATAAGAAATTTAATAAATATGATAGTATAGATCTTTTATAAATCTAGAATTAAATTGGATTTATCCCCCCCCCCCCCCCCCCAAACATTGAAAGATCTCATGCAATGCAAATGCAACATATCAGGTTACTACGCCAGCTAGAAATTATTATTTTCTGTTATTTATGATTTGTTTTGACCTAACGTCCTTGAACTTTCAGGTCTTTTTATTTTACCGTCATTCCAAAAATCTTCTGTCGAGAATTTAACTAGTAAACATGCATTGAATTTTGACTTGAACGAACTCTCCTCGTTTAAAAACCGGAATTTCTCACCGGAAAAATCATAAAGAAATCTTTCAAAAAAATAATCACCAGCTTTGCATCGCTGCAGGGTATACGAAAGCGTAACTGGGTCAGTACGACCAACAGCTTATACCTGCTTGCTGAAGAATTCTCTCACTTGTATAAAACGATGGCTTTAATCCAGTTTTTTTTTTTTTTTTCTACTTGTTGTTTTCTCACCTGATGGCAACTCTTCCGTGTATGCAACTTAAATACCCGTATTTGCATGAGATTAATATTTTTCATCGTCAAAAGCATGTTAACCGGGGTTGATGTAATGTTGTCGAGAAGATGTTGGAAAATCCTGAATAGATTTGTAGTTCTTAGCTTCAAACGAAGCTTTGATAGACAGCTGGAACAAGTGCATCTACTTAACGATAATAACTCACTACTATTAGTTTTCAATTTCGGAAGAAGGTCAAATGACTTTTTGAAAGTGTGTGTGGTGGGGGGGGGGGGGGGGGTGCTAACATACCTTGATGAAATGTTTTTCAATATTATTATTTTTATACAGCAAAATGGTATTTTGGGGGCAGGAGGTGGAATATACATATAGGAAACAAGTACCTCTAATATCAGTTTTATCTTTAATTTAAAAAAAATAAGTTTAATTACACTCTTTCATATTTAACCCCTTCGGCCCTGATTTTTTTTTTTTTTCAATTTTGGGAAAAATTACTGTTATGCTAACAAAATTAAAAATAGCTATCGGAATCACAGAAGTTAGGGTTTAATGAAAGTTAACGAATGCGTTCTTTACCAAAACCTCACAAATGTAGTTACTTTGCGTGTTTTTCATATAACAATTCTAAGGAAGAATTTTTGAAGACGTTTGGAAAATGTCGTATTACAACTAAATTAAACAAGCATAAAAATGTAGTAATATTTTTTATCTTTTATCACAAATTACCAATTCGGAAAAGGATTCCCAAATTTTAATTTAAAGAGTGAAACGTATGTTTTAATTAAAAGAAATGCCAACGGCTTGCTAATAATTATGAAAATTATTATTATTATTATTATTACTAAATGCTAAACATAAGTGAAATCATAATAGGAAATGTAGAGATTCACACTATCACCATTAGGTGCTGGAATTAATAAAAATAATGTTTAAGACAAAATAATACTCAATAAAAGATATGTCCTATTAGTAGGACATCAGAGCCGAAGGGGTTAAATATCTTGCTTCACATGAAAAAGTATACTGTATTTCATTTTTAAAAATGGGGTTATTCCGAACCCAAGAGTTAAATCCCACCCGAATCAGAAATAGTTGTATGAAAATTCTGCTTAAAGTCAACCCGACAACATAAATTAATTAAATAAAATCGTCAACCCGAACCCAAATATTCAAATTCGAACCCGAAGTGAAATAAAATTAATTCGTATTTTATTAATAGAGTATCTTAAGAAGGCTGCTGTTATATCCTTAATATCAATTATAATATGAAGTTCTTGGTCGTGGTAAAGTGGATTTGATACGATGAGTATTTCGATGGCAAAAAAAAACAATATTACCTTCTAAGAAATCTAGAAATTCAGAAGAAATAAGGATAGGCACATTTGGAAGAATAAGCAGACTTGAGTAGCTGAAGGTATTTTAATAATCCCAGGTTCTATAGATATTGCACATAAGTACAGGAAAACGTTGGCTGCCCATGGCAGCGCAGGGCACCCGGGCCCGTAACACAATTCGGGAAAATGTTACATGTTAGAAGCAAGATGATTAGCGAGAGAAGTGATTGTTTCTTGTACCATGACATGAAGTCGAATGAAAATTACATTTCGCCAAAAGGTTACAATATGGCGATCGTTTTTCCAAACAGAGCATAAAGACAATTAAAAATTTAGAGGACAGAGCCATTTTTGGCATAAATCATCCAAACAAATTTTTCGGCGGTAGCCAACATGTGTGGGAATGCAAAAACCGCAAAATGGAGCTCGAGAGAGTTTTTCGCATTCTTGAACCCGCGAACCTTAGAATTTGTTATAACTTCGACATGTACGTTGGATATTTTTGGACCAGAGTTATTCAGATGCGCTTGGGAATCATTGTAATTAAAAAGGGTGTGTATGAAGAAATCAGTTAGCAACAGAACTGTGTGACCAAATAAGAAGATAGCAGATGGGCATATTTTTGCTGGCTATTTGAAAGTGTAGATGTAATGGTTTTCATTTACTTTATCAGCACAGTATAGAAATATTTTTAGAGTAACTGAATTAAAAGGATATTAGAATAAACGGAATGAAATTTGTTACATTGAATTTAACAAAATGGTGGGAAAGGAAAATGAAAAAGTATTTTTGTAGAACAGTGAGCGTTAAAATAATGAAAAAGGGAACAAATTTGGAAAAGGGAATTAAATGCGAGGGGAATAATTACTAAAATTGAATAATATATGATGCGACATCATATCAATTTTATCTTTTTTGTATAAAAATTAACACACATATATATTTTTTTCATTAAAAATGTATCCAGGACTCACCTTTCAAAATCCAGGTGAACTCGAACCGAAAAAGAAAACAAAACTCAACCTGAAACCAACACGAAAACACTTAAAGTCAACACGACCCGCAACGAAAAAAAAAGAAAAGTTTCAACCTGACCCGATCGGAACCGCGAGTCGGATTGGTTAGGAATTCTTTAATCAATTATATTGAATATATTTTAAAATCTGTGAAAACTGAACCTGTCTGAACGGGGATCCTGCCTAAAAACGGAAAATGTTCATATTCCTATGGGTAATGGAATACAATTCAGTTGTAGCGGACAGTTAGTTACCTGCTAAGATCGAAACCTATCTTAAATTGATTTTTTTTAGATTCCGTCTAAGCAGTTTCTACTGTACTGTGAAATTAACTTTTTTTTTTTTTTTTTTTACTTTTGAAAATTGAATTTTTTATTATTTGAAAAAAAAAAGGAAGTAACTATTCGCTGAATTTGATCACTGTTAGCAATCGTCCACGTGCAACAAACACCTTTGCCAATTAATTACACATACACCTTACACTTACCCTTGAAATTTTCTTCTTGCCTGTGGGAGAACGGGCTTTTTTTCTCCAAATCCCACCAACTCTTTTCACAAAATCAGAAGAAAAGTTGGTGGGTTGTGAAAACATTTCTCCAATTGCAGCCAAGACTTTTCACGTTCAATTTTACTTCCTGCTCCTTGGACAAGTTCGTTAATAATTCTTATTGTCTTTTCATTAGGTTATGCTTTTCGTCAAAAAGCTGATAGAAGTATCTTTAGGCTTAAGTGGATATATGTCTGTATATGTTTGTAAATGCATATAGAAAATAATTCTTTAATATCGCACTCAATATTAAATGAGATATGTTTGAACTGAGATATTATTTAAATATTGCATGGTAAAACTAGAATTTTCGGTACAGTGGATATTACAGTGTTAGTCATATTTTCCTTCTGTTCCTTTCAAGAATGTGACTGTAATAATCATGCGTGATGAAGCAGTTCTTCAAAATTTGGTTAATATTTTATTTTTTGGCCATGTGAATATATTTTTATGTGATAATGACCGCTGGATTCCCTGTTGGAAACCATATTTTTGTGATTTATTGAGAATTTGTTTAGTGTGAAGAATTGATATCTGTTGATTTTTAAGTGATTTTAAAGTTTGCGGCGGAGGTTTTTATGGAGTGTGTATTTGACATCCCTTGGATTTAAGATATGCATACAAAATGACTGTATTTTGACTATTTTTTTTCTATGAAGCAATAGTGAAATTATGCAATATTTTTTAAAGCATTTATTGCAATGATATAATGTTCATTTTACTTTGAAAAAAAAAAAAAAAAAAAAAAACATTGCTGAACGTTCGTTCGCCAAACCTGCACATAAAATTTGAAACTGTTTCATTTTTTCATCTGAATCGTGAAAACTTACGTTTTCTTAATAAGTCGTTTCTGCTAGTATTGAAAAAAAAAATCCTAGTTCACAATTATCCATTATCTATGAGTGTCGTTTTTACATTAAAAATATATATATTTATGTAATATCTATTGGACGGACATCGATTGATTTCAACTCTGCACTACAATACGTATATAGTTAGCCAATTAAAAAAAAAACGTTCTTAGTCTAATGTTTCTGTCGCCTGAACTCCATTTATATATGTTGTCTTGTGATCCAGCATGTCGTTTTTACCCCAAAAGAAACTTTATTCTATATGATATAAACTTCTGTTGTCCAAACAATGATACTGTGTATTTAAAATTTGAAACTGTTCATATCTTCACTATTCTGTGCAACTGAGTATTCGTATCTGAATCGTAAAAAAACTGTTTTCTTAGTAATCGTTTCTGTCACTATACGGAAATACCAAACGCCTGTTTTACGCACATCCTTGATCTAATCTCTGTCCATCCATCGGCCTGTTTCAAATGTGGTGTTTCAAAAATTTGAAACTTCATTGTTGTGTGTATTAAGTCATTGTATCTGCCAGCAACTATTTCTAAAACAAGTTAACTCCATTTTCTACAATACTTGCGTGTTGTTTTTACTTGAAAGAAAAAGTTCCAACAATTATACAGCGTCTGTTGGCAACATTGATTTGTTTCTCGATGAAATCTAATGAATGTTTTTTTGTGCACTTAATTATTATTACCCAGTCTATTATTTCTCCGGTCATTATTTTCTACCAAGTGTAGTGTAAACTTCCCTTCCGCCCGAATGTATCCCAAGGGTTGAGTTGCCTGGCTATGAAACCATGCAGAACGGTGTTAAATCACTGGAAACAGGTTCTCCGTTTCGCTTACGAATTTTTAATTTTTTCCACGCCGTTTTTTTTTTCTTCTTTTTTGTAACTACTGCCGACTTTGAAGAGGCATCTGCTTCGATAGTTTACACTGCAAACGAGTGTTGACATTTCAATTTGGTGCAACGAATCGTTCCAGTTTACTCGTCGCCTGTCCTGTCTTGACCACTTCTATGTGTTCATGGAATATACATCTGAAGACAGCATTGTTTGTTTCACGAAAATTTAGACACTACAAAGTTTACAAAGTTTGTGGTTAAATTACGTGCAGTTTATGCAAATGGTGTGATGGTTTCGGTATTATGTGATATGTTTTGCCAACCTGTGTAATATAATAGATGTATGCGATTTTCACATTCCTTGGATTTAAGAAGTTACATGCAAGCGACCGTATTGTGACTATTTTTTCTATGAAGTAAAAGTGGAAAATCTGCATTATTTTGAAAACAATTTTCTTCAGTAAGAGATTTGGATTTGAAAAACTCACCCTGTGATTAAATCGTATACTATTTGAGATTTATGGTATGTTTCTGGTTCGGGCGTACCTGATTTTGCTGTAAACATTACTAATCTTAAAGATTGTGTCGATATATTCATGTGATTCGAATTTCACATCCCTGAGCATATTGCGACTATATTTTCATATCATTTGGATTTAAGAATCTATTTACAAGTGTGACCGTATTGTGACTATTTTTTCAGTGAAGGGAAATTTTTGGATTTATGTGGTGAAAATCTCGCATCTTGTGGATTTTAAGAACTTTCATACAAATGACTGTATTGTGACAACTTTTCTACAGAAATTCTTAAAATATCTACTGTATTTTGAAAAGCATTTTCTTCAATGAAACACTGTTTTTAAAAGTTCCCGAAATTAACGTTTATTAATGGCGACCAAGTGATGCGAATTTACCCCCAGACGAACAAGTTCTGTTCATTTTGTGACAGTGATAAATATTTTTCAGCTCCATTTCCTTAAAATCATAATCATTCTTTTCAAAATGTACAGTGTCAAATGAGAAATAAAAGCTATTGAATCTGCGAATATTCTAAGATCGTTCTAATAACACCTCTGAATTCTCTAATGACGTTTGTGTTTTCCCAACTTTTGTATTAATTCAAAATTTTGGTATTTTGTAATACTAGGCTAAGTTAAAAATTAAGTGGATTATATTTCTGTGCTGTTCAATTTCTACTATCATAGTCTGCTAACTTCAGCCTTGTTTACAAATTATTAGCAAATTGTCTAATGTAAAGGATTTTGACAATTATAATGACTGTGATTTGTTGTAAATTGTTTTCAGAATAGAACATGTTCATGTGAAAATCTTGGAGAATTTATCGATTAAAAATAACCTATACTAGAATCGAATGAAATAATAGAACGATAATTACAAGCATTCTTAAATATCGACTTTATAACATCGCACTACAATTTAAGTAATATAGTTTCGAGCAAGTCCAAGAAAATATTTTGGAACAAGCATTTCAAGCTTGGTCTAATTAACATACTAAAACTTTTCATAAAACTTGGTTGTGCAGCACAAGCTGAGTTGAATATTAAAAATTAAACTTTCGGCTGTTTTAAAAGAGCTTGTCGAACATTAGCTCTTGCATTTTATGATCTTTGAAAAATCTTTTAATCTCGAAATCAGATGATATTCTAAAACGATTTCGATAGTATTGTAATCTAAGAAAATATTTCGAAACAAGCATTTCAAATTCTGTCTAATTAACGTACCAAAACTTTCCATAAAACTATACGTTTGATATGCAGTGCAAGCTCAGTTAGATTTCTAAAATTAAACGTTCAGCTGTTGTTTTAAGAGCTTGTCGAACATTGGAAAATCTTTTAATTTCGGGAGCAGACGATATTTTTAAACGATTTCGGCAGCCTTGGAATGCGAAGTGCCTCCTTCGTACAGTTTATACATATTTGTGCGATATCTTTCTGGATAATTTACAAAGATATTGTCAGCTCTTCTTAAAGCCTCCTCTAGATAAGAGAGTTCTTTTTTTTCCCCGAGTCTGTGTGGAGTTCAGTTTTCAAAAGTGTGTCGTCTGTGCATCATGAAGTTGGAAGTCACTCAGCTGGAGATGCATCTCATCATGTTTCACGTCGGGGTTGCCCGATTATGGTAAGTAGAGCGTTATATTAATGTTTAGAATAGTCGAGAATGCAACTTTGTTGATAACACATCATGGATTTCTTGGAAAAACATTTGCAACTAAAATATTATTTTGACGTTTTATGTGTAAACTAATCTTTTGTTTATTTATATTTAAGCCTTTGTACCAAAATATAGATTAATGAGAATTTCATCTTAAGTATCATCAGAAGTATTTTCTCGAATTTTTTTTAAAATACATTAGAATATTCATGCAGTCATTGAATAAATTTTAAAGAGATTTCGGCCATTAATGTTAATAAACTAAATCTGCATTTACAGGGTCTCCCAAAATTGAGTGTACAGCACTTACTCTTTTTCTTTAAAGATCTCAAATGATAATATTAAATTCTCGTTTAAGAGTGATATTTTTAGAAACGATAAAGTACATACTAAGAAATGTACTAGACTAATAAGTATAAAAATAGTTTTTTTTTTTAATAGCAATATTGTAGTACGTTATTACATTGTCTACTTAAGTATATACTGGGTTTTTTTCTTTTTAAGTTGAATGTGAATCTATTGCAGTTTTTTCCCCCAATGTATGTTTTGATTAGTATAGTAATACCGAGGGGATTAATTGAGCTGTTTATTTAAAAAGTATGGCTAGATATTGATTGAGTATTGCTAGGTAGTGAATGGTTTGTATTGGAATGAGTTTAACCCCTTCGGGACCGGCGGCTTTTACACAAATTTTATTCGTTTGGCACCACTTTTTTTTTTTTTATAAAGCTACCTTTACTTAAACTATCACAAAAATGCTCTAATATGAGAAAGCAGATATTACTTTTATTTTTTACTGGTGCCTAAAACAAATTCTGTATGCTCTTTTTGAGGTTGCATATATGATACCATGGTCCCGAATGGGTTAAAAATATCCGGAAGCAGTACATACTTATTTTATACTTCTTGTGTACTTTTATGTCCATTTCAGGCAATGCGTTAGCTGAAAAAAAAAAAGCATGGTTTTTCATCGCTACTTTCAAAGCAACTATGTGTTGAAAACGTTGATTTTCTTTGAATTGAATAGAAATTATATATATATAGGGTAGATGTGCCAGTAATGGGCCACCTTCAACGTTTTTGGTTTATAAAAAAATAACCAATAAAAAATCAGCTTTTTTTATTTCATTAATATGCTTTCTTTAAATTCTAGTTTTGAATACAATCATAATATCAATTATCTATTACTTTTTGTGGAGTGTCCATTACTGGAATTTAGGGTGTTTTGATTTATTTCTGTTATTTACAATTAAATTTCGATTCACATTGGGAATTGTGACTATGAGCATGGTTAAATAGTGTTGGTAGATTAATATAATATTTAAAAATGTGGAATATAACAATTATAACTATTAATTAAAAAATAATTTTTAAAGAAATTCCTTAAGGGTTTCTTTAAATGTGAATGAATAGAGAGATCCATTCACATCTACCCTATATAATTTTTTTATAGGAAAAAGTAGAAAAAAAAAAATATATATATTTAGTCACAAGTTGTAGGCCTATAATTATATTATTTTTTTTATTTAGAGAGTGAAGATTTTTAAAGTATTCGTGATGAAATTGTAACGGTGCTCATTATACTATTGTATAAAACAAAAAATATATTCAAAATCAACGAATTTGAAAGATCGTTAACTTAATAAATAACTAGTAACAAATCTCTACTGGTATTAAAAGATAATATTTATTGCGAGTGGATTACAAACATAAATTGTACATTAATTTGTAACAAGATTTAACTTTTACTCATTTTTTTCTTTCTCCACAAAATGGATTTTATCGGGGAGGAAACGTGCATTGTATTATGTTCTGTGTATGCATATAAATATTAGATAGATGAATAGAGAGATCCATTCACACATACACTGTATCAAGCGATATAAATGTCCCGTGATGCACTTCGCAGGAAAGTATCTTGATGAAAGATCGGACCTCCGGTCTAACTTTCTTTTAGCCTGCCAATCATCTAAGAGCAAAGGAAGTCGAGAGAGAAAAAAAATCTTACCCTATCTCTCGCCTAATGGACTCTTATTCATTATTTTTTTTTTCCTCTAGCAGAGGAAGCTGCGTAACATTCATTCATTCTTTTTTTGAAAAATTGATTCATAAAATGTCTTTAATCGTTTATACCGTAGTAACTGCCAAATTCAGAAGTAATTTTGAACATTTTTTATAAGAATTTGCGTTCGAAAAGAAATGGTTATGCAGTCGAACTTTTTTAATACGAGCACGGCTAAAACGACGACACGATTAAAACGAGCCATTTGCAAGTTAGTAATGTTTCATCATTCCAGCTATATTAAGATTTTCACATTTTTTTACGAGCAACAAAATCATGGCTACGGCGCGAAAAGTAGGATAAAATTAGGAAAAAAAAACCCTTTCTTCTAGAACACTGTTCTGTCTAAATGATATTATTTCTACATGACAACTGTCTTGCTTCATGTAGTAGTTTATCAGTTTTACTAGACAGAATTTCAAAATTCAAGAAAACCCCATCCCAAAACAGATAATGCAAAAGCATCCTCCTGAGGTCTTGAAAGTATGAAAGAATGAAAGGAGAGATAAGGACGTTTCAATTACCGCACCTTTGCAAGGTTTAAAACTGAACCGTGGAAACGAAGGAGTGTAAGAAGAAAACTTTTTGTTTCTGTCTTTAAATCCAGGACCTGGGCCATAATAACCAGCCTTTTCAAATCTTTAATTACACTGTTAAAATAAAAATGAGAAATCACTTGCGCGAAAATTGCAGTGACTATTGCAATGTTTTAGCGGAGTTTTTGCGTGAAAGGGAGGATGTGATTAGTTGAATTACTGTACGTCGTTAAGGTCCTTTGGAGTTACTAGTTATTTAGCGGCGTTGACTTCAGTACTTTGATTTTGTCTAAAAAAAAATGACAGTCATGAAGATAAGATTGAATGTTTTTATGTTAACTTTATGATATTAAGTTAATTTTAGCATTGGGGTAATCAGGGCAATTAATAGCAGCAATTATATTAATGATGTGTTTGTGTTTTTAAGTTTTTCACGGGTATTAAGAGTAACGGTTTGTACGAGAATTTTTTATAATTATCTTTCTTCTCGTATTAACAGAATTCGACTGTAGTTATATTATATATGTATAAATATAACTACATTTCCAAACAAGTTGGAAATTTTACGTCAAACGTGGCAAATGGTGTGCATTCGTACTATAACTAGTATTATAAATATTCAGATCTTGGTGCAATACTCTTATAAAAAATGCATGAATATAAAATTTATTTTATGTTTCATATTATAGATATTAAAGATAAGTTTCAATACACTTTTACAAACAATTCTGTTACCTTAAAATTATACTATGTGCCAATAGCCAAGACAAGACAATGTAAAAAAAAAAAAAAAAAAAATCATCCTTATTATTTCAGTGAAATGAAATTAATTATATCGCCTGTTATTAGGATAGAATTCATTTCCGTCATAAAATAAGTACATTTTAAGTTGCCAACATCTTATCTTTTGTTGACATGGACTGAAAATTCTAATGAGAAACTTAAGCCTAGCTTTAAAATTTTCAGAATTTCATATCCATATTTTTCTCTTTTTCCATTGAATATCTATTTCTCCGAACACATCTATCAAAAAAACAGTCGGTAGATTATAGGATTGCTATAATGAAACCATTTTAGTATACCAATTCTGTTTTTAAATTCAGTCATACGTAAATAATAGGACTGCATCTTAAATAGGCCGTCATGACCCTGGCAACCTAGAATCATTACCTGTCATGGGATATCATTGAATGGATGACGTAGGATAGGATTTAATAGAATGAAGAAAACTCTTATGAATATCTTTTTAAGTTTTGATTTGATTTTCATAAAATTTGAAATGACTCTGCAACGATAATATATATTAAATTTCAAACCATTCGGTTGGTAGTTTTTGCGCTGTTATATGCTAACAGACGGACGGACGGACCAGACGACGACGACGACTATAGGTGCTACATATTTATATAATTACGAACACACCTAAAAATATATTTATTGGAAAATAAAAACTAAAATGTTGTTTGGAACCACCTTAAAATAAATCTGCTGCTCAAACATTGTACTTAACTATGTTATTTTAAATGGCCCCCGTCACAACTGAGTATTATAGAGTCCCATCTAATTTTCATAAACAACACTCTACATAAAAATATACACCGATAAATACCAGCTAGTTTGCCTGCCGTTCTCAAGGATGACGTTGAAAACATAACGCTTGTTTTTGTTGCGAAGCTGTGCTCGTCTCTGAGTTGTGAACTTGCTTTATTATAAACCCACAGTTTTTGTAGAAAGAAAAAAGGAAAACCTCGCCCACCCATAAAAACTTTTTCCGCTCAATTTATACGCCAAACATAATAAGGAAGAAGATAATAAAGAAAAAAAAAAGGGTGAGGGTTGAGTTGAGTAGTTGAGTCAATAAAACATCACTTCGTAAACAGGGAGAGTGCGTAAACCTTATTACTTACGCTTGTAAATAATTCTAATTTTGAACAGCTATATGAAAATGAAGAAGTTATTTAAAGAGAAATAAATATCTTAAAATATCCGCGAATAACACTGACTAAGAAATGTGTTAAGAGATCTTTTTTTTTTTTTTTTTTTTTTTCCGGAACCCGAGGATTGAAATCGGAGCTCTATACCGAAAGTATACAGTAAGAAATTGTTAATAACATTTGAAAATTGTTTCAAGATTAATTTTATCTTTTTAAAAATATCTCCTTACATAGAAATATGGATTCATTTTCAATACTCCCTCATGTCAACGTTTCGTGATTTTTCATGGCCCTGAAAATCTGTTAAAGGGTGTTTGTTGGTCATTGACATCTCAAATTCCGCTCGCTAATGTTAAACCTGTGGGAGTGGAAAGCCTTTCGTATAAAATAAAAATCTCCTCAGGAAATTAATATTTTTAATTTCATTTTTCTGTGTACTCTGACTCTCCTTGAGGGATGTTTCTTTTTCTCTTGTATTCTTGTGATTTCTTTTGTTTTTACTCTTTCAATGCATTATACCATCAGTGACAGACAATTCATTGTAATTTTGCCAGTCTGTTATATCGAATAATGCATTTTTTGCGACATGTGGTGTTCTGCCACTTACGATTACGCATCCACATGTTGCTTTGGGTTTTTTTTTTTTTGTTTTTTGTTTTTATTATTTCTATCGTTATTTGATATCTATATTCCATTTGTTATTCCGATCTATACTTCGATAATATCCGTTTCAAATTTAACTTTCTTCCAATGTCGTTAAATATGTTTCTGTTCCCTATTATATTGAAATTTCATAATGGGTTTTATTCGTTATGATGTTTTGAAATTTTTCTGTGACAAATGTATGAAACTTTATTACATGACGTCTCTAAATTGGAGTTTCGAACATTGATTGTTTTATTTGTTGTGAATCGGGTTCAAAACTATTTCCCAACACTATTAGGATTTGACTTTAAATTAGGTTGGGGATGGCTTCGAGTTGGCTTTTGGTTCTTGCGGTTTAGGTTCGAGTATACCCGATTTTTTAAAAGAAAGACCGGGATACTGCTTCAGATAAAAAACAATATATTTTAATGATAATTTAAAATTTATTGATAAAATATAAAATTACGTATTTTTCTATTGTAGTAAAACGTGGGATTCATTTTCATTTCGAGTTTCAAGGCGGGATCGGGTTGAAGTGAGTCGGGATCATGTCGGGTTGCGGGTCAACTTCAAATGGAATTTTCGGGTTGAAGGTCTAGTTTTTGTTGCGCCTCGGGTTCGGGTATTCTCGATCTTTACGAGAAAGTGTATAATTTTATTTCGGATTAAACATAATAGTTGCTTTTAATGTTTTTTTATGTTTTCCATTTATTTCGTAACAAATAAAATTTATATTGCAAATAAGAGGACCGCAACCTTCCGGTTCTACGCATTTTATCTTCGTGAATTTTAAGTAACATTAGCTGAATTCTCACAAGAGATAGGGAAGGTACCTTTTCCTCCCGGTACAGGCCAGGACTTTTTTAATTTTATTTTTATAATTTTGTAAATTATTTTTAATATTCCTCAAATTAAAGTGGTTTATTTCTTAATTTAGATTTGTTGCTACATCTTTGATGAAAAAAGATCATGACTGTCCCGTTAAAAAAGCGTATACTTTTTCTACAAAAATCTTACCATGAACCTTTTTAAAAGCAGCCTATATGTCAAGTATTTTGAAATTTTACCCTGAAATATATGTGCAGCCTCTATCAGCGTCTACGTAAGAGAACTCTGACGTCAGCGGGTTTTTATTTATCGCTTTCTCTGGGGTTTTTTTTTTTCCACAAGAAAGCAAAACCCTTTTTTCTTCTAGACAAGTCAGCTTTTTTCTTCTCCATTTTCCTTGATAAATAGCGAGCTTTTTTTTTTCTTTAACCTTTCTCTCCTATCTATACCTTTGCTATCGACACATCACGTGCGGTTTTCACCTGCGAGAAGCGGAAACAATGGCACTTTGCTTATCTTGATGAGAAGGGAAAAAAAAGAAAAGAAATTGAATGTCACCTACACATTCATTATTATATAATATGCATGGAAATAATGTGCCTTCTTTCTCTTTTGCTGATATACCGTCAATAACATTGATAGTGATTTGCATAAACTTTAACAAGAACGAAAAAGCATGCGTCAAGCATAGATTATGAAACGCTTTCCAACAGATTTAGAATACTGTAACAAAACTTCACAGTTCACTAAGGAAACAATTTAGAAAACGCATAACTCATTTGAAAGCCCAGTTTTAGCAATTATTCTTGGAAAAATGTTGGCCTGCTGAGCCAAAACAAATAAAGACTCTGTAAAAAACGCACTCTCTCGCGAATAATCAAAATAAAATATTTAACAAGTGACAATTTGTTACATACTATAATAGAGGTAAGTGAAATAGGCTTACCTTTTATTCATCATGGCTCGTATACTCGTCGATAATAATCCATCATCACATATGGCTCGGTAATCCTGGTGATATATGGTCAAGGATTGCACCTAAATATTGTTAAGATTCGGAGTTGTCGTTTTTATTTATTAATGTGAAAAACACATATTGTGTTCAATATTCTTGAGATCTATTCAAAATAAACTGGAAAAAATAAAATGTAATTATTATGTGTTTTCGACGAAGATAAAGACTCCATTTTTAGGTTTAAAAAGTTATATTTTAAAAGAGCATTTAAGCTACGACTTATTTAGGCAGTTACATTTTGAGAAGTGATTACAATTTTGTGTGGCGTAAAACAGCACATGCCACTAAATAAAATATTAAAAAAAAGTCTGTTTATAGTCAGTTAAGCATTTGCTGAGAGCAGTTTTTCTATATAATTCAAAACAGTCATTAGTGCAAAAAGCTGCACACACACATTTCACATCTGCTGCACACACACATTTCACATCTGTTCGTTAACTGTTTTTCGTCTACTAATTGGATTCTGTTTTTGAAGTTCATCTGGGTGATTAAATTCAAGAATTACCCCCAATAGTCGAACAATATATATTCGGATTATTTTGTGCAGCCTTGTATACAATCTATAGACTTGTATATATACTACACAGTATACTAAAGTTTACTTCAATTAAGAAATACATAAAACAATTGAAAATTCCCCTTCAGCCATTTCCGTCAGTAAACGGAAATGTACGCGAGATCTTTTGATCAGCCCTGTATCGGATCTGTAAAAATTATATACATCATTGAATATGCAAAAAATGAGTTACATTTAAAAACGGGTTTCACAGCTGAAAGCGAGCTACCAGCAATGATTGTTCATCATAGGCTGTAACCACATTCTTTTGAGTGACCCTGTAAATGAACGATACTTTCTATCACACCCTATTCAACAGTAAGCGCCTTGTAAGTGCACCTCAGTATCAATATGAATATGTTTGAAATAATGTAACGTCATTAAAATACGCCGCAAACGATTTTTCCTTCATAGATCGTAATGTAAAAGAATTCTTTTGAGCGTCCCTGTAAAAGAAATATTAAATGCTACACACTTCGTTTTCAATATATGCTATAGTAATCCCTAATAACATATCAATTTCATGGCAATCCGAGTTTATTTACGCGCAGACAGACAGACGAATCGAATTCCTAAACACTTTTCAACTATGTTGGAAGGTGTTAAAAACTGACAAAGGCTACCTATAACATCATTTAAAAATTTGCGAAAAATATTTTGAAAAAACAAAATATTATATTTTATTATATTTTTAAAAAAGTTTTCATTTGCTAAAATGCAAATGCAACTAGCGGATTATTAAAGGGTAGAAATCAAGTAAACCAAAAATATTCATTTTAATTGAATAAACGCAGTCGTAAAATATACCAGAAAGTATACGCTGTTAGTATACTCGGTGAGTATACATATTATAGTTTTACTTGAGAAAATGGTGGTATAATACCCTACCCTGCCTTACACTTACACCACTGAATAAAAACGTATTTTATAACCTCTTTGAAACAAGTTATAGTCACATTCTTCATTCTATTAAATCCTATCATGAGTCATTAATTCAATGATATCCCATGATATGTAATGATTCTAGGTTGCTATGGTGATTGCGTCTTGTTTAAGATGGAGTCCTATTATTTTCGTATGACTGAATTTAAAAACCGAATTAGCATACTAAAATTATTTCATGATAGCAATCCCATAATCTACCGACAGTTTTTTGGCTATTAGATGTTTCCGGAGAAATAGATATTCATTGTAAAAAGACTCTCAGTAGGGATTTCAAGTTATTGGAATTTTCAAAACTAGGCTTCAGTTTTCCATTGGAATTTTCAGGAAATGTCAACAAAAGATAAAATGTTGCCAACTTAAAATGTACTTATTTTAGGACGGAATCCTAATAACGGACGATAGAATTAATTTTTCATTTCAGTGAAATAATAACGATGATTTTTTTTTTTTTTTTTTTTTTTTTTACATTGCCTTGTATTGGATTGTGCATAGTATATAATTTTAATGTAACAGAATTGTCATGGATTGTTTGTAAAAATGTATTGAAACTTAATTTCATAAAGGAAAATGAATATCTATAATATGAAAATCTGCACATCTATACTAATAAAATAAAGTTTCGCTCTGTGTGTGTGTGTGTGTGTCTGTTGGCGATGGCGAGGAAAATTTAGCGCGCCTAGAAGTCTGTAAATTTAGATTTAGGTAGTCCAAACCTTCTCTTGGTGCACCTGACCCTCAGAATTTTAATATTTTGATAATTAGCCTAGATATTAATTAGATTCTCACTAACCATCGCTTCTAAAATGACATCTTTTAAATCAAAATGGCGAAAGAAACGAACCAGCGCATTGGATGTGCAAGCGGAAACGAACGAATTCGAAAATATTTTACTAATGAGCGAATTTTAAGAAAACTAATTGAGATATCCATTTGAAAATTTCTGAGCCTATGTAAAAAAATATTCTGCATCTGACTATGTGATTTTTGAAAAATTCGGTCGGTATTTTTTTTATTTTTTTTTATTTATGCAAAAAACTGCCAGAAATCTGCCGGCGCCAGTGAAAACGATCCGAGAAAGTTTCAGACAGGGATCTGCTTTCATTAAAAACTGAACTACAAAGAGATCTGTTTTCTGGCCGATCCCTCCATTTAGTTTGCGAAAATGAAAGGAAATAATTGCCAATTTTTACTAATGAACAAACATGTAGGTAACTCATTAAGATATAGATTTGAAATTGAGGTCGGGAAGGGGTGTCATCTCCCGGCTATTTTAGCGTAGCGTCTTCGTTATGTTCTAATGATCAGAAAAATGTAATTATTTTTTTTAATGATCGCGTTAATGTAGGTGACGGTGGTTCTCTTGAACAAATTATTCATTATATTTGCGGTATCGGGAAGGAGGGGGTTAACGCCTTTCTCTGAGATTGTAATTATCTCGGGACCGGGCAACGCCGGGCGGGTTAGCTAGTAATAAAATAAATTTTGTATTCATGCATGTTTGCATAAGAGTTGCAACAGCTATTGCACGAAGATCTGAATATT
Source organism: Maratus michaelseni (assembly GCA_963931845.1). Classification (NCBI taxonomy): domain Eukaryota; kingdom Metazoa; phylum Arthropoda; class Arachnida; order Araneae; family Salticidae; genus Maratus; species Maratus michaelseni. The sequence goes on from OZ007587.1 coordinate 467,968,096, forward strand.
TATAAAACTAGTTATAGTTACGAACGCATCTTATTTGTCACGTTGGACGTACAATTTCCAATTTGTTATTATATGTGTTACATATGCTGAATTCGTCTTTACTATTACCTATATTTAAGAAACACGAGATTTTTCCAAAAAAAAAAAAAAGAAAGAAAGAAAAAGAAAAGAAAGAAAAAGCAAAAATCGTTTGCGCAACTTCTTCGTCTTCTGAGATACGAACAATGGCAGTTCGATCTTCAGAACAAGGAAAATATTCAAAATGTTGTTACCTATACCTTTTATTATTATTATTGCATGCAAATAAGATTTCTATCTCTGCATTATTCGATCTGCATCAAGGCTATTGAGGTATTAATACTTGGAAATAATGGCCGCATGAGCTGTTTTGGTTGTTTTATTCAGATCTTTGATTGCCACATCTCGGTAATTATAAATGATAAAATATGAAGTTCGCCAGAGAAAACAATAACTCGTTCCGCAGAAATTCGATGTTTTATGATTTTTATGGGTGGGTGGAAATATTTAATCTTGTTTTTATTATTACAGCATGTAAGTTTATAATTACTGAAACATTATTTTGAAATCTGAATGGAAACAAGATACCACAGTTCTCTTATTTCGCATGTGTTAAATAATTTCTCGCTCATTAAGTTCGATATTTTGACATTTCAAATGTTTTTCAAACACTCTAGATTTTTAATCTTTTTTTTCATTTTTCATTTCAGATGTCCAAAATTAAAACATAAATTGTCAGAAGCAAACGGGGGAGGGGAGTAAGGATAACTTTGCACAACTTGAAAAACGGATGAGAAAAATGATGATACAATGTTTATGTTGCGCGTAAAAGCCAACGTAAAGAAAAACACAAATTTAATCTTATAAACTTAAGACAACTATTTGTTTTAACATAAGCTTTATAACGTCGCGTATCAAATACATAATGTTTAAAAACAGTAGATGTAAACGCAATTTTGTCTCGACCGAGGTTGCGTGCATAAAGTTTAACTGAAATTTTGCCAATTTAGCAAATACTCTCTGATACAGAACATTATTTTGAATTTATATTACAATACATTAAGTAGCTATCGCTAGAACAGTGAATTTTTTTGCGATATTTTTAACAAATAAGCATTAATAATACATAGCGTTCTGCTAACATTCAAAAGTAAATACCACCAGCAGACTAATTTTAGTCTCGACCTCGGGTCCCGTGCATGAAGTCTATTGGTAGAAAACAGCCTATTTTGATCATGTGACAATCAAGACAGGCTGGAAATATTGCATCCTGTCTCCAGTCGGAGTAGCGTCCGTAATAGGAATTTCGTTCATTTTACTTTGCTTCGGAATGTGTGATGTTGCTATGGTAACGCCCCCTCTCCGCTGATGCGACAGCTGACTATCAGCCTCGTTATACGTACCATTTAATCTATCATATGTACCAATATTAGCTTACTCTAAAATTGGTTGCAAGATTGTGACGCTGACTTAATGACTGTATACTCTATGTAATTGCAATTGGCTTCTCAGGGACTTCTATTCTCCCTACTTCATCTGTTCGTTGTCGTTGGAAAAAGTAGAGCGGTATGTTAGCCAGATGTGGTGTTACCATAGTTACTGACATGACTCGCACTTGAGACCTAAGTAGGGCCCGATTACCGCACAGGCCAACTAGGCCTCGGCCTTGGGCCTACTGCAGATGCGCCCCAAAATGAGTAAATTGATTTAGGGGAAAAAAATCTTACATCTTCTAGAAACATTTTTATTTCAAACTCCATAACAGATACCTCTATAATCACCTTGCCAATAATTTTCCATTCTCTGAAAACTGCTTTAATTAGATATGCTGTAAACAAAATATATTTATTAGAACTATTTTTTAAGAAATATTTAAGATGAACAGATATTTAAGGTATATTTCTAAGACATCTAAGGTATATCTAGCATAGAGTTGCAAAAGAAAATGTAAGTTAACCTGAGTTTCATGAACATTTTTATAAAATGCAGGAAAATTTAGGAATATTCCCGAAAAATATTCTAGAAGCTATTTCGGTTTGAGGGTGGCCCTGAAAAACTGCTGGGCCTTGGACCCCAGACTGCCTTAATCGGTCTCTAGTTCTAAGATAAGGAACGAGAAACTGATTTTGAGAAGCCAATTGAAATTACATATGGTTTAGTAAGGCATTGCTTAAATTCTTGTAAAAGTTTCGCATTTGTTGCGAAATAATTGGAACCATACTGCTTGTTAATTCTTTAAGTAAACTTCTGTTAATTGCCAGGTGAAATAGCTCGTTATAAATGTGTGTGTCATGTTTATTAAACGAAACAGGTGGTCCACGCCTTTTCTCCAGCTTTCCTCTCGGACAGCCGATGGCCTTCGGGAAATGGAGATAGCCTATCTCGAATGGCCCGATGGGCGTCGATTATACAACCACGTCCAAGACAAGTTTGTGACGCTTGTTGCATAATCGTCGAGTGTTGTACCGTGCAACAGGTTGGCACACCGAAAAAAAAAAATCAGCTTTGTTTCTATTTTGATATGGCCGGATAATTATCTGCGACAAGTTTTAAGCGGTGTTTTGTATAAAAGTGCAGCAGCTTATCCAACGTCTTGTTAACATTGCTGATAGAGTGGAATAATTAGTTTCTTAATTTTGTATTTTCATTGTAAACGAAATGAATCAACATTGAGCCGCTTTTTTTTTTTTTTTTTAGATTGCTCGTCCTGATTTATTTTCAATTTTATTATTATTTATTATCAGAATTATGTTTAACTTATCCAAATTTATTTATAAGCGAATTTAAATAATGATATCGGTCTACAGCTTTGGCAAGACTACGTAAGACCGAGACTTTAAGAATAGTAAAATAATTTATCCATCAAGACTTTATTTTCCATCTATTATCCGTGAACAATAGCCATCTATATACGCGTAACGAGAACATATGCAATGAATCAGCCTCTTTTGAATTACCTAAAATTTGATGTTTTTCAATTTTAAAAAAGCAATAAGGAAATATTAATTTTCATGTTTACAGCTGACAATTTTTAAGCACCTGCTTTTATTAGACATATGATCTCGTGATTTGTGTTTTTCAAGTTTATTTTCGATTTTTTGCGAGAATGGTTTGTTTATCGTGTAGATCTTGATAATGGCGCCGTTTGTGCGTTCGAAACATGTCCATCCTATTAAAATGTTTTTATCAACCTTTTTGGGTTTCTGTTTTTATCACTTTAAACATTTACATCTATAATTTTAATTATATCAGTCTTAAAAGATTATATATTTTGTTGTTATTCTCTAAATTCGTATTCAAGTTCTGGTAAAAAGTAGTTTTTATAAAATGATCGGGCATATTTTCTGTGTTCTCTAATTTTGTGATATCAAACTCGCACAACTCGAAAGACGTGATTTGACACAAGTGAATCACAGACGTATTTTTTCCATTTGGTATTTAATAAATAAAAAAAGTATAAATATCTTTAAAAATAACCTAAATAGAGCAGTTTTATCATTTTTTTCACTCTTACCTTTAACTCAGCTTGTTTTTTGTATGCAAAGACAGAATTTTGTAATCTATTTTTAACTCGCTTCCTAACAAGGCTAGAATCATAATATATATTATATATATGTAGTCAGCTGTGTTTCCGATGACACTATACGACATTTTAATATTTTCAGGACTTAATTATAAATTAATAACTGAATTTCAGGGCATTATTACGATAGCCAGCCACAGCTGATAAATCGCCAAATAGTCTTTAGGATTACAATTGTATACGAGTTGATTTAATGATGCGATAAAGACTTATTTTACTTGGTAGTATTTAATAGAAGTTTATAAACTTTTCAGTAAAAAAAAGAATTCAGTGCATCAAAAATAAATTAATGTAAATTTAACATGAACTGTCTATAAACCACCTATTTTTCAGTAAAAGCCTGATTTTTTTTTTTTTTTTTTTTTTTTTTTTTTTTTAATTAAAGCTGACTTTTTTTTAAAGTAATTAAAGCGAAAAAAACGCCTGTGAAACAACTTTTTGAACAAGGAGAGTGTCTGCGCGGAAAGACCAATTTTGGGGGCATCTCGCTGCAAGACTTCACTTCAGGCAAAAAAAAAAGAGGGGGGGGGGGGTAAAAATTGTATGGAGACAGTAGAACCTCTATTAACCATTTCTTTACTAACTGAGTGGGAAATCTTTTCGAACAAGTAATAAAAAAAAAAGTCAATTCCTAAGAAAAAATTTATTTTAGTTACTTTTTATTTAAAAAAAACTGTATTAACATCCAGTGTTATCCACTGCAAGTTTAAAAAAATGCATTTGAACTTGAGTGAAGGAATAGAAAATATTTTATTAACGATTGGAAATTTGAACAAAGATATATAAATATATATAGGGAGAGTTTGAACTAATAGTAGGAATTGAAAGAAAAGGATTGTGAAAATGTTGTATAGTCCCCCCCCCCCCCTCTTTAATGAAATCTCCGTTTAAAAAATGACGCTGGGTATCAAAATGAATCTGCCCTGGAGAAATTCCAGAAAGTGTTATAACATTTTAAAATATATTTTGAATAAAATTAGTCTCTATGCTTTTGAAAATCAAATCTTTAATTATATTTTATTGTTACACTTTTCTGTAAAATCAATAGATTTTTTAAAAAAACTGTTAGCCAGGGCGCCAATAAGAAAATTGTTTATTTTAGGGAAATAATCTGTATTATTATGAACTTTATTTTTAATTTCGTAATAAATTCAGATTATTTCTGTAAAATAAACAGTTTTTTTTTAATTATTATTATTTACTAGCAGGCTACGCTGGTCAATTTCTCTTAACGAACTTTTAATCAAACAAAATATTGACATTTCATAATTCACTCTTATATTTTAACAGAATAATAAGGCTACTATAATTTGTGACTCGTGCCAATATACACGTCAGGACACGTCGCCCTTATCATTATTGTTTTATGCATGAAGGTTTCGCTATGGTACTCCATTGGGAAATTGGGTAATTTTTGAAATTTAATATTTGAAAAACGTCACAATCATTAGATTTGAAAGTTATATCAAGAAAAATACTATTTTTTATTTTTCAAACGCAGTTTGTCTAACAATTTTCTGACAAATACTTTTGGAGCTATTATTTTTTTCAGTAACTTCAAATGTTTCATTTTCCGAGATTAATCTGTGGCAACAATTAGTGAAAAACCCAGTCGTCAGCAACGCATAGCTTTTTATTAAAGAGGCTGTTGGAGCAGGGTTTGTCACCATCGGTTTTGTAGTTCCAGAGATTCCATAGAAATTGTAATTTAGAATAATTTTAGAACGCTTTTCGCTCATTTCACCCTTTTAAATTTCGATTTTTTTTTAAAATTATTATTCTTAGAGAGCATTTACATCTTATAAGTAACTACAATGCCAAATTTCAAATTTCTAGCTCCTTCAGTATAAAAAAGTCGCAATTTTCGAACATTTTTCGCTCCTGCACCCCATTGGGGTTAGTGGCACCGACATAAAATATAGCCTATGTTGGAGTAAGGATTGTTACCATCAATTTGCCACCATTACTTTTGAAATCGGTTCTGTAGTTCCAGAGATTCCACAGAAATTGTAATTTCGAATGTTTTTAGAACGCTTTTCGTTCATTTCACCCTTTTAAATTTCATTTTTTTTAATTTGTTCTTAGAGAGCATTTACATCTTATAAGTAGCTACAATTTCAAATTTCTAGCTCCTTCAGTATACAAAAAATCGCAATTTTAGAACATTTTTCGCTCCTGCACCCCCCCCCCTCCCCCCGTGGGGTTAGTGGCACCGACATAAAATATAGCCTATGTTGGAGCAGGGGTTGTCACCATCGCTTTTGAAATCGGTTCGGTAGTTCCAGAGATTACCCCCTACAAACAAACAAACAAAAAAACAATCTTTACTCCTTTATAATATTAGTATAGATTGGGCTGACAGTTTTTCCTGTAAAATCAACAGATTTTTTTTTTTTTTTTTTTTTGAGTTTAGGGACACCAGATATAGATACGTATAACAAAAACAACAAAAAAAAAGGTAGTAAATGAAATTTTGTATGTTTAAATTATGTTTTATCAACGTTTAACTGCAGTTTGCCATTTCAGAAACCGCTGTCAATTTTCACGATTTAACTGTCAGTTTAACTTAGTGGATTTTTTTGTACGCTTTCAACCTTTAGTACTCTATTACGAGAGACTTTTGAAGAGGTGAGTTTTAATTATAATAATGTTATACTTAAATATTGTTACAATAACAATGTTCCTTTCAGTTAATCTTGTTTGAAGTACTAGTGCTATGTACTATCGCTATAGACTTCTGAATAGATGAATTTTAATTACAATAGTGCTGTACATAAAGTTTAGTACAGGTACAGATACAGTATGCTGTGAGTGAATCGAGCCTTTCGATAAAAAAAATTCCAAGTACGCGGAAGTAAACGCGACAATTTCTGTTACAGTAGTTAAGGATTAACCGAATTTTCGATTATCTGAGGTGCTTACGATCCCAATAACCTCGGATTATAAAGGTTTTACTGTATTAATAAGTAATATTTAAAAAAAAAAAATCCTACCAATTTTAAAATCTATATTATAAACATTTCCGTGAGTAATTTTGACGTCATACTGACGGTGGCAATACCTGACCCCTAAATTTCGCTCTTATTGCAATCGCTTTAACTTCTAAACGTCGCACCATTTCATTTTTTCCAGTGTCGAAAATAGGAGGGAGAAATGTTCTTTAAAGTGCAATTTGTTTGAAAACTGTATTTCAATTTACATTTTTTTATGGTTTTAAAAATAATTTTCAAGCATGATTTTGTTTTTAAATATATCTGTATCATGTGCAGCCTGATTATAAAAGATTAACACATTTTCACTTCAAACACTATAAATTAGTTCAGCATTTGTTTCCGGTTAATATAAAAGAACGAAATTAAAATTTCAATCAATAAATAAAAAACAAATTTATATAATCGACCTACGCGGTTTAACCACTGAAATTTATAGAATCAAAAAGGCTGCTGTCATTACCGACCCATCTTCGTGTCATTTTATTATATACTATTGATTGGCCAACCTGAATTTCCCTTGCCTCTTGGGTCAAGTTAAACAATAATGGCACGTTTCACTTTGCTTAGGATCCTGGCTCTAGGCTGAATTAAATTCGAGGAAACTACAGGAGCTATATGGATTGTGGAATGGTGGGGGGAGGGGGGATAAATCTATAATACACAAAAAGTGAAGAAATCAAATTTCTGAAACGTGGCTTTTTCAAACATTTCTTATGTATTTCTATTTAAAAATTCTGTTTAAAATTGGTTAAAATGCAAAATCATGGCGAGAGAATCTATATTACAAAACTTGGCGCTGGGGAAAGAAATTCTCTTCCAATTTTTGTGTGGGAAAATTGACAACGTTTCGGTAAATTTGCTGTCTAAAAAGGGAAAGTAGAAAAAAGAGGAAAGTCTGGTATTAGTATTTGTACAAATGGAAAAGACAATCGTGAATGGAAGCCTCGCGTCAGAGTATGTCAATCGCCGAAACACGCAAATAGTCGATGGAAGAGAAATTGTTTTTCTTTTCCCAAGTACAAAAAAAAAGAAAAATAACTATTTTGTGTCGTTGCTGTTGTTGAAGTGTGTTTTTTTTTTTTTTTCATTCCTATTCTTAATAAAAATTTTATTAAAACTTTGAAAAAGTTTAAAATTGGAATTTAAATTTTGGAAATTTCGAAATGGGAATTTAAACTTTGGAAAACTTAAAATTGGAATTTAAACTTTGGAAAAATTTAATTCGAATTTAAGCTGTGAAAATTTTTAATTGGAAATTTAAATTGGAATATCGAAGCTTTGAAAAATGTAAGCAATTAAACTTTGAAAATATTAAATAGAAATATTTAAACTTTAAAAATTTTAATTTAGAATTTAAACCTTGAAATTTTAAAATTGGAATTTAAACTATTTAAAAGTTAAAATTGGAATTTAAACTATTTAAAAGTTAAAATTGGAATTTAAACTATTTAAAAGTTAAAATTGGAATTTAAACTATTTAAAAGTTAAAATTGGAATTTAAACTATTTAAAAGTTAAAATTGGAATTTAAACTATTTAAAAGTTAAAATTGGAATTTAAACTATTTAAAAGTTAAAATTGGAATTTAAACTATTTAAAAGTTAAAATTGGAATTTAAACTATTTAAAAGTTAAAATTGGAATTTAAACTATTTAAAAGTTAAAATTGGAATTTAAACATTGAAAAATTTAAATTGAAAATTAAAGTTTGAAAAAATTGTAATTGGAATTTAAAATTTGAAAAAATTGTAATTGTAATTTAAAATTTGAAAAAATTGTAATTGGAATTTAAAGTTTGAAAAAATTCTAATTGTAATTTAGATTTTGAAAAAAAAAATGTAATTGGAATTTAAACTTTGAAAAAAATGTAATTGGAATTTAAACTTTGAAAAAAATGTAATTGGAATTTAAACTTTGAAAAAAATGTAATTGGAATTTAAACTTTGAAAAAAAAATGTAATTGGAATTTAAACTTTGAGAAAAATGTAATTGGAATTTTAAATTTTGAAAAATTGAAATTTATTTTTTTTTTGTTTCGAAAGAATATTTTTTGCATAAATTTGTATAAAACTTGCAGTAGCGGGGCCACTCTTTTCTCGAATTTTTCCTCACTATTTCCTTCTCTCTGTGCCATCTGTCGGTAATTTTTAGAACTAAAACAAGGAATCGCAGAAAAGAAATTACTGACTTCACATATTAATCTCCTGGAATAACTTCAATTGCCTGTCATCGTTTAGCTGAATTTTAAAATGTTCAGTTCGCATTTGAGAACACCCTGTATATATTTAGTAAAATTAATGAGGGAGTAAAGACTCCCTTACTAAGAACTATTTGTTCTGACGCATTCTTCTTAGAACAATCAACATGTAAATAACATTCTCGATTTTCCGAATCGACAGTGTTCAGTGCTTGTCAACGCTGAGCTTGGGATTCATTATTTTTAAAATGGAGCTCTGAAAAAGGCTACAAATCTAGAAATTTCTGCGAAAGCGTTGTTTAACTACTCAAAAACTCATATTTATAGGCTGCGACCTTCCGAAAATGCGTTGTTCGGCGAAAACGTGAGTCAGTTTTACTTCGATAAGATAATTTATAGTTCTTATGGTGTATATTTACTTTTTTAAAAATAGACTTTTTTTTTCTAGTGGTAAATAAATGAGTTTGTTTGTCCCATTTTGAGTTCAGAACAGTGATAGTAAGCATGTTTTCATCACAGCGTGTACATAGTTGAAGCATACATTTTTTAATTGGAAAGTGAAACAGTTTACTTCGTCTATCAATAGATTTGTTGGATCTTTTTAAGACTTAACCTATTATAAATTAACCTAGGCGCTACGCAGTATAAGTAAATTTTTGCTTAAAACCAACTCGACAAAACAAAATTCGCCAACTCGAACCCGAAATATTCCCATCCATTCCGAACCCAAAGTGAAAGAAAATCGATCCATATTTTAATACAGTTATTTTAATACAGTAGTCTACAAGTATATCTCTAACATTAATTTTATCTGTTATGTATAAAAATGAACTCATACGACAGACACTCATTAATATTCATATAGAATATAGTTTTTTCATTAAAAAAATATTCTTGACTTTCTTTTGTAAAGTCGGTTCAGCCTGATTCCGACTCGAGAATATCAAAATTCAACTCGAATCCCACCCCAATCCGAAACATTTCAATTCAACTCGACAAGCATCGAAAAAATGAGCGCGGACCCGAACCGCGGGTCGGGTCGTGTTCAGGTAAAATCGGGTTACACGCACCTTTGGCGCATGCTTTGACATATTTTTGAAGAAAATTTTAAGTGCAGATAGTTGTTTCAAGTAAGTTTCCAATTTTCAAAACTAAATTTCAGTAGTCAAATATAGTCAAGGCGGGTTTTCTTTTGTTCTCATCCTAAGATGAACCTGGGGTCCCAAAATCAACCGTATATCAATTTGCTAAAAAAAAAAAGGAAAATGCAGGAACTTCAGATATTATGGAATACAAGGATAGTCTTTGGTAAAGTGCCACCAAGCGGCAATATCATAAACTACTTAAGAACGTTTCCAGACTGCCCCCTCTGCGCAATTCGTCGGTCGGCGTCAGGGCGCGTTTTGTGAATAAATATTTCTTTTTGGTCTTTGGAAAGTTTCAGGAGATAATTATTCAGTATCTTTTATTCATTATTAGAAGTAATATTTTTACATTGAAATGAAGCGTAATGTACACGGAAATACTTTAGTTCAGGATGTAAATACACGTTTTTTAGCTCGCGATTTTCACACCCATAAACGTAGAGTAATTTCTTCCCAAACCGGTGGTGTCGGGTTATAGGGAACACCCATATCTCATAATACTCCATGATCAGGATGGTGCAAAGACCGATCCTTATATTTGTGATATGTGACAATCTGAAGTATGGACTGAGGTAATGTTGGCTGACTACCTAGACGCTATATTTTGATCATGCTCTCTTGATACCATTTACATCTGTTTTTTTTACCAAATTTTGTTCATTTTTTAATTTTTAACCCTATTTTCCACATTTTGCGACTATCTCAAAATAAGTTTATTATTATTATTATTATTTGTATGCTATAGCAAAAAATTTTACAAAATTTCATCACTATAGTGATGAAATTTTGTAAAATTTTTTCTCTTATTATAAAAACTTCGCCGGTATACCTACGAAAATACAAATTTCAACTATAGTTCAAATTTGTAATTGTATTCGGTTTTCGTGCTTTATACAATATCGCGATGTTGTATTGCCCCACATACAAGTAATTATCCAAAGTTTCTCTATAATTTTCTCATGCTAAATTATTTGCGTGAGGTAGATTTTATAATGAGTGTTCAAAAGTGTATTTTTTGCGCAATGTGTCCATCCCTGGATGCAATGATTGCACCGTCTTCTCCGAAATTTCTTCCACCCTAAAAACAAAAGGCGTAGTCCCCCGCTCATTAGACATCAGCGTTCTGAAACCGTGCCAGAATTCGTTAATAGCCTCGATCTTGTATTTCGAGAGCCCGCACTATACTCACAACATCAACTTTCTCGTTCGAAAGTAGGTGAAAGTGTTGTTTATCCTTCGAAAAAATGAGGTTGAGAGTTGATTGTGAATGATGGTTGTTGCTGGATACTTTATGCTCGTTTGTCAGTGCGAGTCGTTTTCGTTTTAGTGCACGAATTTGGATACTGAGACTGAATTTGGATACTGAGACTGAATTTGGATACTGAACGACAAGAACAATTAATTGGATACTGATTTTATTGGGTAAGTTTAATTTGGTTTCTGCTCAGTTAGAGTAGTCTTAATATCTGGTACTAGAGGGAAGGGGAAGTGACTACGTAAGAATACCAATATTATTTACCTCTGAATGTCTCGCAATTCAGTCAGTAATACACGGTGCCCCACACAAACCCGTATTTTCGTTCTTAGTTTCAAAAATAATGAAAATACTACAACCTTATTTTCAGCTCACTTTCTGTGAAATGGGATGATATCGAGGTATCCTAATAAAAGTTCGCTGTCAGTTTGGTCTATAGCACCTAGGTATTTCTGCTACTCAGGGCCGAAACTAAGGGGGGGGGGGGGGAAGAGTCATGTGTCCCACGCGCCAGAGTAGAAGTGGGTGCCAAAAGATTTGGTTCGTCGTTCGATACAAAAAAAAATAATAATAATAACGAATTTTAGGCAAAAATGTCATCGAATCGGACAACCTAAACTAAAGATGCATTCGTTAGTTTTGCACTCTTTGCTTTGAACAGGTCCGGTTTTTTGTCCATTAGATGACCGCCTAGGGGTGCCAGAACAATGCTGGATTAACGAATTTATCGCAAGATACTTGTAAGATCACTAGTACACAGTCCCAAATAGGTTTAAACGGATTCAATATTTCGGACATAACCGTTATGGCCACGCTTTGCATGATTTGCTTTTGTGTGTCTCTGTAAACAAACTATAAGATCTGCATATTTGATTAACGAACTCATCCAAGATACTGGCAAAATACTGTCCCAATTAAGATTGAATGGGTTCAGTATTTCAGAAGTTACCGTCATGACAATATTTACAATCTATATAGATATATAGTATATAAACGAACAGACTGCAGTGAGTCTACTTCTAATGAAATCAACCTAAAAATTTTAAGATTAAAATACTTCGTAACAATTATTTCATACTTAAAATAAAAATTAAAGGAATGGATTAAAAACTTCTCTTTATACATTTATTTTGGAAAGGAGGGGGGGGGAGAGGGGGTTAAATTCATGCTAGTCACGGGGGTAAAAAAAATCATAGTTTCAGCCCTGTAAGCAGATTAATGTTATTTGGTACCAAATATGTCGATAATACAGGTCGTCTCACGCGAACCCGTTTTTTGTTCGTAATTTTAACAATAGAAAAAATGCTGTAACTTTTTTTTTCCAACTTATTTACATTGTGTGAAATGGGATGATATCGAGGTATCGTGGAAGTTCTCAGTCATTTTGGTCAGTGACCCCTATTTTTGCTATACATTCCAAAATAGGAAGCGTCTAGATGAGCATTATTTTTAAGCGGAGAATAGCCATTCAGGTCTGTCTTCTCGTGTCGTCGTCACATTTCACACAAAGTAAGGCTAATCTGTTGAAAATATTGTTAAAGTATACTTTTCGCTCTGTTAAAGTTACATTTGCTGTAATGGTCCGGTTCCCATCCAACACTGGAGTGAAGTATCAGGAGTGGCGATTACTGCGTTGCTTCCGTGTGGGTGCCATAGGATGGCACCAGGGCCCGACTAGCAAGTTTTTGTGCCCAGGGCACTTTCAATTTTTCGTGCCCCCTTCGATTGGTTGATTTACTGATACTAGTTTTTTTTTTCTTTCTTTTTTTTTACATATTGCACGGTTATTCGAAAAGTGTCAACTCAAAAAATTACGTTTACCGGAAAATTTAAAAACAGTTCCAGGAATAAAAATATTTTTTCTATTATTTATTGAAATGTGCTTTTAACCATAGATTGAGATATATTTTTTGTCATTTTATCGTATTCTATCACATTTTTTCAGTTGTGTCACTTTTCGAATAAATGTGCAGTATGATAAAATTGAATGACTTGAAAAATACAGTACATCAATTACTAGAAAATAATGATAAGAAGTCTACTTATTAATGATGTTATGGATATTAAATGATGTAACCAAAATGATACTGAGTGCGAACAAAAGTCCTAAAAGAATTTTTTAAATGAAAATTTAGATGAAATTATGAAAATTTTCGTGCCTCTCAGAAATTTCGTGCCCAGGGCATGGGCCCCGGGTGCCCGTGCGATAGTCAGGGCCTGGATGGCACGTAGAAGCTGTAGCATAGAGTCATCTCTCTCGAGGATTAGTAGGTGAGAAAGAGGTACGGAGCCGGAATATTTCTTTCACTTTCTGGTAATGAGCAAAAATGAGGAAAAACTTGTGGAACAGTTGAAATATCATAAACCAAATAGCTTGTCAGCTCCAACAATTCGAAACTGTTAAAGTTAAAAACGAAATTCCGAATTCGGCTCGGAGTGAATGTTTGACTGAATAAGTGAATTTCGAACGTTCTTCTGCGTGGCGCAGATATTGTTTGTTTTGCATAATTATCCCCCTTTTTTCCAAAAGATGGGTTTGGAATAGCGTATGGGATTACCAAATCGCGTGCAAAGTAAGAAAACACCCGCATAATAAAAAATGCTGTGCTGGAATCCCCCCCCCCCCTTTTCAATTTATTTCCAGGCATATATGATTCTTTCGCAAATTATAACCAAAGTACAATATACGGCGACGTTCCTGTGTGCTTCGGTGCACAATATCTACAAGCTTCTGTGAGTTTTGTGTGGTATTTAAATATTCACTAAAAACAAAGAAGTACAGGAGCTGGGCTCCGGCGAAAATTAAACAATGATTACAATGCAATTTTAGCACTCCTACTGATGTCATCTCATAACTCATAACATATCTCTTAAATTAAGCCTGCTGAAAATATCACCACGATTTCCATGATTGTTAAGGTTACGACTGAAAATCCCGGATTAGCTTTTGGAGTGATATACCCTGTATTTTTGCCTGTATAAGTAAGATTGCGACACTAGGTTGTATAAGAATTATTGTATGTGTACCCGGGCCTTATTACGTCCGAGTCAAACTTCTAATAGAAAATTTGAATAGAAAATTTCAACTCTGCTAAAACGCCTTTTTCATGAAGAATTTCTATCATATATAAGGCGAAATTTTCTAGTCGTTTTTACTGGTGGAAGTTTTCCCCGGCGGTGATCGTTTCCTGCGTGTTGCTATGTACTATCGCTTCTTTATTTTTACTTTACATAAAGAAAGTCATGAAAATTTTCGACTTCCGGTTTTCGATGGATTTATACGCTTTAGAAGGTCCTGAACACGGTTGGACTTGTTTAGAAAATGTCTGTCTGTCTGTATGTGAGAAATTTTGGCAATGCACGGAATTTAATAAACATTTAGATTCAGTTAGTACCTGATATAAATGGGTGCTGATTACTTTTTACTGTCAATCGCCCAACAGGTGGCGCTGCTTTGCTACATTATTCACGATTTGCACGATAGCTTTATCTGAAGAATTAATGCACAGAATTTCACAAAACTTCACATACTTTCGCTATTCACACGCTGATTTAAGTTGTTGATGAGGTTTTGGTGCAAATCTTGTAACAGGTAGCGCTACGAGGCTGCATTTTTCAGGATTGACACGATTTTAGCGATTCAAGAATTTCATCAAACTTCAGAATCAGTTAGACCTTGATGAAAATGGCTGCTGATTCGCTTGTGGTGTATGTGAAACCTGTATGAGATAGAAGACAGTTTTGGGATTGGCACAGCCAAATAGTTGTTACCAGGTATTCGCAAAAACTTATAGTGCATCATGTTTACGATCACGCTTAAAATTAACTATTCACAAAGCTAAAGTGGTAAATTCTAAATTAATTCGACTCCGTATTGATTGCATCTTCACTTATACCCACTCATTCTAAAAAAATCTTGCGCACACTTCTGTCAGGTGATTGAGTCACAGAGGGTGGAAAAGTTAATAGGAGTTCTCTCTCTCTCTCTCTCTAAATGTTTCCATTTCTTCTCTTATATCTCCGAATTCACAATCGCATCTTGACACGAATACGCCCCTGATCAGGGCAGCATTTTCATTCAATTGCGCCGTCGTATTCATTACATGAGTCAGTTTTCGTCATGGATTTTCAGAAGGAAAAACTCTCTAATACTTTTCTAAACAAACTTTCTATTGATTTGGAAGTTTGTTTTGGCTTAAGGAAAGTTCTTTTATTATTATAATTTCTTATGTCCGTAACAATTCGGCTATTTTGTTTAGCATCCTATGACGTATTGAAAGAGCCAAACCTACTTTCCTCTGACCCTATCTGCATGATAGAAGCGCCTTCTATTGAGTTTTAATAAGTGAATGACAATTTTACGCGTTTATCCTCTTTAGCAAGTAGTTGTAATCTTTCGATGTGCAACATTGTAAAAGGCTGTTGCTATTCAAAGAGCCTATTGCAGAGTTTTTAATATGACGTAATTCGCCCGCAGTGAATTCAATTGACATGTTTTCGACAACAAGAGTTCCGTAGCTAACTTCACACGATGGTTTTGGTTTCGGGATGGGGGAGGCAATGAGAAGTATCTGTAGACCGTAGGCCAAAAAAGTTATAAAAGAAATTTTGTGACGTACTTGGCAAGGCCGTCCGTTTGAAGAGCAGTCATGACTAGACTTAAATGCAACTAGTCGGATGTGCCAATCCTAAAACTTGATTCTTTTTCATATATGCTAATACTCCTTCAAAAATCACTATTACATATTACAACGCCCCCTTCCGGCGGAATATCTCCAAATTCAAGAAGGATCTACTGGCCATAATCACAAACCTAAAAAAAAAAAATTGGTTCAATTTTATGTATATCTTCATACACTTTTCGCTGATACAAAATGAGGACGGACAGACAGACATTTTGTATAAACATGTTTTTGGGGATATCTGACCCCTAAAATGTGTAAATCCGTCGAAAACCGGAAGTTGAAAAAAAAAATTCGACTGCAATTATTTCTTCTATTATAGATAGGAGAGAGTAAAAATAACCTTGTTTAAAACCTATTAGGAAGGAATGTGACGGAGCTTCTTTTAAATTTTTCTTACGATTGGTTGCGACTAACAGCAATTTCTCCTTTGATCAATATGAAGAAATACAAAATTGCTCAGTCAAGAAACTTCACTTACGTAAAGAACTCTGGCAGCTCGCAAGCATTCACTAATAACTTCATGCTTCAATCACGGCTCTTGTTATAAACCAAAGATTGTTTTACACTTTTACAAACTAGCTAAAATGTTTCTAGTAATCCGTGGTAGCAGTTGAACTTTATTGCACTACATATACAATTTACTCTTGCCAAACTGCAGCTCGTCTTTTGCCACACGCCAAACTGTTCGATGTGTGGAACACGTGCAAGTTTTTACCTCCCAACACTGGCCGCTGGTCTTACTCAAGATGCAGGATTCGGCCCAAATCAGCTGATACGAACTTTTGACCATCGTAGCCTAATTTGCATGAAACCACAACGAAAACCAATAACCGCAGATTCCGGGAGCCACAAACACACTTCGTAAAATTGAAATAAAATAAAGTACAGATGTCGCTGTTGCACATACACAGGTTAATATCGACAGAACGTTATTCGCATTCAAAAAACTAGACTCCCTTTCTAAGAGAGTTTCTAGTCCACTACAATTTTTAAGGCGGTATTAAAAAAAATATTTTTCCACGCTCAACAACTCAAAATTTTGACACAACATTTACAGACTCATTTTTAAAAATAAAGACATGAAACTTGGTGGCGTGATTTATGAAGAGATTTATAAGGGCCCCATGTTTTTATTTTTCTTTCAATTCATTAGAAATTGATTTACAAACAATTATTTTCACAGTACGATAATTTTTTTTGTTTCCAGGGCTATCGCTTCGAGAAATTCGGCTCAAAATCGCCACTTTGACAGCATTTTTTGAAATATATTCAACTTTTATCAAAGAATCGAGACAATACGGACATTGTAAAGTTTCTGAATAAGAGAACCTGCCAATTGGATGCATTTTAGAGCAAAAATGAATTTATAAATGTGTCTCAAAATAAGCAGTTTGGATTTGAAAACACCCTTAAATGATGAAATTAATCTTGAAAAATTTATTTAACTATTATTATTAATTTTATGCTGTGTAGTTTGGGCAACGAGTCCGGGCTCTGAAAACAAAAATTTCTTCACGCTCGTGTTTCAAATAGTCGGGCTTGGGCTCCGAAAAAAAAGGGGGGGGGGGAATCCCAAACTCATCTTGAATAAGTACCAGGTCCCATTACCAATTCGGATTTTGCTTGTTTGTTTTGTTCGAAGTCAAGCCTCCCTATTCTTTTACCTATCGCATGCAAGTTGTTTCATTTTTTTTACAAACCAACCTGAAGGACGCATTCGCACGACGCGATGCGACCTTCTGAAAATCATTTCTCGTTATTTATATCGACAGCTATATAAATTTTGCAAACAAATCTCTCCTTATCAACCTCGACGATTCCCAATAAAGTCTCGCTTCTCACACGGATTTGCAAGGCATCTTTATAAATTGGCCAAAAATCCTTTTGCGAAGTCCTACTTCCCAGGGTCACTCGGGAAATCGGATTAGCCGTGACACACTGACCACTCGCGAGAAACGGAAAAGGATTATATGCAGACGATTCAACTGTACCTGTTGTTCTTGCTTGTTGTTCTACTAAAAACTTTTCGAACATTACCTTTCACAGAAGATTCTAAAATATAGTTAAGTGAGACTTTGTATCCTTCATTTGGCGAAAAATGGCCAAAATATATATTTTTTTATTTTAATCTATTTAGACATCCTTGGTATATTCTGGCGAACTTTGGTAAAGATCCGATAATTATAAATACTAGGGGATCCAACCCGGGCTTCCCAGGTTAAGGAACATAGGTGAAATCGATAAAAAAAAAAAAAAAAAAAAAAAAAAAAAAAAAAAAAAAAAAACCTCTATATTCAACAACGCGAAACTTTGACACATTTTCTGACTCATTTTTAAACGAAAAGGCATAAATTTAGCACTCTTGAAGCGATTTGGAATCTAATAGCGTTTTCCACTTTTTGATTAAATAAATTACTTATCGAGGTATAAGCTATTCGTGTCATGTGACACGTTTTTCCACCTTTCTTGAGCTGTCGCGTCGGGAATTAGGTTCAAACGGCCCACATTGACAGTATTTTCTGAAAGATTTTCTGCATATACGAAAAACTGGAAAATTCCATGACATAGTTTCTGAAAAAGAACACCTGCCAGTTTCACGCGTTTCCGAACAAAAATGAATTCAGAAATGTGTTGAAAAATAGCTCCTTTGAATTTGAGAACATCCTTAATATATATTTTTAGGAACTGCCCACTAACCACACCAAAAGACATTTTTATCTGAAAAATATCAATAATGTTTTCAAAATAAAGCTTCAAAATTAATTAAAAGCGATACTTTTGTATTAGCCGCATGCCAAGAGTGAATAGCCGAAGAAATCGCTACAGATTTCACTGCTTACAGCAGCCTTTTTGGTTCTGATACTTTCAGTGGTTTAAGCGCGTCATTCGATGACATGTCTATCAAATTTGAGGACATTCCTCCCGGAGCATTTGAGATTTTATGCTCTTTTAATGGCCAAAAAGTGCAATTCCCACTCCGGAACTCTATAATGTACCCCCCGGAACCAAAGAAATCTCTCCCAAAGAAAGATATCTGAATTCAACACTGAATCCGTCGAAAACAATTAGTCGAGATTTTTCTCGAATCGTTACTTCTTGTATAGATAGAAGAAAGTAACAATGTTCAAACAATATCAAGAGCCAAAATTCGAATCATTGTAACAACTAAATGATTGTTAAAACATCAAAATCTGGCACCAAAACGGCAGCTTTAATTCACTCCCGAGTCCCGTCTTCGAAGAGAAAAATCTCCTCGTGTCAGAAGTCAAAACAGAAGTTTAATTCTTCTCCGTCCAAATCTGATACCCTTGTCGTTTACAATCCCGGTTTTATTTTTGCAAATGAAGAAGCGCGGCCTGATGACAATTAATTGGACTTCCGCCACTTCTTCTCGTTTAAGTGTGGGGGATTGTTTTCGTTAAGCCACTTTTTCTTCTTTTACTTCTTTGAAGTCGTTACTCCTCGTTGCTATATATATATATATAAACCGCCCTCGCTGCAAGACGAGAGAACATCTTGAATAATGAAATTCGATGCGCTTCTAGGTGTGTTCAGGCGAATGTCGTTACTTCGTTCATTGTATCTTGTACAGCCTTGCTGTTAGCCCTATATGTATAAGGGTGAATCAAATGAAAAAACGGAACAGTGGCTACAATTCCGTTTATTTTTGTACTAGTGTGTTGAAACTTTGCGAAAAAGTGAAGAGGGAGGTTAGAAAGATAACCCTTACTGTGGAAATGGACTCGCCCTAGGTAGTCATGCAGAAGCACGTGATATGCGCTGGCGGTCGGTCAATAGTATTGTCCGGTAGGCAATCGGTTGTTGTTGCTATTCATCCCGTCTGCGGAATGTTTACGTGTAAAATAGGGCAACGCGTTGTTATTCATTATTTAGTGGCAGAAGAAGTTGAATTTCGCGAAGTGCGAAAGAAGGAAGTGTTACGGGGAACATGCACTGTCATTGATTCGCGTGCCGGACGGAAACAACCACTTCCACGAAAGAATCTGGTGAAGTTTCGGTGGACAGTGTTGGAATATCCATCGTATGGCCCGGATCTTTCGCCCTATGACTTTCCCGTTTTTGGTTCTCTGAAAAAGGCATTGAAGGTTCCCCGTTTTTACTCGGACAGCGAAATCACGGACAATGTTCGAAACTGGTTCCGATTTCAGCCAAAGGACTCCTACGAGCAAGGTACTCAACACTTGGTGAGATTAGTGCTTGTGATGTAGCTTCGGGCATTATGTTTGAAATAAACTAGGTCATTTCATTTTGTGGCTCCTGTTCGTTTTCATTTGATTCATCCTAATATATCACTGTGTTGCATATATGCAACATACCCAAAAATAGATAATTATTTCCACAGCAACCTTTAAAAGACGGTTTTATTGATTGCTAATAATCTTCCAACTCTGCAGTTAATACATAATTATTCGTAGAATTCCCAACAGACGGAAATGCTGAGCTTAATTTTTCATATCAAACTTTTATTAATATCTTGAACAGTGTGACGCGGTTAATGCTAAAATGAACTTCAAGAATTTAGTGAAATGAAAAAGACTGGAGACGTCCAGAAATAGATTTTTCACAAAGTTCATATAAGTTACAATTTTGTATAAAAAAAACATGTATGTTTTCTGCTTGTTGCAGATATAAAACAAGCACCTTTTTTGTCAATATATATTTCTTATTCTTATATTCTAATATTTATTTTTTTATATGCCTCAAAAGATGTTCTCTCACATTTTAGTAAATATTTTCCCAATCTGATATGTTTCGATACAAAAAGTTATTAAAACTAGCTCTCGTCGATGAATTCAAGAGGTGATTCCTGCTACAAGTCGAGTAATTCGAGACGTTTCAAGAGTAATCAGACGGGTAATATAGTTTATCCGAGCCCGACCCAATCCGCGGTTTGGGACGGCGGTCAGGTTAACAATTTTTTTTTTCGTTGCTGATTGGGTTGCTTCACTTGTTTCGGATTGGAAATTAACTCTTGTGGGTCTGGTTCGTGTCGTTTTCTTGTCTTGTTCGAGTCGGGTTTCGGGTTGAAAATTTGAAATTTTTCATTTTTAGTTGTATTACCATTGGAAGTTGTTCTTAAGCGTATAATGTAGTCAAAAATACACTTATGAGCTTATCAGAAAATTTCCCCTCGAATTTTTAGCCTAATGGAATAATGGTAGGTTCAGGTTTTAATGCCCTACCTGTTAAATATTTAAAAAATACTTTTAACAATTAATATTCATTTACAATCCAGGGATGAGGAAGACTGAAAATTCCGATGAATTTGTATGAAATTTAATAAAAGCGGAAATCTGCCAAAACACAGAATCTGATACGATGAAGTTAATTTCAGTTATTAATTTTTTTTATTATTTGAGGTTTAACTTTTACAGTGAACTAATAAGTAAAAGACAAAAATTCTATATTTTTATCATTAAATAGGATTAAATTTTTAATATATCATCAGATTTTTTTTTTTTTAATTCCTAATGTTAAAAAATGATGAAATCTCTTCTAAAATTTCTCTCCAATTATGTCATTTATGTGTATTAAAATGCAAAGGCGAAGATAAAAATTAAATTGAAAAATCATTAATAAAAAAAAGCAATTAAATATTAAAAATTAATGCAAACGTACATTAAAGCTGTTTGTGAGGAAAAAAAATCCATAATAAAGCTAGTTTTAAAAAAATCATTCATTTTGCATATTAATTTAGTCAAAGGAATGAAAAAATGGCTTATTAAAAAAGGAGGGCAATCACTCTTTTTGCCTATATTAGTAATTTGGTCAAAAAAGAGTGAAAATGGCTTATCAAAAAGGAATGAAAATAACCACTCCGATAGATGTATGAAATTCACGCCTATAAGTGCATTTTTTTAATACTGGAAAGGAGTGAAAAATGACTCAAGCTGTGTTAAATAGATTTTTTTTTTTTTTAAATTAGTTATTTTTGGAGCAAAAAAGAAAATTAACTTAATTGGCATTAGAGCTGTAATTGTAAACTATTTTTCCATATTTGTATTGCAATATGTTTTTTTTTTTTTCTTTCATTTCGGATTTGGGTTGACGTATGTAGGGTTTCGGGTTGACTTGAAATAGAATTTTTGGGTTCGGATAGGGTATATATATAACCCAACCCACACAGGACTCTTAGTGTTCAGAACTATCTCTTAAAGTTTGTGCATTCTTTTTTTAATCACCCTTTAGAGTGCATACGCATAAACTGGCGAATACATAGCCGCATCTTATGAATCATACCGCAATCGAGCAAGAAAGAAAATAAACGAAACTGATATTAGAGATATAATTCTCGACTATTTTTCCGTAATTGTATTAACCCCTTCGGGACCATGGGTGCCTATATGCACCTTCAAAAGGTGCATACAAGATTTGTTTCCGGTACCAGTAATTAAGAAAAGTAATATTTTGTTTATTTAATTAGAACACTATTGTGATTATACAAAGGTAATATTTTATAAAAAGTGGTGCCAATCGAATAGAATTCGTGTATTGCTGTCGCGAAGGGGTTAAAACATGGATTTTTTTTTTTCATTTCAGGTTCGGTTTGAAGTGTTTCGGGTTGACTTGAAATAGAATTTTCGGGTTCGGACATAACACAACCCACGCAGGACTCTAGTGTGCACCACCTTCTCATAAAGTTTGTGCAATCTTTTTTGAATCGCCCTTTAAACAGCCTGTGCAGTGCACCAGTGTTGAATTAAGGGGGAGGTCCGGGAGGAGACATCCCGCCGGAACATTGATATGTCCCCTCTGGAAGATTTGAGATTTTGTACTTTTAATGGTCAAACAGTGCAATTTCCCTGGAACTCTATAATGTGCCCCTCCCCCCCCCCCCTCCACTTCCGGAGCTACGGAAATCACTTCCGGAGAAAAATGTTTGATTTCAACACTGCTGTGCATAAAATTGGTGAATACATAACCCTCCCTGAATCATACCGCAATCGAGCAAAAAACAATAAAAATTAAACGAAGGTGCCCCCTTTCTCTATTCGTGTATGACATTCGTCCCCGTGCCCCGGTTGAAGAACCAGAAAAATGCGAAGGACTATCTCAGGCACCCCACGCTAGAGTAATTCCCATGAATGGGTTTGGGTTGCGACTGAATGAACGCGGAATGCGAGTGAATTTTCGGGTATAAGATTAATATACCTGTGTCTGTTTTTGTTTCGTTTCCGAAGATTCACTCTGAATAATGGACGTCGAGATATCTAACAAGTCGTCCGTGGCATACCGCAGGCATAGAGATCGATAAAGGCCTTTTATCTTTCCTATTCCCATCCTTTATTTTTTATTTTTAATAGATTGAATTGATAACTCACCGATAAAAGTGATAAGAACGACTACGATACTAGTGGATATTGATACAAATATTCATAAAGTATATCTTCTTTGTTATTTAATCCTTCTGTAACTCAACAACTCTGATTTGAAAAATATTGACTCGGGTGTCGGAATACATCCTTTTAAGCATGTAAAAAAAAAAAAATTATTGCTTTATATATATACAAACTTAATTTCAAAACCATTGAAACATAAGAAATTGACCATACACAATGAAATCACAATACCATATAGCAGTGTCAAATTACAAATTAAATTATGTATTCCTAAAAAATGAAATATTATTAGTTCAAATGAAAAAAAAAAAAAAAAAAAAAAAAAAAAACAAGAGTATAAACACAAATGAAAGCTTATAATGTAATTCACTTTTTCAAGGGGAGGGAATCTACAATTATAAGCGAAGAACGATTGTTTTCTGTAGATAACACCAGCTTAATGCCAAAAATCATGTTATCTCGCTGCCCGAAAAATCGTTGAAACAAGATTGAAAAACAAGAAAACCTTTTAACCCTTCTTTGCATGAGTTTTTCTTTTACAACTGTGTTTTTTTATACTTATATTAAATATTACACACCAGAAATTTTAAGATAGATTTTTAACTTTGTTCAGCAACATGCAACCTGTGGCCAGAAAGTTCGGTGAATGAATTTTTATTTCAAATACAGTATTGTACAGCATCAAATACAATTTACTGTATTTCAAAATAATTTCCATGGATGGTAATGCACTGTTGAGAACGAGTATATAAGTCCTGGAAACTCCTGTAAAACAGTTCTTTCGGAATGGCGTTCAGCTCGGCCGTCACATTGCGTTGAATGTCGGTGATGTCCATAAATCTCTTTCCCTTCAGGGCAAAGTTTGGAGTTTGGCACGACAAAGTTTGAAGTGGCGGAGTCCGTTGTCGCCTAAAAAAACCAAGGTACGATCAGAAAAATCGCGCATAAAGACAATGCTCATCGCATTCTTCGACTCTAAGGGTCTCATTCACAAAGAATTCCTCCCTGAGAGTACCACATTGAATGCTGTTGCCTACGCCGATATTCTGAAGCGTTTACTGCAACGGATCTGTTGCGTTCGCCCTGAGTACGCCACGCAAGGCTCCTGGACTCTTCTCCGTGATAATGATCGGCCACACATCGCCTTGGTTGTACGGAAGTTCCTGGCCGCGAATGGAGTTGTGACACTTGATCACCCCCTTATTCACCTGATTTGGCACCTGCAGACTTCTTCCTCTTCCCCAGATTGAAGTCAGCCCTGAAGGGAAAGCGATTTACGGACATCACCGACATTCAACGCAACGTGACGGCCAAGCTGAACGCCATTCCGAAAGAACTGTCTTACAGTAGTTTCCAGATCTTATATACTCGTTCTCAACAGTGCATTACCATCCATGGAGATTATTTTGAAGGACAGTAAATTGTATTTGATGCTGTACAATACTGTATTTGAAATAAAAATTAATTCACCGAACTTTCTGGCCACAGGTTGTAGTTCACGGGAAATTTACTGGATTAATATTTCTGTATTTATTAAAATTAATTGGATTAATATTTATTAAAAGTTAAATAAAAAGTGATGGAAATTTACACTATGCAATTAAGGGTTAAAATGGAATATTATAAATCATGCAAACAATTTGAATAAGAGGGAAAAATAAAGTTTTATATTACTTACATTAAATATTTACCTATTTTCTTATATATATATATATATATATATATGAAACAAAGATGTCAGGTCAGAAACAGAAGATTCTATACTTGTCTCATAAATAGTGTCAATTTTCCAATACAAAATTGTAAAGTATACGAACTTACCTTCGTTAAAAATCTATTTTTGGACGTCTCCAAGCCTTTTTAATTTGACAAAATTTATAAAGTTCATTTTAGCAATAACTATATGAAACTGTTCAAATGGCAAATAAAGCTTTGGCATGAAAAATGAACCCAGTATCGTCGTCTGTTGAGAAGTCTATGAGCAATATCTATGAACTGCTGTGTTGGAAGATAGCACATAAATAAAATCGTTTTTTGAAACCCACTGTATAAATAACATCGACTGTTTGGGTACGTTGCAGATAGGCAACAGGGTGATGCAAAGGGTTACAAGCAATTATTTAAAAATATATAGTTTTGACTGCAACTTTTTTTAAATTAAGTCCAGGATTTAAAACGGGGTTCTTCAGTGTGGCCCATCACTATGTGACAATTATGAAGATACTTGGTACAGTACTAAGCATTAGAACTTTTTAAATCTTTAAGAGCCTACAGTAGTCACGGGGAGAAACGCTCAAACTAATGTTAAGTCTATGGGAAGGTTCTTGCGCGATTTCTCGCTCGCATTTTAATATTTTAAAATGTTTTTTTATTTGCATAGGATAGGTCCATCTCCAACGTTGTTAGTTTTTACTTTTTCGATTTTGGTTCCAGTTATTTTATATAAGGGTACTTTCACTTTCAGAACCGGTTCCAAAATTGAAAATGGCCGCTTATAACAAAAAAAAAAAAAAAAAAAAAAAACCCTGCAACAAAATTCAAAAAAGTAAAAACTAACAACGTTGGAGATGGACCTCAGCTATCCTATGCAAATAAAAAAAAAAAACATTTTAAAATATTAAAATGCGAGCGAGAAATCGCGCAAGAATCTTGCCATAGACTTAACATTAGCTTGAGCGTTTCTTTCCGTGACTAGTGTAGGCTCTTAACTAATCGCAGACTAGTTTCGCTACCATCCAGCGTACCGTCATCAATGCAAAGAATGGTGGATTTTTCTTATGTATATGGAGGAGAAGCGGATTCGAGGGATCCGTTTATTGACCAATAGAATTATGGGGAATTACACGGAACAGTCAATAGGAATTACCTTTAGAGTAGAATAGAACAAAACAAAATCTACCCTATATATATAAAATCCTAATGAAACAAATTTGTGAAACGATTTTATGAAACGAATTTATGAAACGATTTTATGAAACGACTGATTAAACGACTGATTATGTTTCAGGGATATTTTTAATAAAATATTAAACGCTTGATGGTGAAATTAATACCAATTGTCCATAAAAATTCGCGGAAGTCAAAACTGGTAATAGAATTTTGAAATTGGAATTAGTTTTCGAGATATTAATTTTTTTCTAATTTTAATGACATTTCTGTAATGATGGCAACTAATTACTCAGTTTCTTTGTGACAAAAAAGGGAAAAAAATTGAAAAGGATCCCGATAGGGATTATTGATTTCTTTTTATTCGTCATTTTCAAATTGAAATTGAATTTATCTTTTATTTCAATCGATAACGAAGACAAGATTGTGATTAAATTATGTTTTTCAGGAAAATTTGAAAAAAACAATCACATTTCTATCGTCAAGATTCAATCGTATGTCAGCATTTAATTTAATTTATAAACTGAAAATATTTTGAATAAATTCGTCCAAATGACGTCATTTATGTAAACGCAAAAGAAAGGTGCAAAAAAATATTTATACAATTTGTTTAGCGTAAAATGTCATTTATCCTATTTTATATATAATCAGAAGTAATTTGTATAGAAAAAACAATAATAATATACGTATAATTAAAATACGCATATAAACAAAAAAATCGTCGAATTTGTTTCCATGGCTGTTTATGTCATTTGGCACCAAATCTCACTTTCTGATGCCCGAATTGCGCCAAGCTTTTTAAAAAAGCGTCAAGACCCCTATAATAGAAAAGCACCAAAAGCTCATTGGGTTTAACAATATAATAAAATATAACACCTTGTAATAGTATATTACTTTTAAATGCTAAAGGTGTAAAATTAACAACTATAATATAAATTAAAATAACTTTTATTAGTTGTTTTACATGTTTCGACTCTTTCCGAGTCATTTTCAAAAACAAAATGAAAATATTCTAAAGCTTTAGAATATTATCATTTTTGTTTTTGAAAATGACTCGGAAAGAGTCTAAACATATAAAACAACTAATAAAAGTTATTTTAATTTATATTATAGTTGTTAATTTTACACCTTTAGCATTTAAAAGTAATATGCTCATTGGGTTTGTTTTCATAACTTTTGGCAACAAATCTATGTATATTAACGAATCTATCCCTTTTCGAAGATCGAATTACGCCAAATCTAAAAGCAAAGGATCCTATACTGGAAAAGTACCTGATTTTTTTATGGACAATATTCAAGTGACATAACAAGGTGTAAAATTATCGCGGATAGCAAATTTGTTTAAATATGTCATCAATTGATGCCGAATACATGCAGGCATGCATGCACAAAATATTTAATTAATTTTGTATGATAAATAATTATTAGAAAATTCGTATATACATATTCATTAAAATAAATAATTTACATATTTAAAATAACATGAAAATATGCATGATGGTGCACTAAAATAGAGAGAAAAAAATTAAAACCTGTTACTGAAAATGTCTATAACAGTACTTTTCAATACCGTGGTTCTTAATGTTATTCACAAGCAGATGGAATTTTTCCCATCCTTAAACGCAAAGGAAGAATAGAATACAGATCGTTGTTATAAAAGTCCGAGAGGTAGCCACAATTTAAACCTAACCATTTTATACAAGCTGGTTTTCAAGTTGTAATTGATTTTACTTATCAATCTCGAAAACAGTCGTCAGTTGTCGCAACAGCTGTGTATGAGGCCATGGTAATAAAAAAATGCCCCATTAAAACGTTAAAAGCATGGCAACCCAATTACAGATTTACCAATATTTTTAAAACAAAGCACGCTGTCATGTTTTTAGAGGCTTCGAAGTCTGAGCGGGGGTTGGCGAGCGTAGCTCGCAGGGGGTAGGCCCCCTAGTAGAATAATAAAATAAAACACATTTCTCTATACAATTTCTTATCGGCTGTTCACTGTAATTCTGTTGTCAATAAACCTATCCCTCGAATCCATTTTATCTCCTCCAATATATATGGACAAAATTCCAATCTCATCTTTGGACTGGTGACGATACGCTGAATTCTATCGAAAGTAGTCTGGAATGAGTTAAAAGTTCTGGTGCTTAAAACGTTGTTCTGTCTACCTATAATGATCACTATGTTATTAGGTTAGTGTAGGCATAGGTTAGATCTGATCTAACGACAATTTAGGCACTATGTTTAGATGCGTTAACTTCTTCATATTCTGGTCGGGGCTAGATTACAATTTCAAAAGGAAAATAATAATTTTCTAACCATTATGCTGTATTAATTTATATTACTTATCTATTTATATTATTATCTATTACTATCCACTTACATTACTTACTATGCAAATAATACTATTTAAAATAAAATAACCCTTCTTTGGTTAGGATATATTTGAATATTTTATCAATTTCCCGTAGGAAATAAATAAAATAAAAAGGGGAAATAGTGTGCAATAACATATTCGAATTTTGTTGCATTTGAAGCACTTTTCTGGGAACTAATATAAATGATTATGTATTCTAATTTTTTTTTATGTACTTTGTTATAAAAAAGGGGGTAATTTTGGGTATTCATTTTTATTTTTAATGGCTAACATTACTACGGTTCATAACTTTTTTTTTCTTTCCTTGCAGCAATTGTCATTTTTCTTCAAGTTAGAGTATGGAAGTTGAGGTACGGGCAAGACTTTAGACAAACATTCTATTTTCGGATTTTGATTAAAAAATCTAAACAATCGCAAAGTTGCTTTTAAAATCAGTCTTAGATGTTCGAAATGCTTTTAGTTTAAGATTTGGTTTGTGATTTATCAGAAACTGCGCTATCATTCCATGTATATACATTATGTGTTATATGTGAGTAATATAAACTAAATTATTTTGCATGTTTACTCAAAGTTTCTAATATTGTTATTTTTTCTCTTCCTAGGTGAGTTGAATTTTTCATTTATTTATAGACTACCCTGGTAAGTTCTCATTTTCTCTAATCTACAATCCTGTTTTTTTCTGATGTAACCAGAATTCTGGCTATGTTTAGATGCGTCAACTTATTTTTATTCTGGTGGGTTAAAAAATTTAAATAAAAGTTATAAAAAGTTTAAAAAATATATAAACTAATTTCATTTGATACTTTATATTTTTTGGTTAACGAATTCCCTTTAAAAAATCTATTGTAAGAAAATAGAAAATAACATAATTTAAAAGGTGTTATGGGAATATGTATTCTTTAAATTTTGCAATCATTTTTTACAATTCACTTGAAAATCATATTTTGTTTTCAGTATGCGAAAGTAAATTAATTAATTAAACCCCAAAGTTATCCCCAAAATTAAGTTTTTACAATTGTTAAATTCTATAGTGGTATCTTCATAGTAGAACATCATCTTTTCTCAGAATACACATTTTAGAACACTTGTCCACATGATAGTTTTAAATCTATTAAAGTTTAACCATTTTAAAATTTTATACAAATGACGTATAGATTTATTTAATTTTCCTGAAATTGAACTAAACTGTAATATAGATGTAAAGTGACCAAAATGGTAAGATTTCTACTTAATTTGTTAGATTTTTTTTCTCTCAGTTTAAAGAAACGAAATTAGTAAACCTGTGTACGAATTAAATCTGTATTGCAATGTGTGTGTGTGTATTTAAAAGCATTTAATATGTTTTATGTTTCGTTTAATATGTTTCAAATTGTAATGAGCAGAAGTTCGTAAGAAGAAATTTAAAAAATAACATTAAAATTTGAAATGAAATTTGGAATGAAATTTTAATTATTGTAGACATATAATTCTTATTTTTTGACAGAACTTTTTTTTTCTTCATATTAAGCAAAAGTTTGACTTCCAAATTAAGAAAAAAATTCTTTTTTTTTTTTTTTCCTTTAAGGATGTGTGCTTTATTTTACGTAGTCCTTAGGGCTTTTTTCCTTAGTACTTTGTTTTACGTAGCATCACCAAAGCTTCGTTTCAAAAATTGGAGAAGAGAAGCATAAGATGTAGTTGGGTGTCTCTGTAGTTATTTCCCGCTAGAGTCCTGTATGGGTCGGGTACAACCCGACCCGAACCCGAAATATACAAACCCGAAACCGAAGTGAAAGAAAATTAATCTCTATGTCAATATACAATTATGAAAAAATAGCCTACAATTATCTCTCTAATATCAATTTTATCTGTTTTGTATAAAAATAGGCGCAATAATATTGAAATATATAGTTTTTTATTTGTTGTTTTGTTTCCAAATGAAAAATATTCAGGATTTTCTTTTGAAAAATCGGGTCAATCCGACCTAAGAGAGTGAAACCCAGCCCGACCAACCCCCCGAAAAGAAAAGCATCAACCCGAACCGCGTCTCGTATCGGGTTCGGGTAACACCGGGTTAAGCGACTCGATGCAGGACTCTATTCCCGCATCTTTTTTTTAAATTTTTATTTTAACTTGAGACTCAATTTGAGTTGGTATTAAAATTTTAGGGGATCTAGACATGGACTATCTGTGTCCAGTATAAAACCGGTCAAAAGTTTTTGCCATCACAAAAAACTTTTGTCTATCTTTGTCGTAACATTGGATCTGATGAATGCTTAATTGTTGAGTGCTTCGGAACTTTCATTGTCAATGTGTATCTGTTTCGAACAAAGCTTTCTTTTTCTCCATTTCAAAAATATACTATGTGTATATCCTCTTTCGAGTTAACATCGGATACAGAACCGTGTCCGGATCTTTAACCCTTTTTTCTTCCGACCCTGAGTTCGTTCGTTTGCCTTTTTTCGTGTTCATGTTTTCTTTTTGAATCCGCCGACATTTTATCTGTTTGAAATTGTGAGTAGAGTCGTTATTATCTCCCCTTGTTTTAAATATAGACCAAGGACACTGCTTTTTTTCCCGATATCTTGGTCCGTCGTGACAAATGTGGGACTCTATTCCGGCAGAAAGCAAAAAAAAACTGTTCTTGCTTGTAAGTCTGGTTCCAGTCTCAACCGGATTTAGGATGAATTAAAATCCTGCACTAAAGTGTTTAAGGACCTATGTTGAAATAAACTTGAATGCGTAACGAAATTTGTGCAAGGGGCTTAAACTTTAGTATAGCTTATACGGAAATCAAGCTTTGGTTCCTGTTAGTCCTGCACGGGCCGGGTTGTAGCCGACCCGAAACAGAAATTTCGGCTTAAAGTCAACCCGACACGAACCCAACAAAAATTTCGTGAACCCGAAATCCAACCCGAAATGAAAGAAAATCCATATTTTAATTGCAGTTATGGAACTGTAATTCTAATCTTTATTATATAAAAATGAACACTTATACACTCTCATTAATATTGAAGTATATAGTTATTTTTCATTTGATAAATATTCATTACGTGTCATTCACGTCACAAAAATATTTATAATGTGAGGGGAAAAAAGTGGTTTTCACATACCCACACGTACTCTGCAATCGAACTGGGATAATGAATTAATGAGTGTCGCAAACGTAATGGAAAAATGTGTTAACAGTTAATAGGTTACAATTAATTACATCTAAACCATGAAATAACCATTAAGACAAAATAATATTATTACATAAAGTTAAAATAATAAGAATTTTGTAATGGTTAAGATAAAATGAACAATTTTTAAATAATTAAGTAATTATAAAATTAGTAAATTTAGTCTATTTTAACTAACCCCGACCAAAAAAAAAAAACATTCATCATCAATGGAAGAAAATTGCTGTCCATGATTTACAACTTAAAGTAAAAAAATTGCGAAAAGGGCCCTTTGTTGACTGAAATGATAAACTTAGTTAAATAAGCAAAATAAAATATAACTGGTAAATTTAATAATGGGGAAGAAAAATAAAATAAAATTTTAAATTGCAATGAAATAAATTATTAAATTATTTTTAAGTTATAATAAAATAGAAAAAAATATATATTTTAAAATAAAAGAAAAAAATTTAAGAAGAAAAATTAATAAAATAGAATATTTGTATTGTTTAAATATGAATAGTTAGTGATAAATCGGAAAACAAATGTATTAAAATATAATATAATTAAATTTAATAAAACATTTTAAAATAAAGAAATTATACATCATTATTCAAATAATTTAAATTTATAAAAGAAAGTTAAATTATTATTATTAAAATAATTACATAGAAATTATTAGTATATAAAATAGAGAGAAATTGAAAGAGATGACAACATGTTTATTTTATACCAATACTTACCATGCTTTGGAAAATAAAATATAATTCCAATAATAAGGAATATAATACACTAATAGCAACCCTCATTAAACCGGTGTGCAATAACTTTACCAGATCTCGTTTTTTTTAATATACACACACACACTGGGTTCCCACTGAAATCCTGCCCCCTATGCATAACTTCATACACTTTCTAATGGATCAAAAGAAATATCTCACAAAAATCGCTATCACAACGCCCCCTTTCGGCGGAGTATCCCCAATTTCTATTGGGACCTGCTGGCCATAGCCAAAAACATATATATGAAGTTTGGTTCAATTTTATGCATAACTTCATACACTTTTTGATGATACAAAGAGAAATCACGGGCAGACAGATTATTTAGTGAAAACGTGTTTTTCGAGATCTCTGGCCGCTAACACGTCTAAATCCGTCGAAAATCAGAAGTCGAAAAAGAAGTTCAATTCTCCCTTCTGTTATAGATAGAAGAAAGTAAAAATCGGGTTGTGTAGTGTGATCTTAGCTAGAGTATAAAATATTTTGTGCAGATGAATTTGCAATATTTCCTAAATTTTCCCCCAACTCCGTCCTTAACGTCTACCTATCATACAGATTTTTTTTTTTTTTTTTAGATTTATTGTTTGGATTCGTGTTTAACCCTTCAGAAATTTTGTATTAAAGCAAATGCAGCTGAAAAGTGTTGCAGGTTTCGACTGTATGCCAATAAGGTGGGATTTATTTGCCTGCTCTGGAGTTTTGCAACTCCCAGTACGCTAAACAGATGGTCTACTTAAGCGGAATCTAGAATGTCCGTAAGATAAAACTAGAGTAAGAAATTGAAGAGTAATCTTGAACATTAAACACTACGTCTTTAAAAACAATGACAATATTAAAATTTCTCAAATCTAAAAAAAGTCCTAAAAACGTATTTTAAATTAATCTTCACCATTTAATAATTTTATATTTCAGATGACGGTTAGAATGATCTTTAGATCACTAACGAAATATTTTCTTTTTATAATTTGCTTTTTTTGCAAACTCAAACGATTTAGGAAAAAATAATCGTCTGTTTTTGACTTTATAAATAAATCTTAAATATAAAAAATAAATAATAATAATAATAATAATAATAATAATAAACAGAAAAAATAAATAAATAATAAAAATATATAAAATCTTAAAATAAATATTTGACTTTATGAAATGGAATATTTAAATGAAATAATTTTCTATAGACTTTTTTTTCTATGAAACTACAACTAAAATGGGTGTTTTTATGGAGTAGGAATAAACAAGTTCATGGTCGGCCAGCCAGGCGTCAGCCTCTCGGAAGAACCCTAAAGCCCCGAGTTCCTCTTAGGAAGGAAAAGCTTCGGCCTTGCCATAGAACCGTGCAGTCGACGTCCGCTGCGATAGACAAGAGTTTCCTTCGAATCACTACGGAGAACGAGGTTTTTAAACTCTATAAAAGTGGGTGAATCTGATTGACGTTTCTTATCTGATTTTCTTAAGTTTTCTCAGAAATTTCCTTTTCTGAAATCTCCCGAGTTCACGAAACCATAGGACCGAGAGGTGGTGAAGTATTTGATGGAGGTTGAAAACAAATTTTCTTGCTGACCTGAAATAGGTATAGATTGACAACGGCTTAAAAGAGCTCTTGTTGCACGATCCGCTCCAAAGAGAAAATAATTTAAATGGACGGTATCCCGATTACGGACGTTGCCCGACTGTGATGGCAGTCATCCGTAATCAGGATACCACTGGTTTAACTTGCTTTCGCTTTGCCGCGGAACAATGCATATGCGATGTTGCAATAAGATGTTGCTAATGTACTTTTAAACCATTGTCAATTGCGTAGGGTGGGTTTTGAACTCCAAGATTAATGTAAGGAAAGTACATTATCGGGACTTTCCCATAAGTCGCCTCAGTTGAAAGATTTAGGATGGCAAATTTATGACCAGAGACTCGCTGGCGACAATTTTAAGCCATAAAAGTCAAATAAGAAGAACTTTGATTTAAGTTGGTCTGGGAGATAATATCAGAGAACACACACGTCGTTCCGAGAAAAAAAACAACACGCTACAGCAACAACTGATGCATAGCCATTGGTTGGGGTTGGTAAGGAGGAGGTGAAACTGACCCTCTGTTATGCAAATTTCAGTTAAAACGGGAGATCAACTACCCAATGAAAAAAAAGAAGGATGGGCTTAAAGCACTGTCATGCAAATTTTGGGCAGAACAAAGTACGGCCCACCGTGGTCATGAAAAAGCAGTTGTGAAAAAGAATGAAAACAGAACATCACATCGATATCAGAAGCGAAAGTGAGAGGTGAAATAAAATGACGCGATGAATTTTGTGCGGTCCGAAAGAGGAAAATAGAGTGAGTGGCAATGCTGATGGTAAGAAAGCAGCGAACCCGAACAACATATATGGAGAGTGGTGAAGTTGCGCTAAGTTTTGTGAAATGAACATTTTCAATAAGTGCAGCGCTATTTAGTTAGCGGAAAGTGTGCTCTGATACAAAGAGAAACCTTCTTCAATCAATGTGTATAGGTAAATATGACTCTGACCTAAGTAATTCCCCAGTTCATTTGATTTTATCAAAATATTATAAGAGAAGCTGGTAGTGTGACCTTAGTCACAAATGGAAGTCAGTATTTTAATTGTAAACAAATAATGTTGTCAAAGATCAATTTAAATATAAATACAAACAAATATAAGTATCCTTTGCAAGGATCAAAGTGTTAATGCCAATGTTATAGGAGAAATTTTGTTAGGAAATTAAATCAGATGTGTTCTGATAAATCTTTTTTTTCTTGAAATAACTGTAGATATTGTAAATAAATAATAGTGTTAATTATTTGGAGTCTTCTCATTTAAATTATCTAGTATGTGTTTGTTTATTTAGATTTCCACTTTAAAAGTCAGCTAGGGGCAAGAATGATCATTCTCAAAAAGGGTAATGGGCTACTACGAAATTACACAACGCGATGGGGGAACATATCCAAAATTTAATCTCTAAGGATTCCTTTTATTATTATTATCTTGGTAAATTAATTTATTCTATTAGCCAACCCCAGAGAAACCTTTATGTATTTAATTCTAAGCTTTAATTTTGATCAACTTGTCCCAGCAAAAGGATTATGTTGGAATGGGCAGCAATTAGAAGGGAAATTAAAGAATAAAAGAATCTTAAATAAATAATATAACTGAGCCATGCATATTTCTCTTCAACAAAGATCAATTCAAAATATTGCGCCCCCTTTCTTTGACGTTACATAGTTTTAGATGCAACAATCTTTTGGCGCTCCTAAAAAAGCTGCGCTCTGAGTATTCGCCCTCTTGGACCCATGCGCTACGCCACTGATTGCTGGAAACCAGCCTTCTCCATATCAATTGCCTGTAAATAAGAAAAATCGTTTCTTAAATTTTTCAACCTTCTTCAATAATTTTCGGTCTCTATAGTGTTCACCCTATCTCCTAACGAACGACTCCAACATGGTCTAAATCTGGTATATTGGGAGGCGACTACAGAAAATTTTCTTTCATCGAACATCGCAGTTTATATAAAATTAAATATTAAAGATTCTCAAATATAAAAAATGTCATAAAAATATAGTTTAATTTAATCTTTAAATTTTTTTTCTCCAGATGAGTCTGTTACATTATTAACGAAACAACACCATTGTTTCTACAAAAGCAAACGATTTAGAAGAAAAAGTAAAATATCGTCTGCTTTCGACTATGAATGAATAATAGATTATTTCAATGAAATAATTTTTAAGAATAGAATTTTTTTTCTATGAAACTACTTCTAAAAATGGATAATTTTTATTGAGTGTTGACATACATCATATGTCACTTTCTTTTTTTTTTTTTTTTTTTTTAATATGCATATGCACATTTTCTTTTATGTGCATTTACATCGCATACATTTCCTTTTGAGATGTGTATTGAAATATATAAAGACCATCCAATATTCAAAGTTACTCGATATTGTTTTTAACTAAAGAAATATCTTTCAACTGGCACAAAACATTGTTTATAATTTCTTTATCCTATTATGAAGTGTAATTTCAAAAAGTAAAACCTCTAATTAGCTTTCGATCGGCGATATCTATACTTATCTCAATTGTTTGACTTTTTTGAATACAAGGACGATATTTTTCGATAATTTTTCGATTAATTCAGTATGTTGATGATTAGTCTACCTTTATTGCTGCCTTCATGCCTAATATTCTAAGGTTATTGTTCTGCAAAACCAATTTGCTGTTACATTTTTAAGTTCTTATTGATAATCGTGTTTTTCATGAAAGAATTAGATAGGTAAAAGTGTTCATGCATTTTGATTTTGATGAGTTATTGCTTATTTTCACGAATTTTATTACATTTATCCACGAGAAAGAGATTAAATTCTGTAACTTCAGCCGAACATGTGACGCAAATAGTTCCAGTAAAGCGAATGGCTGTTATGTTAGCAAGTACCATCATCTGATTCAACAAAGTAGAGTAGTGCATTTGCGTGCTTAGTTCAGCAAACATTATTCCAAAGATCCGGCTCTACGATTTATGCGCAAATACTGGCTAAATTGTCATATGACTTCTGTTTTGGTGTATTTTATGTGCCATCATCCCTGAAATGCCGGTACTTTTTAAGTATGTACTATTTTGAATTGATTGTTTATTGTTACGAGAATGCACTGTATGATATTGTATGATAAATCGCTACAATGAACTTAGTTCCAATATAAATCTGGATAAGAGTTAAAAGATTTTGATATTTTTAACTTTGTAATGGACTTTGAAAAAAAAAATACTCAAACTAAGAATGTGTTAGCAATTTTTTAACCGTTTAACGGGTTACAAACTAAATCAAAATTCACGGATGAAAAGTTAGCAAAGCATCTAACCTAGCCATACTCAACCTGCGGCCCAGTGACCTTTTATCTGCGGCCCGAGACACATAACTAATAATTTAAATTAATTGAGATGTGCATAAAATGTGTAATAAGACCTTCACTGTTGTCTATATTTTCATGGGAAGACAAAATCTGTCCTGTTACTTAATATTCAACACCAATCATACCAAATTAATTAGATTTGCAATATATATTTCAACAATTAAAAAAATAATAAGGCGTTTTTGCCGTGAGCAAAAAGTTGATTTATTAGAGAAAATCACCCGATTTTATTTATTTTATTGGAAATTCTGCATTGGTATAT
Source organism: Maratus michaelseni (assembly GCA_963931845.1). Taxonomy (NCBI): domain Eukaryota; kingdom Metazoa; phylum Arthropoda; class Arachnida; order Araneae; family Salticidae; genus Maratus; species Maratus michaelseni. The sequence continues at coordinate 468,005,678 of OZ007587.1, forward strand.
TATTACGTTTTATATTTATTACATAGCTAATACTGCTTTTTAGGGTTGAACGTTTGTCGGGGAAGAAACGTTTCAAAAAAATTTTTACACCTCTATTTCCAAACAATGAAGCTTCGCAGCCTATTTCTACAACATTTGCAATAGAAATCTTCCAAGAAGATTATTGTGTGGAAATAGTGGTGTTAAAAATGTTTTGAAACATTTATTCCGCGACAAACGTTCAACCCTATACTGATAATATTAACTTTGTTATATTCTTTTTGTTATCTTTCTATTTTAATTTCGCTTTGTTTCATCCTTTTATAAGTGCGTTGCTGCCCGGCTAACATCGCAAACATATGTTTGCGGCCCGCGAGAAGAAAAAGTTGAGTATGGCTGATCTAACCCTTTTAGGGTCAGATTGATTTTTTTGTTAATTCGAATATTTTATATTTTCTTTTGCAGTTTAAATTAAAGAATCCGCTATATTTCATATTTTTTGTTGGGATTTCAGTCGTAAGAGGAAAATATTTCACGGTAGAAGGAACTTTTAAAACATCATTGCTTGTATTTTACAAAAAGACAGGTAAAACCGCTTAAGGTTAATTGCGGTTGTATAATTTTCCTTATCTGTCCATTGTTTGTGGTGCAGCTATCGACAATTGACCATTCTCATTTCACTGCGATAATTTTCCTAAAGGAATACTGGAATTTTTTGTTTTTTTTACTGAAAATATCGTACGATATTTGCTTTCTTTTATTACCTGATGCACTTGTTTTTTCATATGCTTACAAACGCTTAAAGTGAAACCCTTGGATTTTGTGTGCTAGCAAGGACCAGTGTTTTAAGTAATGGATAAAGTTCTGCGCTTTTTTCGGTAAGTTTTCTACTTATTGGTTTGTTTGTTTGTTTGTTTCATTATTTAGTATTAATGGAATAATTCGATGCATCTTCTAAGAGTGTAAACTGGAAAAATTACAGTAATAAAAACTTTTTTAAATTTTAACTACGATGCGGATTACTTACCACAACTGGATACTATTGTATATATGTTATTTCATAAGGTGGCATTCACTTTTTACGCACGTTCCCGGTACAGATTACGCTTATGCTGTCTTGTTACATGAATTTAATTTATATACAAATCTGCTTCCTTTCATACTTTAGGACTGTATAAATTAGTCCTGCATCGGGTCCGGTAACCAGATTTTACTAGAACCCGACCCGGACGGGGTTTGGGTCGAGTCAGGTTGACGCTAATTTGTTTCGTTTCGGGTCGGGTTGACTTTAAATATTTCGAGTTCAGGTCGGTTTCGGGTTAGGTTTACTCTTTTGGATCGGGTTAGGTTTACTCTTTTGGATCGGGTTCGACTAACCCGATTTTACCAGAATCCGACCCGGTCGGGGTTCGGGTCGAGTCAGGTTGACACTAATTTGTTTCGTTTCAGGTCGGGTTGAATTTAAATGTTTCGAGTTCGGGTCGGTTTCGGGTTAGGTTTAGATTCTTTTAGGTCGCGTTCCGGTTCACTCTGTTTTTCAAAAGAAAGATATGAATATTTTTCAAATGAAAAAAAAAAAAAAAAACGATATTTGAGTTATTAATGAGTGCATTGAGTTCATTTTTATACAAAAAATAATAATATATAAATAAAAAATAAAGATAAAATTTATATTAGAGATATAATTGTAGACTATTTTTACATAAATGTATTAAAATTTGGATTAGTTTTCTTTCACCTCGGGTTCGGGTGAAAAAAGTAGTATCAGATAGTATCGAACCTGAAGTGTATTAGGTTCGGGCTGACGAAATTTTTGTCGGGTTCGGGAAGCAAAAATTTCGGGTGCTTGCTCTAGTATAGAAAATCCTGTAGTCCCCTCAACCCCACCCTATGCACACCTCTGATTTTATGTACGTATTTTTTCATTTCATGTGTTCAAATTCTAGTTAGATAATCTGTGTCAGCACTGTTGTCATCTAAAAAGAACGTAAAAGAGGCTGAGTTATCCCAATGTGAAATGGGTTAAAATCACGGCAGCACAACATACATAATACCAGGATTAGGAACATGTTTGCAGGATTGAAATTTCGATTTCAGCATGTCATCGATCGTAAGACAATAAAATTCTGCTGCGTCGATTCCCGTGATGAATGTTAATCCTTTCTTTATTTTCAGTGTCATGTGAACAGTGTCACTACATCTTTTGCGAAATCCTGTGACTTTTTACGGAAGTTCATTGCCGGCGAGCCACGCGGCCTAATTCGTCCCCTTTCTTGGTTCTTAAACCGAAATCTAAAACTTGAGGATTTGAAATCTCTTAGGCATACGTGTCAATGGCGACTGGCGATAAAACAATGGACTAATAATTCAACAGGTTTAAAAAATAGTACAGAAAAGCATTACGTGAACAAAAGCTTCAACTCCTGTTTTAGTGGTCTCACAAACCGCTGTTTTTTTCTATTTTCACTTGTAACTTCAACTTTACTACATCCCTGCTAGTGTCTGTAGTTGGGGGTAATATTGTGGTATACGCCGTGTACCTTCTGGATGTTTTTTAAACTTTTCGTAGCTACAGCGTAATAATGTATACCCTCTGCCTACAGCGTATACTCTCTGGCTTTTTTTTACGACTATACCACTAGGGAAATTTTGTTTCGTTTAGAGCCTTAGTACTGTCGTTAGACTTTTGAATAGGAGAATTTTCATTGTAAAAATCCTCTAGATAAAATTTAGTACAGAAACAGTATCCTATGTGTTAATCTAGCCTTTTTTAAAACTCCTCTTTCGAGCAAGCGGCCTCAAAGACAGCTCACACAGCTATATACAACAATTTCTGTGTGTAGTAGCCAAGTCATCTTTAACCCTTAACTGCTGTTAGCGGTCTCGCAGACAGCTGCTTTTTTCTCTTTTCATAGTTTAACTTGTAATTTCCCCTTTAACTATAGATACTAGTGAAATTTTATTTCGTTTGGAGCTCTAGTACTTTTGTTAGCGATTTCTGATTACGTGAATTTTAATTCTAATAGTCCTGTACATAAAATTGAGTACAGAAAGAGTATTCTATGAGTTAATCGATTCTTTTATTTATCTTTCAATTAGGCAATCTCAGAGACCGCTCAAAATATCTATGCGATAATTTAAGGTTTAACCCCTTCGCGACGAGCGTCCTTTACGGAATTTTTAATCTTTTATCACCGGTTTTTTAAAGCAGAAATTTTCGGCTAAATGAATCGCAAAAATGCTACCATTAATTAAGGCAAAGTTTACAATAAAGAATAAGTGGTGGGAATATTCGAGGATTCTGAACATCTTATGCGTCACGTATACGTGTCGCTCGTCCCCAAGGGGTTAAAGCTGATCTAGCTAAACTCGTATAATAATAACCCCCCCCCCCCCCGTCAAAAACAAAATAAAATAAAATAATAATAAATCCTTTTTGCCCCTAGATGCATAAATTTTCCACGATTCTCAATGAATCGTATATTTGTCCCCTCCCCCCTCTCCTTATCTTATAAAATTAAAACATCTTTCATAAAATACTGTTGATGTATACACATTGAAAAAAAAAATTAAAGGATCGCGAATGACTGACCTTGTATCAAAATAATATTGGGGCAATATTGTTTTTATTGACTATCTTGACTAATTTTGTTTACTTATTTCAGCCTGAAATATTGATCCAACATTGGGATGTTGTTTACATCTTTCCAATGTCCGTAGATTCGGAGGCGTCCTCTGTTCAGACATAAAAGCGAGGAATTGAAAATAAATTGCGTTAAATAGAGGTATCCGCCATTCGGGTATGTCCGTTATGGAGGTTTTATTGTATACAGATTTTTTCCCTGAAAAAAATATTTTGAACATTCTTTTGAAAAATCGGGAACAACCCGACCTGTACGAGTCAAAATCCAACCGGAAACCGACAAGATGCAGAGGACTCTTGGTGATCTTGACCCCAAGTCCCTTCTGCATCCGCTTTTTATAAAGATGAAAGTGAGAGAATCATCGCCGTAAACTAAATTAATTAGAATCGTCTGTCACCAAAAAATCGTAATCATCTGGCATAGTTCCGCGATATTCAAAAAGATCTCGTTTTCCGAAAAAAGAATTCAGCTGAAGACTTTAAGGATATGCTCTGTTGAATATCCTCAGACTTTCTTTCTTTCTGTCATTAAGCCTATATCTTTTCATTGTAAAGGCGGTTTCTTTCTTACTCGAGGATTTGAAACGTCAAACCTTTTCCCCTATTACCGTCTTTGCGTCATCAGGGGTTTTTCCCTTTATCGTATAATCAATGGGTCTATAAATTATACAGACGTCTGTTCTCTTTAATTGAAAGGGATGAGACTTAAATGATAAATTCGATTGTTTTCGGATATGGGGAGGAAATTCCTGCAAAATTACTGTTCGTCACAGTTTTGATTATTATTATTTTTCCCTCTTTTTGGAACTTGCAAATGCTTATTTTCTGAAATAGTTGATTTCACTAGCTTGCCACAAGGAAGAAAAAAATGAGGATTGGAAGGGAACGGAAATTGCCCTTTCCTGGATTTTCAAATTTAATCAATTAAAATTTCTTTATTTCAGATTTTGAAAAAAGAATTTTTTTTTTTTTTTCAAGTGACTTAAAACATTGACGTCACTTATGGAAGGCAAATTTTAGCTTTGTTTTTAGGTGCGTTCGTAATTATATAAATACGTAGCACCTATAATCGTCGTCTGGTCTGTCCGTCCGTCCGCATATAACAGCGCAAAAACTGCCCAAATGGTTTGAAATTTAATATATAGAATCGTTGAAGAATTTTGTCGAGTCATTTCAAATTTTATGAAAATCGAATCAAAGCTTAAAAGAGATATTAATACAAGTTTTCTTTATTCTATTAAATCCTATCGTACGTAAATCTATATAATAAAAGCGCAAGTCATGTGACTGAGGAAAATAAACCGCAAAAACTACCACCAAGGCAAACCACTTCTTTTTTTTCATTTGCCAAGGTGTCCATTTTTATTCCAAATTATTTTTTCGAATAAAATGGCATAAAAGTTACATTTTTAGAAAGATCGTTCAAAGAAATGGTTTGCTTGAGAGATGAGTGACATTAACAAATGTATAGATTCTGAGATAACTTCAATGGAAATTAGGGTAACAGTCAAATATCTCAATCTATTAGCGTCCATAAACAGAGAAGATTCGTTTATTATGAGTCATAGAAATATTAAACCATGTAGGTAATCAATCGCAAAGCAAGATCTCCAGGGTGAATTTGGTAGCGCTGTCTAGTGTAGAAAAAACAAAACAACAACAACAAAAAAAAAAAAACAAGGCATGCTCATTTCGTTCATAGCAATAATTCATTTCACTGAAATAATAAGGATTATTTTTTTTACATTGTGAAACTAGTTATAAAGCGAACGCACCTCCTATGTCACGTTTAACCTACAATTTCCAACTTGTTCTTTGTAACACTTTTGGAAATAGTTGAAGTGTCTTCTCGTAAATATACTCGTATTGCCTTGTAAATGATGTATGTTATTGAAGTTCACTATGGCATAATCGATATTGAAAATGAAGTGTGTAGCATTTATGGTTCGTTTACAAGCACACTCAAAAAATCACGTTACATTGGTAGAGCTCTGCACGGGCGTGGGCCGACGCCCATACCCGGCCCGGCACAATGAAGGAAATTTTTCAAACGGGCCGGGCCGGCAGAATAAAGACAATTTTTAACGGGCCAGGGCGGGCCGATAATAAAATTAAACGGGCAAGCCGGACCGAAAAAAAATTTAAACGAGCCATTTGGCTCGATACAACAAATTTTAAAAGGATCACACTATGCAGATAAAATATGAACAATTTTCAACGGACGTGACATGAGCCGATGATAACTTGACAACATCAACACAGAAATATATAACATGACTTAAATTGTTCCCAAGGCGTGTCGAGCGATCTATTTGTTTCGTAAAATTTGTAATCGCGATGCTGAACTTTTGTTAAAGGAATCTTTGGAAATATACTTTAATAAACTATAGAGAAATATTTTCAAAAATCTACTTTTTTTTTTATTATTATTATACAACAACAAAAGTTATGATGTTTTGAACCATCATTTTTTCATTTATTCTGAACTACATTAACTTTTTCATTGTCTTTATTTGAATGTAATAGTCTAAGGGAACATTAATGTTATTCTGTTTTTTATGGCTTGTAAAGATATGATAATCTAAAATATACTGTAAAAATTCACCATAAATATGTATGCAGTGTTCATTAAAATAATCTTAATTTGTATAATAAGAAAAATCGTAATTTTTTGTAGAAATTGGGTCGGGCCGGGTTGGACCTGATTTCATTGGGTTTTTTCCGGGCCTGGCCTGTTTTCTGGAATATTCAGCTCGTGCAGACCTCTTACATTATGGTAAATGGGGAAAATCGTTTGCAGCGTATTTTAATGATGTTACACTATTTCAAACATAATAAAATTGATATGACTTTATGAAACGCACTAAAACATACTTAATGCATAATAGGGTGGGTAAAGCATCACTCATTTACAGGGTCACTCATAAAAAGTATGTTACATAATGGTCTACGGAGAAACATTATTGTTTGGAGCGCATTTTACCAGTTTTTTTCTTTTCTGTCTTTTCAAGGCTAAGGAGAGGGTGTGTGTGTGTGAAATTTACTTTCGAAAAGATTATCTGTATCCGTGTGCGAATTATCTTCCTCTGATAAGAGCAAAATTTCTTTCATTGTCTTTTTCCGATTGTATGTTAAATAACGCTTCTGCATTCAAAATATTATCCTATGCTGAAATAATATCAAGCTATTTTGTTATTACATAGAGGCAAATGGAGAATACCTTTTCCGGGTATGTTGAACATTTTAAATAATTTCAATTGGCAGATTAAGACAAGTACATTTGTCTGTTTCTTTTCTGCATGTTTAAATTCTGCATCGGGTTAGGTAATTCGATTTCATCCGAATCCGACGCGTTTCGTTTTGGGCAATTCCATATGTGACTGTTCGGTTTGAACATGACTGTTATTGATTAAGAGATTAAAAAACTATTTTTTAAAACTATTTTATCTTTTCATTTTTGAGTCATTTCTTATTGTGTGACGGAATGACATTTTTGCTACCATGACTCTAACCTGGTTATTTAAAACTGGAAACTTCTGTGAATTAAGAATACATTCAGTTTTTAAACTAATACATATCTTAAATAGGATGTACATATAAGCAATATAAAATTATAAATTAGAGCAACCTACCCGTCCTAGGGTTGTAGTTATTAACTGTCATGCACGTGACGGAATGACTGAAAGTTTCTTTAATATTTATTAAAAGAACTTCGGAGAAAATAATAAATTTCATAATTTTTTATTATCCGAAATGATCATAAGAAATGACATTATATAACTATTCACATGTGAAAGCTTTTTCAAAAACACATCGAGCACGATTACCTAGGTTATTCTGCGCGCATTATTATCAAGTATATGGCTTTAAGACTATTGTAAACCATTAAATATATTACTACATGCATTCATTTATTAAGAAAATGCAAAAAAAAAAAAAAAAAAAAAACGCATTCTTTTTCAGTTTTTTTTTCAAGAATACTATTTGTACACAACTGCTAATATTTTACTTTTCAGCAATAACCTAAACGTTTCTAATCTAAAACGTGTTAATTTGAAAACTTGGAATATATTTCAATATATTTTTTAACTTAATTTATAAAAATTATTATTATTATTATTATTATTTATAAAAGTTGATACTTTTATGGAATTGCCCTTTTCGGATTGCCCTGGTATTTCAAAGTCTAGAAAATTATTCGAGATAAAAACTATATATTTGAATATTATTAAGTATGTATATGCTCATTAAGAAGAAAAAAAAGAAGAAACGACGCAGAGTATTTTTCTGTAATTGCATTAAAATTTGGATTAACCCTTAGTTGCTGTTAGCAGTCTGACAGACCGCTGCTTTTTTTCAATTTTCGCAGTTTAATTTGTAATTTTCAATTTACACGTACTAAAGATATTTTGTTAAATTTAGGGCTTTAGTACTACCGCTAGAGACTTTTGATTTGGCGAATTTTAATTATAATAGAATCGTTTAGTAGCAGTATCCTATGCAGGGCCGTACGAAGAGGAAAACTAAGGAGACTTTGGCCCCGGCGCGAAAATTGAGGGGGCGCCAAATTCATACTATCAACTACGGTTTTATTTATTTATTTATGTATTTATTCATTTTTTGGCAGTCGATCATTTTCCGGGGAATTTCTTTTTCTCTCTTCGTCATTTTCTTATTTTCTGTCGCCAAACATCATGATTTGTCTAAGAAATAAGTGCAATTTTCTCTTATGTTGTTCAGTTGTTTGGAATTTCTGAATTAAAATTAAATCTTTTTAAAGTTCCAAAATAAACGCGAAATACAATTTATTCCCGTTTCTGCACTTTATCAATTTTGTGACATCTGTCACAAAGAGAAGGAGTGTGGGGTGGGGTGGGGGTGGGGGGTGCAAATTGAAACTTTGCCCCGGGCGCAGTTTTCTTTTCGCACGATCCTGATCTTATGAGTTAATCTAGCTTTTTATTCATCTTTCGATCGAGCGCGGTCTCGCAGTTAGTTACGCGGCAATTTCTGATTCAGATTATAGTATATTTTTTGGTTCGGTTTCGAGTTGGAAGTGTACCGGACCTACCTAGTCGGCGAAAATTATTTAACTGTGTTCGGATCGGTTACGGATCAACGAAAAAAAAAAAAATTTTTTTCTCCGTGTTAGATTTGGTTTTTTCAGTGGGTTTCAAATAGAATTTTCGGAATCGGGCCGGATAACACCTGACCCGATCTACTGCACACTATAAAAATTCTGATAGAATTTTTTGTTGTTGTTCATTTCTGAGTGATGTTTAGACAACAGGATATCGAATGACAAGTGATAAGGAAATTCTAAAAATGTTCGTAAAGCTATTCGGGAAATAAATCGTTAAATAAAAAAATAAAGTGCGATCCCGGCCTTGTGCAGATCTCAAGGTCTGTAGGTAAGTTTTTATACATAATGGGCCCGTTGGTACATTTTTGTGGTTGGTGAAATAAAAAGCCTTTCGAAAAGGTCGACCTTTGCGGTGGGGGTGGCTAGCGATAAAAAATGGTGCGGGATGTTGCAAGATATATATTTTTAAGCCCCTTCCTTCGGATGTTGGCAGTCGTTTTATGTGAGTTGGCAATAGACAGCGGCAGATTTTAGAAGTAAGTGTGTTTGTGTTGTATCTTAACTGACAAATTACTTGTAAAAGTGAACCTAATATAGATTGCAATAACTTCACATGTAATTAACTTTTGGGCGTGGAATTTTAAACGTGCATTAAAAGAGAGATATTCTAACATTTAATGCTTTGAAATATAGCCTAGATGCTAATAAAGGTTTTTAATTTCAATTTGATATTTAACGCTTTTTTTTCAGTAAAAATGAATTGATCTTTATTATGCCTTTATGCGCAGGATTTCTCATAATTGAATTGTCACAGCGACCCATTTTTTTTTTAATTTATTTATTAAGTTAGAGATATAATATGCTTTTAAAATGACCTACGCTGGAAAAAATATAATTATTAGTTTTTGAGTAAAAAAAAAAAAAAAATACCCTCGAAATTTTGATTTTTTAAAAAATAAGAATATTTATAATTTCTAAATTTCTCACTTGATGAATACAGTCGTAGGTCATTTTGTCCATCCATAAGTTTTATAGCTTCAGTCAAAATTTCCTAAAATCCAATCCATTTTTTAGAAATTATGCGCACAATGACCAAAATCACAGTTTTGAAAAAATTAGACTTCAAAGATCAATTACTCCTTGATCCTATTAAAAGAGATCGTTATTTTGGCATAACTTACCTTCTAAAGCGAAGTTTAGCATGAAGTTTCTTTTAAAATGTTTCTAAAGAATCGAACTTTAATATAAGCTACTTTAAAAAAAAAAAAAAATTCATTTTTGACACTTTAAAAGGTACATGACCCCTTAAACCTCAATCAAAGCTTACTCACTTATAATACCAGTTAAAGTTGTATCTCGTTTAAGGTAATATTTTCAATGTCCAAACTCTGCTTTTTTTCTTCTATTTGTATCAAACTCTTTCCGCAAAATTCTTTTACGGCTATAAATGAATACATAACCTAACTGAAGTGATTTGGAATCGAATAGCGTTTTTCTATAAATGTCTTCTAAGTTACATCCAGAGTTTTAATTAATTGTTGCTTTTATGACTGCATTTCTTGGGTTATCGCGTCCCAAAAAATGGCTTGGAATGTTGATTTTGGCAGTATTTTCCCAAAGAATCTTTGCCTTTACGGAGAAATGAAAAACGCCACTTAATTTCTTAGTTTCTGCATAAGAACTTCTTCCGATTTTGAACCTTTTTAACAGTAAAGAATTCATGAAAGTATTCAGGGAATTAGTAAAGTATTCATGGAATGCGCCAGAAAATAGTTTAAAAAAATATATTTACTATTTTTCATAATTTGCAATTTATTATTTATTGTTTATTATTTTTTATAATTTCCTAACCACATAAAAGAACTGCTTCGAAATTCACAGTACGTTTCTGACTTTACCATTTACTTATATATAAAATGCATTCGGAGCGCTTATAACTAAGTTCTGCTAAGCGGATTTTTTCTGGGACTTGCATTGTCAGTTAGGTAATTTGGAGGTTGGGAGATAGTTCTATAATTAGGTCAACCCGATTATAAAAAAGTAGCATCTATTATCTATAAAAATGCAAATTCGTATTTAATTTCGAACGCTTATAATTCACTTTCTGCTAAACTGTTTTTTATGGACTTACGGTTTCAGGTAGGTTATTGTTGGGGGGGGGGGGGGGGGGGATTTTAGTGTATAACAAACGCGCCGTTCTATGTTGCTTAGTTACAGAGCTATGGGAGAAAGTTCTATAATTAGGTGGGTCCAATTATGAAAGATTAGCTTTTTAAAAATGTTCTATTGAATGAATTTTGATAAGAGTTGCACTGTAATTAAATAAATTATGCAAAAAAAAAAAAAAAAAAAATGTAAAGTATATGTAAATTTTGTATTTTGAATTGCAAAATTTACATTATATGTGAGCGGAGCCGCGGGCAAGCAAAAGCTAGCCTATATATATATATAAAACGCTAAGGTATGTAGCGGCGAAAAAGCTTTTATTTTTCTTTTGTCGATGGTAACGAATGATTTGTTTAGAAAATCAAGCCTGCTAAACCTAACTTTAGCCTGCTTCGTTATTTGTTATATTAAGAAAACTATTAGAGGTATCGATTCGAAACTCGCAGTATTTATTTTTCTGATTACGAAAATAAAATTTTGTGAAAATCGGACGGTAACTTTTCTTAATTTTGACCAAAAACTGACCCGTTGTTAATCAAATGACCCAGGCATTTGAGGAGGTCGTATTGATTTTACATCGTGGTCCGTCTCTCTATTTACTTTCCGACAGACGAAAGGGTTAAGGAAGGGTTTCGTGCAGCGATTTTTGGAGTGTTTTCGCGTTTCGTAAGTATTTTTTGAGGGGACCGGAAAATGTCGGGCGGATCAGCTAGTTTGTAATAAAAATGTTAATTTGTCGAAAATCATACTAAAAATTGACAAGGTTTGACTGCTATGTGCCGGTGTACCTCTTTATTAATATATTAACATAAAAGAGAGAGGGGTCGATGTTATTTGTTTTTGTTGGAAAGAACCGATAAGTGCCTTCAGTGCTAATAAACATAAATACAACTCTGAAAAAAACATCTTTTATTTCTTTTGTTCTATATATAGCAACGATTGACATTGCCAATTGAGCTTGATTTGATTCATCGATGGATCGGGCCCAGTGATTTCACTTCTGTATCACTGGGTGAAGAGGTGTGTATCAACAGGTGTTTTGGAACGATTTCGATGCCTCTCTTTCCATCCATCCTATGAAAAGGCAGATGCTGAAATCGGGGGGTCATTGTTCCTTCTAATTATACACACCTCCGAGTTTCATCCGAGTGCTTTCCAATTACCTTTTTTTTCTGTACCGAAGCCAGATTTTTTTTTACTCTTCTATATCTGAATATACTTAGAAAAAATTTATTCCACCTGTTCTGGATGCTGTCTAAGAATAGATTTCTTAGTAAAAAAAATGTACAAGTCTTCCTTTGTTTTAAGTTGAATATGTTGATGCATTAACAAGCACAATTTTCCGAGGGAAGTGAAAGACCTCGTGTATAATTTTAAGAAATTTTTGGTACTTTCGTGTTGTAGCGGTCTCCACAATTACGATTATGCCAAGGTTGCAACTATGAATTCGCCAATATCATAGCAAAGCTTATATATGCATCATATATAAGCATACATATACATACTACAATCGCTCCTATATGTGCGATATACGTCATTATATACATATTATTTACGTTTTATATGTCATATATACATCACATCCGTCTTATACACATGACGTATATATATGCTACTGTGGGCAAAAAATAGTAAGACTTTGTTCATAATTTTAAAATTCTTAATTTATTCTTCCAAATCTATTTCGTCCCCCTCAAAGTAATCCCCCCTGGCCCCAATACACTTGTGCCAACGTTTCTTCCAATCCTCGAAACAGTTGTTAAAGTCAATTTCCGGAATAGCCTTCAGTGCGCGTAGCGATTCACGTTTAATGTCTTCTATTGACTCAAAACGGTTTCCCGGAGCGGTCGTTTGAGTTTGCTGAATAGCCAGAAGTCACACGGAGCTAAATCAGGCGAATACGGTGGTTGCGGCACGATATTGGTTGAAAATTTGGCGAAAAACTCACAAAGAATTAATGCAGTATGCGACGGTGCATTATCGGTGCATCTTTCAAAATGGTTTTCACTGATCCTTCCGATATTCCAACGATGCCAGTAAGGTCTCTGACTGTTAATCGTCGATTCTCAAGCACCAATTCCTTGATTTTATTGACGTGTTGATCATCAGTTGATGTTGATGGCCGTCGTGGACGTGGTTCGTCGTCAACGCGTTCTCGACCCTCTTTGAATAATTTGTACCAATCAAAAACACTTGCTCGCGACAAACAATTATCACCGAAGGCCTTCTGCAACATTTTGAACGTTTCGGCACCAGAAATTTGATTCCGCACACAAAATTTAATGGAACTTCTTATTTCACTCATTGTAAAAATCGCCGAATGCACTTTTTGTACTTCAGAAAGACAAGCGTATACTAAACACTAATGATTATTTTGATGTGACATTTGGCACAGATGTCACTGACAGTCATACCAACCTAAAAAAAAAATATTTCGACGAATGGGTTTTCGCGCGAAATTTAAATAAAAAAGTCTTACTATTTTTTCCCACAGTAGTACATCATATATGCGCCTTATATAACTGGTCCATATACGTCACAAAATGTTATATACATCCTATATTATTATAATTTCATATATGCTCTATAATTTGACGATAAATCTTGGTCACTTGGTGATTCATTCTCGGGGGCCACTATAACACGAAAGTACCAAATTTTCTTTTTCCGGTGCTGTCAAAGAAAATTCATAAATAGTGAAGTTCTAGCTCGAAAAGTAATGCTTTATTGGCTGTATAATTCAAAATCTTGGATACTTACGTATTATCCGGGTCAAAAGATAGATCGCCACAAATGGTTGTCAATTGTCAGTCTTGTTTATCTTTGCCAATCATATTCAAAACAGTAATTTAAAATTATTAATACATAACATTCTTAAAAATGGTAAATAATATAAAATAAATAAATAAAATATATTAAGTGAACAATAATAAATAACAGAAAACTATAAACTATATAAATAAAAAAGAAAAGTGCCCAGTTAAACTGATGGCATTGAGCTCACAGGTTATTCACACTAATTTTATAATATACTCTTATTTCAAAGAATAATGCCCCTCTAAAAATAAAGAAACAGACAATAAATTACGGGGAATTAGCCCCCCCCCCCCGTTCCCCCTATTTATACTTAACCAATGAACACCCTAAACTAATCAGGGAAGCGTCTTATAACAATAAACCTATGTATACAAAATTTGAAGCAAATCGGATTATTCTGCATGAAAAACCCATTTATCTAAATTAAAATGGTTTAGCCCCCTCCTCTCTTTATACCTAACCAATGAACCAACAAAACTAATCAAGGAAGCGCCTTATCACAATGAACTTGTATACAAAATTTGAAGCAAATCGGATAATTCTACATGAAAAACCCATTTATCTAAATTAAGGGGATTAGCCACCCGTCCCCCCCCCTTTATACTTAACCAATGAACCCCCAAAACTAATCAGGGAAACGCCTTATCACAATGAACCTATAAACAAAATTTGAAGCAAAACGGATATTTCTATCAAGAGTTATCACGTTACGTACATACATACAGAACGGACGGGCCTGTAAGCTAAAAACCCACTAGAAATTATATAAAAAAAGTAAACTATAAACTATAATCAATAAACAAACTTATACTTGTTAAAAAATAAGGGTTACTGAAATTAGTAGTAATTGAGTCGCAGTTGTATCTGACCTGGCCCGGATAATACGTAAGTGCCGAATCTTGTATCACAAACAAGAACGAAAAATAATGCATCCGGCGTAGATTACAAAACCCTTTACAACAGTAACTGTGAATATTATTGAAAAATTTCATTTTTTCGTACAATGAATTGAGATATATCAATAAGTAACGTAAAAAACACAAAATTCAGTAAAAATCCATTTTCAGTCATGGCTGACCCTATCCACTAATGTGCGCGAATTATTTCGTGTATGCCATCTATAAAATTTATACACACCACCTAATAAACTAAAAATTAGATCATTTTAAAAATGCTTACAACAGCGGAAAACGCACTTCCAGCAATTATATTTATGTAGATCATACTCAGTCCTGTAACCGAATTCTTTTGTGCGACTCTGTAAACAAACGATAAATGCTAAGCACTGCATAATCTATTGTGCTGTCCTCTTGAAAAACATTTTTTGAAGTTTTCTCTATAAAGTCTAATAAAGAATTAAAAAAAAATTAAAAAGGGCTAAATTTTTACAGTTTGTTTTGACGAAGATTATAAGGCTGAGCACTTTTCATTTTATCACTTTATTACAAAGTGGCAGCCCATTAAGCGAAAATTTAAAAAAAAAAAAAAAAAAAAAAAAAAACTTTTCCGAAAAATAACCCATGTTACCTGAAAAACATCCACACCTGACATAATCAGCTGAAAATGAAGCATTTTATTACATATTAATGGTTTAACATTAAAAAATAATTAAAATTTATGTAGATCATTCTAAATTTCTATTATAACAAGAAAATCTGTAAAAATGAAGCTCGTGTTTGCCAGAATTCTGCAATGGTTAATTTAAATTATTTTAAAATTAAATAATCATTCCTTTGGAATTTCTAACTATTTTTATTATTCTAATTGGTGTATAAAATCAGAACAAAACAAAACAAAAAAGACTTTAGTGAAATATTTAATGTAGTACTAGAGTGTTTTTTTTTTTTTTAACATTTCACTGTGTGTTTTTTTTTTTTTTTTTTTTTTTTTTTAGAGGACAGCACAATATAGAAAACGTCTTGTAGTGCACGTCGGTGATGCTTTTTAATTTCGGACCTGATTTCGTTGGTTTTTGCACGAGCCGGGCCGGGGCCAAACTTTTGCTTTTCACACCGGACCCGGACCAAGAAATTTCGGCCCGTGCTGACCTCTATTCAGGACTTTACTACTCGCCTCCTCTACCTCCCCTCCCACCCATCTTCTTTGAGTATGGAAGGACGGACCAGGACCACCTACTCTTGTGTCGCGTGGCAGCATTCTTTCTTTCAACACCATCCGCTTTCTTCGGCAGAAGAACATCTGCTCCCCGTGCTCCTTCGCTATTCCCTCCCTCCCTGTATCTCCCCGAATCTCGTGTTCTAATAACATTGAAGTATTATTCGGCCGCAATTTTTATATATTTAGGTGCTTCTTAGGGGATAAGAAGGGGGGGGGGGAGGGTTATAGCTGTGCTAACAGCTGCTCACCACTTGCATCTCATCTCCGTCTATCATTTCTCTATCGCGGAAGGTCACTCTTTGTCTTGAAATCTGAAATCGATGGGAGATCTGAAACAGTTTTTCTTATATTTTACGTTGCAAATGAGTCGTGAAACCGAACTGAACCCGAAATGCTTAATTCAGAACCAGATCCAAAACTCTTAATTGGAAGAGAATGAATAGCGTACTCAAATGCAACTATGGATGAACAATATAACTCCATGTGTATAGTATAAACTTAATTTGTTATGAAGTAAATTAAATTATGTATATATATAAGCTTTCTGTACAATTAAACCATTGAAACATAAGATATTGACCAAATATTATGAATTCACTATACCAAATAGCAGAGTCAAATTACAACTTAAATGATGTAGTCCTAAGAAATGAAATATGTAAAATTCAAATGGAAAAACAAGAGTATAAACAGAGATGAAAGCTTATATTGTAAATCACGTCTTCAAGGGCAGAGGATCTACAAATATAAGCAATAGTCGATTTCTATAGAGACACTAGCTTTAGGCTAAAAAATTGTCTCGCTCTCTCTGTCCGATCTATACTGTAGAACAAGATTAATAAAAGAAAAAATTGAACATTGAAAAACAAGAATAGCTTTGAAATGGAATATAAAAAAAACAAAAGTTTTAACACTATGCCGAGTTGCGCATGTTCAAATAGTGTAGCTATCGAATAAGGTTAATTTAACCGTTAAGAGATATTATATTAAATCATATATTATATCCATCGGTCGCAGTTAAAATAGATATAAACACATAGATTATTACATTTCTTCCAAATATAAGGGAAAATAAAAACTATAAATTAAAATACTATAAAACACTTATAATGATAATATAACTAAATTAAATTATATTCAAAATTACTGAAATATCCAAATTAAGCCTAAAAATAATTCCCGTTGTTTGCAAGTTCTGCCATCTACTGATATTATATATAAACAGGGCTGTCACTGGCAACAATTTTTAATTCTATCTCGCATCACTTTCTCACAACAAAAATCTTTCTCATACACTTTGACAACATGTGCAAGAGAAATATACTACAAAATTTATTTTTTTAAAAATAGTGGTGTGAATAGAATATAAAAATAGTCGCTAGTGGCATCTCTATTCGTTCATACACATCCTGTTCATCCGAGACAATGTTCTGGTATTATTATGTATACTGTTCTTATTTTTTATTACCACTTTTTCCGAAAAAAAAATCTTCATTTTGTCGAATCGCAGAAATTTTGTGATTAAATAAGGCGAAGATGACTACTTGAAAACAGTGATGCCCAAAAATAAAAAGTAATTTGGAAAAAGTTAAAGGACAAATGACCCGAATTATCTCTTTTTCATTTATTTATTTTGATGTTGTTATAGGGAAAAGCTGCGAAAACCTTACACTATACATTAGGATTATGAAGTATTTAAGCAATGTTACCTAAAAAATGTCATTTTTACCGAGTAATTAAAAATAAAAAAGCGTAATAATAAATCGTTTATTCAAAGTTTGAACGTGGTTGTATTCAAAACTCTTTTTGTATTATCGGGGGTGGGGGGGGGGGGGGGATTTATTTTGTAAAAGAGGCAGAAAGTAGCGAATTTAACTTTGAAAACATTTTATAGCAGGGATGAATGCAAGGGGTATCCCTGGCGAGAATGCCCCTCCGAAAATTTGGAATCTCCTGTTGTGTAAATTAAATAGTCCATAAAATTGTTCACCAAAAACCCGGATCAGTTTTTTCCTAATATTTAAAAAGGACTTCTGAAAACCTTGTATTTACTTCTTTCGGCACGTGCTTCTTTTTAAAGAGGTATATTTATTTATTTTTTTCGTTTCTTAATTATTCCCCCTTCCATTTACGACAGCTAACCATCTGCTCCTCGGCCAAATTCATGCAACTACCCCCCCCCCCCCCCCCAAATACCCCTTAGCAACAAACCTGATGTTACTACAAGCATGCTGCTATAAGGAAAAGTTTTTCACTTCTTGAACATCAGATGTTACCTGATGGTTAAAAGAGCCCCGACACCTGGCGTGCAGCCTGGCGCGTGCTCTGTCACTCCCCACGTGTCCCTTTCGAAAACACACAAGTTTAAAGGGCAGGTGTTGCCACGACCTGGAATGCCAGGTACTTTTTGGAGCTTCAAGACGAAGATCTTGCAAAAAACAGTTGGTCGGGACCATAGACCTTTCCTCTGAGGTCGGGACCCGATTGCTGCCAGAACAGCAGAAGTAATGTTACTTTGCTCGTACCTTACGGTACCCGTGAAATTATATTTAAATTCAACCCGACCCGAAACCGAAATATTTCTATCCCGATCCCGACTACTAGAGTCCTGCATCGGGGCGGACAATCCGATTTTACCCCGACCTGAAATTCGGGTTCACGATATTTTTTTTTTCGTTGCTGGTCGGATTTGGGTCGGGTGATTTTAAATGTTTAGGGTTAGGTTTTGACTCTTTCGAGTCGGGTACAGGTTGACCCAATTTTTCAAATGAAAGTCCTGAATATTTTTTGAATTAAAAAAAACTATATAAGGAATATTAATGAGTGTATAGGTCTTCATTTTTATACAAGAAAGATAAAATTAATATTAGAGATATAGTTATAGACTGTTTTTCCATAATTGTATTAAAATATGCATTAACTTTCTTTCACTTCGGGTTTGAATATTTCGGATTCGGTTCGGGGTCGGCTTGAAGTGTATCCGGTTCGGGTCGCAAAATTAGAGTTCACGATTTTTTTTTGAGGGGGGGGGGAGTTCTAATTATGGAAAAATAATACTAATATCAATTTTATCTTTTTTGTAGAGAAATTGATATCTAAAGATAAGATTTATTCCTATTCAATATATAGTTTTTCATCTGAAGCGATATTCTAGACTAACTTTTGAAAAATCCGGTTAACAAATAAATTATGTTATTAAGCAAAAACAGCATTAGATTCTTGCGGGTATCTATCAGACCCGCAAGAATCGAAACTCAACCCAAAATAATAACCAAACCGGCACGCAACGGGTTAAAAAAAAAAGGCGTCAATCATCATCATCATATATATTATTTCTCCTGTCAACATCCCTTTTTCTCAGAAAATATGAAACTCAGAACAACGAATGAGATACCATATGAAAAGTTTTTGAACCGGCTTCTGGCATAGCCCACTTAACAATTTGTTAAAACATGTTTTTGATTAAAATTTGCTGAAAATGAAAAATTAAATCGGCATTGATTTCATAAAAGAAATGAAAGGTTTTTCTGAAATTATTGTTGCCAAAAAAATAAAATACCACATTATAGGATGCTCAGCAATTATTATAAAAAACACCGCACGGGTTTATTTTATACTTATGATTAAAAAGCGAAATTGAAATTGAAATGTTTAGATTTATATTTCTAAGTCCCATGTTTTTCCCGAAGCGGATGACGTCATCCTCTAATGCAGTCAAAATACGATTGTTAATTTTTTTTCTCGCGCGTGCCTTTAGCAATCTTGGATCAGTTTTTAGCCTAACTTTTATGGAATAAGTTGGATGATATTCTGGCTTGACTAACAACTAAATGTTGTTTGCAGATATTTTTATCCTTGCTTTTTCTTTAGAAGTTTAAACCTGCATCTAATAACTATTACATATTGATAAAAAGTGATACTTCTCTATTATCCCGTCGACCACTTTTCATAACAAAAAACTATCGCCAAATAAACGAGAGAACGTTGCCATTGGAATATCAATAAATAAATAAATAAATAAAATATAAGAATTTAAGGACACAATTGTTATTTTAATTAATAAAATAACTACTAAATCAGTAAAACATAATGAAAAATACACGCAAATGTCGAATGTAAAACCACTAGATGACGTAACAAACACGCATAATGATTCTGACATCAAGTAAATGGGACTGCATTTTTGGCGTTTAATCTTACAGTTTGGCGGTAGTTTTTTGTTATGAAAAGTGATCGACGGGATAATAGAGAAGTACCTAAAAAATATTAGATTTCAGTGCGAAATCTTCGCACGGGCCCTCTGGTCTAATATGATTCGAAAAAAAAATTATAAAAACAGCATCGGCCTTCTTAAAGAAGCCCGGGTACTTGAAACAATTTTAGAGCCGTATATTTTTTATCAAGGGTTAAACACTAAAAGTTGCTGTGCCCTTATGAGCGTGAGGGCTAGGTGTGAGTATTTTTAAAATTCCATTTTTTTTTTTTTTTTTCAAAAAAAGAAAGAAAAAACTTTCCGGGGACACCTATAAGCGCTGTGCCCGAGTACAATGAGGAATTTTCACGTTTTCTAATTTTATTTTTATATAATAGAAAACAGAAAGATAACAAGAACAGTATGTTTTTTTTTTTTTTTTTTTTAATTTTGAGCTGTAATTGTTGACTTCTGACAGTTTTTATAGCGCACTATTTACCGTGTTCCGAAAATGACACTTTTTACTACGCCTGTCTTGTGACGTCATAGTTCATGACAAGGAGAGAAACGCAGCATTTGTTTACGCTGTGGATAGCGCGTTTGAGGGATTTCTTTTCTTCTTGTTATAAAATTCGTGGGTATTACATTATCAAAAGTAATAGAATCTTTAAGAAAATACAAGTGTACTAAAGATCTAAACAACTCGCAAACTACAAAAAAGTTTTCCTTAATTTTTTAAGACCTTTTAAAAAAATAGTATAATACAAAAACAGTTAAAGTAAGTTTGATTTTCTCCATTAGCATTTAAATTTTGAAAGAAAAAATGATTCCAATGTAAAATATTTATACCAGTTATAAGTTATACGATATTGTGTGTTAGAATAATTATTTTTTATTAGAAAAAATATTATTTTTATAAATCATTCAATATACTACAGAGGCAAAAGCATTTCTGGTAATGTGTGACAGATATTTGAGAATTTGAGGGTAATCTGCTAACGTTACAATAATTTTACAAAACTCCTTGAATCATTTATATACATTATTAAAATATAAAGTAAGGAAATGATTGTTTTGATTAATTTAATTCATAAAATTAATATATTTTGAATGAAAATATAAATAAATTGGAACTTAACTCAAAACAATAATTAGTTGATAAATTTTATCACCAAACATGATGGTTTCTTTTAATTTATAACTTAGATGTATTGATTCTAGTTTTTTTTTTTTTTTTTTTTAACATATCATTACAAACCCCAATGTTAAAGTACCTTTCATATTTTTGTTTGTTTAACCAGGTGGAAATAATTTCAGAAGTATGAATACTTTTTTATCACTTTTTATTTAAACATAATTATAATATCCGTTTACACATATATAAAGCACTGATACAACAAACTATATATATAATATATATACAAATTTGATATGATGTGTCCAAACAGTCAGATACCAGTATATAATTAATGTTTTTTGCATAAAAGAAAGACTGAAATTTATAATTAACCTGAAAAAAAATGTATTTCTGTGACGCGTCAGTATTTTTTAGCAGAAATCAAAATATAAGCTTTGATTAGGAAAAATAATAAGATATTTATGCATTTGAACTAGATATAAAATAAACACACACACACACACATCTATCTATCTATCTATCTATCTATCTATATATATATATATATATATATATATATATATATGTATATGTATGCCCTCCTAACAGTTATGCTCGACAACTCCCATCCAGACCCCACAGGCTTTAAAAACACGCTAATTTTCTTCGTTTAAAAAACTTTATTTGATTATGGAAAGTTAAATGATATTATCACAAGAAGTGGCGATGTCCTGTAATCAGGTTGCCGTTTATTTCCCTTTGAGTGGGGGATTTTCGGCGCCCCAGACCGCATCCACTGTTGTCGCAAAAGCTGACGTCTGTTTTCGTGATTAGTTAAGAAAGATCAATTAAAGATTTGAAAATGAGCTGTTATAAAATAGTTAAGGGGATTCTAAAATGGCCTTCTCAACAACGCGATTCATTTTTAAACGCAAAAGCATGAAATTGGCAGTCATAACTATTGAAGCTATTTGAAATCGAAATGAGTTTTCCATTTTTTTAATAAATAAATTACTTATCAAGTTATAACCAATTTGTATCACGTGACATATACGTTTTTCCCTTTTCTCGTGCTGCCGTGTCGAGAATTCAGTTCAAAACGCCGACTTTGACAGCGTTTTCTGAAAGATCTTCTGCTTTTTCCAAAAAAGAGAAAACGTCTTTGATTACATTGTTTCTGAATAAGAACACCTGCCTATTTCATGCGTTTCCTAACAAAAATGAATTCGGAAATGTGTCAGAAAGTATTGGATTTAACAGTCTTAAGTTAAAACTGTCGCTGCTTCCCGAAGTTTTATAATGCTTAGAAAAAAGTTTTATTGCTATAAGAAAATCGTTTATATGATGTAAATATGACGAATTAAATATATATCGTTTTAATTAGGAGTGATTTTTAACATTCATTGCTTTTCGCACGTAATAATTTAATTATTTTAAAGTTTCTTTATTTTTTTACAATCGGGTGTAAATAAATGTTTCGATTGAAAAGTTTTGTAAATGTTATTACATATTTAGGCTATTTTAAAACTGGTAACAATGAGAAATAAAATGTTATTTCAAACTATGGATTAAATCTTTATTTAGATAATGAAATTTTGAATGAAAAATTTGAAAAATACTTTAAAAATTTAACAAATTAGAAAAATGTTTGCATTCTGCACACTACAATCTAGTCAAGTATGCCTACGAAAGTTTATTAAATTGCTATGCATAGTTTTTGATCCTATAAAAGTTTTTAAATGAGCTATTTTGACCAATTTTAACAGTAAATAGCTAATAAAATGATTCTTCGATTTAAAAACAGCTTGCTTCAGCGTATTTATTATACATTTCTCTACAAAACTACATGTTTTCATGTTGTTATATGCAATAATTACTGTATTATAAGCCGAGAAAGTCAAAATGTCACAATAAATTCAATTGCGTCAGCGGCATCAGCATTAATTAAGTACTTTTTTTTAGAATAGCGAGATACAACGGAAATGAGAGATTGATAAAAATATCGTAAAGACCAAAGTAGAAATAAATTTCGAGATAAAAAAATTCAAAATGCTTGCAAAACCCGAGCCGAGAACCAAAACGCCGCTTGCAAACAAAATGTAAACATTGGCACATCGTGAACAGTGACGTCATAGCCAATCACGCAGCGTTTTCAAGTCGCATGGTTTTCTCGTAACTTTAAACCTAATTTAACAATGATTGAACGATTTTTTTACATTTTTGAAATTTATGAGCCTGGAATTATCAGAAAAATATAAAGTTGGCCGATTACCTCATGTGTGCAAATTCCTCATTGCACCCATTGCATTATCCTTATGGCCGACTCTGGATAAAAATAGAGCCTGATTAAACTAATTCCTAATGAAGCCGTGGTCCTGAGTCCAAGTTTAAGAAATCAGATTTAATTAAATCTTCAGAATATCGATATTTTGTTTTACCTATTTAAAAAAAAAATTGTATAATTCTGAATGGAACAAAACAGACCACATGAAAATATTCCATTAGAACAGAGGCGATTTTAAATTGAAAATGTGTATATTTAACACAGACTACAATTTATTTTTAACACTTTCCAACCTAGCTGAAAAGTGTTTGACTTCGGTTTGTCAGACCGTCTGTCCGTGCTCTAACTCCCGTAAATATGCTCGGATTGCCTTGCAATTTTTATATGTTATTGTCTTTATCTATAGCATGTTCCCTATTTCAACTGAAGTGTGTAGCACTTATAGTTTTTTTACAGGGACACACAAAAGAATTCCGTTACATTACGGTCTACAGGGAAAAATCATTTGCGGTTTATTTGAATGATGTTACACAATTTCAAATACATTGTAATTGATATATATCACTAAGATGCATTACAAGAAGCTTAATATGGAATAGGGTGTGCATAGCACTTATAGTTTACAGGGGCGTCAAAAGAATTCCGTTACATTACGTCTATGGAGAAAAATCGTTTGCGGTTTAATTAAATAATGTTTCACTGTTTTAAACGCATTGAAATTTATATATATATCACTAAGGTGCATTACAAGAGGCTTACTACAAAATATTGTGTGTATAGCAATCATCGTTCATTTACAGGGACACACAAAAGAATTCTCTACTGTCTGTTAACAATAATTCCTGGAAGTGCGTTTTAAGTTGCTGTACGCGATTTTAAATTTAACTCACTTTTTGTCTATTACTTGGTGTGTATAAATTCTGTAGATCCTATACAGGGCAACACAAAAGTTCGCGAACACATTTACGTTTATTGACAGAAACTCCAGAAGGAGAATTTTAAACTGTGCTACACGTTTGGTAACTAAACTAAAATTTAGCATCCTATGTAGTATATATGCAAATCTATAGATCATATACAGGGCTGAATAAAAGTATTCGGATATTTTTCCAAATATTGTATACGTTGGAAATTCCTGAAATTATGTTTTTAAATAGGTTATGTGTTTTCCAAATTGTTTACTTAGATGTTATCTTTCAGCTTATTAAACGGTAATGATTTGTAAAATTATTTTGGAAGCGTTGGAAAGTGTTACATAATCTATGCTTGACGCATGATTTTTCGTTCTTGTTAAACTGTGCACGCGCTTTTCAGAAAGCTGTATTTTTGCTACTTGCACTGTAAAAAAAAAACTGCGCACTGTAAAAAAAATAAAATAAAAATATCGTTTTCATACAGATAATTTCATTTGCACAGACATGTATAAAATGATCATACCTACATTTCCCCCCCTCTCCCCTCCGAACTGTTTTGTCAATTAAATGGTGCAAATTTTATTTTTTGCAATTAGAATGTGCTTTAAGGTGATACATCTGTAAAAGCATATTCATATTTTCAAGTGTTTATTCTCTAGTCAGAAATACAAACACCTTTTTTTTTTTTTTTTTTTTTTTTTTTTTTTTTAAATCTTAATTCAAAACAGTTGATTTGTTTCAACTGAGCCTTCAGAGTTTTTGTATTCTGATTATTTCAGTGTTTAAACGCGTAGTTCGCTTACATTTCTGTTAAATGTATGCTTTTCTTTATGGGGTATTAGCTGGAGACAAATGCTGCCGTACTTATATTCTTTTAATGGCAACTGGTTAATCTTCCTAATCAAGCTGCACGCAATACATCGATTCTTAAAAAAAAAAAAAATTGCTTAAAAATTATTTTGAAAACCATAAAAAATCATTAAATTGAAAGACTGGTCTCAAACAAATTGCATTTGAAAGTGCATTTTCTATGGTGTAAAAATTTAAATTATGCGATGCTTAGAAGCAATTCAATTTGAAAAAAAAAAATGTCTAGATTGTTGCCTCCATCGATATGACGTCACTGTTACATACGCGGACATGTTTCTGCTTTATAATATGGAAGATATTGTGAAAAATGGTGTCATATAGCCAAGCTGCTGTACACAATTTTTTTTAAATATTTGTTCAATAATTTTAGATAAAAATTTAACAGCCAGTAAAAAATCGACCAAAAAAAAAAACAGTCAGAACCAGAGCAATTGAAAAACAAAATCGGAGATTATGAAAACATTCTACATATAGTCTTTCGATTATTTTAATAGAAACATTAAGTTAAAATAGAAAAAAAATACAGTGGTATATGTTAATATAAAATAGCGATATCACAATACGATAATGTGATATTCTGATAATGTTCATTTATTGCGTCAACATCTCCTGATCCATTTGCACATTCACATTCTGGCAAATGAATAAATAAACATTAAATCTGACTATTTAATCGAAGTTTTAGAATCATTATAAAATCGAAAATATCGATTTTTTTTTTTTATTATTAATTTAAAATTTCGTAGAAGTCTATTTTAATTTTTTTTAAACACCGTATCTCCCCCTCTCCTTCTATTCCGATTATGTTAGTTTTATTTTATTCTTTTTTTTATATAATAATAGCGAGGGCATAATAGCATTCCTCGATATTTCAGAATAAAAATGATCAAAAAGTCAAGAACCTGAAAATAAAAAGAACGCACCTGGCCTGTCGAACTTCACCCATTGGATCTCTTCCACGCGCTCCGATTGGACGAATTTCGTAAATAATCGTCTGCTCGCTATGTTTGAAAACGAGAACCGGCGATCAGAGAACATCTGTTTGAGATCAGTGTTGGCAAGTGCACTTTGACAAACGTGCTGGTGTTTTTGGATTATTTTATTCTTCTTGTGTTTCTCTTAACGAAATTTGAGTGATTTCAAAATGGTTTTGTTTTTATAAAAATCGGCGAATAATGCTTATCTGTTTATCCGGCTTCTTGTGTGGGTAAGTTTATTTCTAATTATGATACCGTAAAAACAAAATTTTCAAAACATTCGAATAATGAGCTTTTTTTCGCAAAATTTTGCATCATACCCTTAATTTTAAAATTATAAACATTCTTGATTACTGATGATTATTTAATGGATGTGTTCTATAGCCTTTAGCTATAATTTTCTTCGCATATCTAACAAGTTTAGGAAAATTCTTAATGTTCTGAAATTAGTAAAGTTGTAATTACTATTAAGATTTATTCACACATTTTTATTTAATAACAGGGGTTGAGTTGTATTTTAAGTCAATTGAAAAATGTTTAGGGCATATGTTCATGAAATAAATAATTTAGAAATTTTAATATCAACTTAAATTTTCCGCAGCTAAGATTGTTTGTTTTTATTCTACATTTATGAAAATCTAAGTAATATGCCAGTATTTTCTGTTTAAAATGTTGCTCTTGAAGTATAATGCAACTTTTACAGGTTTTAAGATTCCGTAAGCTCATGATTTTGGGGCTTTATAACTTTGTTTTACAATAAAATAACAAACTAGCTATATTAAATTAACAACTTTGCACAATGACCTTATAATGATCATTCTTCTTCTTCTTCTTCTTCTTCTTCCTTTTTTTTTTTTTTTTTTTGTTTACTATTTTTTTAATTTACGTAAATTATTCAATGTATAGTATGTTTATTTTATAAAAGTGAATGTTTTTTTTTAGCATGGAGTTCTTGTTAATTCCATTATTAAATGATACATTAAATTTGCATTTTAAATGACAATTTAAGATTAAAAATATTTAAACATTAAAGATTAATTATTATTCTTACATAATTAAGATTACTTAAAATTATATAAGACTTTTAAGCATTAAAGATTATTATTAAGTATTATATAAAATATATGTAAGTATTAAAGATTAAACAAAACAATTTTATATCAGGTTTTTGTTTAGTTTTTGTAAATCCAATCGTTATTTTAAAATGGTGTTATTGTCCATAGATAAAGCAGTGAAACTGATAAAAGTCAAAGTAGTATAATGTAGTTAATAACTATGAAGTCTAATATTAAAAATAAATAATTGAATGAAAAATCTATATTTATAAAATTATCTAAATAAATAAATATTAATCAAAGAAAAAAAAGATGCAGTGCAAACCTTATCCCTGATTTATTTTTCTTTAAACTGAATAAAAAGGGCAGGGAGGAGGGAGGGTATAATTGACCCTATGCTTTTAATCTAGTAAAAATCACTTTAAAAAAATCTAATTCTTACATCAAGTTTAAACATAGTATTTTCATGATACAATTATGAAATATTATATATTTGAATTTTTTACACAAAAATTTTAAGAATAACCTCGCCAAAAAAAAATATCCTCTAATCAAGAATTTGGCCTGGGTCAGATTTACCAAACTCCCTTTTTAGGATTTGGATTAAGTTAAAGGCAAGAAACCTCTAAAATTCCATATATATAATTATGTGCGTAATACGTATTAGTGAATGTTACCTCAAAATTTAGAGTAAAAACATCGGTATTTTAAAAGAAAGCAATTTTGAAAATTTTCATTTTTTTTTTTCGGTATTACATTTTTGAAATATGTTATTTACTATTTTTTTCCTTTCTAAATACTGTGTATAAAATGTTTATATTTTAAATTGTGAGTATGTACAACTGTGTGTGAATAAACATCGTTAGGATGCTTATTATTTTAATCAAAACAATTTTATATCAGGGTTTTTTTTTAAGTTTAGTTTTTGTGACCATCAAACTATGCCGAAGTTAGACACTGGGAATATTTTCCTAACATAAAATAAAGAAAAAAAAATCAGTGCCTGGTGCTGCCTGTCTTGTCGCACTCTAACTTTTGTTTAAAAATATACAAAATAAATACTCAGACAGGCTCGAATTTTTAACTTTTTGAGGTGTATAGACTATAGGCATATTCTACATTCTAAATGTATTCGATACAGGACCGCATGAAAGAATGCGGTTTTGTTGGTGGTAATTTAATTGGTGTAGTGGGATATGCATGGATAGTTTTCTCACAATTTATCTGTCTCTCAGAAATAAGTATCACATAGGGATTTTTTTCCTCCTCTCCTTGGGTATCTCTGTCATCACTTTCTTCATTTGTGATCATAAGAAAATTCTTAATCGGGTATTCTTTTCTCCACACCATCCGCCCCCTCTTCATTTGGATTGCTTTTTTGTAGATTTGGTGGGCATGAGGTCTTTTTTTTAAGGTATTAGACACGCTCGGGAGACTTTCTTAACCATCGTTATCATTTGCTTTAACTTCCCCGAACAACAGGTGCTACATCAAATTATCTAGATATATTATTTTTTTTTTCTTAAAGAAAATTTTGAACTGTATTCAGGATGCAGCCTAGAGTTTTGCCCGAGTCGAGAAACCCGACCCGAACTTGAAATTAAAGAAAGTTAATCCTGTTTTAATTAATGCAATTATAAAAAAGGGGTGGTCTATAATTATTTTTAATATAAATTTAGTTTTTATTGCAGAAAAATGAACACATATGTCATCCATATTCGAATATATAGTTTTCTTCATCTGAAATTATGTTTTGGCCTTTCTTTTGGAAAATCAACCCAGCCCAAATCTGACCCGTTAAAACCCAACCCGAAATTGAATTAAGAGATCGACCCGATTTGCAATGGGGGGGGGGGGGGGGAATGCGCCTGCCCGATCCAATGCGGGACTGTATACAAATGACTTCGCTACCAAGAATGTAAAATACATTCATTATTACAGTTAGGGTACCTGTAATGTTTCTCTGCAGCTTTGGGTAACACATTTCATCTATATTCAGATTATTATTTGTAATAATTTACATTTTCAGAATTTTTCGAAGCTTCAAATTTCAGTTTTAGAAAAAAATAACAAACTTACATTAGTTAGATATTATTATTAGTTAGATAATTTTTTAATTTGGAATTTTCCTTTTGCAAAATATCAGATGCAGATATTTATGCAGAATCAAGTTAAGTTTCTTTACTTTTAAAATTAATGGTCACCAATGAACTTGCAAGGAGAGGGTCAAGCTAGGTAATTCTAGATTTTGATAATTGTTGTACATGTTGTAGGTAGTGTAGAAGCCGCAGTCTCAGGTTCAATGGATTTTCTACAACGCTCCTTAGTTCTCGAGTTATAATAATTTCTTGCCTATAATCTGCGTATCAAACAATCGTGTTTCGACTCGGAAATTTTATTTTATAAAAGGTAATTTACTAAATAGCTGTAAATGTTTGACTTTAATTATTGTATAAAATTTCTGGGTCGAAACATGATTGTTGATCCGTGGATTATAGGTTGAAAATTACGGTATTTAAGTTGTGTTATAATATTAGACCCCCTATTTCTCGAGAACTAAGGAGCGTTGTATAAAATCCGTTGAACCTGAGACTAAGGGGCTTCTACCCTACAACATGTATAAAAATAACCAAAATCTGTGATTACCAAGCTTGGCCCTCTCCTTGTTAGCTAAATGCGTCATTCATTCTAATGTCATTTGGAAATTCCTCGCCAATTGTGTAAGTGGCGTCAATTTTTTTCCGGTTGACCACTTCTGCATGAATTCTTTTTGTCTTGTTTCGAGTCGTCAGTCTTGTTCGTTCAGGTTCATCTCCGAATTTAATTGGCATACTTGAGTCGACACCCGGCATTTTCCATCCTTACTCATTTGAGCTTATCCATAAGAAGATTAAAACATTGATCAGGTTCTTTTCTCCCTCTCTCTCTCTTTATTATTTTTCTTTTCAAACCCTAAATTTTCCTTTTAATCTCTTCACTGCAAGGAGGAAAAAAATTAAATGATCCCACAGTATTTTTCTGACAATAATGTTCAAAATAAAATGTTGACAGAAGGTTAAACTACGTGCATTAAAAAAGCGACATTGATGAAGTTTGTGCCAGCAAGACCTGACTTTCTACTAAGGTCCGCAAAACCTGGGATCCCTAAATAATTTTCTGGTGATATATTGAAGACCAGTACCAGCAGAGAAAGCTCTTGTTTCCCCCTAGAGCTCCTTTCCCCCTGCTCCCTAGGAAGACTTTCTCAGTCAATTGGGTCAGCGGAGCTCACGTGATCTGACGTCATGAACCCCGTCCTATCAAATAGTAGCTTCCTCGGCCGGTACTGAAGTCGGCCATAGCCCAACCGAGGCTCTTGCACTGCAATCTTTTACATTATTTGTTGAATAATTTTTTTTCATTGATTTTTAATTAACTGCTATTTCAATCAAACAACATGTTTTAGCGAAATGTGAGTGTTCTATGTCAAAAACCTTTCATATGATTCCTCCTTCATAGTTATGCGTTGCTGTATGTGCATAGAAGAAGGGAAATTGACATCAGAAATAATATATATGATCTAGCAATTAATAGACGGATTATCTGAAGCAAGCAGTGCGTGTTTGCGCCCTCCCAGTAGTGTTTGTGCCTTCACTTCAAGGTTTTTAGTTTTCTAAATCAAACCCTGTGTCCCTGAAAAGAGTGTAAATATCTAATCGTGAAAAATAGCCTAATATTCGTCGGTTGGTGCTCGTTTCAGTTGTGCGCCCTTGGGCCAGCACTGGCAGAATTGAATTCTTCAGAAATAGACCATTCCCTCATCCCTGCGACTGGGGCACCATTTGAGGGAGAGGGGTAGAAGAGGAAGTTGCCCCAAAAGGGATTTCATATTTTAGAGTGTATCAGTCAAACACAGGTCAAACTCAAAAAAGAAAAAAAAAATTGCACGTAAGTTAAAATAGTTGAATTTTATTAAAATAAAAGTATTATTAAATAAACACTTTCAAACCAGAAATTAATAAGTATCAATGTTATTTGCCAAAGCCTTGCTATTCTAACATTCTGAAAATGATGCACATTCATCATTGATGAGTACTTCATCTAAATTTTTTAAGAAGAAGGTGAGAAGAATTAGCTTCTAAGCTGTGTTACAACAATATTTAAAAAAATTTCTGTTCCCACTCAAAAATAATACTATATACCCTCTCTCTCTTTCCCAATGAAAGATTGGAAATGGCGCCCCTGCCCTCCGAACCAACACAATGATTCCTCTACTTGAAAGTTTGAGGTTTGTTTAATAATGCTCTGAAATAAAAATGTTAATAAAATTTTGGCGTAACTGGTAGGGCCATAGGCAAAGTATAGGGCCCGACTTTTCTTTAGGGCCCGGGTGCAAAAAACGTTTTTTGGGAGCCACATTTTTTTTTTTTTTTTTTTTTTTTTTAATTAAAAGAAAAGGCCTCGTTGAAGATCCTTTATAAACCCGGGGCTGGGTGTAAATCTTTTTGGGATCCCCACCTCTCTGAAAAACGTAGAGAAAAAGGAGGGAAAGGGTTATTTTATTGTGTACTCCTGTAAGCAGGTAGTGATGGTGTGTGTGTGTGGGGGGGGGGGGGGGTGTTACATAGTAGGTCAAAAGGGAAAATTGTACAGGTGTCCTTCAGCTAAAAATCGTTCGCTTCTTAAAATGTCATGTGCTTTACAGTATACGTATAAATAGTCTGATAGAGGCCCATAAATAATGTCGGACTTCTCATTTTCTCAAAGCCCTGATAATTGGTCTCATATTTTCATCCTATAAATGTACAAGCTGCGAGCTAATTCTGATACCACTGGTTCTAAATATACATTAAAACCTCTAAATAACGGACACCTATTGTAGCGCGGAATTTGTCTGCCATTAAGAGGTAAAAACATGCAAATAATATAAGTTGTTGGTTGAAAAAGTGTCTACTAAATGGAGGTTTCCGCTATTGGGAATGTCCATTATTACGGAGGTTTTATTGTACTTGAAAAACATCTACTGAAGACCACTTCTGAACTAACAACAATTTGAAGCGATAGCAGGGTTGTGTTTTCCGTTTTGTATTTTTGTCTTGACGTAAATCTGGAAGTTGCTGTTACAATTTCCTGTCTTTTTTTTTCCTTGCCTTCCTTCCTTTTAACCGACATTCTTCATTCAAAAAACACTTTACGTCGTCTCCAGACTACTGTAACATTAATAATGGGGCAAATGTAGACTGCCTGGTAGTAGGATGATCCTGGTGGATTACACCAGTCCGCCAAATTTAATTTTGTTTCTGGCAAAACTCGCCTTTAAATTATTTTTCTGGAGTGCTTGATTTTTTTTTTTTTTTTTTTTATCGATTCCGTGTCATTTTATAAGTTGTCCAAGAAACATTCTGGATGCTAAATCTGTGTTATTGGCAGGTAATGTACATGTTTGCCTAATTATTATCATTAACCAGAAAATAATAAATACTAGAAAAGTTTTCTTTTTCCTGTTCTTAAAAAATGTATATGAAGTCTTTTTATTTATTTATTTTTATAAAGAAGGAGAGAGAAAAAATGTTTTCCCATCTTTTAAGAATTTTAAAATACATACGACTTGCAATATGTTAACAATATATAGAACAGCTGTATTTCATTAACATTTATTTAGCTTTTCAATGTATACGAGTTACGTATGTATTTTTAAATTTTAAATTTGTTCTATCTAACATTTTAAATCGTAGCAGTGCTATCAGAGTTGTTTGAAATGGTCCAATATTGCCAATATACTCCCCCCCCCCCTCCCTGCATTACAATGCCCCGAAAACAACAAAATCCATTGCGGTTTTTCTGTTCTTTTAATATCTTAGTAAAAATTTATGAAAGGAAAACAGCATTTGTTTTATGACATCATTAATTTATTTTATTTATAAGCGCAGTTCTTTTATTAACTTTTATTTAGCTTTTTATTGTATAGGAATTACGTATGTATTTTTAAATTTTGTTTACAATTTTAAAATTGTTCTAACATTTTAAATCTTAGCAATGCTATCAGAGTTCTTTAAGATAGTCCAATATTGCTAATATGCTCCCCTTCTCCCCTGCACTACAATACCCTGATAATTGTTTCTACAATATACTTTAATTTAATAATTTAAATATGTACATTGTACTAGCAACATTTATTGTTGAAATATACAGGTTACATTACACCGTTCTTTAAAACC
Source organism: Maratus michaelseni (assembly GCA_963931845.1). Classification (NCBI taxonomy): domain Eukaryota; kingdom Metazoa; phylum Arthropoda; class Arachnida; order Araneae; family Salticidae; genus Maratus; species Maratus michaelseni. The sequence continues at coordinate 468,039,090 of OZ007587.1, forward strand.
ATTAAGAGAGAGAGATAAATTAATATTTCATCCCAAACATGAGTTTGAAAAAATAAATAAATAAATAAAAAGGGGGGAAAATGTACTGTAAAACTATTTCAGCGCAGCATCAAAATAAATTATCTATATATGGAAATATTTCTTGATAATTGAGAAACTGTTATTGGTTAAGAAAATTTATGACGAACAAAATATGATAAAATCTCTTTGGGTTTTTTTCTCTCTTGTATTTATAGAACGGGGATTTCCTCCCACCACTCAAAAAAAAAAAAAAAAAAAAAAAAAAAAAAAAAGACTTGGGTCAGTTGAAACTTTAGGTTAAGATTAGCCAATTTTCAAAAAATATTTTTTATGTGTGTATTAATAGTCAATTTCTCTGATAAAATAAACAAAATCATTTCTCCATTTGAAAAAAATAAAATAAAAGTTACTTGATGCAAAAGCATCAGTCATTGACGTCATTCGTGATACTCATTTCTTGTTTTCCTTCTGACTTTACTTGTTGTAACTTCTCTTTTGGCAGCAAGAAGCAAAGCAGCTTGTTTTGTTGCCCCGGTGGAAATTGCAGCTGTCGGATCGGTGTTGTTGATTTGTGCCGCGAAATGCTTTATCGTTCTTATTTTGTGGATTTGTTTCAAATGTTGTTATTTAATTCATCATCACCTGCATTCTTAACTTTAAGGGATAATAATCCTGTGAATGTTTGATTCTTTACAGTAAGGTTATTATTTATTTCACTTTAAGCTTCTCTTTTTTCTTTACTATACGCACATGACCGAGTTTGTATCGAAGCTTTATTATGTTTTTTTGACATCTTACATATGGAAATTGGTAAAATTCCATAAAAAATGCCTTGGAAATTTCATTTAAATGTTAACAAGATTAAGAAGTTTAGTATACATCAAAATACTTTTTTATAAAAATTAAGAATAAAGAAGTATAATAGTTTAATTTGTAAAAGGGCCTAAAAGCTGTCCGGAACACGTCCAAAGTAACCAATTAAACAATAACAGCAAGACAAACCTTTCCTGCATTACTGTTTTTGTAAAAATAGTGTTTATATATATATATACTTGTAAAAAAAAAAATATATATATAATCATAATTTTGTGAATCTGACATTAGTGTTATATTTTAACAAGGTCCTATTAATGATAATAATAATCAAATTATAAAAAAATATAATATCAACATCAATCCACTGCACTGGATTGTTGCATTTCCCATATATGCATTAAATTTAGTTATATAAATTTCCGACCTGCCAAGTCTCTGGCATTTTGGATACTAGTAATTTAGTACAGAAAATGTTGTTTTATTTAATCTGAGCTTTTTGTGATTTAAGAGAACATTTTCTCTAAAAAATTACTGGTGTGCAAAAATCCGTAGACTCAGCAACTTTGAAATATATAAGTATACATGTTTTATTTTATGTAGTATATATAGCTAGATAATATGTTCTTTGATGATTCCATCTATTTTGCGACAAGTCAGACTTTATTCTAAGATTATTAAATTTGTGATGAAAATTTTTTGTGAAAGGTCTTTTTTAAAGACTGGATTTTGTGAAAGTTCTTGTTTTAAGAAGAAAAAATGGTAAAGGACCAAAATTCTTCCAAACAGCCCCCTGTAAATGAAGCTTTAAGCTAAAATATTTTAGCAGTCACTACAGGAAAACATTTGATTTGATAATTGATGAAATTTTGAAATTACAAATGTGAAATCATAAGCTATAATTTAGTCAAGCTTATATATGTAAATAAGGTCCTACGAGTGTAAAAAAATTGCAATTTATTTAAATCATGTATTTATTAAAACTTTAATAATATTTTGAAAGCAAATATTTATTTTTAAGGTTCCTTTCTATAAGAGATCATTAGTGTGTGGAAGGGTGATGTGCATTGTGAATTGAATATTGCCTGGATTCGTAATTACAAACTATTAATTTAATGTTGCTATTGATAGTTAATTTTAAATAATTTTGAAGAGTGCTGTAATAAAGATTCTGTTTTTGTTTTTTTTGTTGTTGAAAATGGATAAAAAGTGTAAAGAGATTGTAACTGAAAGGAAGTGCCAGTTAAAATTAAAAATTTGGCTCATCAGTCTTCCTACATAAGAAAGATGCAACAGTTTTTAAATTAACCTTGAAAAGTGAATTTGAAAATGATGGATCTTTCAATAAAGGTTATTTCAGAATTTTAACATGACTAATTCTTTTCTTTCAGTTCCTCTCACAAGCCTGTAGAACGGGCTTCATGTGGACCAGGACCACCACTGAAGCAACTTCGGTCGTACTCTGTCGAGAACACAAACAGCAACTTTGCCTCCTCTCAGCTAGCACGAGCGCGGCAAAGGTCTGTGAGTGGCAATGTCGCCAGCAAAAAGACACCCGTACGGAGAGTGGACGATGAGGCACTCAAGAGGTCACGCCTTCACAACAGCCAGTGAGTACTATTAACATCAATAAATAATTTGTGTAAAATTGAATATTTTATATTTTGTTCAAACATGTGCTTGTTGTTCTCTTTTTTAACTCATTTGTTTAAATAGATGTATAAATCAGCAATATTTTTTTGTAGTAATTAACGACATTGACATTTTTATATGGATACAATAATAATTTTGAATTTTTTTTTTTTCCCTTTTATATTTATTCTGGAAAGTTTTTCAATTTTATTAGGATACAAAAGTAAAATGTTTTGGTCTGCTTGCCTATCTGCGTGTTCTAGTTTTGCAAAAAAAAAAACGAAAAAAAAAAAATGAACATAATTAAAAAAAAAAAATTAAAACAGTAATTTGTCCTTATTTGAAAAAGTAGATCATTATATTTGCAAAATGTATACATTTTAATGTCTGAATGTGAAAAATATTAAAAACACCAATTAAAATAATTTAAGACAGACATGAGTACACATAAAATAAAAATTTATAAAAAAATATATACTTAAAAACAGTTAAAAATACAAAATAGTAGACGTTTCGCCAAGCGACACGACACGACACGCAAGGCATCATCAGTACAAAAACAATCTATTGCATAACAAACCACAGAACAAGGAAAAAGAAAAAGGTTTGAAATCAAGGAAAGTTGAAGTTATTTTAAAAACAGATAATATTCATTAGGGACAGAACGAGCTTCATTCAACGTCTGCGATCGCAATTGACTGAACCAACTCTCAAGGAGTAATTGACGATTGGTGTGGCTGTTACAACCTGATTTCAAAATACTGGCGTTCGCAATTAGCGGGATGTGATTCGTTTGAAGTGAATGCTGGACAATTTTTGAATTCAAATTACTATTTTTTAAAGCACTAGTATGTTCTTTTAGGCGAATTTCCAATGATCTACCTGTTTCACCAATGTAGACACTATTGCAATCTTTACAGGGAATAATATACCCATAAATTATACATTATCATTATACCCATAAATGTTATTTTATTTACCAATACATTTTTTTTTTGTGTGTGTGTGTGTGTGACATGGGGACAGTGCTGTATTGTCTATATTTATGTCATACTTGATAGCTCATGTGGAACTATGTAAAGCTGTGATGCAGCTGGTTTAGGACAGCATTTTAAAAGGCATGGCATTTGAGTCGTGTGTGTGTGTGACTACACTGGGGTAGAATACAATATTAAAGAAAGAGGCAAGGCGATTGATATTCATCTGAACTGGCAAAATATACAAGGGTCAATGCAGGCAAAATTTGGGGCCTATTTAGAGCCCCTTCACAAATATCTTAAAACAGGCTTCTTCACAAAAATCAATTTAATAAAATGAGCTCCTTCACAAAAATCAATTTAATAAAATGAGCTCCTTCACAGAAATCAATTTGATAAAATCAGCCCCTTCACAAATTTCCTTTTAATAAAATAGGCATTTTCACAAAATCTTATTCCATAAAAACTTACTATTTATTAATTATTTATTATTTTGTGACATTTTAAAATATATGTAATTTGTAAACATACAAGTTCATCAGAGAGGAAAACTTCAGCAAAAGGATTTTAATAAGTTTTTGTTAATAAATGCTTGGTTCGAGTTTGAATAACTGGATTTAAACTTTCCTTACAAAATTTTATTTTTCACAGAAATATAACAAATTTCACAAAAATAACCTTTACTTTTCACAAAATGGGCCCCAAGAAAAAAAACTGTATCGACCCCTGATATATTATAATATAAGCTGTGGGAACAGGACTAGACAGTTCCCGGTGAAAGGTCATCATGACGACTGAAAATATAGGTTTGGCACATAGCTTTTTTCTAACTTTGGTATTAAGTCCAATATTCCTCTGCCATATAGTTTTTACCAACCAGGAGTTCCGATATTTATGTTCTTCTAATGATTAAAAGCAATTAAATAATTTTTTTATAAAGTTGAGTTCCCAATTTACTTTTAGCCATAACTATATTTAATTCGGATCAATTGTGAGTTTAAATGTTACAAAAGTATTCAATACAGACAAATTTTGTCGCTTTACATTGCATTAGTGTGTTGCAATGAAAAGAATAAAGTTAATTTACAAATGTCTCTTGTGAAAATTGGATTAGTTTAATAAACCTAATCATGAATAGTCATTGGAGTTGGACGACTTAATAATTTGACTTTTATTAATATGAACAGGGTTTTGATCCAGTGAGCAATTGGTATTTCAGTGTTTTAAACTAGTAAAAGCATACGCGTAGACAAAAGTTTGATATATAGGCTGAGACATGCCTATACACAAAAGCGGAGATTACTGAGCTTTGTAAAAGTAAGTGAATGAAATTATTATTTTCTGCCTTTAACTACTGTTAATTTGCTAAATGAATGCACACCAAGGAAAGTTTTGAAACATTTATAAGATTGCCTGTAACTTTACACCAAAACATATTGATCTATGCATGAAATTGTTCTTCTGTTATTGTAGTACCTTATTTTTGATCAGAAGTAGTGCATTACAAATAACAAAACTACAGTAGTGTTGCTAATTATTCCAGTAGTTTGGAGCATAAAGTAGTGCTATGCATTCTAATTTTGTATGCGTTACTCAGGTAGAACACAATATATTTTAAATGTAAAATTAATTGTTCTATCCTACACATATTTTCTAGAGAGAAAGAAAAGAAATATATTTGATTTTGAAACACATATATCTGAGGGTGAGACAGTTAGTATTTTTATTTTAACACTGTGTAAAAGAAAAGTTTTAAAATAACTAATTTAAAATTGTCACATGTTTTCAATGATTAAAAAACTATTATGCTATCATGTCACATTGAAAACAAAAGTTCATATCCCAGTTAAGGCATGGATATCTTATATATAATTATTTAATATGGGTTTTACATTTAAAAAATAATTAATTTAATTTTCAGGTATTTGACATGTATGGCACAACCATTTATTTTCTGTCTTTCTTGCAGGTACGAACTTTCTCAGGATTTGCTGGACAAGCAGGTAGAAATGCTGGAAAGGAAGTATGGTGGAGTGTGCGCTCGCAAAGCAGCCTTGACTATTCAACGAGCCTTCCGCAAGTACACGATCATGAAGCGCTTCCAAGACATAGCCAACGCCTCCAAGGGAGAGAAACGTCTCTCCAGGAGGTTCCCAACCTTTGACGTCGAGAACAAAGAGTGGGTGGTGTACAACAGCAACGGGACTGTCTCTCGATATCCTCACTTCCAGCATCACCAGTCATGTTACGATGGGGAAGTGAAAATGTGTAATAATTTCCATTCGGCAGTCAACTCGGATGCTGTGCTACAGTCTCATTATAATGTGTTGTATAGAGAACTGAGTGAGAATCTCGATGCCAACGACTGTGCGAGATATAGCAAGCCGTGTCGAACTCAGAGCTTTCGCGAGAGGCGAATCAAATACGAGGAGACCTACGGCCAGGGACATTACGAGAAGACCACGACAAATTGTGAGCAACATTACATGCCTAAGCACCTGAACAGTGCTTATTATCACCAAGAAGCTCACCTACGAGAGCCTAGGTGGTCTCCACCATCTTTCCCCCGTCATCCCGCGTGGACTGCTGTGCCTAATGCAAACGTTCAAAGGACTCACTGTTCTCCAAACCAAGTGTCGTCTGTCTATATTAATTCTAGTCCAATTGTAAAAACTCAACAAGACACTTACGTACCCCCTAGAGACTCTTTGTCATCGGAAGATAGTGCACTCAGTTTGGTATGATTTCAGCTCTTATTTATTTTTTTACCAAAACTAATTAGTATTTTATTGTAAAAGTAACTAGCAAAATAAGTTTTAAGTTAATCAAAAACTTTTAAAGAAGTTGTAAGTTTCTTTTGTGTTTTCTTTTGGGCCTGTTTTTTTTTAAAAAGATCATTTATTTGGGCTAGGCTTTTCAGATATTATTGGTGAACTTGCAAAACCCAAAAATTTCAAGACTCAGCAGTATATATTATCATGAGTTTGTCATTTCAAATATAAAGAACAAGCTCTATTTTCGGCTTGAACTGAACTCTACTAAGTTGTACCAGTTACTTTCCATGTTATGTTTAAAAAAAGAAAAAGACTTTTCTGGAATTATCCTTAATATCCACAACTTGTCATATGCATCCTATATTTTATTGTAAGATAATGTCTGTGCTGCTTCATAAATTATATTGAGTGTTATTTAAATTCTTAGTTGCAGATCCTTAAAATGTTTGTACCCAGTTATTTAGATTTGATTATATTGATTTTAACAAAATATTAAATTTTAGTAACCATTTATTCGAAAACCAGTCTTCCAGAATATTTCTAATTGACTGACTTCAGAATTGTTCCAGAAGAAAAAAAAAAAATGCCTGCAAGGCAATCAGTTTTAAACTTAATATCTGCCTTAAAATTGTTATTTATTTATTTTTTTTAGGTATTATATATTTAGACTGTATAAAACCAGCTGCACTGGTAAAAACAAATATTTCAAAACAGAGTACAGAATTTGTTCTTCACAGAACCAAATTGAAACATGACTTTAACCTATATTATGCAATGTAAATGGCCAAAAAATGGGCTGTTAGGTTCATATGAAATACTAGTTCCATAATTCAAATTATCATAATTTAAATTTTTATGTTAAGTAAACAAATACCCAAAAATTTGTTTTACTCGCATATTTAAAAATATAATTTCAAAAATCTTTCAGATGAGTGTCGAAATGGAATCGAGCGAACCCGATTCCAGCATCCATCGAGGATCGGCGGTGCGACATTCTATTAACGTTAGTCCTTCGAAGCAACTTGTACCTGGTGCTCTAATGAGGTCGGGGGCCAGGGCCAGTGATGTGGCCCTCGGTCGCCGAGTCGTCGGTCGAATGGAGCAGAAGAAAATCCCCCCTCAAGTTCCAAAGAGGACATCTTCCATTCCAAACAGAGAAGACAGTTCAGACTCGCAAGATTCTGAGTGCAGTCAGAAGCACTCGAACAAAACGGTGGATGCATCTCCTGTTTGGAAAAGAAAATCTCTAGTAAGTGGCAATGAATGATCCTGATTAACACATTGACTGCCTCAGATTGTGACATGTCTTTTTTTGGCAGCCATTGACAAAGTGGGTTTTGGTGTTTAAATAGAGTTCAATTTTCAATCACGTCAATGCTCGTTCATTTTTAATTCAAAAGTATAAAATTTTAGTTTCTTTTACGTGTTGAACGCCAGACTGAAATCACTCAACATGCCTGGGGGACCCCACAGGAATATTTTTTTAAATACTTGGCAATACATTATGAATAGTCCCTTTTCATAGCAATAAATTTTCTTCAATGAAAATATTGATGGCACATATGCATTCGTGTGGCATGGCACCCCTGAAAATATTGCTGGCACACATATTTGTGTGCCATGGCAGTCAATGTGTTAAAGGATAGGATTATTGAACTCTATTTAAACATCTTTTAATGGAAATGTCAATTATTTTGTGTGCAATATTAATTTTGAAACATTATCTCGACATATCTCTTGCATAGATTTTTAATTTTCATTTCTTTCATTTTTTTTTCTGCCGCCATTCATCTATTTCAGATTTTATATTCAATAAAATTTGTGACAAAAATATTTATTTTGAAAAATTTTATTTTTGCTGCATAAAAAATAAAGTATTTATGATAGAGATATTTTCAGATTTTTATATTGATAACTAGCATGATAAAAATAAAGTAATATTTGATTTTCTTAATCCACAACATAAAAGGTTCTTACTTAGAAACATAACATAAAGGCTCTTACTTAGAAATATACATATTACATGTTTAATCCATGAACTTTATACTAGTGCGAATTCGCACCGACCAAAATTTCAAATGTCTGCGTTTTTTGGAAATATGCTTACATTAATTTGTATTTTTTTTTTTTATAAAAATGAATATCACAATTCAATACCTCATTAAATTTAATTTGGGAATAGCATTATATTTCATTATCACTCTATTGCCGACAAAGTTATACGCAATGGAAGTTACAGAATCGCACTAGTATGGACTGTACAGGTGCTGAACTGACATGTGGAGTCCATGGATTAAGAAAGAAAGTATAACATTATTATATCTTCAACTGAAAAAAAAAAAATCTATTTAATTCTTCATATTGAAAAAAAAAGGCCCAGAATCTGCAGTGGCTAGTATTCTATAAAAACATCTCATGGTACCCACTAGTGTGAGTGACATGAAAATCCTTGACTATCAATTGTTGTAAAAATTCAAGAATATCATTGTTGTAAAATTTCTGAATATCATTGTTGTAATTTTTTTTTAATATCATTGTTTGTAAAATTTCTTAATATGGTTTCTGTAAAATTTCTAAATATCATTGTTTGTAAAAATTAATAGTGTGTACAAGCTCAAATGATACAAAATAGTTTCAAAATATTTATACTATGATTTAAAGAAATTGAAATAGCTTAGCCATTTTTAGGTATGAAAATGATTTAAAAAAATTTATAGGGAAAAAATAGTTGAACGTCTTATTTAAAAAAAAAAAAAAAAAAAAAAACAGAATTTAAAATTTTAGGATATTCCTGAAGACAAATTGTCAAAAAGGAAATTTTTTCAATGCTTAAATTATCTAAATTTATTTATTATTTCAAAAGTTACTATATATGATGAAAAGATTTTAGACTAATTGAACTCTGTAGTATATAATAATTGTAGTATTTGCTTCAGCATTATTTTAAAAAGAAATTTTAATGAATTTGATTTTTTTTCCCTTTTCTATAGGTCTTAGCAGAACAGTCAGTCAGTATTGAAGACAAGCGTTTAAGCAATATATCCGAGAATAGTGAAGACAGTCTAGACAGTGGAGGTGGTTATTCCAATACAGCACCAGCCGACATGAGTCAGTCCTTCAATGTGCATAATTACCCCGACATTCGGACTCCCCACGAAATGCCTGAAACTCCAAGTATATATAAGGTAGTATGTGTCACTATTGTATTTAAAATATAATTGAGGGTTCTTAACTTTGTTCTTTACCTCATGTTTAACAGTAGAAATCTTTCTGACACATTGGCAGATTTGTTTTTAGTCTTATGTATTTGAAAATTTCAGATGCCTAAAGTCAAGCCATTTTTATCTTGCTATAAATTGAATGCATCCTTGATTTCTACTGTTATAACCACACTTTTTGTGATGGTCATATTCAAAATGTTGGTACAAAACATTGATTTTGACGGTATTTTTTAAAAGATGCCTTTTTTTTCGTAAATTACTGACTTATTGATTTGATTATTTTTGTGTGATTTTCCATGTAAAGACCGAGCTGAATTGGATTTTTCTTTCAAATGGGCAACTTTCAAGTTATTACGCACTGTTTTCTTATTGTATCTCCTCCTTTGCTTATAGAAAGTTGGCAGCTATGCACATGGCACATGAAATTGTAGAAATTGTAACTGCTGCTATTATGAAGATATAAAATTAGATATTTTATCATAATGGTAGGGTGATGTTAAACTTTCAGAGTTAGATATTAGTGGGGCTGGTCATTTAGGGTTGTATCAGGTGCATACACTTAAGCATCATACTTATTGAGAACCCCAATCATACTAAATTAAAATTAAAAAAAAATTTTTTTTAAGAAAATTGTACCGTTAAAAAGTTTGTAACTGCGCCAGAGTTAATCGCAATCATCTGAAATGTATTTGCAATTTAATTGTATGCAATTGAAGCACAGAAATTTCATCCAATAATGGGATAGGGGATGGTTCTGGCTACAGTGCTGCAAGAGTTTTTTGGCATGTTATTGTAACTGTAATTAATTACATATGATTAAATTGTAATTACATTGCAGATAATTGTAATTAGAAATTTGTCCAACTCTGATTCTGTGCTTCTTATGCTTATAAAAAGACTAGAACACCATTTGAAAATGACTTAATGTCCCGAAATAATTTTCATAATAGGCCCCTTCAGAGATGGGAATGCTCGGAAAAAAACCAGAAACTTTGGGAAAAAAACTGGTTTTTTTCCGGTTTTTTTCCGAAGGGATATTTTTTAATTTTTCCGAATGGGAAAAATTGAAATTTAATTTATAAAATAATATATTTGAAATGTTATTATGGCTGCATTTTGATATTTTTTCATGTTCAGTGTCTCCCATGAAAATGTTAACCTAGAAAATATTATCTGTAAGCAGTTTAGGAAGAACTTGAGTCCTTTAAAGGATCCTTTACAATTTTTTCACATTAAAACATAGGACTCTTCAAAAAAATTCTGAATTTTTTTTCCATCTCCATTCTGAATCCTCTAGAAATATGATGATTTTAGAATAACAAAATGTGTCACGTAACAGCTAAAATCGCCAATGAATCTCTTATCTAGCTGTATATATACTAGTGGCCAAAATTGTGGAAACCTTTTGGGAAATTTTTTTTTTTTTTTTTTTTTTTAAGTTTGATGTCTCATAACACCCAATATTTCTTAGTTATACTACAAAAGCTATATACCAGTGGAAAGATAATTTAATCCAAAATATCATGCAATACAGTTTGTTCAATTCTGATTAATTTATCAAACGTTATAGCCAAATAATCAGAAAAAGGCTGTAAAATCTGGTCAGGTTGATGATAATGATTTTTCTTTTTCTTGAATGTAGCCAATGCATATGAATGTTTGAAGTGTCACACAGATTCCATTTTATTTGGTAATGTATCAATCAAAGCTAGGGTAGGATTTCAAAAAATGTATATATGCCATATTTTGATACTTATAGGAGGACTTATCACTATTTTTTATGATTGCTATCATCCAGTTGCTAAAGTTCTTTGCCACCTTTCAATTTTTGAGCTAGTAAAGCATAATAAAATTAACAAAACATCATAAAGAGTTAATTAATTACCCAGAAACCAAGGTCTAACAATATTTTTAAGTGTAGAAAGCTATGGTTATGAAGAAATTTGAAGTAAAATTAGAAGTAAATTAACAAAGAATATGTCTAAGTCCAGCAAAACACGACTGGTAAAGACAGAAAAAGTTCAGGAGAGCAATTGGCGGTAGAAGAGTAAGGTCCTTGTGTATAGGTAACAGAAAACATTATCTCGGTGAATGCAACATGAAACGGTGCACAGAAATATGGAGTTGAATAAAGTATACAGTTCAGTAGAGAATGCAGTATTTTGGTCTAAATGCTAGAATTTCATGAAAAAAAAATTATAAATCAAATAAAGGTTGAAAATACTAAACTGAGCTAAAAGGCATGTTTACTAGACAGAGAAATAGTAGGGTCATGTTATTTGGAGTGTTAAAATGTTTTTTTGACATGACATGATATATGACAACAGAGACATGATATATTACATACAATGGTGTTAAACTAAGCAAGAAAAGATACTGTGAAAATTCTGAGACTGAAAGGCTAACTTTTTTTTTGTTTTTGTAAGTTATTCATATAAAGTGAAAAAAAATATTTTCTTTAGTATGCAGATATTTAAAATATGTTTATTATTTTATATTTTTTTAGAAAATGCAACTTATTTTTGAGAAACATTTGTAAGAAATCAATTTTTCTAAAATTTCCAATATTTCAAGAAAAAAACTGGGTTTTTTCAGCTTCTTCAAAATTTCCGGAAATTTACATCTCTAGGCCCCTTAAACCTTTATTCCCTAATGGAATAACTCTATATAGCATTTATCCACTCATGTTTCCAAAATTTTATGCCTCACATAACCGCCTGTTTTTAATTTGTAAAGATCAGGGGGAAAAAAATTAAATGAAGAAAATAACGACCGGATGCAAATAAAATATAACTTTGAGTATATATTTAATGCAAGCTTTGCAGGTAGTAAGTTTTTTAATGCGACAGTTGAACTCCCTTGCATTTCTCTTGCATATTTGATGTTATTTTACTGCAGTAGAGACATAAGTCAACTTCAACATTTAGAGTTTTAGAATTTTGTTTTTTAAAGAGGCAAGGAAATGAAAAACACTGTTTACCAACTCAGTTAGCCTCCTTTTGTTGTATGCTGGTTATGAATACAGACTCACTTATTCACAGAAAGAACTGATTGGCAAACCTCACAGAACAGATAAGAGTTCTTAAAGTGGGGTATGCTTGTTCCTGTACCTCCTTTGGGATATAGGCGCTGATTTTATAGGGCAAAATAGGCAATCTGGCATTGCAACCAGACTTCTATCGCTAATTTAAAAAAGTTATTTTGTTTTGTTTTTTTTTCTTTTGCCCTATTTAATCACTGTGATTAATTAAGATGAAAATAACATTTTAAAATTAGTGGTGGAAGCTTGCCTGATTGTCTCCATTAAGTCAGTGCCTATGCTATGGGAACACTACACTAGTAAATACACTAGGAACGAAAGATAGATGAGAAAGTCATCTCAGGACATTAATATTACAAAAAATGGCACTTCTCTATTACCTGTCAACCTCTTTCCATAAAAAAAAAAAACTTATCGCCAAACTGCAACGTCAAATAAACAAATGGAGGTATGTTGCCATTGGTATCTCCAAAAAAAAAATAAATAAATAATAAACAAAGAATTCAGAAAAGCACCACTCAACAAAGTGTCAATTATCAGTATGTTTAAATGATAAAATTTACAACACGGGCATATTAATGGAAACAGAAAAAAAAAATAATCTTGGATATTTATTTACATTATTTTTCTTAATTATCCCTCTCGGCTGGTGGATAAACATTTGTGACAAAACCATACATTGCAACATTTTTTTCAGTGGTTTTTCTTTTTTCATATCATAGCACTGCCGTTTAAGGATGTAATTGTTATTTTAATTAACGAAATAACTAATAAACCAGTAAAACATAATAAAAAATACAGGTATATGTTGAATTAAAAATCACTTGATTACATAACAAACAGGTTTAATTCTGACGTCAAGTGAATGTGATGCCATGATCATGTTTTTTGCCGTTAAATTCTATAGTTTAGTGATCATTTTTTGTTATGGAAAGTGGTCGACAGGATAATGGAGAAGTAACCAAAAAATAAAGTTATTTAAAGACATCTTTTGAACTAATTACTTGTTTATAAGTATAAGTTGATTTAAGAGATTTTCTGTTTTCTTTTACAGCTAACTGAAATTCAAAGGAAAAGACAATACAGGGTCGGTCTGAATTTGTTCAACAAGAAGCCCGAGCGAGGCATTCGTTACCTAATCCAAAGAGGTTTCCTAGAAGCTTCGCCACAAGCGGTAGCAAGGTTTCTGCTCACAAGAAAAGGCCTTAGTAAACAGATGATCGGAGAGTACCTCGGAAATCTACAGAACTCTTTCAACATGGCTGTCCTAGAGTATGTGTTATTCACTTGCCAGAACATGTCGCTTTGTGTTCTCTCATGTTTTAAAATTGCTAATTTTCTTTTATTTACACACTTTTTTTTTCAAAAATGTTTTTAATATTAAAATATTTTCTTTCTCTCCTACCTGGACTTCAAACATTTAAAAATGAACTCTAATATTTTTTTCTGTTGCAAAAAAAAAATTGTTAGAAAACAAGAGAGGGATATTTTTAACTACTTATTCAATTTCTGATAGGGAGATAAAAAGTTAAAACACGCTGGGAACTTGTGATCGTAGAGATTGCATTTATTTGTGGATCTAATAAAGCTTCCTTATTTAAATATCGGTATGAAAATATACAGATGTGTACTTTGAACATTCAACTTATGTTGAGTGAGAAAACAAATTTCAGTTTTCACACTAAAGACAAGTCTCTAGAGTCCTGCATGGATCGGGTCAGTTTATACCTGACCTGAACTCGAAATTTCTATTTCAAGTCGACCTAAACCCAACAACAAAAAATTCTTCAACCTGAAATGGAAAAAAAATAAAATCTGTATTTTAATACAATTATGGAAATGTAGTCTGCAATTATCTCCCATATCAATTTTATCTTTTATATTGAAAAATGAACTTATATACAGTGTCTCACATAAGTGATGGGACACTTGTGCTTTACAAAAGGAAACTAATCAAATAAATTAAAAAAACATGTACACATTTTTTTTGTGGGTGTGTTTCATACTTAAATTTAGTAAAGATTATTACATAACATACATTTTGTCAAAATATTAAAATATTAATTTAATAAAAATACAAATGTTTAGAACGGAGCAAAAAATAGCTCACATAAGTGATGGGACACCATTATATATGCAACAAAAATCGTCTGAAATAAGCAATAAAAATATTTTTTGGGGTTTTATTTTTACTTAAAAGCAATTGGCAATAATTTATAAAATCGTCTGCAGTATTTCTCTCCAGTTTGTTTTGGAATTTTTGTGTTTTTTAGCTCTGTGTAGTCATGAATGCTAAACGAAAAGAAACTTCGCCTGAAATTCGAAAATTAGTTATTAATTTGCATATTGAACGTGGAAAATCTATTAGAAAAACTGCTGAAACAGTTAACTTGAGTCGTTCAACAGTTTTCAATATCATTAAACGATATAAAAAGAATCATATGATTCAGGATAAAAGAAGACCTGGCTGACCATCAAAGCTATCCAATGGAATAAAGCGAATTATCGTTCGAAATATTGAAAAAAATCCAAGAATTAGTGCTTCAAAAGTTGCTGCTGATTTACAAGCATTATATGGAATAATTGTTAATCCTGAAACTATTAGAAGGGTAATTCGATCTGCTGGATATCACGGTAGAGTAGCCAGGAAAAAATTCTTCGTAAGTGAAAAGAATAGAAAACTCAGACTAGCTTTCGCAAAATCCAACATAAATAAGAATTCTGATTACTGGAATAAAGTTATATTTGCTGATGAGAGTAAATTTAATATATTTGGTTCTGACGGTAGAATCTTGGTGTGGAGAAAACCCAGGGAAGAACTTCGCAAACAGAACTTGGTACCAACAGTAAAACATGGTGGAGGAGGAGTTATGGTATGGGGGTGTATGTCGTCCGCTGGAGTTGGTAATCTTGTTTTTATTGACAGTATAATGGATCAGTACAAGTATATTGATATTTTAAAGCAAAATTTGAAATCTTCAGCACGAAAATTGAACCTTCATAACGATTTTAAATTCTACCAGGACAATGACCCCAAGCACACTGCTCTGAACGTTAGACTCTGGCTGCTATATAACTGTCCTGAAATAATAAAAACACCACCACAATCTCCAGACTTAAATCCCATAGAGAATATTTGGCAAGAATTGGAATCAAGAATTCGCAAACACACCATTTCTTCAAAACAACAACTAAAATCGGTGCTTCAAGAAGAATGGGGTAAAATCACTCCAGAAATCACAAAAAAAATAGTCGAATCCATCCCAAAAAGATTAAATCATGTTTTAAAAGTAAAAGGAAATCCAACAAAATATTAAAACCTTTTAAAAAGTAAAATTTTTGGATAAATATTTGATGGAAAAGTAAGTGTCCCATCACTTATGTGAGCCATTTTTTGCTCCGTTCTGAACAATTGTATTTTTACTAAATTAATATTTTAATATTTTGACAAAATGTATGTTATGTAATAATTGTTACTAACTTTAAATATGAAACACACCCAAAAAATTTTTGCACATGTTTGTTTATTTATTTTATTGCAGTTTCTTTTTATAAAGCACAAGTGTCCCATCACTTTTGTGAGACACTGTATATCCATTAATTTTCAAATATGTTTTTTTCATCTGAAAATATATTCTAGACTTTTTATTGGAAAAATTGGGTAAACTCAAATTCAAACTGCAATAATCAAATCCCAACCTGAAACTGACCCAAACTGAAACAATTAAAGTCGATCCAAGCCATCAGTCAGGTTAGGATCAGATTAAATTAGGTTACCTGATTTGATGCAGGACTCTGGTAATCCCGATGATCTGTTCATTGAAAAATCACGCTAGGCTTAGTCAACACAGGGCAGTCTCGAAGACTACACCTCCCCTGTTACGGGTTATTATAGAAATTAAAATATTGTAAGTAAAACTTTTTTATATACAACTTTAAAATGATGTGTGATGATAAGTATACATAACATCATTTGTAAAATAAAATGGCATGTAAAATTAGAATTCAATCCTTTAACTTGTGTTAAGTTAAATAAAATAAGTTCAAACTGGTGTGAAACACTAAGAACTAAAATACCTTCTTAAAACACCATCAAATATAAAATTTTTAAATAATGGAAGGTATTTTAGTTCTTTGTGTTAAGTTACTCATAGAACTAATGATAGAGTTATAATTTTTTTTTTTAATCATGAAAATCTGTTATGAAATAATCATTAATAAAATTATTTTCAGTTTTTTAATAAATATAAAACCAGTTCAGTAATTGTTTGAGACATTTTCTGCATTGTAAAATTGCTTTGTGCTGCTGTTAACTTTTTAAATGTGTTTTATTAAACTTTTTTAAAGGGGAAGCTTAAACTACAACACTTAAATTTGTCTTTTTATCAATAGAATAAAACATTGTTTTCTTCCTTTTATGTGCCAACAGTCAATGAAAATGTTTTTCTTTTTTATAGTGTTTATCATTATTGTTTTATTATGTTCGATACTTAGTGTATTTGTGTGTACTTTCATTTTGTTTTAGCCTCTTTCTTTATAATTGAATTTTGTGTAGCAACAAGTGTGATTTTTCCAGAGGCTGGGGGAGGTAGTACACATTTATATCCTGAACATTATTACAAATCTAAGGAGAAGAAATAAAATTTTTTAATTCAAAGTTACAGTGGATATTTAAGAGATTTGTTAATTTTTATGATAGGAACATATTTGTTCTCAATAAAATATTTAAACTTCCTATTAATGTTCTTTTGATTTTCTATAGAATTTTTTAGCATTGGGTATGCCACTTGCATTATCTGTGGTTGCTTCAGTGTAGATAAAGTCTACAAAATGTTAATTTATATTCATATTACAACTTTTTTAACACAATTAACTTATTTTAACACATGCACTGGGCTTTAATCTCTCAAAGATGACACTAAGTGATTTTCTTAAATCAAACTGGAAGTACTCCCCCTTTTTTTAAAAAGAAAACGATTGGTTACATCACACAGAGTTTTGAGTTATGTCATTTATTTAACGGTTGTTTATTTACTATTTCAGGTGTTTTGTACAAGAACTTGATCTAGCTGGCATGCAAGTAGATGTTGCCCTTAGGAAATTCCAGACTTTTTTCAGGATGCCTGTAAGTTTTTTCTTTCTTTTCTAACAAAATATATTGGTTATGTTATATTTTTATATGTATTCAGTGTATTTTTATATGCATCCATCTGAAGGGTGTATTTTTCTAGTGACTGTTTGGGGGTATTAATAAAGAAATACCTTGGACATCATTTATTTGCATTTAATGTCCTAAATTGTGTTTACATAAAATAATAATTCTGCTGTGAATATTTTAAATTTTATTAATAGACTAAACATTTATGTATTTTAGATACAATATTAAAGAGAAAATTGATTTTAGATGGGGAAAAAAATAACCAGAAGACATAAAATGAGAAAATAGAAACTGTTTGATTTGTAAAATATTAAGGGCATAAATTATTGTAGTTATTTTATTTCATAGAAACATAGGAAAGATTTGTATAAACTTTAAAATTTCATTTAAAAAAAAACTGTTGCATCAAAGTGCAGTTTACACAATCAACTTAACACAGAGTTAATTTTTTGTGACAATCAAATTTTCATCTTTAACATGTTATTAAAAGACATACAAATTTGTGGATGCAACAGGTGTTTATTTGCCAACTATATTCTCAAGTACAAATGAATACCTCTTATTTCATATCAATATTTCTCAGCTATTTTTATAACATAGACCTTTACAACACCATCTATCAGTGAAAATTTGAACTATCTATTTCTTTTGCTACAATTTTTTTTTTTTAACTCTTAGGAATCATCCTTTAATTATACTATAGCATGCAAACTTCTTGATATTTTTTTTTACCCCTTCCCACCTCTTCTTTTATGATGTCGCATTTTTAAAACTTAATTTAGAGCTAATTTTGATTAAAACAACATTATAATGATGAGAGGAAAGTTAATTACAATTACAATTATTGTAAAAAAAAAAAAATATTGTTTGTCTATTACCGGCTGATATAAATGCCTTAAAACAGTCAAGATCTTTGATATTTCAAACTGTTGCAATTCAAAGGTAACAGAAAAATAACATATTTCATGAGCAAAAGTAAATATTTTTTTATGAACTGGATTATGCTATTTGCAACAATACATGCCTAATTGTTTTAGGTGTGATGCCACAATATGTTAACACCCCCCCTTCACTCTCTTTATATGTGACATAATAGATGATCCCTTATGCATGATTATGTGTCCTTTTGTTTGAATGTTTAAAGTTTATATGGATGATTTTAAATTTTTTGTCCATTCTGTATTAAATTTTTCATCTTATGTTATTAAAAATACCATAGACATTAAAAAATATTGAGATTATGCGACAGGTGTTTATTTGACTATTACATTCTGTACCATAGTTGGCACAAAACATAGCATAGCAAAGCTTAGTTTTCACAAAGGGCATAAAGCAAATAAGGAGACATACAGTTGAAATATATTTTGAGTGATATTATATTCAAACATAAATTCAGTTTTTAATTGAATACCTGCTTACGTTTTTTTTTTTAAAGACAATTTTATAAGGATTCAAAATCTAACACTTTGGATGAACACAATAATCAGAAACAATTTCAGTCATAAAATCTCAGGGAAATAGCTCAAAATATACCCCCAAACATAACCTGGGAAAATGATCAGCTACTCGGGGAATCCAAGCAATTACTGCTATTCATTTTCTTCATGATTTCATAATGAAATCAAACTCTTAAGATACACCTTTTAAAAATCATTAAATATCCAATCAGAAACTAGTCTTATTATGAAGTCATTAAACTAAAACTAGTATTGAAAAAAAAAAAATCTTTAACATTTGATATGGAAAAATTATTGATCCTGAAAAGTAACCCAGGATAAACCAAGAGGATTTTTTGGTACTTTTGTGTTATAGTGGCCCCCGTAATTATGATTATGCCAAGATTGCAGTTACAATTTCGCCACAATCATCACAAAGCTTATATATGCATATATATACTTTAAACTCTCATATATGTGCCATATACAGTAAAATCTCGTTATAACAAATCTCTGGAGACCACTGATTAAATTCGCTATAATGAAATATTCGTTAAAGTGAAAATATTTTTATACTGAAATAGAATAATAGGACTTTTTTTACGATCCAAATTATATTCGTTAAATTGAAAAATTCATTAAATCGAGGTTCGTTGTAACGAGATTCTACTGTACATCATTATATACATATTATTTACATCTTTTTTGTCATATATACTTATACGCATGTCATATATATATATATACATCATACATGCCTATAAGTTGGCCTTATGTGTCACTAAATGTTATATACATCATACATTATTATAATGTCATATGCTTATAATTTAGCAATAAATCTTGGCCACTTGACGATTCATCCTCGGAAGCCACTATAACATGAAAGTACCAATATTTTATTATTTGAAAATGAGTAACTGTGCTTAAAGTTAAAATCATTCTTTTTTTTCTACATTTTGTTTCAGTTTTATCACAATGTCTTTTTCTTGTAGGGAGAAGCTCAGAAAATCGAGAGGCTTGTAGAAGTGTTCAGCCATCGTTACATTGAATGCAACCACGACATAGCCTCCAAGTTCCACAATCCAGACACAGTGTTTGTACTCGCTTTTGCCATCATCATGTTGAACACCGACCTCCACACGCCTAACATGAAAGCTGAACGACGCATGAAAATAGAAGAATTCATTCGAAATCTCAGATGTAAGTGTAGTATAAAAACTGAATAGTTGTTCTTGGAAATGTAGTGTTCTTTCTCAAAATCTTTGATTATATACCTAATTATATTATACTAATATTCTTATGTACTGATTATATATCGAATTATGTATCTAAAATTACTTTACATTTTCCTGGGAATACTTAAATATACCTCTCTACACTGGTTGGTTTTTGCAGACAAACCTCTTTTCATGTGCCGAATTATAAAGAAAAAAAGCTCACGACCACAAGGTCTCTTCCGTCGTCTATTAAGTAACTGATTTGAGCAATATAGTGCTGGGCTTTAAGCTTTTAAATAAAATGTTTTCACATACTCTTTGGCAACATGTGCAAGAGAAATATACTGCAAAAAATATTTTTTTAAAATAGTGGTGTTACTTAGAGAACCAATGCTAGAGCTTATTTTCTTCTCTTTCTTCACTGTGTTTCAGAAAAATAATTGATGGCCGTACTTTCTTTAATTAAAAAAGTTGTAGATGATTTTTACTATGAGTTAAAATATAAGATTGGATGGATAAAGTAAAAATATATATATATTGGTTATTTTTTAAAAGACAAACTTCTCATTTCAGCAAAATAAACACTTAAAAAAAATAATAAACTTATGAAAAATTTAAAAATTGCTGAACAATTTCCAAATAAACTGACAAACTGAGAAATACACAAATCATAATAATTGTAAAATAATAAAAAAATTCAAAACATCCATTACATTTGGACCTATCTAGACACCAAATTTCCAGACCTTGATAAATTCACTTGCCGCCACCAAGAACACACACAGACAAAAACTTTCTTTTATTAATGTAGATAAATATTATTTTTTTTTTCAAAACTTTTGATATAGCAAGGTGACATTTTCTTGTACGCCAAAGAGGCAAGCATCAGCTGTATAATTTTTTTAAATTTAAATTATACTTTCTATTTTTATCTTATTCTCAACACACTCATACTGTTTGTAAACTATTTTCTGATTGATCATGAAAAAAAGAAAAAAAGTACTTTTGGGTGCATCCTAATTTCATTTTTTTCCTTTTTACTAGCCATTGATGATGGTCATGACCTGGACAGAGACATGTTGGTGGGCATCTATGAAAGAATCAAAACAAACGAATTCAAGATGGGATCTGACCACGTCACCCAAGTCCTGAAAGTTCAGCAGACCATCGTCGGGAAAAAGCCTGTAAGTTGGAGCTGCAGTTGTTTTCACAATCATTAACTTGGTGCCGAGTTTTGTATTGTTTCTTAAAATTAAGAAAAGTGTTAAAGTTTAAGTTTGCTTGTTTAATTTGTGTGTATCCTTTCTGGAAAGGATGCTAATTTTTATAGCTGTACTTATAGGGGTTTTTTTTTTCTTTTTTCTATCTTTAAATTAACAAATGCTTGGATATTTTCCTGGGTGGGCATGATTAAATTGAAATTGGATGATAATTTGGCTATACATTCATAAATCAAATTAAAAGTTGATGTTAAAATAGTCTAGTTGTGCTGAATTTTAGATTGCTGAATAACTAAATTTTGATTTAAAAAAAAAAAAAATTGAAATGAAAACTTTAAGGAAAAAGAAATGCATTTAACTTAAAAAGCATTTTTTTTATTTTATAGACATAAATGAAGAAAAATTATTAGTACAATATTTTAAAAAAATGTTTCTAGTGTTGTCTATATTTAGCATGATGCAAAAAATATATGCATTGATGTGGTGGGTAAAATGGCCAAATTTGGTGCACAATCAATATTAACTCCTCTTCCTACCAAAATAATACTTTTTACTAACTTTTATGTATACCACTTTAATTTAACTATTACTACTTCACTAAGCATATTTAAGTTTTCTTTCAATTAGAATTGACAAGGTATTTTCATTATTTATTTTGTTCCATATAAAATCTTTTATTTACCGATTGAGTATTGAAGAATATATATATGTGGTGTGTGTGTGTAATTGTCATAAGCTAAAAATGAGCCCATTTGTGTATGATGATTTTTTGTAGTCTTTATCATAGTCATATATATATATCATATATACATACATACACACACACACACACACACACACACACACACACACATATATATATATATGTGTGTGTGTGTGTGTGTGTTAAATAACAACACAGAAACATCATACAACAATTGAAGGAGAAAAAAAATATGAAAAATGAACACATACCTGTTTGAATAATATGCAGAAAAAATGTAGAGAATAAAGTAAATGAATATATAAAGATAATTTAAAATAAAGATAATATAAAACAAATTGGAGGGGAAAATAAAATAAAATAAAAACATGAAAGATGAAACTCCTATAATTTTAAATGCAATGTGTTCTTAAATGTAAATGTTCGGCACTTTCCAAAACATAACAGCTCTATATTTCCTTTTAAGTGTTATTAGCTCCTACACACATAATATAGATTTCAATTGTTCTACAATTGAAAATGACAGCAGTAAAGTTTGAGAACTGCTGCAGATTCTGCTTTATTTTATCTAAATACTAGCAAGCTTTGCCCGCTACACTGGTCAGTTTCTCCAAATGAACATTGAATCAAACAAGATATATCAGTGAATTTGATTTTGTTTCAGAGCAATTGGACCTTCACCTGGAATGTCCTTCCACATTGCTGAAAACAGCACAAATGTCATTGTGCTATTTGTATTTTCTAGTTTAAGCTGTTAAGGATCTATTCTTTTAGTTGATCATTTATAACAGGATTTAATAAAGAACGATAGAATGATATGCAATATACTAAAATTTCTCCTTGAAAAATTGTATGACTAACATTGCAAATCTTATAAAAAGCCACCCAGTAAACCTTTATAAAATGGCTCATCTTTCATAATCGGGCTCACTTGATGATAGAACTTTCACCCATAATTCTATAACTTAGCAGCGTAGAAAGATATGTTATATTACTAAAACTTTAACTGAAAAATTATCTAACTAACAGAGCAAGTTCCATTGAAATCCATTCAGCAGAATCTCTTAAAAAAAGGCTAACCGTTCATAATAGTGTTCATCAGATTATAGAACTTTCCTCCCATAATTCTATAACTAAGCAACGTAGAACGATATGTTATATTACTAAAATCTTCCCAGAAAAATTATTTAACTAACAGAGCAAGTCTCATCAAAATCCATTCAGCACAACTCAATTTATAAGCAGCTGAAATGAAATTCACATTTGCATTTTATATATGTGATATATACCTGTCTTAAATGTATGTTCTTTCAGAATGTATTTATTCACTGAATCAGCAAAATGTATGAAGAAATAGACATGTAATGATTGTTAATGATTGATCATTGTATTTTCTTTCAGAATCTAGCACTGCCGCATCGTCGCTTAGTATGCTACTGCCGACTGTATGAAGTGTACGATGTGAGTAAAAAGGAGAGGCCCGGTGTTCACCAGAGGGAAGTGTTCCTATTCAACGATTTACTCATGGTGAGTTTAACTTGCATTCAATCATCCGTACCAATCCATGAATCTCATGAACTTCTAATATATATTTTAAAAATAATTTTGGAATTGATGTTAAATTTATGACCAAAGTGTTTTGTATTGGTACTTATAAATCTTCAAAAATTAGAAAGAAAAGTCATTTGAAAATGTTTAATTTTTTTTTAATTTACTAAAAGAAATAATTAGTTGAAAATTATCAATTTCTGAGTATTCACATGTGAAACAGAGGCTTAACTCTAGTATTAATACCTATCTATAAAGTAAAAAAAAAAAAAAAAAAAATTGTATTTTTGGAATTGTTTCAGGAAAGAAAATGAAAATAACTTCATTTTCGTAATGACGAAATAAAGTTTTGGTGTCCCCAGCAGAGGGTGTCTGATAGCTGTCTACGGTGATCACCGTAACTCTGTCAAATGTTATGTGAAATTATAAAAAGCATAATGTCTTTTCTCTGAACATTTCAAACTAGGAAGTCATCGTTCATTTTTTTTTTTTTTTTTGAAAAATTGATTTGGAAT
The DNA here is from genome assembly GCA_963931845.1 of Maratus michaelseni. Classification (NCBI taxonomy): domain Eukaryota; kingdom Metazoa; phylum Arthropoda; class Arachnida; order Araneae; family Salticidae; genus Maratus; species Maratus michaelseni. Next base: position 468,063,368 of record OZ007587.1, read on the forward strand.
AAAATGGTGACTATTCAAACTTAAAACACTGATTTTTTTTTTTTTTTTTTTTTTTTTTTTTTTAACTTTGATTGTTTATTAAAAATAGAAAAAAAAAATCATCCTAACGATTATTCTCTAGATAATATTATTGTCAAGATTGGAAGAAGATGGGTTGCGATTTATTTGAGTTATTGTGATCTCAGACTTTAAAAAACATAGTTTTGAGATAGTTACATTTAAAGATTCAAGTTATGATATTATGTACAATAGAAGAAAGTAAATGAAAGCGGCACGACTTTCTTAATTTTTATCAGATTGACTCGGAAATCTAACTGAATATTCTGTACTAATTGTACTTTCAGAAAATGCAATTTTAAAAAATTTGCGCTCTGAAAATTATCAGGTTGAACCCCTTAAAGAAAACATCTTAGTTGAAATAATTTTTAGAAAGAGGATATCTTCTAATTGTGTTCAATACATGTAACACAATTTGATTATATACAGGGTCATCCCGAATTCATGGTACAAACTTTAAGGTTTGGTACAGGACACTGTAACAATCATTTATTGTATAGGAAACCAGGGTCAGAAATCAATTTATTTTAGTCAAAATTATAGGGCGTCTCACTCCAATCTGAAGTCTCGTTTTTGTTCATAACTTTAGCAGTAGTGAAGGAAGATATTTTAACAAAATTTGTAATAGACTCCTCTTTGTATGAATTGTAAGGATTTCATTAAAATATCTTCACTAGTATTAAAGTTATGAATGAAAATGCAACTTCAGATTGGTGTGAGAATGTTGTGAGAATGTTGACTAAAAAAAAACAAAAAATGGATCTCTGACCCTGATTTGCTATACAATAAATGATTGTTACAGGGTCCTGTACCAACCCGTAAAGTGTGTACCATAAATTCCAGATCAACCTTTATAATATAGTACATTATTTTTTAATGTTTTTACTTGTAGTAAACAACATTTACTGAGCTAAAAAGAGTAGAGTGATTTTTCAAAAACATTTTCTTTTAAATCGAGGAAAACTTTTTCTTAGATTCTGTTGACATTCTGTAGATTTTTCTTATCGAATAAATTAACTATTTACACCCTCTCACGTTGTTTTAAAGTTGAATTGAAGCAACATTTTTTTAGAATACTTTTGAAGTCAGGAAATAAGAATTTCTGAAATTTTGTCTGAGAAAATGCATTTATTTCTTAACCCTAGAAGACTAGATAGTCATTTCGTAATAATTGCAACTACATTTGCTTGATGGGCAACAGCTGATTGACAAGTAGGATGATAATTTTAAGAATATTTGTTTTCCATTTAAATTATTAATAAAATGTTGGGAGTTCATTATAATCATTTTTGAACTTATTTTTCCACATAAAAATTCAAAATGTACAGAATTCGTAATTTTTATGAGTGCTTAGTTTTTTCTGCTATCTCGAGTATGTCTAGTCAACTAGGGTTAAATACACCATAAACAAGAAGCAAATGTAGTGTGTTTCGAAAGAAATAATAGTTTTTCATCATGCATGTTCTGCTAATACTTGAGTAGCAGGATGTTTACTTTCTGCTCTCTCAGTGTTAGAATGTACTACAGGTTGTATGTACACATCAACTGTAGAAGTTAAGACTGTTCTCAAATCCAAACTGGCTACTTCATGACATATTTTTAAATTCATTTTTGTTCAGAAATACATGAAATGGGCAGGTGTTCTTATTCAGAAACTTTGTAATCGAAAGACATTTTTCGTTTTTTGGTAAAAGATTTTTCAAAAAACACTGTCAAAGTTGCCGTTTTGAATCAAATTTCCGATGCCTTGGAACAAAAATGGGGACAAATGTGTCATAACGTGACACAAATTGCTTATAACTCAGGCTTATATAATGGCAAAAATTCACAATCGTGGTGTCACATTCTCTTGATGTCAGATGTGTTACTCGTGTTTGTTATGTAATCAAGTGATTTTTAAATCAATGTTTATATATGTATTTTTAATTATGTTTGCTGATTTATTAACTATTTCATTAATTAAAATAACAATTATATCATTAAACAGTGACATCATAATGTTAAAAGAGAAAAAAGCATTTAAAAAAATATTGCGATACATAATTATATTCAATAGATCAATTTCAACTGACGTCGCAAACATTTATCCACCAGCAGAGTGATAATTAAGAAAAATAATGTAAATAATTAAATATCCAAAGATAATTTGTTTTCTGTTTGCATTCATATATTATAAATTTTATTGCTTAAAGTTACTGACAGTTGCCACTTTAGTGAGTAAGGCGGTCGATAGGATAATGGAGAAGTACCATAATTTATTTATCAAACAATAGAAAACTTATTTTGATTCCAAATCACTCCAATTTTAAGCCTTTTCCATTTAAAAATGAGTCAGAAAATGTATCATAAAGTTTTGCGTTTTTGAGCAGGTTAGTTGAGAACATACTAACTTAAGGATCCACTGCCAATACTGTAAAAAATGTTTCATGCTCCAGCAGCAGACTGAAAAACTAGACTATACCTGTTCCCAGCAGAAGGGAAGAATGAGTAGAATGGTGGGATATGCACTTCTGCACCTTTTTAAAAGGCAATAGTTTACCTCTGGTGGAAAACTAAGACTGTTAAAGGGTTAATAAATTAAAATTAAATTTTGAATAGAATTATTTTTTCTTATGAGGTAATTTTACTTTTTGTCTCTTTTTATTTCTTGTGTTCTAGGAAAGAATAAAGTATTTAATTAATGTCTGTTAAGTTTAATTATTATATTTCCTTTTAGGTGACCAAAATCTTCAGCAAAAAGAAAACAAGCGTGACATACACATTTCGACAGTCTTTTCCTCTCTGCGGGATGAGTGTGACATTATTTGAAGCACCTTGTAAGTGGATGCTGTTTTATGTCCGTTTGTGTAAGCCAGTCAATGCTTAATACATTTACTGGCTTAATACTGCTAAATGCTTAATACATTTTCATCTTCTCCGTTTGTCTCTCATAAAATTGTTCTTTAAATGCGAGTCAAAGACAATGAAATAGAATTTTTTTGTTCCCAAACACACATTGAATTTACTATGTGTTTATTTGTATTTGAGTATAAATTGTAGAAGTTATTCTTAAATTCCTAGATTTAAGTATCACTCACTTTGCAGATGACTTTTTTTTTTTTTTTATGTGGAGAAAGAAAATATTTTGGCTCTTGTCATCTGAATAGCATTTATTTACTATCTTCTTTGTCTTTGCAAATTTTCTTAATGCCAGCCTTCTTTTCATTTAAATGCTGTAATTATTAAATTTGTATAAAATGTATCTGTTAAAGGAACATTTAATTGATTAATCTTTAAAATCTCAACTTATGATTCAACTGTTGTAGAAAATCGTTTGTATGCTATTGCGTTCCGAGGAGAGCCAGTTGTTCCCATATACAGATATTTCCTGAGATTTAAAATTTTTGGGAGGGAGGTCTGCTCTCCAAAACTTTCGTAGACATCCTAAAAGAAAATAATTGTTTTCTCATTTTATATTTAACTATTGGTATTATATGTAAAAAAGTGATTAGCGATTTTATTAGATCATTTTTAGAGCTCATTTATTATCTCGCATATGGAGTGCATTTTAAATTATCCACCGTAGTACATTCAATCATTCCATACCTTTGGCCTGTGAACAGTGTTGCACAGGCCTGGGATAATAACCTTTAAATAGGCCTAAAATCTAAAGCAATGTTAATGTTTCCTTGGTTTACTTTAAATATAGCTCATCTTGCTATGTTAGTCTCTCTTTCCAAATAAACCTTACACCTTTCCATGCAGCAAATTAAAAAAATAAAAATAAATAAATAATTATCCTAACTACGAGTTTATTTGTGTTATTATAATAACAGTTTTTTGTGATAAGGGGATTACTTAGAAAACCAACACAGAAAATTTTCCCTTCTATCTCGCTTTGTTTCATAGGGGGGAAAAATCAATGACCTTACTTTCTTTAGTAATTAATTTTAAAAAAATCTTTTATATTGTAATTTTTATTTTAATTTTAAATCAATTGCAGAAAGTCTGCTCTATACAAGGGCATAAAGTATAGAAATTGGTTCATTAAAGTCTCCATTTTGGCAAAATGGAAACTTTTAAAAAAATCACGAAAAATTTTAAAAATAGTTATTTGAATTCCGAAAAAACTTTATTGAAAATGGGACAAAATTTACTTTACTACATTAGGTAAAAGATTGAATTTGGATTGTTTTTATGAGAGAGTTGAAATGGCTGATGAACTTGAAAAATCAGGATATAAGTAAATCAACACATTCATTTTACATTCAACATAAAATAAAAAAAATTTCTAAAATCTGAGTCTCAGGTGCAATCAAGCCTGTCTTTGTTTATCTGGAACCATATTTGCAGGTCTCTATGTGCAATAGCCATCGCCAAGAAACAAACAAACAAACAAAAAAAAAAAAAAAAACTTTTCATTATGTAGATGCCAGATGATAGACCATTATGGACATGTTTAATTGTGAAAAATGCTTATTTATTTTTGAGGGGTCATCATGCTTGAATTTTTTTTTTTCCCCTAAACCTTCGATGCTTTTGTCAAAAATGTTGCATAATTTTATCAATACTGATTATTATTCTGTTTGTTGATAACGGTACTTTTCGGTTAGCCGGGCGCCAGTGAAATGTATGTATCTATATATACATATATATACATATATATACACATATATGTATGTGTATATATATGTATATATATATACATGCATATATAAATGTGTGTATGTATATATATATGTATACATAGATATATAAATTTCACTGGCGCCCGGCTAACCGAAAAGTACCTTGATAACTAGTTTATAGTGCAAGTTTGAAAATATTGGACCAATATACGTAGGTTGATCCAAAAAAAAGTTTACAAGCAGAAGCATTTGAAACGTAATAATTGTGGAGCGAATATTTCCCCCCAGGGTGGTTGACAGATGGTGCTAGTTGTCCTACAGCGGTTGAGTAAGTAGCGTCAGTACGCAGACACTTAAGAGCGACAGTAATGGCATGACGTCTAGAAAAGTGGTTTCGCATAGAGGTGCGAGCCGTAATTCGATTCTTATGGGCCAAGAATGTGGCCGCATTCGAAATTCACAGACAAATCGTTGAGGTATACGGGGACAAAGCAATGAGTAGACAACAGGTAGCGAAATGACTCAGGAATTGCTGCAAAGGTTCAAGTGGGAGGTCTAGAATCACCCCCCATACAGCCCCGATTTGGCTCCAAGTGACTATTTCCTTTTTACGGCGTTAAAGCGAAACTTATCCGGAACACGGTTCACCTCAGACGAAGCAGTGAAAACAGCTGCCGAGAAATGGCTCAATGAGCAGGCCCCTGATTACTACCAAGACAGGATAAATAAGTTGGTCGAACGTTCTGACAAATGCCTAAACAGGTTTGGCGACTATGTGGAAAAGTAAAGGCCAGATGTGTCTCTTGATTGCCATTTGTATCTTGTTTCTATTGTTAATAAATACTTTTTCCTTTGCCTTGTAAACTTTTTTTTGGATCACCCCTCGTATATTTTTTTGCAAAGAATGTTCTACTACATCATGTAATTCACATTGCATGCATAAGTATTATTACTAGAAGGGAAAAAATTCCAATCAAAATATGCTTTGATAAAAAGAAAATTGTGTATAGAATGTGCTGCTGTTAAAATATTATATAAATTGATAAGGAGGAAAGGGTATTAAGTACTTTCCAAACACTTGCAGAGAAATAAAGCTGAAAAAAAAGTAGTAAATAAGATTTTTTTTTCTTTTTTGAATACACATCCTAATATAAGATTTTATACTATTATTTAACTGTATTAATGTGTTTCTTCTTTTAAATTTGTTTTTCAGACTACCCTCACGGCATTCGATTGAGTCAGCGTGTCGATGACAAAGTCTTAATCACTTTCAATGCCAGAAATGAACATGATCGTTCTAAGTTTGTGGAAGACCTGAAGGAATCCATACTGGAGGTAAAATGCTATTATAATTGAATTTTTTTTTAAAACTCTGTTGTACTTCTTAGAACCTGTTAAATTGGGAAGAGATGTGTGTATCAAGGTTTGAAATGTTTCTGATGGTTTAAATTAAAACTCATTCTTATCATTGTTAACTTTTTTAATTCTGTTTCTTCTTTTTTAATTTACATAAAAATATTTAAATTTTGAAATAAAAAATGAATTGCATTTAAAATTATTTAATTTAAAAGTTTAATGTGAGTACATAGGAGTTTCCTTTTATTAGTACAGTTAATTAATCCATTGATATTACTGCCCTAATCAAAACGTACATTGAATGAGCAAAATTGCAATATATCCACAACTAACTTTCTTTAAAACAAATATATATAAATAGACACTGTAATAATGTTTTGATGTATAAATTTTTAGAAAGTGCATATTACAGATTGATTTGAAATGTGTATGAACATGAACTTCTTTGTGAGCTAATTTAATAAGTAACAATCGAGAATTATTAGAAAGTAGATTTTAATTTTGTATTACTACAATTCTTTTTGTTATTTATCTTTAATTGCTTACTATTAAAATTACTTAATTTGATTTAAAACTTATTGTAATACAATTTGATTACTTCAAATATACATTTTTTTTATTTATAGGCAAGAAATTGCCAATTGCACAGTTTTTTTTCTTTCTTTTTGGAATACTTTTTGTGGTAACGCAATTTGTTTTACAAATCCTCTGTGCACTTGCATACTTCTGCTAATGAGTATTCCATATTTCTAAATCTATATATACCTATCAAATACTTTCTGAGAAAAAAATTATCTTTTTGAAAAATTTCTTAGAATCCTTTTAAAGTTATTTCCTTTTTCGGCATTTTCTACAAATTTAATTTTTAAAACTTTGACACTATCTTGCTGGAAAAAGTGTATGAACATGAACATGCTCATGAACTTCTTTGTGAGCTAATTTAATAAGTAACAATCCAGAAACCTTTGAAAGTCAATTTTAATTCCCATTTGCCCATAAAACCTAAATTGCCCATTTCATGCTTTGTACACTAATCAAACTTTTGACCACAGTCATCAAAGGAGCATGTAAAAAATAAAAAATAATAATTCACTTCTTTTCCACACTATGCAAGAGATACCTGTATTCTACATATTTGCAAGAAAATATTCAATTAATGAGGCATCACACTTCATGCTATTGAAGTTATGTTAACAATTATGTTATTTTGGCACCCAAAAGCACATATTTTCTTCTCACTCATTTGTGTTACACTATGATAAAGTTGAGTTACAACAATGATGCAAATCATGAAGTGTCAAACCACACTTGTTAAAACAGGCCACTTGGCTGTGAAACGTAAGCAATAAAATATTTTTAAAATACTAAAAAATAGAAACCTTTAACCCTCTGAGTGTTTTGAAGAAGGGTAAAATTGTAATGTTGTTTTCTCTGCATTTTGTTTTAAATGCTAAAAAAATGATTCTTTCAGCATTATAAATAAAACTGAATTACAAATTAGAATGTAACCCTGGAGAGTATTAATCATTCTCCAATGTTTTGAAAATTCATTAAATCTATAGAATTATATTATCTTAAACATTGCATATATTGCAGTGAAACCTGGAGCTTAGTGAACGGAATATTACGTTCCACACGCTTAGAGGGTTAAAGGATGTTAAAAAAAAAATGTTTACAAAGGTAAATTTGAAGTGATTACTGTTATCTCAGAAGGGGAAAAAAAAGGGGGGGGGGGAGATGGGTGTTAAGTTACTGTATTATATATATATTATCCAGAATGATTGAGGCCAGATGTATTTGAGATAACTGGTTGAGCATTAAAGCAACATACATTGATCACATTTGTGCAATATATGTAGCTGTGGCATTCTTCTGAATTCAAATTAATTATTAGATTAAGAATCAGATCCAATCAAGTTTAAAAATTTATAAGAGTTTCAAAGAAGGCGGATTTTGGGAATCCTTTGGAAACAACAATTCTGCATAAAAATCAAAACACCCATTATCCGATTAAATTAAATATGCTTCCATTTCAAATCCTAGATGTTAGCATCAAGTTATATCATGCTTGTGATAATTGATGTATGTCAAACTGGCACTCTTATATTTCACTTTTTTTCTGGAAAGATTCTGAAATTACTCAATTGGAAATATCATCCTGGATAACTGGTTTTCTGGTTAACTGGTTTCCAGATAAACGGTTCCATACTATATATAATATATGGCAAGTGGTTTTGCTCTTCAAAATTTGCTTTTAAAATCTAGGTGCACAAGATACATGAGTATTTGGGATTTGTTTGGCCTATATATATATATGACCATTGGTCACTGCATAAAATAGTTGGCTGGCAATTTTGTATTCAAATTTATGAAACCAGTAAGCAATACATTGTGTGTAATTTAATGTATACAGTGTGTAATTACTGTATAGAGTAATTACACTTGAACACATTACTGTCATAACTATGTCATGTAATTTTAACATTATTAGATTTTAACGGAATAAAATTTGTTTCTTCAGATAAGGCATTAAAATTGAGGGTGGGTTTGGTTACACAAGGATGTGGCATACATGAAACTAGTTGTTGGAGGCCACCTTAATACTTACCCGTCATGGATATGCATAATGTAAAATATTAAAATAAAAAATGTGTAAACTACTTATAAAATGCATTGCCATTCAAATAAAATCGTGGCTTGATGACATCCTAAACTTTAAAGGCTCGATGACTGAATTGCTTGAAAGAAACATCCTTATAACTCCAAAAACTATAATCCTATTAACTAACGGTTTATTGCATCTGATTAAGCTTCTCATTTCCAATTAAAATACATCTTTGAATTGAAATTTGGATGAAATACAGAGTCATTTAAAATCGAAGAGTGTGGAAAATAGGATTACAAATAGCTCAGCAACTAACTATCCGATCGACTTCATGCTTTATGCAAAATTTATGGTTTTTTATTGTCTTTTAGATTCACTCCTTAAAATAAACAATTTCAAAAAATTTTATATACCTTTTATCAGAACGACTATTTTGAGAGTCCGAAAAAAGTAGTTCCGGTTAATCGAGGTGACTGAAATTCAAAAGGCTTCTTCTCATGATTACATACTAACTACATACCAAATTTCAAGTCTCTATCTCAATTTTTTAGGGAGATAGCGCGTTTACAGACACACAGACGGACAGCAATTTTTTTTCTTCTAAAAATATGTTTTTTGTAATTTCCAATGTCTGAAACGTGTAAATCCGTCAAAAATTTTTCGATTTTCAAAACGATTACAAGACTTATCTTATACTATGTATGATGGGTAAGTAAAAATAGGGCCAGTCCTTTTAAAATTCTTAGATTCCTTCTATTTTTTTCTTTTCAAATCTGTATGAGCCCTGCACTGTTTTAAAAACATTATTTTCATTGTGTTTAGAACATTTTATTTAACCTCCCATTCTTGAACCTGTAAATACTCATCATTTTAAGTGAGCAATTTCTTTTATTTCAGATGGACGAAATGGAGAACTTGAGGATCGAAGGTGAACTGGAGAAACAGAAGATGGTGCGTGTGCGGGGAGCTGAAAACAGAGATTCCGGTGTTGCTGACATGGAAATCATACCCCAGGGGACTTCCAAGGACGGAAAATTGTCGCCAGAAAGTGCCGCCTCTGCCAATAATCTGAAACGATCGGCTCTCTCTAACTCATTATTAGATCTCCATGAACAACGTAAGGATTGTTTGTTGCCAGGACCGGCAAGGGTATATGGCGCTTTTCTTTCATTGACGCCCCTCTTACATCCTTATGTCTGTAAAAAAGTAATCAAGGGGAGAAACATTAAGGGGACAGTAAACTTTAAAATTATAATTCTTTATTTATGTGATTCCACAAAAAAATTTCACAGAAGTGTTTTGTGCCATGTATTTGATAAATATTTAAAAGTTAAAGATTAACTATTTTTTATCATTTTATTAAAAAATCCAGTGCATCAGTTTTTTATTCTGGCTGACAGTTATTAAAAAAGATGGTAATAAAAAAAATATTCAAAATTCGTATGTTAATATATTTAATTGTTGATTTGCGGGCTTTAATAAACCAATGTTCTGAAATGAATACACAGATGTGTTTATGCATCCACATTGTTCTTTAGAGATGATGTGAATCTTGAACAAAAATTAAGACACCAAGCATTTTGAAGGTGTGCAATAAATTTGTTTTGAAAAAGTCCATTTGGAACAAACTATGTTATTTTTATCAATACGTACTATCTTCTGAGTATATGACAATATATATACATATATTTTTAATTTTTACATCAATAACACAAAAACAAATATTCCTATTTTGATCATTTTTCACTCTTTTCAAAAGTCTGTCCCCTTAATCCTTTGTTAGAACTGTAGAAAGGCGTCCCTAGATTGAACCTAGTGTGCCTAAACCTAGAGCCGGCCCTGTTTGTAGCTTGTTGAATAGTTTCATAAGTGAAGCCATTTTGTTTTATTTCTATATATATATGTTTGAAACTTATGTTTGAAATTTTCTTTTAGAAATCAACAAGCCAGTTCGAAGAGGCAGTGCGGGATCTCTAGACAGTGGCATGGTAAATATCTTTTTTTTTTGTTAATCATACTAGTTTAAATGTAACATGGTTCTTACAATCATTAAAACATCTTTTTACTTTCAATTTTAAGATCCTTTTGAAGTGCTTAAATTAGATCCCTTATTTAAGATCCTCTATAATAAAATTGACAGGTCATTTTGCAGTTTTTATTTATATTTATTATTTTTCTTAAATAAATTAAATCCAGACTGATGAAATAGGCTGAAACTTTGTGTAATAGAATAAGTGTTGAATGATATTCCATGAGAAGGCATGAATGTGTGATTCCTCAATAGTAAATTAAAATAAGTAAAATCTCCACCTTTTATATTCTGTGTCTAATGCAGTTAAAAAGTTTCTTGATAATACATGAGAGAAAAAAAACACATAAAGATTGAATACAATCTGGAGCCACACACATTTACAAAAATCTTGAGTAGAAATATTTGCATGTTAGAGGAATAAAATTTAGCATAGCATAATAATGCTTTTAGGGCTCTTAAATATCATGACTTTTTCAAAAAATATCAGATATTTTTTATATATGTCCGACATTTTCAAAATAATCAACTTATTGGTGATTGTAAATATTTTCAGCCTTAATATAAATTAGAAACTAAAATATGTTTAATAAAACAATATTCTGGATGTCTTTTTAACTTATGTAGCAAAATTTAAAATCAACTATTTGAAAACAGACACAATTTGTTTCTCACACTCATGGGGGAAAAAAAAACAAACTAAGATTTAACATCAAGTATCAAATTTTCTGTTTTTTACAACACAATTTTAAATACAAAATATTTTTTTAATTGAAGAATGTGGGCATAAACTGTAAATATGTCTGCTTTTTTCATTCCCTAACGTGTTGTACAGTTTAAACTGAACTAAACAAAAACCAGAAAAGACTCTTTCTAATGAAGCTGCTAGTAGCTTATTGTCCAAATTAGACAGTTTATTTTTCCAAGTCAATAGTGTCCCACATAATTATTAGTTCTGCATTTAAAAATTAAGCTTCAAGCTTGGAATTTATTTTTTTTTTGGTAGGGGAGGGGGGATAAAAAAAAGTCAATGCCAGAACAAAAGTTCTTTATCTACAGAACAGCAGTCAAAATAACTGTTGGGTTTGAGAGCGAACAAAGCATTTTTATATATGCACTACCTGTTTTTTTTCCTTACACAATCAGCCTGAGTAAATGCAATAGAGAACGGTGATGCTGCTCCGTGTGAAAAAAAAAAATTAATAGAGCAGCACAGCATTTATTAAATAATTAGTGATAAGTTCAACAATTCATTTCTTATGTCAGAAAAACCTAATTGCAAAGAAAACTTTTTTCTTTTGGCAACAGTCTTTATGATGTAATTTAATGATAGAAAGCTTTTTTGTGTAACTTAATTTGTATTTTAATTTTTATCGGAACTCTTTCGCATTTAAAATATATTTACCTATGAACATACTATCTTGAATCTTCAGTTAACTCAGATTTTGTTGAATATTATCATAGAACTCTTTAGAAATAAGTCAAGCTAGAATTTTTTTTTTTTTTATAATGCCCTTTATTAGTTTGTACAACCGATAAGTTCAATTTAGATCAGTAATTGCAGGGATGGGAATTATGTGCAAATCTGGCACATTTATAATATGTTAATAGTTTTTTTATTTATTTAATTGCAGAATTTCAGTCTTTAAATAAGGCAAAGAAAATAATTCACAAAAAGTGGTACTAAAATGTGAAAAATGTGCAAGTGTTATGTATAATTAACATTCCTGATAATAGCTATAAAAACAATTACAAATAAGTTGGAAATTGTACGTTAAACGTGACAAATGAGGTGCGTTTTTTTTATAACTAGTTTCACAATGTAAAAAAAAAAATCGTCCTTATTATTTCAATGAAATGAATTATATCGTCTGCTAGGAGCAAAATGAGCATGCCTCATTTTTTTTTTCCTTATCATTACATGTGCCACGTTTAGAAATGCAAATTATTTTTTCCTGACATCAGACAGCACTGTAAAATTTACCGTGGTGATCTTGCTTTGTGAATGATGACCTCCGTGGTTTAATATTTTTAGGACTCATCATGAACGAATCTCTTGTGTTTATTGACTCTAATGGATTGAGATATTTAGCTGTTAACCTCATTTTTACTGAAGTTATCTCAGAATCTATACATTTTTTTAATGTAACTCACCTCTCAATCAAACCTTTTTTTTTTTTAACGATCTTTCTAAAAATGTAACTTTTATGCCATTTTATTTGAAAAAATAATTTTGAATAAAAATGGCCACCTGGTGTATGAAAATAAAAGTGGCTTGCCCGTATTTCCTTTCCTCAGTCACATGACTTGCGTTTTCATTATTATATAGATTACTTATGATAGGATTTAATTAGAATGAAGAAAACTTTTATTAATATCTAAGTTTTGATTTGATTGTTCATAAGATTTGAAATGACTTGACAATATTCTGCAATGATTCTATATATATTAAATTTCAAACCATTCGGTTGGGTAGTAGTTTTTGCGCTGTTATAAACTGACAGCCGGACGGACCAGATGATGACCGTAGGTGCTATGTAGTTATACAATTACGAACACACCTAAAAAATTGAAACACATATTGAAAAAGAAAAACAGTGTATGGGCACTTTTTTGTTAGTGTTGTTTCCAGTCAAAAATGAGCAATAGCATGTGTTTCAATTTTTTAGGTGCGTTTATAATTGTATAAATACATAGCACCTAGCGTGTCAAGAATTTCAGTCTTGCACTGCCAACTGTGTCAAGTACAGTCTCATGAAGTTAAGCTCCTGAATGTAGTATTAACATAATAATTGAAATAACATAGTAACATAATTTTGTTTAATATTCTTATTCTTGGTTACAATTGGCACTGAACTAATGGAAAACTCATATTCCATTGATCAAAATTTTTTTTATTATTAACCAAAAGGTTTGTAAAGGTTACCATTGTAAACCATTTGTAAAGGTTAGTCGAAAGCTAGTGATGACCCTGGCTGTATTCATATTAAAATACTGACTTTAATGTTTCGTATACAGCTCCCTTTTCTTACAATTTACATTTAGAAAAATGTTGTCCTGCATGTAAGTAGGAAATTAAAAGAATAGAGTAGAAAATTTTCTGTATGTTTTTTGTATTGGGAATCAGTGTAAAGGTTATATTTACATTTTCCTCTTTATAATTAAGTTAATTTTAATGTTACATAATACTTATAAAACTATGTTTAAATATATAAATTATAAACAGCTAACAAGCACATTAGTAGTAGTTGGTTTTGGTCTATCTTGTCAATCGCACAAGTTACGGATGGGTATGAAAGAAGGTATACACATATCTCATCACGGACAATAGATTTGGGAACAACTCATGCCTGAGAATAGTGGCAAGCAGTTTGTCATTGCTCAAGCGTCAAAAGGTACTATCCAGCATGGTGACCTACAACTTGCTATACGATACTTTGAATTATTAGTATTTTCCAATTCTAAAAATATGCCTTTCTGTTTTTGGTGCCAGAAATTATAGCAAACTTTGATATAGTACAGTAGTCTTGATTTATCCGAGTTAATATGGACCAGGCTCACCTCAGATAAGCAAAAAACTTGGATAAACCAGATTTACATAAATTGGCATTAACTAAGGTGATGAGATATAAATTTACACACAATTTATTAAGTTTTATAGTATTACTTTAAAGTCCTTACGATCTACACTTCCGCTGTTTTTATAAAAATGGAGAATGAAATTGTTCATTTGAAGAAGTCATTGATAGTTTTTGTTTGTTGGATGATAAATGTTTGTTTGCTGCAATATTACACCAATGCATAGCTGGCAACTTTTATGGGATTTTTTCTTGCCACCAAAATTTAATTGTAAATATTGCTTAATTCAATCGCCAAAATCTAACAATTTTTATTGATCAAATAAGGCAAAATTTTCTATTAAATTTTAGTTGTAAAAAACCCATACAAGCTGACTGCTATGCCATTGTATTAGTGTCATCAGAATTTGCAGGCATAGCCTCTTCTTTCTGCTCAATGTATCCAATAGTTTTTTTTCAATCAAACTTAAACTTTTGAAATGAGTCTTTTTTTTTCTTTTTCTTTAAAAAAAAAAAAAAGTCATGAAAATGCTAGGTGAAGATAAAAGAACATTCATAAAAATTTAAAACTCTGATTATCTGGTCAGAATGGGGGAGGGGGGGGTAGCCATAATTACTTCTTTTACATGCTAAAAGGTGTTAAATAAAAACTTTATAAACAGTAGAATACTGTTTTGTAACTCAAGAACTCTGATTTGAAAAATATTTATACAGATGTTAGAATCCATCATTTCAATCATGCAACAAATAATTTAAAAAAAAAATAGAACATGAAAATAAGATTATTAACAAAAAGGTACTCTTTTTCACGTCTGCAATAAACAGAAAATAACATATTTCTCATTAGTGTCCATTTTCTAATAAAAAAAATGTAAAATATATAAAACTACCTTTGTATAAAATCCATGTTTGGATGTCTCCACTCCAGTCTTTTTAATTTGACTAAATTTACGAAGTTTTTTTTTTTTTAGAAATAACTATGTGAAACTGCTCAAATGATAAATAAAACTTTGGTGTGTAAAACTAACTCACTATTGCCATCTGCTGAGAATTCTGTGAACAATTTATATTAAGGGTGTACTTAAATCCAAACTGCTTATTCTCAGATTCATTTTTAAATTCAGTTTTGCTCTAAAATGCATCCAATTGGCAGGTTCTCTTATTCAGAAACTTTATAATGTGCCGTATGGGTCGATTTTTTGATAAAGGCAGAATATATTTCAAAAATGCTGTCAAAGTGGACATTTTGAACAGAATTTCCCAGAACGATAGTGTTGGAAACAACAAAAAAAAAATTATTGTACTGTGAAAATAATTGTTTGTAAATCAATTTCTAATTAATTGAATGAAAAATAAAAACACAGGTTGCTCTTCAAAAAATCACACTGGCAAGTTTCATGTTTTTATTTTTAAAAATGTGTCAACAAATTTTAAGTTGTTGAGCATGGAAAAATATTTTTTGAATACCGCCTTAACTGCTGTGTTGGGGGAGAGCAGCCATCAATAAAATCGTCTTACTTATTTCACTGTTTATAAAGTTTATATTTTACACCTTTTAGCAATTAAAAGGTGTTACATATGGCCATAATTACTTTTTCAGTAACTTGGTTAAGTGGGACTCTACTATAGTAATTGAATACACTTATTTTGCTTGAAAAGACTTTTGAAGTTACTTATATAAATAATTTTACTTACATAATTTTATTTTTTTCATTTTTTTAATAAAATATTTTTCTTCCATTTCAGTCGATATCTTTCCAATCATCCGCCGCTAGCAGTGTCAGCCACGACTCTTCCCCCCAGATTGTGCACGCAAGCTCCACATCGTCGGGTTCTGGATCCAGCCTTGGTAGCACGAGGAGTGGACCCGACTCGACAGCTGGATCCAAACAGCAACCTACTCAGGCTGGATTCCTAGGAGGCTGGTTCGGTAAAAAGAATAAGAACGCGGGCAAGGGCAACCTGAGAAAACCCATGGAAGGGGATGCTTAAAAAAAAAAAAAAAAACAGATGTGTACATTATTTTACTAACTTTGCAATACAGTCATAACAAAAAAAAAAAAAAAAAGTCGCCTAGCTGTGGAAATATTACAAATTTGTATATATACCGATCAACTTGTAAAAGAAATCCTGTATCATAGATTGTAAATAGTTTTAGTCCTCTCTCATGTGGCACTTGAAGCATGAGCAGAAAATTTAATATATATATATAAATATATATTGAGATGTATTATAATAAAGTATATATATGAAATTAAAGAAAATATGTAAGATAAATTGTTTTCATTTTTTAGATTCTTTGTACATAGACACAATCCTTAGCAGGGGTCAACAATCTCTTATTGCTTCCCTCTCTGCCATTCTCATTAGAGTATGTGCAGAGCCTGATTATCACAGGGCATGTGTCCCGAGCACACATTTTCAGGGAGCTCCAAGATGCATTTGTACACTCTCTAAAGATGCAAATGAATGCAAAATTTCTATTTATAGTTCATAGAAAAAAGTAATTTTTCCCATTCTTGTAAACTAAACCATTTCGGTTTTCTTCACTAACTACAATGAAATCCAATGTAAACTTCGAAATGCCAAGAAGAATGGATTATTACACCAAACATGTTTTGTCCAATCCCTTGGGTTTAGAGCTTTACTCACTCTAAATAGCATGTAGTGCAGATGATTTCACCTTCCCATAATTTAAATTAAGGTGGTATTAAAAAAAAATATTTTTCCACGCTCAACAACTCAAAATTTTCTCACACATTTTCAAACTCATTTTTAGAAGTAAAAACATGTAACTTGGCGGCGTGATTTATGAAGAGATTTATACACTTATAAATCACAGGTATCCTGTGTGTACAGGTCACCTGTGTTTATTTTTCGTTCAATAAATTAGAAACTGATTTACAAACAATCATTTTCGTTTGTTTCCAGCGCTATCGCTTTGGGAAATTCAGTTCAAAATGTCTACTTTGAAAGCAATTTTTTAAATATATTCTGCCTTTATCAAAAAATCGAGACACTACGGACATTATAAAGTTTCTGAATAAGATAACCTGCCCATTGGATGCATTTTAAAGCAAAAATATATTTAAAAATAAGTCACAAAATAAGCAGTTTGGATTTGAATACACCCTTAATGCATTTTTACATCTGTCTATAATATATTCTTCATAAAGCTATGGTTTAAATTAAGTGCACATAATTCGTCAATAAATGTGTTTGTAATTGACGTCAATAAATGTGTTGGTCAGGTTTATAATACATTTTTCTTAAGAAACGCAGTCCAACATGGCCTTTTTGCCCCAGGTTCCACATACTTTATCAGTTCTTGTGCATGTGTTGAGTTGTACTTGATCCGAACCTGAAAATTCTCCTCAACCTAAACAGTCCCCTAAAAAAAAAAAAAATCATGCGTCAAGCATAGATTATGTAACACTTCCAAAATAACTTTACAAATACCATTACACCATTTAATAAGGTGAAAGATGATATTGAAGTAAACAATTTGGAGGATACATAACACATTTAAAAATCCAATTTCAGGAATTATTAACACTATTCGGAAGAATACACGAATTTGTTTGTACAGCCCTGTATAGGATCTTGATCTATAGATTTGTATATAGACTACATAGAATGCTAAATTTTATTTCACTTGGAAATGCGTAGCACAGCTTAAAATTTCCCTTCTTGAATTTTCGTCCATAAACGAAAATGTGCTCTGAGAACTTTTGTGCTGTGTTGTGTAGGATTAGAAAGGAGTGTGTGAGTGTTAAGAAAGGAAAGTGTCTATAGAATTTATACACACAAAATAATAGGGAAAAAAAAAGGAGTTAAATTTAAAAACCTGTTCAGCGACTGAAAACACAGTTCTAGCAATTATTGTTGACAGACAGTACTGAATTCTTTTGTGTGTCCCTGTCAATGAACGATATATGCTATGCACACACTATTGTATAGTTAGCCTCTTGTAATGCACTTTAGTGATTATATAACAATTTCAAAATGTTTCAAATAGTGAAACAATCAATCCCAAACGATTTTTTTCCAAAGACTTATGTTACGGAATTCTTTTGGGTGTCCCTGTAAACAAACTGTAAGTGCTACAAACTTATCTCTCAATACCGAACATGTCATAGTAAACCTCAATAACCTATATCAATTGCATGACAATCAGAGTCTATTTATGTGAGTTAGACGACGGACAGACAGACAAACCAAATTCATAAACACTTTTCAACTTTGTTGGGAAGTGTTAAGAAAGGAAAAAAATTGTCAACCTAAAGAAAATGAATCCATATTTTGTTACAATAATGAAAAAGTAGGCTACAATTATATCTCTAACATCAATTTTTTTCTATAAAAATGAACACATATACACTCATTAAATGTATAAATTTATAGTTTTTTCCATTCAAAAAAAATATTGTAGATTTTCAGTTGAAATGTCAGGTCAATCTGAACCAAAAAAAAAAAAAAAAATTCCATTATTTTTTAAAAGATTCCATATTTCTTTAAGTCGATCAAATTTTTGAGCATGATATTTGATCATCTTTTCTTATTGGTTAAGATGAAAATTATTTTTAAATGATTTTAGTACCGTTGAGTTTCAATATAACGAAATCCATTGTTCCAGTAAAAAAAAATCATTAGAGATTAACGAAAAAATTGCTATTTAATGTGTAAATTTTGAAAAATATTGTTTTTGAGGTGTTTGATTAAAATTTTGAAAAATTTAACTCTAAATATTAACTTGCTATTGTATTTTTTAATTATTTAAACAGTTTCAAAACGGAAAATAAACATTTATTTGAAAGCATAGTAAGAAAACACATAAAGAAAAATTACAATTTTCTGTAATTTTTAGTGGTTGTGATTTTTAGCTCACAGGCTATCAAAGCCTGAGAGCTTATGTGCCCGCCTGTTCTGTATGTATGTATGTACGTACGTAACGCGATAACTCTTGACAGAAATAACCGTTTTGCTTCCAATTTTGTTTATAGGTTCCTTGTGATAAGGCGCTTCCCTGATTAGTTTTGGGGATTGATTGTTTAACTATAAAGGGGGGACGGGGGGGGCTAACCCCCCTTAATTAAGATAAATGGTTTTTTTATGCAGAATTGTCCAATTTTCTTCAAATTTTGTATATAGGTTCATTGTGATAAGGTTCTTTCCTGATTAGTTTTGGGGGTTCATAGGTTAAGTATAAAGGGGGTAACGGGGGTGTTAATCCTCCCCCCTTATTTTAGATAAATTATTTTTTTCATGCAGAGTTATCAGATTTTCTTCAAATTTTGTATATAGGTTCATTGTGATAAGGTTCTTTCCTGATTAGTTTTGGGGGTTCATAGGTTAAGTATAAAGGGGGTAACAGGGGGGTTAATCCTCCCCCCTTATTTTAGATAAATGATTTTTTTCATGCAGAGTTATCAGATTTTCTTCAAACTTTCTATATGGGCTCATTGTGGTAAGGGGCTTCCCTGATTAGTTTTGGGGGTTCATTGGTGAAGTGTAAAGGAGGGAAACAGGGGCTACCCCCCCCCTTAATTTTGATAAATGGGTTTTTCATGCAGAATTATCCAATTTACTCCAAATTTTGTATATAGGCTCATTGTGGTAAGGCACTTCCCTGATTAGTTTTGGGGGTTCACTGATAAAGTATAAAGGGGGGGACTAACCCCCCTTGATATAGATAAATGGGTTTTTTAAGCAGAATTATCAGATTTTCTTCAAATTTTATATATATGTTCATTGTGATAAGGTGCTTCTCTGATTAGTTTTGGGGGTTCTTTGGTTAAGTATAAAGAGGGGACGGGGGGGCTAACACCCCCCCCCCTTAATTTAGATAAATGGATTTTTCATGCAGAATTATCCGATTTTTTCAAATTTTGTATATAGGTTCATTGTGGTAAGGCGCTTCTCTGATTAGTTTTATGGGTTCATTGGTTAATTATAAGAAGGAGAAACGGGGGATGGTTCCCCCTCTTAATATATTGTCGATTTCTTCATTTTTCGAGGGCTTATTTCAAATTCTTTGAAATAAGAATATAATTTACAGTTAGTGTGAATAGCCTGTGAGCTCAATGCCGTCAGTTTAACTGGGCAGTTTTCTTTTATTATGTATGTTATTCAGATTTACTATGTCATGTTCGGTATTGAAAATGAAGTGTGTAGCATTTATAGTTCATTTACAGGGACATTAAAAAAAAATGCCATTATATTACAGCCTATGAGAAAAAATTGCTAGTGATTTATTTTAATGATGTTAATATATCTCAAACATGTTGATATATATTACAGAGGTGCAGTACAAGAGGCTTACTATAGATTATGGAATGCAGAGCATTTATTTTCATTGACAGGGGGACACAAAAGAATTTTGTACAGCACTGTCCATGAAGCACATTTTCAGTTATGGTATGCATTTTTTAAATTTAATTGCATATTGCTTTGTTTGTGTGTCTAAATATATACAGGGCTGCACAAAAGATGTCTAAGACATTGCCATTCATTGACCGAAATCGCCAAAAGGAAATTTTCAACTGTGCTGTGCATTTCCTAACTAAACTAAATTTTAGCATACTATGTAACCTATATACAAATCTATGGATCCTATACAGAGCTACGCAAAAAAAACTGATCTTTTTGTGATTATTAATGTTAATTACTGAAACTGGGTTTTCAAGTATGTTTTGCGTGCTCTATCAACTTTCATGTTATCTATGAAGTTTTGTTACAGTATTCTGAAAGTTTTTCATAATCAATGCTTAACGAATGTTCATGTTTTAAACTAAATGTTGGTATAAGTTCCAGAGAATTCCCTTTCATAATATGAAGCCCCCATTTATTTGAGGTGCTTGTGACCAGAAATTTTTTTTTCCGATTAGAAGTCACATGCTGTCATGCAGACATATTATTTGTTTTTTTACACACACACAAAAAATAAAACTATAATACAGTATAGAACCATTTATCCGGAATGGTCGGGGCCAGATGTATTCCGGATAAGTGGTTTTTCTGGATAACTGGTTGGACATTAAAACAACATCCATTTGATGAGATTTGTAGAATATACTGTAACATTGTTATGATTTTAAATTATTTGATCACTCTGATTAAAGCTCAGATCCTATCAAGATCAAGGATTAAACAGAGTTCGAAAGAAGGCAATTTCTGGCAATACCTTGGAAACAATAATACTGTAAAAAACTCAAAATGCTCAATATTTAACTAAATAGGCTTTCATTTCAAATACTAGATATTGGTCAAGTTGTACAATGCATGTGGTAATCTAACAAGCAATGCCCATGTCAAAGTGGCACTGCATGACACATTTTTATCTGGAAAAATTCTGAAATCAGTCAGTTGGAAATATCGTTCTGGATAACTGGTTTTCCAGTTAATTGAATTCCGGATAAATGGTTCCATACTGTATAATGTCAATAAATATAATTTCAAAAAGTCTGAAGGTGACATCTCTTTTCTGTGTAACTAAAAAAATCATGGAAAATTCAGTCAAAAAAGAACTTCCCCATAATCTATTTATCCCTACAATTTTTCTAAATATTATACTTGTTTTCAATAAGTACTTCCTGAATGAGCCTTTTAAAATTTTGTTGCACTTAGTTGAATATTCCTGAAAAAACATACAGTAGATTGTCTAATGAGCATTGATTGCTTTAGATTTTGCTATGGAAATGGGCAGTGCGTGTACAAGAAGAGAAAGTGGGGGGGGAAGGGTACTTTTACATTAGCCGAGTGTAAGTGATAAATCACCAAGTATTGCTCTTCATTGTCACCATTTGTGTTACGTTCATTTCATTTAAAATATAAACTTTTCATTCATTTTATTTAAAATACACCTGTTAGAAATACATATCTTATACTCATTTTGTTTAAAATATAGGTCTTATGCTCATTTAATTAAAAAAAACAAATAAGAAACATTGCCATAAACAAAGGCATATTATTTCAACATCAAAGCATTGTTTCTAATTTACACAATCGAAAAAAATAAAGCTACTATTTGTGAGAAGGGAAAAAAAGCTATTGGTGAGATTTGCACTCAGCTAACATAAAAGTACCTAAAAAAAAGATTTCAGGGCGAGATTGCACTTCCTCTACATGCTCCTGTCTACGTTTCTCTGATCACCCATTACAATACCAGGTGAAAAAGCAAAAAAAAAATACTTTTGTGTTAATAAAATAAAAATAGCTATCCTAATAACAAAAGTTAAGGTTTACTGAAATTGGACAAATATGTCAGCCATTGAATTCTTATTCACATGACATTAAGGTAAAGGGAGAAATTTTGAAGACGTTTGGAAAATGTTATATTGCAACAGGATTAAACAGACATGACAATTTTCTGGTAACTTTTTATGTTTTATCATAAATTATTCGTTCAGAAATGTAGCACCTATTTTAAATTTAAAGAGTGTATCATATGTTTGAAATAAAATAATTGCCACTGGAGTAAAGAAAATTAAAGTGAAAGAGTGTGTATGTGGCACAAATTTTGTGGGCACTCTATCTCAAGAACTAATGGACAGAATTTCATCAAACTTCATAATTCACAAGTTAGACCTTGACATAAATTAGTACTGATTAGGTTTTGGAGTAAATCACCCAACAGGTGGCGCTGCTTTGCTACATTTTTCACAATTTCCGTGATAGTTCTTTCTCAAGAACTAATGCACGGAAATTCCCCAAACTTCTGATGTTGTCTGAAACTGTTAGATCTTGACATAAATGTATCCTTATTAGGTCTGAGTGTATACCACACAACAGGTGTTGCTACTATGTTCTGTTTTTCGCTATAGCTATGTCTGAATAATTTTAGTTGCCAGAACATTTGATTTATACACAAGAAAGTTTTGTGATGACAACAACTTACTAGTCTCTTATTAATTTACTTAAGTATATAAAATATTAATAAGATAAAATTAAAAGCTGCATTGTGATTAATCTTTTAATTTAATACTTTTAATTTACCTGCAGTGGAAAAGGTGAATACCCATTTTATCTAATTAACAGCTGATAAAAATCTTTTAAAAATGAATCCTATAAACTATTGACAATTTTTAAAAGATTTTTATCTAATGTTAATCAGGTGAAAATGAACGTTGTTTAAGTTTACATGCACCGCCTTTTCCCCTACAAGTATGATAATTCAGCTGTTTACTTTTATGAGTTACCTCACATTCATAGAACATTAAAATAATGGAGTTTGAACTCATCGCAAGAACTGGGTTATAATGACCAAAGCACATGTTCTTTCATCATTTTCATAACAAAGTTCTCTTTCAGTGGGACACATGTAAATAATGTTGCAAAAAGCAGTTTCTAGATTGGGTCATAAAAAGTATAATAAATCGTATAAAAAAAAAACTATACCTGTCTTAAACGCAAAATATTCATGTCTCTACGGAAAGAATACCATACAAATATACCTGAGACGAAAACCTGTCTAAAACGGAATTTTTTTTTTCTGGTCAGTTGAGATGCTGTCTTACTGAGAACGTTTTACTGTATTAAATAAACACAATCTTATACAATAAAATCTGTAAAAGCGGAATCACTAGAGGCCGAAACAAAATTCCATTTTGGGAGGTTTTCGATTGAGCAGTTATAATTGTACTGTATTGCTTCCACAGGGACCATGAATTTTTTATGTTTTAGGCAGGATTACATTATAAACA
This sequence comes from Maratus michaelseni, assembly GCA_963931845.1. Lineage (NCBI taxonomy): Eukaryota > Metazoa > Arthropoda > Arachnida > Araneae > Salticidae > Maratus > Maratus michaelseni. The sequence continues at coordinate 468,087,301 of OZ007587.1, forward strand.
GGTATCGTTTTCACAAGTTTTGTTAAAGTACAGTATAACCTGTGAAAACAAAGTAGATAGGGAGCGAAAACTATTCAGTCTTAGCAGATAGATTTGTACTGTGTTCATTGCAGCGGAATCATAAAAAGATTACGTTATTTCAGGATTGGCAAGATTTTGACAGTGTGGCAGTTTTATCCAGTTTTAACCATCATGTCAAAACCCCCTTTTTGGCATAGTTTTTGACAACAACTGTCAAAAACCTAAAATTGAGTCCAAAAACTGTTTAAAATTATTTTTGCTGCAACATTAAATTTACAATTTTTCATAATTTTTAGTTTTAGACACGTGAATAAACTTTTGATAGTTTTAGACATTAAAAACCACACATCCTGTATAAAACTCAAAACATGATTTTGGTTCAACAAGTTGCTTAGAAAATAGAAAATACTTGTAAGCTATAAATATAGAATAAAAAATAAGTAATAGTATCGTTACGTTAAATTTTTTTTTATAACAAACAGAACACTAGAAAAAGAATTTTTGCATAATGAAAAATCGGGACATTTAGCATCCGTGGGACGGGTCTTAGATGGTCTAAATATCGCGATGTTCTGTATAAATTGGGACACTTGACAACACTACATTTATCCCATAAGTAGTCTAAGGATTAAATATGTATGTTAATAAATGCAATAAAATGAACAAACATCAATCATGGTCGGTAGAGAATAATTTATTCAGGAATGCAAATTGAAAATGTACAATGAAGCCGAAAATGTCAGCAAGGAAACATAGTAGGCCTGGTCGTTTTTCATTTCTTGTAATGTGCGAATAAAAAAGAAAAATACAGCAAATAAAAGCAAAAAAAAAAATTGGGAATTATACAGTTAGAACTGACTAGAGAGGCACTCACCCTACGTAAAGCTTTTTTTAAAACAAAAAAATGCTTGATACATACATGTAATTTTTAAATGCAACAATAGGAAAAAGGACATAAACGTAAAAGAAGAAAAAAAACATGTTTAATGTCTATGAAAAACAAAACACAATTTAGATGACAGAGATATGATAAAAATAAAAATAAAATTGGATGATACAGTTATTTTTTACAGAAATATAAAATTCATGTGGATTTTGTTTCTTTGGTAATTGATCCTTTGGATGATGAAAACCTGTTATTTCCTCACTTTTTTTTTTTGTCTAATTAAAAAGAATAAATTAAAGCTAAGCAATATCCTCTTATAATGGAGTTTCAAGCAATCTATAAATTTTAAGCAATCTATAAGTATTATGAAGTTTAAAATTGAGAATTTGGTTTTGGACACAAAATTTATGTTGAAAAAAAAAACATTGTTTTATAATCTTAATTTTTTTTAAATGAAATATTTAACAAAGGTTGTATGCATGCTTAGATTGCAATAAAGGATAGTTTATTTTTGTATCAAGTTACATGAAATTAACTACAGATTTTTTGTTTAATTATTATGTTTAATTGCTTTTTTTTAAAAGATGCAAATACTTTTTTGGTTTATGCAACACTTTATAGGTTGAAATGCTTAGTCACTGAGAAAAAGAAAGTACCTTTCACAATTAAATAAAGTGCAATTGTCTTAATCGATAAAATAATTTCTATACGCAGCTGTAAATACAGTTAGTATATGATATTACATAAAGCTGTAAACATTCAATCTCTCAGCTTGATGAAGTCTGCATACTTCTTCAGTCGAATTCGGTTCAAACAAATACTCTTTAAGATTTGTAATTGTTAAAGGACTTGCCTCCACACCCCCCTCATCTTTTATTAGGTATGTGCTAGATGTTTGATAAATTCTATAGAACAAATTGATTTGTAATAATAATAAAATAGGATAACAGCTTAAGCCAAACAAATAATAACTAATTGACAAGTAACAAAAGAAAAAAAAAAAAAGAAATCCCTTGGAAAAAAATAATTTCAGGGCTTGTAACTAATTTGTTATTACTATATCTTTTGTCTTATTTATTTATTCAATTATTGTTATTTATTTTATTTATTTTCCTAGAAGTATCAAATTCAGAGGCTGCAATGGCTCCATTGTAATGCTATACTTAGCACCTCAGGCTTACATATTATTACAAAGAATAAGGAATTTATACGTTGGAAGTTATACATTTTATAATCCCTACCAAAATCTGACTTGATTTATAACTAGCTGATAACTATAAATGACTATTTAAAAAAGTTAATAGAAGTATGTAACAAATATAATCAAACAAATATAACTAATTGACAAGTAACAAAAGAAAAAAAAAAGAAATCTCTTGGAAAAAAATAATTTCAGCTTTAGTTTTAGGTTGAACTGACAGTATAGTAATTAATTCTTGTAGAAATCTTCAGATTTTTTTATCCCCCCTCCAAAATTATTAACACACTATAGTGTTTCCATTCCCGATAAAATGTTTTTCTTTTATTAGTGGAATTTAGAAAACAGCATGAAACATAATAATAATCTTCTGTAACTTTCTAAAATACCTATAGAAATTACTTTTTCTGTGCTCAAAACAACCTCAAAGTTAATATGTGTAAGAGAAAATGAAAAAGTTATAACTTCCAATTAATGTATAGGATATGCAAATCTGAGCTGTGTTATACAAGGTTTGACACTCATCATCCACTTGCACAAAACAGTTATATAAATTAATAGATGCATGAGGAGGTAAAAATTGTATATACATACAGGATAAAGTCTAAACAGAAAAATGGAATGAATAAAAACACATGGAATAAACTCTGTATAGAAACAAAGTATAGGAAACTGATAAAGGCATATATATTTCTCTAGTTACATCATATTGCAACTTCCCTAAAAGCTGTGTCTACACAAAAACACAAATTTTAAAAACGCTTTGTCGAACTTATAAATAATAGAAAAAAATAATTGACGATCAAAGAACACAACTTAATAAATACTTTAAAAAACAAATATTAGAACATTTATCCTTTCTAGTCAAATTTCTCAACTATTTCTTGAAAGTAAAAGTTAGGTAGTATTTATTATATTTTTTTAAGTAATTTTATTTAAAAAAAGAATTAATACTTAGTATATATATATTTAAAATAAATTTATACAGTAAATGCTTAAACGTAGCATGGAACACAAATAACATAGTAGAATTTTTAAGGGGGATATATATATATTTATTTAATGCATTTTAAAGCATTTACAGAACATGCTTTAAGAATATCCAAAATACAATATATATTATATAGATATATTATATTAATAAACAATTATAGATTTTTTTTTTATTATTCTTCAAATACAGTAAATAGCGAACTAAATTAAATTAGAGTTGTTTTTGGTAAGGTTATAGTAGAAATAATTGGCAGTTGAATATATGGCTAACAATAAAATAATTGAAAAGGATGATTGAATACAATGTCAACTTTGTTCTGTGAAAATCAAAACAGAAAAAAAAAAATACTTTTCATGTGGTCCCATAGGCTTTTGTATTAACATTGTCCTAATTAGGAAATTGTTTGACCTCAAAGAAGATAAGAGGGCATAAAACTACATACCCATTCTATACAATATACAGTAGAATCTGCTTAAGGTTATCAAATCTTAAGCCGAATTCTGCTTAAAAAGAATATACAACAGGGATATTTCCTACAATGCAGGATATTTCCTTCATAACGTATATTCTGAATCTCAGTGTCCAAAATAGCTCTCGTTGGCTTTCTTGTTAACTTTTCTATAATTTTTTTTCTATTATAACCAAGTTAATTCAAGGCTTTTTTAAATAAGCCAAGTTTTAAGTACAATTTATCTCTGAGACAGTTTCATTTATTTTTTTAAACATGTACTTCAAATTCAAAACCACTTATTTGACATTTTATAGAAAAGTTGTAATTGTAATTTATTACAATTGCTTTTAATTGTAATTTATTACAATTGCTTTTCTTTTTTCTTTCTTTCTTTTTTTAAAAAAAAATTATAGCGTTGGAAATACATAAGTTTGGATACTATAGTGTATCATATTCAAAAGTTGAACAAAGACCCTCAGATTTGTTGGTAAAATGTATGTGATCTAAAATTAAAAACAAGAGAAAAAAAAATAGGGTACATTTTTATTAGCACATACGAGGGGTAAAAATTTAAAACAATGTCTACCTTGACTCCGTCTAATTTAATTTTTAATGTGTTGAATAAATTTATACTTAATTTTAAAAATGCTTTTATGAGTTTTGTTTTATTTTAATTATTGTTTTAAAAAATGTGAACTCAATTAATCGAAATTACTGTGTAATAAAGTAATTCATAGAAAAATGGCTGCCCCTGTAAGCAGTCTTGACTGTTTGAATGCTTTATACATACATATACAGCGTATTACATTTTTGAAAGAGAAAATTATATTTAAAATGACAAAGCACCAGATATCTGTCCTAAATTATGTAGTCATTTTCTATTCATATGACATTCAATGCTATTGTATTCTTGACATAATATGTTGACCAACAATGCAATATCTCTGTAATTTGAATAGGCAAAAATCCCATTTCATATAATTTTTTGTTATTTACTTTTAAAGGGGGAAAGAAATTATAACATTAATTTTATTAAATACTAAATTTCAAGTACAAAATCATATTTACATTGTAGATTAAATAGACATTTTGAAAGTTACATTTTGCAGAACACACACATGATTTTTGATGCAAAACGTTATTTGTTAACAGTTCTTTTAAAATTTGGTTTCTAATTTCGGAGCTGTTCTAAAGAAAAAGACGTCACTTTGACGAGCTCATAAAAAAGTATATTTTAGCTATTTGAATTAAAATAAATGTTTTACAAGAAAAGAAAGGACGTCAATACCAATAAAACCACTTTACTTTTAGCACTTTTGTGAAATATTTTAACCGTCCATCTTTCAAAAATAATTAATTGAAAGTAGAATATGCTTTTTCTTTAAATTTAATTCTTGTGAATAGCGGTTGATAATTGTCCACTTAAATTTTTCTCCTTGATTAAAATTGATGGTATCCTATAATGATACATATAATCTTGATGGTAAAGCTGAAAAAACTAAAATGTCAATAATGTCGGAAACGATTTTTGTTTCTGAAGAATAAATAGATTCGTGAAGCTTGAATATGTGAACAAAAAAGTTTTTATTTCATCGAATTTTCTTGGAAATTTTAATTTAATCGAGATTTTCTTTTCACTATCTATTTAAATTGAAAATAATATACTTTTTCATTTTTAATGAGAAAATGACGTCAATAAAAAATATAATCATCTGTTTTATTTACCCCTTTTCCCTCTTTTTGCCACGAAAATGGACTAATTTAGTTGGCATTTTTAGAGAAACTTCGTTAAAAGTTAATAATAATAATAATAATATCTCAAAAACGAATTCAAATTTTTAACTTCTCAGAACGAATACGACATCCACGGATTCAAGCAGAAAAATGGTGTTAATTTCATCGCGTTGCGTTCAGTATTCTAGAAGGAGTAGTTATGAAATACAAACAACAAATCTGCCGTTTTAAAAAACGCCTCTATAAATTCTTTTTTTTTTATAGAGTACCAATTTCTTTTTTAAACCCCCGATAGGTGGTGGACGTATAAATGGCACTTTATCACTTTGATTATTTTTCAGAAAAATATAAAATATATTTTTTTAAGCGCATAACTTGTATTTAAAATTTCTCTATTTTTAAAAATATATTAACACATTTTCTTATTCAAAATCAAGGACATAGATTTCGGCAAAATAATAAATAATTTCTAAATTAAACATTATATTAAGTAAAACTCTGCATTTACAATTACTAAACTTTTGAGAAAAAAACATACAAACAAAACGATGATAAATTATTTTTAAAAAAAAGACAACAAAGACGTTTTGAAGGAAAAAAAACAATAAAAGCATTTCACGTACATAAAAAATAATGTAAATAAATGATCAACTCTATAATAATTTAATTCTATATACAGGGTAAACACAAAAACAAAATATACATCACACATTGGCTCAGTCACTATATATAGAGTAAAATTTCTATGTTAGGAAATCATTTAAAATAAATTGTCGTTAAACACAGTCTTTTTTGTTGTTGTAGTTGTTCCCTGATAGTCAAAAATAAAATTTGCATAAAGAAATGTCCAGAGTCTGTGCACGGAAAAATGATTTTCAGGATGATGGCCTGACAACAACGTAATAATAATAACAATTTTTCTGTTGTAAAAATAAAGAATCAATGCAATAACCATCTGGAAAGATCACAACGTCCCTTCACGTTTCATTTTCAGTCTGTTCTTCTAAATACACAGTCCTGTACTGCTTTTCCTGAAACGGGAAAAGAAAATAAGTGAAACGATCATTTAAATTTATTATTAAGATAGTTCTCAAATGACCTCTGCTCAATAACGCAAAACCATAAAATTGGCAGGCCTGACTATGAAAGTGATTTATTGAGATATTTTATTATCGATATATTGTATTGATTATATATTTTATTTTATTGACTTATTTATTTTATACTTCTTTCAATTGCTAAAAGGTGTAACATAAAAAAATTTATAAACAATAAAATAAATTTCATTAGACTGTTGACATGTTTCAAAACAAATAAGAATATTCTATAATTGCACGGTCTGCGAAGTTATTATTTGAAAAGCCATCATTTAATTTTTCACGTATTTTTTTAAATTATTAAAGGTTATGTTTGTATTTTTTATTTGGATGTTCCAAATAATTTCATAGACCGTGCAAAAATAATAAATTTAATCCATTGGATTAAATTTATTATTTTAAATTTAGTGTAACTTTTCTAAAGAAGAATAAAATATTAAAATAAAATAAAAATATAACACCTTGTAATTATATACTTATTTTAATTGCTAAAATGCGTAAAATAAAAATATTATAAACAGTAAAATAAGTTTATTAGACTGTTGACATGTTTTGGCTCCATAGGAGCCATTATCAAAACAAATAAGAATGTTATATAATATAACATTCTTATTTGTTTTGATAATGGCTCCTATGGAGCCAAAACATGTCAACAGTCTAATAAACTTATTTTACTGTTTATAATATTTTTATTTTACGCATTTTAGCAATTAAAATAAGTATATAATTACAAGGTGTTATATTTTTATTTTATTTTAATATTTTATTCTTCTTTAGAAAAGTCACACTAAATTTAAAATAATAAATTTAATCCAATGGAGTATCATAGTAGAGATTTTTTTCCAACAGAGAGAAAATATGCCTGGACCAGGACTCTAACCTGGGTATTTGGTTTGCCGTACCAAAGCTCTCTCTACTCCGGTATATTTCACTCTTATCTGTTGGACAAGACTGCGAACTGCAGCACAAATTTCATTCATCCGAACTATAACCAAAGAAATTCCAGGGGGGGGGGGGGGAATTCCACTAGTGTATAGGATGTTTGCTATAACTATAGCATTTTACATGATGAATCTGAAACAGCACGGAAACTCCTGTATACCGTGTAATTAGGTCATAATGAACAGAGGAAAGTATATTCAACTAGATAAATTATATCCCATTGGATATAATTTACCTAGTTGAATATACTTTCCTCTGTTCATTATAACGAGCAGGGAAGACCGAGCTATGCTCGGTCAAAATTAAATTTGAATTCAAATATCATGACCCATGACCAAAATGACCCACTAATTGAATTTTCTCGAACATGTGACTTAGCCCAACAGTCTTCTTGTGCCCGAAAACCATAGGATGCAAAATTCAGTGTAAATTGAGCCGCTTTTTAGATATTGACCCACAATGACCCAGAAATGACCCACTAATCGAATTTTCTCGAACATGTGACCTAGTCTAATGATTTTCGCGTGCCCGAAACTCGTAAAATACAAAATTTAATCAAAATCGTTAGAGCCGTTTTTTAGATAAAATTAATTTGACCCGCTTTGACCCAAAAATGACCCCCTAATCGAAAGTTCTCGAACATGTGACCCAGCCCAATAGTCTTCTCGTGCCCGAAAATAGTCGGATACAAAATTTCGTCAAAATCGTTTGGACCGTTTTTTAGATACAATAGCTTGACCATGACCCAAAATGACCCACTAATTGAATTTTCTCGAACATGTGATCTAGCCCAACAGTCTTCTCGTGCCCGGAAACCATTGGATGCAAAATTTAGTGTAAATTGAGCCGCTTTTTAGATCTTGACCCACAATGACCCAGAAATGACCCACTAATCGAATTTTCTCGGACATGCGACCTAGCCCAATGCTTTTATCGTGCTCGAAACTCGTAGGACACAAAATTTAATCAAAATCGTTAGAGCCGTTTTTTAGATAAAATTAATTTGACCCGCGTTGACCCAAAAATAACCCACTAATCAAAAGTTCTCAAACATGTGACCCAGCCCAATTGACTTCTCATGCACGAAAATGGTCTGATACAAAATTTCGTCAAAAATCGTTTGAACCGTTTTTTAGATACAATTAGCTAGACCATGACCCAAAATGACCCACTAATCGAATTTTCTCGAGCATGTGACCTAGCCCAATGGTTTTCTGGTGCCCCAAAACGGTAGGATACGAAATTTCGTCAAAATCGTTAGAGCCGTTTTTAAGATAATTTTTGCATATATATATATAACCACCCACAAGATTTGCTCGTATTAGAATATATGATAAATTTAATTTTATAGTAAAAAAGAAGAAAAAAGATATTCAGTCATAAGTTGTATGCCTATCATTATATTTCTCAATTTAGAGAGTGAAGATTTTAAAAGTATGATGTAATTCCGATGATACTCGTTAATATCATCCAACATCATAAATGAACAATTCTATTCAAAGTGGACTGGCTTCCCTTTCAAAATCAAGTTGTATTATGTTATGTGTATGCATATAAATATTACGAATTAAAAAAAAAAACGATTCACGAGTATTGAAAGAAAAAAACGTTCTCGACAGTATACACTATATGGCCAATGATGACCGGTCACTTGCGATTTTAGACGTTTTGTTCAATATCTGGAAAGATACATGAGGAATTATCCTGAAACTTCAGGAGTCATGATAGACGTCACCCTGCTTGAAAATTCTGATAGTGATCGTCGATAGAATAAGCTTGAAATTCGCTGTTCCCAAAAGGAAGCAAAAAGATGAGGGGTTGTATCCAAATATACTAGCTTATGAAAGTTGACTTAATAAGAATGATTTCATACACTATATTGCCAAAGGTGATTGGTCACTTGCGATTTTTGACGTTTTGTTAACTATCTAGAAAAATACACCAGGAATTAACCTGAAACTGCAGGTGTGTAAACAGTATAGTATAGGTTATATATTTCCGCGAAGATTTTTTCACGAAACCCCATAGGGGACTGTCAACAAATTGAAAAAGAACGAATATCTTTTGGATAACCCTGTAAAAACTAATGTAGCAAAGGCGTTCAAACTCGAGATTATTAATAAGTGGCATATTGTAATATACTATGTTCATTTGTATGAGGATAACATGTATATTCGTAGAGAAATTAAGGTTTTTATAAAAACAGTCCCAAATTTCGCCTAGTTTTTTGCTTATAATTTGCAGAGTTCTTAAGATAAAAAAAAGTTATTTTCAGAAAATATGACAAATAACATTGTACATATAACTCTGCAATCAGAATTAAAAAATAATATAAATTAGATGAAAAATGAGCAGGTTTACTAAAAAATGTTTCACTGCGCAGGCGCGAATGCAATCAAAATGTAATATGCATAATGTATTAGCTAAGTATATAGAGCAACCTTTGTGCAAGTCTCAAAATCATAGCTTGAAAATTCTGATAATTATCGTCGATAGAATAAGCTCGAAATCCGCTGTTCCCAAAAAGATGAGGGGTTGTATCAAATATCTGTTGATTAGTGCCAAGATAGCGTACACAATATTGCACGTACTACTATATTTGGATACAACCCCTCATATTTTTGCTTCCTTTTTGGGAACAACGGATTTCGAGCTTATTCTATCGACGATAATTTTCCAGCTATGACTTTGAGACTTTTACAAAAGCTGCTTTATATACTTAGCTAATACATTATGCATATTATATTTTGATTGCATTCGCGCATGCGCAGTGAAACATTTTTTAGTAAACCTGCTCATTTGTTATCCAATTTTTATTATTTTTTAATTTTGATTACAGAGTATTGTGTACAATGTTGTTTGTCATATTTTCTGAAAATAACTTTTTTTTATATTAAGAACTCTGTAAATTATTAGCAAAAAAACTATGCGAAATTTGGGACTGTTTTTATAAAAACCTTAATTTCTATACGAGTTTCCATGCTATCCTAATAAAAATGAACACAGTATATTACAATAAGCCACTTATTAATAATCTCGAGTTTGAACGCCTTTGCTACATTAGTTTTTACAGGGTTATCCAAAAGATATTCGTTCTTTTTCAATTTGTTGACAGTCCCCTATGGGGTTTCGTGAAAAAATCTTCGCGGAAATATATAACCTATACTATACTGTTTACACACCTGCAGTTTTAGGTTGATTCCTCATGTATTTTTCTAGATAGTAACAAAACGTCTAAAATCCCAATCACCTTTCAAATCAAATCATCAATCGTGACCCATCACCTTTGGCAATATAGTGTACCCCTCATCTTTTTGCTTCCTTTTGGGAACAGCGAATTTCGAGCTTATTCTATCGACGATTACTATCAGAATTTTCAAGCTATGTTTTTGAGACTTTCATAAAAGTTGGTCTATACATTTAGCTAATATATTATGCACAGTATATTTTGATTGAATTCGCGCATGCGCAGTGAAACAATATTTAGTGAACCTGCTCATTTTCCATCCAATATTTATTATTTTTTAAATTCTGATTGCAGGGTATTGTATATAATGTTGTGTGTCATCGTTCCTGAAAAGAACATTCTTTTATAAGAACTCTAATAATTATTGTAAGCAAAACACTTAGTGAAATTTGGGATTGTTTTTTGAAAAACCTTAATTTCTGCAAGAGTGTACGTGCTATCCTCATAAACATGAGCATAGTTTATTCAAAGAAGCCTCCTAAAGCATGTGCTAACGTTTCACCGCTTTTGCATATTAGTTTTTACATGGTTGTCGAAAAGACATTCGTTTTTCTTAAATTTGTTGACGGCCTCTTATGAGGTTTCGTGAAAATAATCTTCGCAGAAATATATGACGTCTATCATGTTGCTTACACTCCTGAAGTTTCAGGATAATTCCTCGTGTATCTTTCCAGATATTTAACAAAACGTCTAAAATCGCAAGTGACCGGTCATCATTGGCCATATAGTGTATTTGTAAGAAAAGTGATGACTAATATTAAAATCACAAACAAATCTCATGTAGAACATTGAAAAAAGTTTAAAGGGACATTCTCCAGCAATTTTTTTTTTCTCTTTGTATTTTTTGAACCCTTAAAGTGTCTCAAATATGCCCTCAAAAGCGGTTTTCGTTCTACTCAATAATTAAGTCGTAACAACCAGTTTAACGGAGCGGTGTTGTTATTATTAAAAAAACGTTTTCAACGATATTAAAAAACGTTTACATTTTAAAAAAAGTTTTTAAAAAAATCAGTGTACCTCCTCATGCTTACACTATTCAAGCTATCTACTTGTTATTATTATTAAACTAGACTTTTTTAATTCAAGAACAGACCTTAATTAAAATGTTTAATAATCCCGGGTTTTAAATATATTCAATAGCTTCGAAAATGGGCTGATACATTTATTAGAATTTAGAAATGAATTGTTTAAATTATTGGAAATTTTTTGAATCTGTTCGGGAAATATAAAACATTTTATTTTCATATTTTTTACAAATTTTAAAATGCATTTCTTTTTACTTTGCTCTTTCATTTATGAGTTGCTTAGCAACCCTATTTCAAAGAATATCAAAATAATAAAATTCAGGCAACTCACTATTTTGCTGCACTATTTTATGATCAAAATAAATTATTTTTGTATTCTATTGACATAAATGAAGAATTTATTTTGATACAAGTTTATTTTTTTTTTAGTCTAAAAAGTTACATGAATAAGAAGTTCATAAGAATTTCAGAATATCATTGCATAAACCGTGTTTCATGGAACGCTTCTCATTTCTCTATAAATATGTATGTAGTATTAAAAAAAAATAAATTGCGTATTGTAAGATGCTAAATAATATGAAAAGTGAGATTAAAAAACAAATGACTTTTTGAGCTGACGTTGAGGCTCCTGGTCTGCAGATTTACTAGTTTAATGTTATTTTAAGAATCCGTGGGAATTTGTTGTTTCAGATAATTATTAAGAGTGCAATCTCTTACACCAATTTATTGAGCATGCAGTGCGCAATGAACTTTGGAAGTGGTAAAAATATTATCATTTTTATATGCAAAAAGCCATTTTCCTCTATGCGCGTTATTTAAACAAACAATAAAAAAAAAGCAATAATAATATTAAAAAATCCCGAATATGCCCTAAAAATCAAGCTGTATCGTGAGAATCTCCCCTTAAGAACATGCCTATCCAAAATTTCGCTCTTGTAAAGGAGGTATTCTAAAAATGATATTGGTCAGATATCAAGCATTTTCATTATTATTTTTTCATTACAAAATATAATAAATTGTTTCATTTATTTATTTATTTCCTAAGGGAGGGGGGGGCGGTATGATGAAAACTTTTGATTTTGTAAGGGAAAAAAACGTAAAAAGGAATATTTATAAATGTATTTCATACTTTTTTTTCATTATCACAATTTAAAAGTACCGGAGCTGTTTCGCTATAGGTGTGCTGTGACAAAAAAAAAAAAAAAAAAAAAAGTTGAAAAAAAAAAAAACTTTTCTTCTATTGCGTTCCTACATGAAAAATTTGCTTAAATTTATTGACTTGCCTAGCTCAATAATGAATTCAAATGAAGTGCCCAACATTAAAAAGAAAGTCAATTAAACCATACCAATTAAAGTTACTAAAAACAAAAGTGTATATAAGATTGTGTTTGAAATGTGAAGTGTTGTAAAAATTTTAATCACTTTTTAAAATGTCATACAATGTAACTATAGTGTTTTCTATTTCAGCTTGCGCTGATATCCAAGATGTGTCATTTTTTTTTTTTTTTTTAAATACAAAGAATTACAATTATACAGAGAATGATTGCTAAGAACAAAACAAAAATAACATTAATAATCATGCAAATGCATGCAAGCATGCTCAAGAAGCTAGCTATACAAATTACACATATTACTATTATTTAAAAAAAAAATTATAAATTTTACATAAAAACACGTTTTAGCATAACAATTTTGATAAATGACTTTCCAAAATGATGAAATGTTGAGCTAAATGTAGTTTTACTATCAATAGTAAGGTTTTCTTTTTGATATTTTCCCCTTTTAATCAGACTGTATATACACCTCCCTTATTTATAATAGCTACTAGGCCCACAGTTAGGTTGCTGGTTTGAAATTTTAGAAAATGCTTAAGGGAAAAACTTAAGCACTTAAAAACACCGAGTAGACCTAAAATCTCTAACACATTTAAAAAAAATAAACCAAACGGCTGCCAAAACGGTTGGAATAGGCGGTTTGAATCGATTAAACTGTAATTTACACTAAACACTTAATCGTTTTCTCCTTGCATATTTTTTTATATAACATATAAAAGCAAGAAAAAAAATCATTTTTCACCGGCAAAGAGTTTATGTTGTACCTTATGGAAACCTTTTGGAATATTATAATCACACTTTTTAGGTAAAGTCATAAAATTAATGAGATTAGAAACACCTGCAAATAATATATACACCACCTACATTTTCCTACGCTCTGATTCTAATGCCGCCATCTATCTATGAAATTTTCAACTATTTTTTCCTTTGTTTGAAAAAAGAAAAAATATTTTTTTAAGCTGTGAAAACATCATTCTCAGGTGCCCATTGTTTGATTCTAGAGTAATTTTTTAAATGTGTCAAGGGCCATTTTTCATGATTTAATTTTGTTCATGACAAGGTATAAAAAAAACTGAAGAAAGATAACAAATGGAAAGAATGAAAGTTGTTTGTATAAGAGGAAAGAGGTGATTTGTGCATAATTTTAGTACCTCTGATGGAGTGGACGGCATATAGCGAGGGATGGTGTCCCCACCCAGCCTGCGACGCCTTAGTTGTTGGCAGGTGTCCAAGAACCTTCCAAAGCTTCGTTTTCCGACTCCCACTTATAGACCTGGGGGGGAGGGGGGCAATCAGAACTTATTCTGACATACATTCAAACAGTATAAAGCACAAAACATACAGAACAAAACCAAGCACATTTTAAACAAAAACAAATCAAATAAACAAACAAACGAAAAAGCGTCACTTGCATAAGCGAAAAGTAAAAACTAAAATAAAACTTCTAAAACATACGATGCGTTTTTACTCTAGTCCGCAACAGGCGATATAAAAACCTTTTGCTATATTCGTTATAATTTTTTACTATAACTTTCCATGACATAAGGTATGAAAATAAGTTATGACAATGCTTTTTTTCTTTTTTTCATGCAGTAAAGCAAAGAAATAAGATTAAACAATAATTTCAAAGTAATACAAAACAAATAATAAAACAAAATTGTACAACCCGTCTTAAAAAGAAAACACTTATTAAAGATAAATCAAATAGATACTCAATATAAAGAAGTAGTCATGTCATCACAAAGTTTTTTATTCAGGCGATAAAAAGAAAAATACCTTTCAAGTAAATCAAATCCAAGAAGACATGTTAATATCATAGGTAAAACTAACCATTTTCAGAGAAATGGTACAACTTAACATAAAAATACATGTTTGAAAGAGATACAAGGTTAAGAAGAGCACGTAGAAACCAGAATGAATTGACATTCAATAAAATTATTTTTATTACCAATCAATTATATACTTAGGATTCATTAATCTTTGGCTCGCCATTCAACCTTAAACTATAAACTTAGCTGACTCCCGCCCGGCGTTTCCCGGTCCTGTGATAATACATTAAAAAAAACATCAAGTTTTTATTATTTTATATCTTTAACCGAAATTTGTATGAAATTATATTTTTAAAATGAAAAATTCGCGAAAAAATTGAGTGATAAAAGCGCTCATTTTCATGGTTTTTTACGTAGGGTCGTTTTATAATTTTAAAATAAAAAGTTGTTTTTGTCCGAACTCTTTATTGTTAATGAATAAGACGGTTTTACAACCCGTGAAAAAATAGTGTAAAAGAAATGTTTTCTTCTCGCTTTTTTTTTGTAACGATTTCATTAAATCTCCCACAGTCTGCTAATTACGCAAAATAATCAAGGATAGAAGTTCCCAGGTGTTGGAAAACTTCTGTCATATTTTTCTGCTAGCTTGCAAGAATGTCGCCGACCTACAAAGGCACAGAATAGCTTCGATCAATCCTGTGAACGGAAACTATTTCGACAGCAAAATATTTCTCTGATCTCGCCGGCTTCATGTGTGGTCGCTTTAGCGTGAGAACTTTACCCGTGCGAACATTTGGTATTTCAGTAAGACCTCCCAAAAAGGAATCCCGATCGAATCACAGAAAAACTGAATGCTATGACGTGAGCGGAAACTTCTTTGATTGGTGAACGGAGAGACTTTTGTTGGAGCCAAGGGACGAGAAAGAGAATAGAGGGGAGGTTAGTTAGAGTTTGAAGGGAGACGAGTGTTGGTAGAAAAACACTCATCTCAGGACGGATTCCCATCTTAGTGGGGAAGGAAAGGTTTGCTGACAGATTTTCAAAAGAGAGAGGATTTCTCTGAAGACAACGGCAAGGCCGTCGTTTGAACTTTTTGTGAGGAGTGAAAAAGATACTCCGGTTGGATGTTAAGATTTCAAATTACTGCACAAGACTGGACTCTATTGATTTATAAATTGATTACAAGTTGAAACGAAACCAGCTGAAAAAAATTGTTGTAATGAGTTGTAAATATTAAGAAATTCGAGAACAATTTTAAATAAAATTTGTTTCGAAGTAACATATTGAAATAAATCCATATCAAAAGGCCACACGCTACCCCTTTTTAAATTATAACATCATGGATTCATTATAGCTTTTTGTTTGTTATCGCGTCGGCTCCTTTAACATAGCAATAAAAAAATAGTTCTCATCTTTCGAACTCTCTGAGATTTCAATCGGTTATAAATATAACTGTATCCAAGCTCTCTTTAAAATTTTGAGAAACAATATGCATATTTAATAGTGAAAACATGAGTTCATTGGAAAAAAAAGCTTTAGCTTTCAACCTCAGAGCAAAAATATATTAGACGGTCTATGCTTTCAATGCAATAGTACGCCTCCATACGTATTCAATCAACTCTTTTCAATCCCTCTAGGCTAAACAGGTGAGGGATAATCAGGTTTCTCGTTTCTGAGTGGAGAAACCTTAAACATGTGATCGAAGATCGCTCAAAGGGTTTCATTTAATATTCCATTCAAAACACTTTATCCTTTCTTTAATAATTCCAAATAATTTTTCATTTAGCAAAAAAAAAAAAAAAAAAAAAAAAAAAAAAGTCATGTTTTTTATAAAGTAAAAATTTACCGGTCTATTTTTTCGTTTTTTCGAATATCTAAACCAGCCCGAGAGCGGACTAAGCCCGCTATTATATTCTGCCATAATAATATCTGTCATGCGGACTAAATGCGATATAAAAAAAAAAAAAAAATCAAAATTAAACATGTTGTACACCTTCAAAATGCTAAAATATGCGAATATTTCCATAATCGGATTTTTATCACGATTCAATATGTTTCTCAAACTCATATATTTACTATTCTCTATTACTCCTATTGATACTCCCTTTATGTATTATTCTCCAACATCTGAAAAATTCGTTAAACTTCCAATTTAACGGATGGAATGATGGACGTCAGATTTTCTTTTTAATTCTCTAATGACGTGATATTATTCTGCTTTATGTACATACACATACTCATACTCATTGTATTATTGAAAAATCTTTGAAAATTTCCGTTTTATTACCACTATGACGTCAATCAATTTTATTTTATATTTATCTTTTTTTTCAATGGGTGAAACTTTTTATTTCATTTTCATTTTTCACGTGGAAATCGTTCAATAGAAAATTAACTATTGTAGAAAGAATTTCATCGTGGATTTTTAATTTTTGGCAACTGCTATAACGAAACATGTTTAAAATGAATAGGAAAATGCTGTTAGAATTTTGGTTTTTTATCTCTATTTATTAAAATAATACGATTTTTTCAAATTTTAATATTTTGAGCTTCTTAGCTGGTATTCAGTTATACATACGAAAGTTTCAACTCTGTAAGTTACATAGTTTCTGAGAATGGCTCTGTGACGGACAGAAAACGGAATAATGTGTATAAATTCTGTGAATCCTACACAAATCTGCACAAAAGATCCCGAGTTACATTTCTGTTTAGACGGAAATTGGTGGTGGTGGGGGGGGGGGTCAGTGTTTGCTGAGTTAAATTTTAACATACTAAAATATATACAAATAAATAGATCAAATACAGGGATGCCCAAAAGAATTCCGATATTTTTCGGACTGTTGATGGTCATTTCTGAAATTGGGTTTTCAAATGTGTTATGGGTGTTTTCCAAATTGTTTACTGAGACATCACTTTTCACCTTATTAATCTCTGAAATTTTGTTACACTATCCTGAATGTGTTGGAAAGAGTTTCATAATCTATGCTTGACGCATGATTTTTCGCTCTGGTTTAAATTCAAGTCGTTATCATTTCACTGAAAAAAAATGAATTGTATCGTCTGTTATTAGGATAGGGTTCATTTTCGCAATAAAATAAGCACATTTTAAGTTGGCAACATTTTATCTTTTGTTGACGTTCACTGAAAATTCCAATGCGAAACTGACGCCTAGCTTTGAAAATTTCAGAACTTGAAACCCCTATTGAGACTCTTTTTTCCATTGAATATCTATTTCTCCGGAAACATCTATCCAACAAACTGTCGGTAGATTATAGGATGGCTATTATTAAACCATTTTAGTATACAAATTCGCTTTTTAAATTCAGTAATAACGGAATAACTCCCTCTTAAATAGGACGTATTATAACCTAGAATCATTCCCTATCATGGGATATCATTGAATCACTAATTGCGTATAAGATTTAATTGAATGAAGAAAACTTTTATGAATATCTTTTTAAGTTTTGATTCGATTTTCATAAAATTTGAAAGGACTCGATCAAATTCAGCAGCGATACTATGTATTAAATTTCAAACCATTCGGTTGGGTAGTTTCTGCGCGGTTATAGGCGGACGGACCAGTATATAATTACGAACGTACCTAAGAATAACGTGCATAATTTGAAAGGGTACGTGAAAAATGGAATGATGGCCTTTCAAATCTATCGTGCAATTGTAGGTATATTGTAGGTAGGTTTCTTATTTGGTTTGATACGTTTTGAACCGAAACATGTCAACCATTTAACACTTTGTGATTCAAGAACTCTCTAGTGCCCTTTTGAAATATAAATGGTCTTTACCCCCTTTTATTTAGCCTAAACCATGTTGGAAACCTTTCTTCGCAGATTTAATATAGAGTGAAATTTGAATTAATTTACACATGCATGCATTATAGGGTAAATCAAAGTCAATCCCTGGGCATCGGAGTTAAGCTTTGGCAGCAGGTGAGAGCGTAAATTCGGGAAGCTACTTTAATTCAGTCCCTCGCTCAGCTGCAGGGGTCTAGTGGAAGGTATACAGTGAAGATACTTTATATATCTTCTGGATTTTTTAAGAAACTCCGTAAACCCTCTGTAGCTTAGCGTATACTCCCTAGTAATACTCCCTAGTGTTATACCTTCTGCCTGTAGCATATGCCGTCTGGTTTTTTTTTTTTTCTTTTTTTTTAAGTCTTCTACACCACTGCTGTCTGGGTTAGGAAAGATTTAAAAAATAATCAAACTATTGCAGACTGACCTTGTTGTTTCCGACGCGTATAGTCCTGAATTTTCCCAGGATGCCTTTCTTCTTGTCGCTGAAGGCTACACTGTCGAAATGCTCCTCCTCGTCTTCGTCGAGACCGCAACTCTCGGCAGCGGGCAGCTCGCATTCTTTCGCTGAGCTCGACTGGACAAGCTTCATGTACTTAAACTCCAACCTGAGAGAAGGAAAATGTATCACAACACACATAAAATAATAGTCTGCTATGTTGGTTCAACAACTCAATCAACAATTTTTCGGGTCATTTTTAAGCAAACCTTTTCTTTTTGGAAGGGCTACAACCCTTCCATCATAGATATCCTCTTCTATTTAAACTACATATTCCCCGATTCAGATGTAGAAGCGAGTTACATTCCACACATATAAAAAATACAATAGTAGATATTCCATACCTTATAAAAACCATAGAAAATGTTAATTGTAACTTTGCTATTCCCCCTTTAGTTAGATTGCTGGGGATATTACATACAAAAAACTCCTTTCTTAATTTGAACTAACATTTTTTTTCATATTACCAGTTTCTTTTACTATGTGATTTGTTAGTTGTCCTCTGTATTTTCCTGCAATTCAATATTGATCCATAAACCTATCCCTCCTATCCGCTTCTTCGCTATATATATGAGAAAAATTCCACCATTCTTTGATCTGATGGCGGTATGCTGAATGCAGTCTGCTGAGAAATCTGAGGTCGATCTCTACGATAGTCGCTTTTTTACTTTTTCGATTTTGTTTGCAGAGTTTTTTTTTTTTATGAGATACTTTCACTTACGAAAGTATACTCCTTTAAAAAAAAAAAAAAAAAAAAAAAAAAAAAAAAAAAAAAAAAAAAAAACCTCGCAAACAAAATCGAAAAGTAAAAAGAGCTGATCGTAAAGATCGACCTCAGCTAACCAATGCCAAAAGAAAAAGAAAAAAAAAACAAAGAAGAAAAAAAAACAATGGCACTCCGGGAGTGCCGACAGAAGTAAAAACTTGAACAATTACGTGTGTATTTTTTGAATCCTCAGGAAACATTTTATTGCGCAGGAAATACTTTTAAATAAAGTGTTTTTTTATTCATTATTATAAGCTACTACTACGAAAATTATATTACAATTTTCATTTAATGCGCTATAGCACATGAAAAATAATGCATATTATTTTACATACAAAAATTGCAATCTATTGCTTAAAAGGTAAATTTACAAATAAATGAAATATAAAATTTAATTAATTGGTATTCTTTGAAATGAATACCAATGAAACTTGTGAATTTTCATCCGCAATTTAAACAACTCTCAATACATTCATCATTTCTTCCATGAGATTTAGTTTCATATCTTTTGTAATAACATTTATCTGCAAAATAGGGTTCCCGCTTCCTATCACTTCAAAAATGACTTCTTTGCTGCCTGTCTTGTTTACGGTATTCGTGAACATTATGATTTTTTCTATCTTCATACTGCGCGTATTGTTTGCGATATCTATAATTTCTATCAACAAACTTTTCTTTTGTATAAAATGATTTCACTTCATTTCCGTATCAGTAACCACGTTTCTTAAAACTTTCGTGAAATATTTCATTATTTTCTATATTACTTCCGTCTATTTTTCTCGTGCTCGTCAAATTATAATATTTTCCGTGTTTTGTTATTTCATTTTCATCTTTTGATTTGGTCTCGCGAGTTGAGTCCCTTTTATCTGTTTTCACCGCGCGTGCTAAATTTATCTTGAAATAATTTTCTGAATTATTTTTATTCATAATACCAATCAGTTCGCTTTCTGCACGTGAACTATTTTCTTTTGATACTTTCGCTTCATTGTATGAATTGGCAACATATGCAGAGGTGTCGCGAATTCAATGGTATTTTCCTATCTCAAAAAATGCCCAACGCGCCAAAGAAGTTTTCACTTCAAAAAAAATTTAAAAAAATGAAATGCATACGAGATATTTTAAAAGAACTGTCGCATAGGGTTAACATTAGCGAATGGGTGTTTTCGCGTGAGTGAAGTAGCCTCTTAAGGCTGTTAGTCATTTCCCCTCGTTCATGTGCATCTTGTCTAGAATGCATTCGCATGCTTAAAATATCTCCTCAGGCAATTAACATTTTTAACTTATTTTTTCTGTACACTCTTCTTAAAGGATCTCTTTTCTTTTGTTAAGTTGTCAAAATATTTCTAAAATATAGACTAGTGTTAAAATATTACACACAGCTCGTCAGCTTTTAACACATAAAATATTAAATTATGTGTTAAAAGCTGACACATATATATTTCAGAAATATTTTGACAGCTAAGGAAAAAGGAGACATCCTTTAAAAGAATATACAGAAAAAAGAAGTTAAAAATATTCATTTCCCGAGAGGATATTTTAAATATACAAATGAATCTTATGCCCTCTGACTGCTCATTTTTTTTTTCAAAATCCTTTCGACCAATATGTAATCGACCTTTATTTCCTATACTATTACATATTTCAAATCAACCTGTATATAAAAAACTTAATAAATTTATTATTTCCATCTTCAACCTTAAACTGTGGAATTTTTAACACAAAATTGCTTCAAAAATTGTAAATTACATAATTTTTTCTACAAATGTCTTGTCCGTGGAAATCGCGGGATAATCAGTCAGAGGGTTAACAATGGCGAGGGGAATTAGCGAGCTGACCGATTAACAGCCTTAAGTATTGTTCCATCTTCCTATATATTGCACAACGCCAACAGTGTATATTATTATCTCAATTTCCAGAAACAAAAATAGTTAGAAACGCGCGCTCACTTTCTGTTCTTCTTCCAGAAGTAGACGACCAGGGCTAGGGGTAAGAGTCCCAGGGCGATGCTGGCTCCGATGACCATCTGCAGCTCTTTGGGGATGACGGAGCAGGTGACGGTCCGGGTGAAAGAGCCCTCGGAGGAGGCGTCGGGCAAAATGCAGCCTTGCGGAGAGATGTAGTGGTAGGTCTGGCGGCCGTGCTTGCACTCTCCTTTCACCACCTGGTGTAAAGTAATATTATTATAACAGAGAAACATTATTTCACAGTATAATACAGCTTATTTATAAAGATAGATGTAAAAAAACAAATTGACTCATTCTGCCTGCGCAGTATTTCATCCATGCGTGCTCTATTTAAGAGCATCACAACTCTGCCTGATAATGAAAAACAGTGGGATGACGTTAACGAAAGAGTAGGCTGCAGTGTTTGTTTAACATTAAACATGTAGATGGCAGCACCGATAATTCAGGTAGAATATTATATTTAAAAATTCCTACGCGACTTGTTTCAAGAACTACTGACTACACAGCTGAAAATTGGCTTGGTGTAGTAATTGTTTTTTTTTATGTCAAGATGTATCGGTAAGATAAATAAAGGTTTATATGTTACTAACCATAGTGCTTTTTTAGTGAAGTTATGTTATACTTATTTAATAAGTTACCAAGAGAGGTTTACTCATAGGTGTTCTTCAAATATTCGCTTGTTCATTTAATTACGGGATTTATCACCAAAAAGAAAATCATTTGTATTATTGGTCAAATATTTCTGAGAGGATTGTGGCGTTCCCATCTTTCTTTTTTCCCGTCCTATTGAAAAACGCTGTTGTGAAATAATTGTTTCGGAAACTATCCAGGCTTAATTTGCATAAGATGTTCCCAGGCCGAGTAAGGTGAGGCTCAGTATTGAGTAAGGTGATATATGGGATCAGGTTGGGCTGACCCCCCACTTCCCTAGAAATGTCTTGAGCCCCTTCTAGACTTCCTACTCTTTCATCTGATCTATACATTTAACAATTTTAAAACTTTCTAATTAAAAATTTTATGACAGAGAGGACTTGCTCTCTTCTCCTGTTTTTTTTTTTTATTTATTATTACAGTCAAACCTCGTTAACATGAACACGCTTAACGTGAATTACTTTTAACATGAATTATTTTTATAGTCTCCTATAAAAACGAGTACAAAGATTTGATAGTGATAACATGAATTATTGTTAACATGAACAAAATTTTGATTCCCCTTGAGGTTCATGTTAACGAGGTTCGACTGTATTATTTATTTATTATTTTTATTATTAGATTAGATGTGAATCAGCCCACCAAAAAAAAAAAAAAAAAAAGTAAATAAATAAAATAAAATAAAATAAAAACCCTTGCTGACTTTGTCAGCTGGTGATATTATTAACACATACTTTGTTCACGGGCATCTCATATAAGTGAAATTGAAATAGTCATTTAAGTTCACTGTTAAGATTAAAATCTGGGATTATTTCTTGATCAATTACTAATTTCAGTATTATTTTTCTCTTTCTTCACATAATAATTGTGACCATTTCAAATGTATTAGTCAGCGTGGGAACATCTTATGCATATTAATAAGCCTGGATAGTTTCCGAAACAAAAATTTCACAACAGCGTTTTGCAACAGGACGAGAAAAAAAGTACGCAAAAGAGAAAAAAGGAAGATGGGAACGCAACAATCCTCTCAAAAAATATTTGATCAATAATACAAAAGATTTTCTTTTTGATGATAAATTCCATAATTAAATGCATTACAAATAGTTGTGTTTGGACCGAGTAGTTCTCTTACTCCTAAAGCTGCGATCACACTAGGTACATCCTCATAAACAGATTTTTCAAGAGGAAAACTGTCGAAAACGCACCATGGGATAGTTTATCTCCCGTAACTTCGTTTATGACGAACATGTCACTGTTTGCCGAGTACACAGAACCGAAAACAGCAGATATCAACTTGATTTCCAACAATTGGAGCGCTCGTAAAATAATTGTTATAAATTCTCGAACTTTGCATGCAGTACCTTTAAAATTCTTAGAAGCGATTACTTGCCAAATGTTTTATGTGTTTTTGATACATTTACGTATTCAGTTCAGTCTTGAAAATAATCCTACTTGTAGCCAGGGCCGCAGAGAGAGACCTTTAGTAATTCGATTGCGCTGATGTGATATTATAAAACCTGCGTATTACAATTTTATGAATATACGGACATTTGTGTATGTTGACTGGAGACCTCAGGATGCATTGAAGTGCTGAATTTTTAGTACCATTATTTCCGAAAAGAAATCTTTGCAGAATTATTCAATTAAATAAGACGGGGATTACTATTTAAAAATAGTGGTTCCGAAAAATAAGCACCTCTACGCACTCTGGACCTGTGTCCGACCGAAATCATTCCCAATCGTCAAAAAATAAAATAAAAATAAAAATAAAAATAAAGGATGCTGAGGGCAATGGCTAGGCGATGGTGACGTCACCTTCGCCTATAGCATGCATTAAAAAAAAAAAAAAAAAAAAAAAAAAAATTGGTATAACAATGGATCCTGAATACGAAATAATGCAATTTTTGAATGCGGTTTTTGGAATATTGGACAGAAACGTTTAACGATTGAGAATAAAACAAAAACTGAAAATTGATTTTTTTTTTCCAAGTTTTTTTTTCCAAGTTTTTTTCCAAGATCAGGATGAAAAAAAAAAAAAAAATCTCGCATAGATAGAAATGTCATCATCACCTGATAGTCGCTCTCCCTGCACACTCTGCATGCGAGCCTGGTCTTCCAGAGAAAGTGAAAGTTGCAGCCGTCGCAGGTACCGTCCGAGCAGGCAGAAGGGGGCACGATCATGCCGCTCCCCTCGAGATTGCTGTCGCATCGCAGGGTGATCGTCGAGCTGCGACCGTTGATGCAGGCCTGCGTCTTCCTGTTGGTTAAAAACAGATGACATTCACATTAACTCTGTTGTACATCCAAAACTCATTAAACATTGGAAAGCGAACAATGAAAAATTTAACTCCTTAAATACATTTTAAAAGAAAACAACAACAACAATCAGTTTCAAAGGGGTGTCCATTAGGTAAGGAGTTTGGAAACTAAATTGTGGAACAGTTTATCCAATGGTCAAAATTTTACAATAAAAATTCTTCATTTCTAATTTTTTGACAACATTCTAAAAACAACAAAATTGTAAAAATGACACAATTTTAATAAAACAAGCAACTTAGTTTCGTTAAATATGTCCATTTTAAATTCAAATGCTAATTTAATTTTTTCTAATTCAACAATCACTATAACAGAGTCCTTGTTGGACTGCGCGCAGGTAAAAACAGCCCCACCCCAACAAATAATAATAATAATAATAATAATAATAATAATAATAAAAAGGAGGGGGGAGGGATCAGTGTAAGTGTTTTATTAATTATTTCCCGTTCATTTCACACAAAAGCACTTAAATTTACTACATTTCGATTAAAGCATTGACCTTGTAAAACTACTTTCATGGCAGTGACAACGGAGACAGAGTAAAGATACTTCTGACATCCTCTATGGTGTTTTACTTTTAATAATAAACTCGAGATGGCAGCACCACAGGAATAATTCTCTCCAGTCACACTGCCACCTATCGTTTAGATGTTCTTGTTTCACTGCAGTACCCATAAAATGTAGTCGTAGTTCTGTTATGTGTAATGGGATGTACTACCTACTTGTGTTGCGATGTGCGTTAAATTTGGAAAAAGTAATTTATTCGTCCATCACAATTTTGTCATGTTATGTTTACTTAATTAATTAATCTTCAAAACAGATTACCCTTAAACACGTGAAAAGAGTCAATAAATGCAATGCATGCAGTTAATTGAAAACATTTAAATTCTATAGTTTTAAACTCTTTTCTTTTACAAAGTTTCGTTACTGTAATTTTTACAATATTTAGAAACGTGGTGAAAAATTATAAACTAAGAAGACGGATTTTCGCAAGACCGCCAATATTCTAATAACAGAATTATGGACAAGATTATTATTATTACTATTTATTTATTTGTTATATTTTTCAGTCTTAGACTCCCTTTAAAGACTTAATCCCCCTTTCGCACCCCATTTAGCCATTTGTTGAAAATGCTGTTCATTTTACATCTATTTATACATGATGCGAACAGAGGTATTAAAATTAAATCTCAGCCGTTGTACAAAAAATAAATAAATAAATAAATAAATAAATAAAATCTTTACTCACTCAGATGACGTGTAGAAAAAATGAATATCTTGTCCTTCGGAGCCTATCAAAGAAGAAAGCAAAAGAATGGTGTCAAAAGTGGTTAAATTTAAAAACGAAAAAAGATTTGTTTAACAATTCCAATAAACTAAAATATTATATACAATTGTATAAGCATAATACAAAATACAAAATATTATAATAAAAAGATTTTACAAGAAAATTTTATGTTCACCCATGAAAGGGGTCAGTTTCATAATTTTGTGAGGGCTTAGTTCTCTATTCTAATCAACGATGTACCAAATTTATATGGGGAAATAAAAGTGGCTCGACTCTTTGGGACCTGAACGCGAATGTCTGAAAATTTCAGGCATGTGGAGGTACGAATATTTAATTAAAATATACTACTACAGTCGAACTTAGTTATAGCGAGTTCGTTTTTAAGAGCAAAAAAAGGGAAATGGTTAGTCTAATATGAAAATGTGAAAACTCTTTTCTATAGAGCCAGCAAAAAGTTTGAAAACACACAAAAAACTGCCAATTTTTTTCATTTTCTCTCAGCGAATTGTGATTTTTCCTAGGAGCTCTATCTATATTATAAAGCACAAATGTGTCCGTTAGTGACACTGACGTCATGGCATGCGTTACCATAGATTCGTCGTCGCTGCCCTATACATTATATATCACATTTATATCATTTATACGTCCTATATATCCTATCTTATCAAAAACAACTCGTTGTAAATGATCCCGCCAAGCCACAAACCTAAAACGTCAGTCACAAAAAGAAGTGATATCACATAAAAAGAAGCGATATAGAAGTGCATACTCCGAGTCCCGTGTAAAAATCTATCACCACTCATAATGTTTCCAAAGGACTCGGAGTGAGGTACAGTATGTGAAAACTGCTTGGCGACCTGCAGGCTTTTATAATATATGTAGTATATCAATTTTGAAAATCGAAAAATAAATTTTATATTTTTGTTATACCACTTTTATAAATATTTTTGTATGCGAAAGAACTGACAGAACGGATTTTCCCCCAGAAGGCCATTCCCTTATGCTAGAATCACTGCAATATATCTCAATTTAGATATATTGCAGTGATTCTAGCAAACCTTATTACGTTTATTATAAGGTTTATATATATATATATATATTACAAACTCAAAATCTTTATACGCTTACTTAAAAAATCCTCTTCGTAAGAGTGGTGTTTTTAGTTTAAATATTGGTAAACAAAATCAACAAATTGATTTTTCAAGCTCATAAATAAGAAAGGACATGCAAACACAGAAGCTTCAACTTTTACAATTTTATGGGAGCAAAATAAATAAATAAATAAATAAATAAAAGAAAAGAAAAGAAAAATAATATAGCCATATGTAATTGCAGGAAACGCAAACATTATAAAAGCCTGCAGGGCGCCAAGCAGTTTTCACATACTGTACCTCACTCCGAGTCCTTTGGAAACATTATGAGTGGTGATAGATTTTTACACGGGACTCGGAGTATGCACTTCTATATCGCTTCTTTTTATGTGACATCACTTCTTTTTGTGACTGACGTTTTAGGTTTGTGGCTTGGCGGGATCATTTACAGCGAGTTGTTTTTGATGAGATATCACTCCTTTTTGTAAGGTATTTAATTTCAATTATACGGATTCCATTTTTATTCAGAAAAGAAAAGATGAAAGGGGCAAAAAAAATAATAGTGATGCTATAAACAGAATTATACATCAGAATTATACAATTTATTGAGTGACTTATTCCAATGTACATGTCGCTACCATAACAACGGGGAAACTTTTATATTAATTTCCTTACATTGTATTCATCAGATTATTTATGACATATTTATTTTCCTTTTTCTTTTGTTTATATCACTCTTCCGTTTATATACAATCAAAAACAAAAAATTAGACAATTTTACAGTAGTTTACAAATTAATTAAAATACTACAGTTTCAGAAAAATGTGGAAAAATAAGAAGCACTTTTTTTCGGTCAACTACAATAAGTTTATGGAGCATACTTTACCGAGAATAATCAACATTTTTTTTCTACGAACCTATTTCTATTAGTATAAAAATTTACAGGGATTTTTATACTAACATATTAAATTACTGAGCATCTTAGAAGTTTTTTATTTGTATAAGTTTTTTAACTCAACGTTTCGAGAATTTGAAAAATATAAAATTCGCAACGTTTGCAAAAGTATAAAAACTATTAAAGTGATTTCTGTTCATATAGTCTGTTCATTCCAATTCGGTGATCCTAAAATATAGGTCCCCAATCTCCGGCAGTCCATGAATTAATTAGGACATGTGTATGCAACTGTTAAAATGTTCTCAAAGTTGACAATAGAGGCAATAAGTATAGCTCGGCAAATATGAATCACGGCATTGCTTCATCATGGCTTTGTTTCGTGAGGTGTTCGTTCTCCGAACATAAAAATCTCATGCGAAAGTGTTCGTTAACCGATTTGTTCGTAAACCGAACAGTTCGTTACCGATCACCTATTGTATACGAAATTTAGCATTTTAAGTTCGTCATAGCCGGAGATTCGATGAACGGCAAATATTTAAACGCAAAACTTGTAATCTTGGGGTAGCAACATTTTTACATTCTATTACTCAGCGAATGAACGTAAAGTTGGAATTTTGTAATCGCTATTTCAATCAATTCCTGATACGCTAGAATTATATATTTATAAATAAACACAGTTTTTTTAATTGATGAAAATACTATATTTTAATAGATTTAGAGCTTAACATCGACGAGATTTCAGACGGACAAAATGAACTCATATTAAATTTTAAAGCAAGATAAGGAAACCTTACAGAGATTGAAACAGTGTAAAATCATTAAAATACATTTCACTCAGTAAATATACATCGGTTGTAATGTAATCAAGATCTTCTAAGAGACTCTGTAAACGAAACGTATATGCTTCAATGCCGCTTTACAATAGAGAGGATGTAGTAACATATTTGAATATCTTGTGTATATATAGCCAATTTGACAAAAGTTATGCAATTTACTATTGTTTTTCCTCTGTGTTAAGTACAGGAATCATGTACTTCAAAGTAAAAAATCGCTAATTACACAACTTTTTAGTCTTATTAAAAAATCTTTTGAGTTACCCTGTAAACAAACAGTAAATTCTACAATTCTGTTTTACAATAGGAAGCTAACTTAGGTCGTTCGTAGTAACATATTTTAACATCATGCGCATACGTTCTTTTTGAAAAGCGTTAGACCATTTAATTTTTTTTTTATGCTTCATCTTAAGTATAGGAATAAATCACTTTAAAGTGGTGGTATACATAAAAAACTAATTAATATTTTTACACGAAATATTAAACATTTGAACTACTCATAAAAACAATTCAAATGCTGCAAACCGCGTAAAAGTCGGATAATTACACAACTCTTTAGCCCTATATCAAAAGATCTTTTTATGAGACCCTGTAAACGAACCTTAAATGTTACGATTTTTTATAATAGGAAGCTTACTTGGGTCGAGTGTAATAACATATCTTAATATCATGTGTATACGACCATTCCTAAAAGAGGGGTCATTTATTATTTTTTTGCTCTATGTTAAGTATAGGAATCAATAACTTTAAACTGATATAAATCAAAAACTAATTAATATTTTTACATGAAAATTACAAAGGTTTGAACAACTTATAAAAACGATTCAAATAACGTAAACCGCGTAAAAATCCGATAGTTACACATTGCTGTAGCCCTGTCAACAGTTTTTTGCTCTATGTTAAGTATAGGAATCAATAACTTTAAACTGATATAAATCAAAAACTAATTAATATTTTTACGTGAAACTTACAAAGGTCCGAACTACTCATAAAAACGATTCAAATAACATAAACCGCGTAAAAATCCGATAATTACACATTGATGTAGCCCTGTCAACAGTTTTTGGTCTGAACAAGATTTAAAAAGTGCAAAAAACAGCACTTTTAAAATCGCATTTACTGAAAACCTATTAGTCGGATTTTGCTTTACCTTTGAATTCTTAGTCCCTTGGCACGCCCCATTCCATAGAATCAAGAATTTTGTTTCTATCATAAATAGAACGGGGGATATAGATGTGTCAAAAAACCGTTTTGTCCCGTCCGCAAAATATAAACTAGACAGAGTGCTAAAATTTTTTTGTAAAATCGTTTGGCATCCATTGGCGGAAATTCCTTTCATTTTCGGTTCAATGCATTGCTGTTTCTTATGCTTGGCGAGAAACTCTGTCGAGTTTCTATGATTTACAACTTATATACGTTATATGTATCATATATAACATCATAATTATATATATCATATATATATATTATATATATATATATATATATATATATATATATATATATATATATATATATATATATATATATATATATATATATGTGTGTGTGTGTGTGTGTGTGTGTGTGTAATGTTTACGCCTTATACATTAGAGGTGTACACCGGACAAAATTTCCAGGCCCGCCCCAGTCCGGATCGTACAAAAACTTTGTTGGCTTTGCTTGCCTCGGTATGAAACCTAAAAATTTCACCCGAACCCGGTGCGGCCCGTTATGAAATCTAAAAATTCGACTCGAGTCCGACCCGACTGCAACATTTCCCTGAAATTAAAATTATTCAAAAAGCACACTTATAATTATGCATTACGTTTTATTCTCACATTATAGGTCCGCAATGCGTGGAACACGGAATGAGAACAATATTAATGACGACTTAGACAATTACGTACATAAACATTCATTAAAAAAAAATAATTTGGCTATACATATTGGTTGCTTGGCGATTTATCCTCGGGGGCCGCTATAAAACAAACACATATCGATTTCGAAGACTGGAGTTAGAATAGTTCGAGTTTTATTTCAAAACCAAATTAAAACAGGAACAAAAAAAAGAGAGAGAGAGAGAGAGGGGGGGGGGGGTGCGTTAAAAGTGTCCACTCACCTTGTGCGAATTCTTCGGCGACTTCGATGCCGTGGAGCTTGTGCTTCGTCGTGATACCGATCAGGGTGTCACCCAGGCTGCGAGAAAAGAGGTCATTCCTTTTATTAATTATACACATACTGACTAATACAACTTAACAGTCATTTTAAAAAATAAATTAAACCGATTCCACGTGATTATTACTTTAACTACTCTCTGATAGTTTTGCAAAAAGATTAAAATTAATTTTCTGATATATTCCTGGAATCATTTTCATTAAAGAATTTAACATGTTTTCTTTATGATATTGAATAGCCTTTTTTCTTTTTTTCGATAAAGGCAAAGGAAATTTCAAAAAATGCTTGCAAAGTGAGCATTTTGAACCGAATTTCCAGACGCAACAGTTTGAGGAAGATTGTCCTATGTTAAAAATAAATCCGTCAATTCACGGTAAAACTACTGGCAGTAAAGTTGCCGGACTTTTTCCGTTCCGTTAGTACATTTTCCGTTTTGAAAAATAAAGGAAGGGAAAACTCCGTTTGAAGAATCGGTAAGTTTCCGTTATAAATAAACTCGGTTTTAAAAAATGTCATCTCTATTTGTGCTGCCATCTATTGATTACTACGGGAGTATTTAATATGATGGAAGAACATTTTCTGCCAGACCTGAGGATTGAACTGGGGACGTTAGTGGCTTGAGCCGAGTGCTTTACCGTAAGACCAGCGGATAAAGCACTCGCTAGAGTAACTTTGCTAGAGTAAGAGTAGGAAACGATTATACGGGATGTCTTCAAATCGCAGCTTGGGACTTAAACAATTTGGGGTTTAGAAAACTGGTAATTTGCAAGTTAATTGCGGGGGTATTTCGTAATGAGATGATGGTTGAAAACTATAGTATTAATAGAGGATAAAAACATGAATTATATATATTCTTAATTTGATTGTTAGATGTAAAATAATATAAATATTATATTTTGAATAAATTCGATAATTTTTTTTTTTTTTTTTTTTTTTTTTTTTTTTTTTTTTGCGAAAATCGATTTTTAATCAACTATTATGTATTTTTTAAATGTGTTCGTTTAGAATATATTTTTAGTGTGAGTGTTTTTTATAACTTTAAAAAATAAATTGCGAATAATTTTAAAGGAATGAGCTTAATTCGAAAGCATTATTTTGTTTGTTGCTTTTTTAAATAGAATCGATTTTTTTTTTCACTTAATTTAGCTATTATATATATATATATTAATCTGTTTGTTTAGAATATATTTTAAGTGCGAATACTTCTTAATAACTTTAAAAAATGAATTGCAAATAATATTAAAAGAATGGAAAGAATTAATTTTTGCTTTTTTAAATTCGAAAGCACTATTTTCTTGTTGTTGTTTTAAATAAACTTGAAATTTTAATTTATGGAATTTTTAGTTGTTTTTTTTTTGTGCAGCAACATGTCAGTTTTTGAAACATTGAAAATAAACTTGCAGCAGATAACGGAATATCTCCGTTGGCTGCTTTCTTATATGAGGAAATTTCCTGCTTTTAACTGAAAATGCCCTTTTGTCATGAAAAGGGACTTTTTCTGTGAAATTCAGGAAAAAAATACCCGTGAATTTCAGATTATTTTTAACAGTATACTGTTAAAAAGAATTCCGTCAATTTACGGAAAAAGGACTGGCAGCAGAGTTGCCTTAATTTTTCTGTTTTTTGAGGAATGTTCCGTCTTTGTAGTCCATAAATGGCGCGATACAGACGCGAAGGAGTTTAAGCGCATGTGTGGCGATCAAAAATGCTGCAGTCCCATTGGATGATAGATTTTTACATTAATAATTCCGTATTTGAAACACTGTAATCTTAAAAGTCTAAAAAAGTGTACAATTTAGGGATACAGTTTATGCACTTTTTGTGCACAATTCAGTTTGTAGTTTTTATGCATAAGTAGAGGTGCCAAATACGCTCGGATTTTGTGCACTTTTTTTGCAAATTTTTTCTAGCTGGGTAGCAAAGCAACAGATATACGGGAGAGATTCCATTTTTCTAACAAAACGGAAACCTTCTGATCAAAATTCACGGAAGACAACCTGTCAATAAACGAAATTTTTTAACAGTGTAAGACAGGCTTTTATAACACAAGATAATACGTTTATCGAAAAATGAAGAACGCTATTTCCATTTAAAAACGTTTCAATAGTCATGCCTGTTATTTTAATACTTTTACGCATAAAAAAAAAAATCCGCGAATAAGTCAAGAAATTTCGAGAACTGCCTAAAAAAATTTGACAAGCTCTCTTTAAAATGCAGTCTTCGTTTTATTTTATTTTTATATGAAAGTTGCCGTATAGTGAGTGCTTTGGCACAATCGATTGCTTTTTGAACTTTTGTGTTTACTGTCAAACGGAAAAATGTTTTGACGTGTCTCTGTAAAATATATACACAAAGTTACATTAGGATGACGCATATTTAATTACAATATATTTGCAAAACATTTATCTTCAAATGATAATCCACGTTGTTTTTGAAATGATCCACAGTATAGCAAGTTCGTTTACAAGCTTTTAAACACGCATTTATTAATTGCGTTTTATCCATACGAAAACACATTAAAGGGGGGGAGGGATGAGAGTTCGAAGAAATAGCTATATATAATGTTAGTTGAGCTTACCTTACAGACTGTGTCACGAGAGGCACACTTCCGGCACCGTTCTGCGACGGTACGATGGTGGCACGACACACGAAGGAGTTGACCATTTCTTCAGTTTGGGGATCCAAGGACTAGAAATAAATTTGAAGAATAAAGTGAGTTTGAAAATAAAAATAGAGGAAAATTACACAAGTAATTCATCGAAAAATAAATATGAAGTCTTCAATTTAAAAAAGATGATTGCTTGGATGTGATCTCGAAAATTTATTTTTCAATATTACAGCACTCTAAAAATCCAGGTAAGCAGCGAGGTTCGCAAGAAGAGTAGATCAGGAATGAATGAAAAATACTTTAATTGTCCAGGTTCACAAGTACAAAAATATTACATGGTTCAGAACATAGGCGTAAAGTCGTATGGGCTAATTTCTAAAATGGACTTTTTTTCCCTTTATAATATAAAAAAAAGTTTTTTTTTTTACTTTCTAGTATTTTGAACTTTTAAATGTTCCATTTTTTCCTACTTTTCTTTTGTTATAGGGATAACGGACATTAGGAAAACTTTTTTCACTTTATGTTCTATTTTTTAAAATTAGAATAAAATACTGAACATTTGAACTTTTTATATAAAATATGAAAATAGAAAAACTTTTATTGCGACAACTTTTGTTGCGATTTTATTATAAACGATTCGCGAAAATCATTTTATAAACGGATCTGTACTTTCGAATTTAATGTTTTATTTAACTTATTATTTATCAGTATACGATTCTGTTTAATTTCTTTAAAATGGAGTTTAAAAAAAGTAACATTAAATTGGTAATCGATCTTTTTTACACTCACATACACATATTTGTGTACAAAAGAGTTGAGCCCCACCAATAATTTTCAAAACTGTACGCCTATGGTTCAGAACGAAATATTACAAGGTACACAAGTTCCAGGGTTATGGTGGCATTGTCGCCCCGGGATAATCACATGCGTTTAATACTACAGTCAAGCGGTTAGAGATGGAATAATCAAAATCCTACGCCCCCAATTCTTCATTTTCTTCGTTGGAGTTGCATAATGAATGGCGGGATCATATGAATCATAAGATATCCATTAGATATTAACATAGGGAAATTTTTGAATTTATAGCATAAAATAGATAAGTTAGAAAGACTGAAAGCATGCCAATTAGTACGTTACTAAAAATTTTGACAACCCTCTGACCCCCTTCGTCGATCATCAAAATGACGAAGGAGCAGCTACCGTTAACTTATTATATGATTCCAAAATGAACAAATGCACAACTGACAAATTATAAAGAAGTCTAAAAGAGGAGAAAGTACGAGCTTTTAGAGCTTTTAATGTTATTTTTTTATTATTTTTAGATGAAAATGTGGTTCATTTTGCGTGATGACTAAATATTAGAATTTGTGTAAGAGCGTTTAACGATAGAAAAAGCTTAGCTATTTATTTTTCATTTATTTAGAATGGGAAAGCATAGAGTTTAAGTAAAATTTAAAATAAATTACTCAATTTATGAATTATAAAAAAAGGGAGATTTTTAATAAAGGAAAAGGGGATAATTTAATATCATATGCGATTTCACATCATTGGCGGATTAGGAACCATACTCACGTGGTAGGTAACGTTGTTCTTGCATTCTGCGACGGGCTTTCCTGCTTGTCCACACAACGAAATGTTGAAGACGTGGAAGTACTGAGTGCCGCTCGCTGTGAACAGAGGACTGCCACGGACTTCGGTGTAACTGAAAAACAAAAAAGAGATAAAATTGCCTTAAAATTCGATACACTGGTTTTTTTTTTTTTTACTAAACATAAATCAGCAGAAAATTTTCATGAAACACAACATTTATGACATTATTAAATTGTGTATGGATATAGAAAGAAAGATCCAAAGAAATCCAGGTCATCCATGTTTCAGAGAAAGAACTGATCTCTCGCACCACAGCACTCCATACAGGATGCCTCCAAAATAGAGTCACAGACTGTGAGGGGAGAGACAATACGCTACAACGAAGAAGTTTTGTTTGGGAAATGAGGGTCATAATCTATTTATTTGCAATCCGAACCGGGACTTTTGTTCAGAACTTTAAAAACGATGAAGGTAACACGTAATTTTGTTAACACGTAAAAATACAAAATGTAACGATGCAGCATTATTTAACTTACAGAAATTGTGGCTCGAGTGACTCCGTGGTTAAAAACAAATATGGAAATAAACATCCAAGTAAAAATAAAAAATAGCGTGCGTCATTTGAAAAAAGTACGTGAAAAATTAAATAACGGCGTTTTAAATAATAACTTCATCGAACGTGCAATTGTAGAATATTCTTATTTGTTTTGATACTGAAACATGTCAAGAGTCTAATAAAATTTATTTTACTGCTTTTAATGTTTTTGTTTTACGTTTTTTAGCAAAAGAAGTATAGCATAACAAGGTGTTATAATTTGTTAGATTTTTATATTTTTAATAATTAAGTTAAATGAGTAATGAATAATTTCGTAAAGTAATGAATAATTTCGTTAATAATAATTAACGAAATTTTACTAACTTTGCGTAAAATGTGACGCTATCCGATTGTAACAGTGTTCAACTAAACAAAAATATAACAATAGTATAATGTTAATTTCAAGAAATAATGAACCCTTTTTAGCAAACTACTCACTCTGGCAGGGTGGAGAGGTCGAAGAAGGTGCCGTCCAACAGGTAGATTCGGCAGTCTGTGTAGCAAGTCTGACCGTCCTCAGACCTCAGGCCGGGTCCGCATGACTTGCACGACTCGGGGCCTTGGGGCGCGCTCTTCCACAGGTAGGTGTTGTAGGGGCACGGGTAGCATTCCAGGCTCTCGGAATCCTTCAGGTAGTGTCCGGGAGGACAAGGGATGCAGCGATACAACATGCTGCAGAGGTCGAAAAAACAAAATAATAAGTGTAAGTAAAACTATGCATTGGATGAATCCAAACATAATGTGGGCCTATTTTTCATTCAAAAAATTTTTTATTTAGGAAAATCTAATATAAAATTCCCAGATCAATCATTTTAACAAGTTCGGTAGGAAATAGATATAATGTAGGGGAAACTGTCTCAAAATGACATACTTAGGTAAAATGACATACCTTACGTTTCTTAATAGTGTCGCTCGAGGCCAGCACTTAACGAGCAGCAGTTACGTTGTGGAATCGATCGGCAACGATAAGCATTTAATGGCGAAGGTTTCAAGTTTGTATTTTTCATTGATTTCATTATTTTTTAAACCTTCGTCAGAAATTTTTAGGACAATTTTTTGGTGCTAATTCACGTCAGTTTCACTTCAGTGATTACATATCTGAAGTATAAAGATGAATACTTAGATAATTTTCTGTGTAAGCGAAAATTTATAGATGCATGTATTCTCGAATATTGTTTCTTTATATACAATATGCTGATTGTAGGTAAAATGACAGGTCGCCAGACATATTTCCTTATCATGTTTTCTGTGCTTCAGTTGCGACAGAAAGCCCACTGGAAAATAAAGAAAGCAACGACAACAACAAAAGTTCTACAGATCCTATCTAGGCCTAATCCGTCAATTTTCACAGTTTCAATGTCCCCTCCTCCAATTCCAGCGCCGACTACGCCTGTTTCCGATACTGCAAAGACGTGTGTATCTTTTCAAGTGTCAGAATCTTCAAGTTTATCATCTTCATATCAGGAAACTTGATGTATCTCCAATTCCTTTTGCACCTCATGTTAGTCCATCCTTTAAAAAGAGGAAGCATGAAGGTGCAAAACTTTTCACTAGCAGTCCTAATATTGCCGAAGCGAAGGCAAAAGCTGCTGAGAAACATAATTCACACACAAGACGTGCAGTTCTACAGGTTATGAAGAAAATTTGCTTTGTTACATCCAATGATGACGACAAAGACATGGATATTTCTGCCGATGATCATGGTGAAGCCTGTTTTTGTTGCAATAAGTTATTTCAGTCACTCAAAACCGAAAGGAAGTGTATAAAATTTGTTAAGTGTTCAAATAGTGAATGTGCCGATGTTTCTTGGCGTGCAAACAAAAATTATTTGTGATGTATACAAGTAAAATGAATAGCAATTTATGGGAAGTGTCGTTTTAGGACAGCACTGCAGAAGAAATGACATAGTGCATTATGGTGCACCATTGTATGTAATAAATATGTAATAATTATGTAATAATAAATATGTAATAATAAATTATAATAATTTACTAACCATGCTATATAAATCGTTATTATGACGTTGTGACTTTATTTCTTACGTTTTTAAAGGCACCATTGCATTTTGTATACTTCGCAAAGTTAGTTTGTAAAAAATAAAAGTCATGAGAAAAATTTGTATGAATAAAAGCATCTTATTCATACACGTATGTCATTTTAGAACAATTTCCCCAATCTAAAATAAAAAAGAAAAGGGAGGGGGGGGGGCAAGATTTGAGGCCCATGTCTCCGAACATACAGTAAAATGCTTTGCACGGTTGCACTATAAATACAGTTGTTTAGTTTGGGGATAGAAAATTACTATTCCACAGAACAGAATCCGACATTGCAACTGCTTAAGCCTCCAATTGTCTTCGCCGCATCTCTTTGATGAATAACAGATCCAAGATATTTAAATTCCCCAACAGTTTTTATTTTTATATCAGCCATTAAACTATCGGCTTTCAACCTTATACCTTCTTTTTAGAGGTCGGAAATTTCTTATTTTCTTAATGTCTTTGAAAATTCATATAAATTCAAATTATTATTTTTATTTAATTGAAAAAAAAATTCTGAATGTTTTTACATACAGAGATATAAAATATAACGTTGTGTGGCTAAGATATCGAATGAAAATCGATCTTTCATTTTTAATATGCGAATAATTCAAAAACTGTTGTACGAATTCCGAAATTTTTTTATTGAAAATAGGAGAAATTTTACTATGTTGAGCTAAATGATTGAATTTGGATTGTTTTCATGAGTGGTTCAAAATCGCCGACGAACTTGGAAAAATCGAGGAAATACGCGAATTTTTCCATTCAATATAAAATAACCAAAAACCTAATAAAAAATCGAAAAACTGAGATGGAGGTGCATTCGGATCTGTCTTCGTCGAGTCGGGACCGAATGAATTGGCAGACTTCTACGTGCGATAGATTTCCCTGCCCATTGCGTGCACACACACACAAGAACCTACCCCTGTGCTTCTGTCCCCTGCGGACATCGCTGGCAGTCCGAGGCGCCTCCGGACACGGTGTTGAGAACCTCTATGTCGTAGATCTTGGCCGTGTCGCTCTGGACGGAGTGCGGTGACGTCACGTTCTCGCCGATACCCACTTTCTGAAATACCCAGTTGAAAGTGTACACGTCGTCCACCGTGATGTCATAGCTGCAAATAAAATTAAAAAAACACCAAAAATTATTAATAAAAGTGACTCTGTAGTGGACTATCAACTATTTTATAAAGGTATTCTAGTTTATTTTTATTTATTTTTTAATTCTGTCTGTATAGTTCGTACAGCCCTGTATATGATGTATAGAATTTACACAGACCACCCAATTCACTCAAAATTAGATCAGTTTTAAAATGCATAGTGCAGCTGAAAATCTACTTCCAGCAATGATCGATGATATTCACTCATATAATCTTTTATGCGTCTTTGTAAATAAAGGATACATGCTATGCATTCCACGATCTACAGAAACAAGTTGTAGTGCACCTTTTTAATATCATTATATTTGACGTACCATAACAATATTAAAATACACCATAAACGATTTTTTCCCATAGACCCTAATGTAATGGAATTCTTCTGTGCGTCTCTGTAAATGCTACTTATTTTATATTCCTGAGAAAACATGTTGTATAGTTCACTTCAGTGGTTCATATCAATCTCATTATGTTTGAAATATCGTAACATGCATAAAATGCTCCACAAACGATATTTCCCCGTAAATTTTAATGGAACTGAATTTTTTTGTCCGTCTCTGTAAACAAACCCTAAATGCTACACACTTCATTTTCAATACAGAACAATCTATAGTAAACATCAATAACATATACGAGTAAAATATTACATGGCAATCCGAGTCTATTGACGCAAGTTAGAGCACGTACAGTTGGACAAACGAATTCCAAAATACTTTTCAACTATGTTGGAAAGTGTTTAAAAAAAGCACACTTTTATAAACACTTTTCAACTATAAACATTCAGTGTTTATTTTTTAAATTACACTTCATTTCATGACCGCAATTCACTTTGATCCAAAGCCTGTTCGTTACAATATGGGAATTGGGCGTGGGGCATAATGACTGACACTTAGTAGAAAGCGCAAACTAGTGAATTTATTTAAAAATTATAATTTTTGCTCTGTTTTTATTTATTATTATTATTATTTTAATATAACAGGGAAGGAAAGAAACACTATTTAAACTATCTATTTAGGATTTCTAAATTATTTTCTGAACGTATAATCATAAATTAGTTAGTATTAGTCTATTGACTAATAACTAATTTCTGAAATTATTTATTGTCATCGGAAGCACACGATTTTTACAATTCTATCCTATCAGTAAGTGGATGGAAAATTGTTTACAAAATTCCATCTTTACATAAACTAAGTTAAAAGCGTGTCAATAAACACGAACTATTTCATTCAAAGTAACGCTTTGTGTTTAATTAATTATGGAAGATCATCGATTACAATCGGCTGAAAATGAGTGACAGTAGACTGACAGTTTTAGGACATAAAATTCGCCGCTTATCGACCGCGGCAATCGATGGCGTATTCAACGGGAACCGTACCTGAAATGTTGCTTGGGAGTTTTGCCAACCCAGCTCTGGATTTCTTGGACGGGCCTTCGGGTGGAACCCTGAAAGACAGAAAAAAAAAAGAAAAAAAGCAATGAATCATTCAACAGAAAATTTATATTCACAGAATTATTTAATTCTACTTTGATTTGCTCACGCCTATTGCAATCACAAGTGGATTTATAATGAATTTGGAGCAAAAGAGGTTGTTCACCAATATATTTATTGAATGCAAACATATATTTTCAACCATTTTTAGTCACCTAAAATTCGTTCGTAATTATATAAATACTTAGCACTTATAGTCGTCGTCTGGTCCGTCCGTCCGTCCGCATACAACGCCGCAAAAACGACCCAACCGAATGGTTTGAAATTTAATATCTAGAGAATCGTTGCAGAATTTTATCGCGTCATTTCAAATTTTATGAAAATCGAATTCAAAACTTAAAAAGTTATTAATGAAAGTTTTCTTTATTCTGTTAAATCCTATCCTACGTAATCTATATAGTAAAAACGCAAATCATGCGACTGAGGAAAACCAATACGGGCTAACCACTTCTTTTTTCATACCCCACGTGGCCATTTTAATTCACAATTATTTTATTGGCAATAAAATGGCATAAAAGTGACATTTTTAGAAAGATCGTTGAAAAAAATAGTTTTACTTGAGAGAGGAGTTACATTAAAAAAAATGTATAGATTC
This sequence comes from Maratus michaelseni, assembly GCA_963931845.1. Lineage (NCBI taxonomy): Eukaryota > Metazoa > Arthropoda > Arachnida > Araneae > Salticidae > Maratus > Maratus michaelseni. Next base: position 468,128,338 of record OZ007587.1, read on the forward strand.
TGAGATAACTTCAGTGGAAATGAGGTTAACAGCCGAATATCTCAATCCATTGCAGTCAATAAACACAGGAGATTCGTTCAATAGGAGTCATAAAAATATTAAACCATGGAGGTGAATTTTACAGTGCTGTCTGGTGTAACATGTAATGGTCGCTTTTGTAAACGTGGCCTACGTAATAAGAAAAATAAAAGACATGTACTTCATTTCGCTCTTAGCAGACGACATACTTCATTTCACTGAAATAATGAGAATGATTTTTTTTTTTACGTTGTGAAACTTTTCCAACTTGCTATTTTTATTTTCGATACACTGTAAAAAAAAATGGCAAATAGCTCATAAATATACAATAGCGTGTTCCGAGTGACCCACGATTCTGGAAAGCGCATGTTTATCTTTAAAAGCGCAGAGACCAATATATATTCGAAATTTAAAGAAGCATTTACAAAAAATTGAAAAATAATCTTAACTTTTTTATGCAATTGTTTTTTGGTGATTTTGCATCGTGATAAAAGTTTTATGTACAAACATGTATGATTACAACACATATAACATGTACAAACATGTATGAAAAATATATAAAACATGCAATAAAACAGTTAAAATGCAATTGATGTCTATTGTGGTTGGAATTATCCTCCCTTCCCTCCTCCCTCTAATGACACCTTCTGTTTTGCATTTACTTTAAATAGGCATCTATGACAAATCTGTTATTAAATATACTTTTAAAATTTATTTCAAATACATTATAAAAAAGTTTTTCTTTTCATAGAAAAATGATGCATGAATGATGTAAGTATCCATGTTACAACGTGGGTGTTGTACTTTGGTTCTAAGATTACCATTTTCTTAATTAAAAGAGAAACCATGATAGGCCTAATATCAGAATTCAAGAAAATTATGAGGAAAGCAGAATATCATAAATAATTAGAAAATAGCTTTATATTTGATTATTTACTTGTTTTAATTAAATGAAAAATCAAAATGTCAAAATAGAACTATGGCCTTCCCCTACTATAATTGTCTGAGTGCAATACACAGCGCAGTATTACTTTGCCCCATATATAGCTACGATGGATATTAAAACACTTCGTCAAGCATAACTCAAAATATATTTAACGGATTTCGTTCAAATTTTTACAGCAGGTACCTATAAAGGTGACAACGACGTCTATTTATTACCAAGAATAAATGCTAAACCGTTTGGAAGTTATATTAAAAAAATAGATAAAAAAGCACAATTAAAGTACATACGTCACTAAATTTTGTGCGTACGTCATTTTCAACGGCGGGAGATTTTCGTAGACAATCGGAATTGAAAAGTTCATGGAATACATGGAGCAAACAAATATGCACGCACTAATATTCAGCACAATAAAATATATTTCAATTTAGTAGAAATCGAGAATTAATCTGGAATTTTTTCTGTTTGAAAAGTATTAGAGATTAGTAAGAGTAGTATTAGTATTAGAGATTTGGCGTAAATCACACCATTAGCAGCTTTTTTATTTCGCGTGTGTATGTTAGGAACAATTCTTTGATGTTTAAATAAAAGGTTTCGATTTGTGGCATTATTTCTTATTTTCTTTTCCTTTTTAGTATTTTAAATGGAATTAGTGAAAGGCGTGTATTTTAAATCAAATGAGTGAAAGACGTGTATTTTTAATGTATGTATTTCAAATGAAATCAGTGAAAGATTTATATTTAAATGAAATGAATGCAATATAAAGATGTTATGAGAAAAATATTTGGCGATTTATCAACTGCGCCAAGTTAACATAAAAGTACCAATACATATGTGGGTACTTCTCTATTATCCCATCGACCACTTTTCATAACAAAAAACTATCGCCGGACGGGAGAACGGGAGAACGGGAGAACGTTGTCATTGAAATATCAAAATACATAAATAAATAAAATATAAGAATTTAAGGACACAATTGTTATTTTAATGAATGAAATAACTAATAAATCAGTAAAACATAATGAAAATTACACGCAAATGTCGCGTTAAAAACCACTTGATGACGTAACAAACACGTATAATGCTTCTGATATCAAGTAAATGGGACTGCATTTTTGGCGTTTAATCTAACAGTTTGGCGATAGTTTTTTGTTATGAAAAGTGGTCGACGGGATAATAGAGCAGTACCTCTATGTGAAATGAAACAAGGCACAGATGTCATATACGCACCACGTTGGCGCGATTTTTCCCTCCACCAGCTTGGGGAAAACTTTGTTTTTGAATATTAGTTACAAATAGTGTGACAAATAGTACACATGATTTTTTATTTCAATATAAAAATAAAATAACGTAATAAATGAAACAGCTTCTATTATTTTAAAAAAGGAAATAAAAATAAATAAATAATAGTTTGATATAAATAAAGGCACGAATGTCATATACGCACCACATTGGCGCGATTGCAACAAAATGGCAATTTTATGCCTCACATGGTAACCCGGTTATTTTGTTTCAATTGTTGTTTATTAACTTTTATTTTTTATTTTAATTCTATAAATTGTTTTTTATTATATATATCAATATTTATTTATATCAAACTATTATTTATTTATTTTTATTTCCCATTTTTGAATAATAGGAGCTATTTCATTTATTACGTTATTTTATTTTTATATTGAAATAAAAAATTACATGCTATTATTGTATGGTATTTGTAACTAATATTCAAAAACAAAGTTTTCGCCAAATTGGCGGGGGAAAAATCGCGCCAATCTGGTGCGTATATGACATCTGTGCCTAAATTAATATTGATATACATATAAAAATAATCTATAGAATTAAAATAAAAAATAAAAGTAAACAAACACAACAAACAGTTTTCGCCAAAGGGGCAGGGGGAAAATCGCGCCAACGTGGTGAGAATATGGCATCTGTGCCGGGAGTTTTACCCTTTTATTTGTGCTTTCGGAAATATAAAAAAATTAAAAAATTCTTATATCAGGTGTATAATGTTTTGCATTTTTATACGGACCACTTCTCCATTTTAAGATTTTAAATGCTATTTATATCAGATATTTCTTTCTTGAGATTCCCACAAGTTTTTTTCCGGGAATTTTTTTAGTTCGCTTATTAATTGTTTACAATTTGCCCCCCCCCGGCAATAACAATTATTTATCACAAAAAATGGGTACTTTTCTATTATCCCGTCGACCACTTTTCATAACAAAAAACTATCGCCAAACTGTAACGCTAAATAAACGGGAGAACGTTGCCATTGAAATATCAAAATAAATAAAATATAAGAATTTAAGGACACAATTGTTACTTTAATGAATGAAATAACTAATAAATCAGTAAAACATAATGAAAAATACACGCAAATGTCGAATTAAAAACCACTTGATGGCATAACAAATACGTATAATGCTTCTGGCATCAAGTAAATGGGACTGTATTTTTGGCGTTTAATCTTAGTTTGGCGATAGTTTTTTGTTATGAAAAGTGGTCGGCGGGATAATAGAGAAGTACCCAAAAATGGCTTAGTTTTGTTAAATTTGTTTGTTATGTATTTTAATTTCTTATTAAAATATCGAAAATGGCATTTTAGCACCGTATTTAATTTTTTAAAATGGCTCAAAAACATGGTTTAATAAACGTATATTTGTAAATATTTTAAAAAACATGTTTTTCCGCTCTCTAGAAAAATTTGTAAGATTCTACAACTGCCTTTGGCACCAACCAGTACATGATACAGAACTTTTCCCTATTCAGATACACAGAAGAGGTTGGTCACAAACAAGAGTAATGCTAGCAACAATATTGTTTTAACTCTATAAGAGTTAGAAACAATAATGATATTAAATTCCCCGATTAGCTTAGGGCCCGATTACGGAACTTTCTCCTAGAAAAAAAAAAAAACTGTAGAAGTCTTTTACATTTGTTTCGAATGAAGCTCGATCAACAAAGTATTAATTGATAATACAAACAACACTAATATTAACATGGGGGCAAAAGTTTGAATTTAAGTGTATATATTTGGAACCCTCCCCCCCCCCCCCCCAACCACCCACCAAAAAAAGAAAAAGAAAGTTACAGAAATGAATTTAAAATGGCGTGAAGCCACCCTTTCTGACATAAGAAATTGGCTGCGAACCCGATTACGAAACTTTCACTTAACTTAATAACATGTATCTAATAGCCCTGAGGACAATTCCCCTTCCCAGTTATACGGACCTTGGGGCTTTTTTAAAAAGCTTGACGCAGTTCGGGTTGAAGAAGTTGAGATTTACTGTCAAATGACATAAACTACTATGAAAATAAAACTGGTGAATTATTATGCTGGTTTATGTATGTATTTAAAAAAATTGCATCTGATTACACTCTTTAGATAAATTACTCCTGTTTGCATTTAATAACAGATAAACGGCTTCCGTTTACTAAATTGTTTAAATATTGGGAAGAGTTGGCGAGAGATAGATAGACGTGTAAAGAAACGGGTAGACAGACGGGTAGAGAGACGGATAGCGACAGAGATAAGCTAACGGGTAGCGAAACGAATAGACAGACGGGTAGCGAGGCAGGTGCAAAAAAGGGTTGACAGAGGGGTAGTGAGATGGGTAGGGAGACGGGTAGCGTGGTGGATAGAGAGACGAGTACAGAGACGACTTGACAGACGGGTAGAGAGAGAGGGGTATATAGACAGACAGACGTGTTGATAGACGAGTAGTGTAACGGGAAGCGAGACAGGTAGAGACACGATTAAAGAGTCGGGTAGAAAGACAGACGGATACTGAGACGGGTATACAGAAGAGTAGAGAGACAGTAGACAGATGAGTTCGGAGAGAGACACAGCTACGACATACGAGTAGTTAGACTGGTAGACACGTTTGTAGCAAAGCATGTTATCAATGTGGTTTGAAGTATACGAGTTTCTATAAATAGTTATACAAATAAACAAAGGTAATTTTTTTAATTCAAATATTAAATATTTGATTTAATATTTCAATATTTAATATTTTATTTTTTAATATTTTATTTAGATATTTGTCACAAAGAAAATGTTGCAAAAATTAAATTAAATTTGCGTTAAACTACGCTTGCTAAAATACGCTATTGGCTGCAAATCTGATTATGTGACTTTAAAAATATCGTTTTAAAAGATCCGGCGTTTTTTTTTTTTTTTAAGTTTTGAGCAATTCCCGCTTAAGAAAATGAGATTATTTGCCAAATGTTATAAAAAAATGCATATGAAAACATAACAGTATATGAATTTATATATGATATTTTGTAATTATATCATTTAATTTGCTATTTTTCATATGTTGTATCTTTATCTATCTCTTGTCTATCATATGCTGTACATTCACTTAGATTCTTGTTGATATCTTCTTTATATCGTAATTGTTAACTTTATGTTCTCAGCAATATCACTCAGACTAATCCCTTTGAGGGAAGTCCTAGTTACTATTATCATTTACTACTATTACCGTTAATACTGCTATTACTATTATCTATTACAAGTAACCTAAATCTTCAACTAGTCCAAACTATGTTAAAATTATTTTAAATTCACAAATTTTGAAATTTTTGAGAAACTGGGGCAGGATGGACAGATAGACTAGGCTCTAAAATTTTCAGGTTCGGACGCGGCCCGGTGTAAAAACTGAAAGTTCGGCTCGGGCTCGTCCCAGCCCAGCCAGTGAAAAAATCAATTAGATAAAATCCGATACGACAGAATTTCAACAAAAAATTTCGAGTTTTCTTAACATATAATTAAGATTATTTCGAAGAATATATATTGGATACACATTTATGCGAAAATTTTACAGTATATTACAGTCTATATGTTCAGAAGCCATAGAATACAGAATATCAACATTAATAATCCCTTAGACTCTTACATTCAAATAAAGATTCATTTAAAAAATAATAACAAAGAATAAAAGAATAAAAGAAAACAGATGGTTAAAAACATCCCTTTTGAAGCTGTATAATAAAAAAAAAAAAGTAGATTTTTGAAAATATTTCTCTGTAATTTATTGCAGTATAATTCCAAATATTTCTTTAATAAAAATTCATTATCGCTACTATTTTTTACAAAAATAATAATAATAATAATAATAATAAAGAAAGAAAGAAAGAAAGAATGAAATAATTGTTTACCCGACACGTCTTGGGAATACTTGAGTCTAGGTCCAGCCTTTTCCCATTACGTAGAGAAAAATGTAAGTCTGATACTGGATCGAGTCTGCTGAAAAAATTAAGCCCGGGCTCAGACACTATGTATCTGCCCGATACAGATCTCTACGCCGGACATGTTCAATTTCTTGTATTGGTGTTGTCAAACTAGCACCGGCTCATGCAGCACATTTATAAATAATTCTCGACCCAACCAGATCCATTGAAAGTTTTACACATTTTGCCCGAACAGTCCGATTTTTTAAAATTTGTGATATCGAGTTGGTCGGCCCGCTTAATTTTTTATCGGTATTTTTACTCGTTTATTAGGTGCGTTCGTAATTATATAAATAAGTAGCACCTAGAGTCGTCGTCTGGTCCGTCCGTCTGTTCGCCCGTCCGCATAGAACAGCACAAAAACGACCCAATCGAATGGTTTGAAATTTAATATATATTATCGTTGCAGAATTTTGTCGGGTCCTTTCAAATTTTATGAAAATGGAATCAAAACTTAAAAAGATATTCATAAAAGTTTTCTTCATTCTGTTAAATCCTATCAATAATAAAAGCGCAAGTCATGGGACTGGGGAAAACAAATATTGGCAAACCACTTCTTTTTTATTTTCATGTGCCAGGCGGCCATCTTTATTTAAAATTATTTTTTAAAATAAAATTGCATAAAAGTTAAATTTTTAGAAAATTCCTTCAAAAAAAAAAAATGGTTTGTTTGAAAAATAAGTTACATTCTAAATGTATAGATTCTGAGATAACTTCAGTGGAAATCAGGTTAACAGCCGAATATCTCAATCCATTAGAGTCCATAAACACAGGAGATTCGTTCATGATGAGTCATAGAAATATTAAACCATGGAGGTCATCCTTCGCAAAGCGAGATCTCCAGGGTAAATTTTACTGCGCTGTCTGGTGTCGAAAGAAAAATTCGCATCTGTAAACGTGGCATACGTAATAAGAAAAAACAACAACAAAAAAAAGCATGCTCATTTCGCTTATAGCAGACGATATAATTTATTTTATTGAAATAATAACGATGATTTTTTTTTTTTTACATTGTAAAACTAGTTATAGCACGAAACGAACGCACCTCATTTGTCACGTTTCACGTACAATTTCCAACTTGTTAAAAAGTGTTATCAAAACAAAATAATATGCAATGTAAAGACATGTCCTATTAATAGTACACCAGACCCCAAACAGGTTCAATTAAGCTCGCGAATGTCGTCGCTTGACCAACGTAGGCTCATTATTTTTTAATTAATATTTCAATTAATTTTCAGCAGTGAAATGACGCCATTAAATTATTGAACAATACGTGACTATTTGCACATTACTAACAAAGCGTATAACCGACAGAGTGAAAAATTCCCTGTGTGGGTTATACGCTTGGTTGTAAAAATTCACGTATTGTTCAACGTAGACTTTAAAAAAAAAAGACAAGTTACGCACCATCATGAAGACGAATGTGCAGGCCTGCGTGCACAGCAGTTCGAAGGTGAAGCTGATGGAGCCTATCTCTGCGGACTGTCCGTTCACTATCCTCTCCTTCGTCCTAAACCCGGGCACGTCCAGGGACAGGATGAGGTAGGAGTCGACGCTCTGACCCGCGGTCGTGTGGATGTGGTCGCCTGCAGGCTGCCACACAAGCTTGGACATGCAGCCTCCCTCTGCAAATATCAAAACACATCAAATGAAATAAACTTATAGGAAAAACAATACTGGAAGTGACACAAAAACAAAAGCTATTTGTTGTTTAGAAAACTGATACCGAGTAGAACATTCCTTAATTCGAGGTGTCTTAACCCATTCGGGACCATGGGTGCATATATGCACCCTCAAAAAGAGCATACAGAATTTGTTGTAGGCACCAGTAAAAAATAAAAGTAATATTTGCTTTCTCTCATTAGAGCATTTTTGTGACAGTTTAAGTAAAGGTAGCTTTTTTAAAAAAAAGTGGTGCCAACCGAATAAAATTTGTGTAAAAGCCGCCGGTCCCGAAGGGGTTAAACTTTAGGTTGTGCAATACAGCGTCGGTGATATATATCATGATACACAGGGTGACTTTTAATTAACCTACAACTTTAAACTGGAATAACTTTTCAGAACCTCACTAGATGGCGGCACGAATGCGTGCCGTGAGAGACGGCATAAAAGGAATTTGTGTGGTGTCAGCTCCACGCAATTTCGAAATGTCTCGAAATGTTTCGAATAGTATTTCATCTTCTTTGGTTGGTTCGGAGCACCCGCCAGATGGCGAAAGGGAACAAGACTGGATAAACGATACCAAGGAACAGCGCGGAAAAGATGATTGAATAGCACGATGGCAGAAGGTGTTTGAGTTCAGTTGATTAAAAATGCCATTTTTTAAGACTGTTTTAAGAACAGTGAAGCTGTGTTTATAACATATTTGTAAATATCTCCTTTAACTGTAAATAGTCTTTTCCTTTCAATATAATTTTAGTAAATATTAAGATCAGTTCGTTTCTTTTTGAGTCAACTGTTTCTTCCGATATCTAAGTAATATACAAAAATCATCGACGTTAAAATTGGTTGCCAAAATACCCACTCTGCCTTCCGGAATTTAGGCACTTTGACACCCAAATAATGGGTGTAATTCTAACGATACCTCATTTGTCTAAATCTAAGGCTTACAAACATTAATATGAATTGATAAACACATAAGAGGAAGCGGACGATCACTTACCTTCGAGACTCATGCACCGTGCGTGCATGCCCGGCGGTATCTCGGGCCACCACGTGAAGAACAGGCCGTAATTGGGGGCGGTCGAAGGAGGACAAGGCTTGCAAGCTACAAAGAGAGATGTTTCATTATTGAATAGATACATTTGTTTCAGAAAAAAAAATTAATTTCGAAACCCCCTGTACATAATTAAACTTCACCTACACAGCACTGTCTATTGTCGAAACTATTCATCAGAAAAAATGTGAAATTTGGAATGCGTCTAAATGAAAGGATGCGAAAGACATTTAGCAGAAGAAAAAAAAATAACATAAAAAATGGCCAGACAGGGCCGTAGCTAGGGGGGGGGGCTCAGCACCCCCTGAAAATTTTTGAGCCCCTCCTGGGAAAGTTGCCAAGGATACCAAATGAAATTCTGTTTAAAAAATCGTGTGGTTAAAAAAACTGTTCAAAAATTGAACTTAGTTTTGGGGGCTTTTTACAGTTTTGCATAAATACTAAATTATAGTATTTGTTTAAAAACTGCAAATAAGTGCTTCAATAGGCGCGCATCCCATCTGCACAAACTGAGAATTAGCAACCTTTTGCTGATGCAAACATTGACTTTTACATAAGTTATATACTGAATTTTTTCATTTTGCAGCGTTTTCCATTATTAACATAAAACAAAGTTATTCTAATGAGTTTGATAGTAAATATAATGCCTATGATAAACATTATGTTTCGTATTTGAGTCATCCTAGTTTAAAAATATACATATATAAGATCCTTGATTTATAAATCATACTTATGAAAAAAAGCTAATAGCCAATTTAAATACAAGATTTGACTAAACACAAAATAATTTTAAAATTCAAAATACATCCTTGGTTTTTCCGATGTTTGTTATCCTATAAAAACATAACTTTAGAATTCTTAAGGGCAGGGAATATTCAGAAAAAAAAATTAAAGATTGCAAGTCTTTTGAAACAGGTGAACTGTCAGCTTTTTATTTACTTATTGGCATCATCACTTATTATTTCACGAAAATTTTCATTCTGCAGCCAGTGAAGTAGTTGTTAAAAATCCAGAGGGCATACGCTGTAGGCAGAGGGTATACCCTAAAGAGTATATGCTATAGTGTTTTTGAGTAGAGGGTATCCGGTATTCCTTAAAATAATCCAGAAGGTATACCGTATAAGTCGTATCCACCGTATATATCCTCCATTACATCCCTGTCTGCAGCCTTTACTTTTCTTAACATCAAATAAAGTTATTATAAACAGTTTAATAAGAAACGTAGTGCCTACAATATGAATATGCAATAATTTATCTTTCTGTATAGTACTTTGATCATATATATCTGTGTTTGTGCGTGCATGTGTCAGAGCGAGAGAAATAGTATGAGCCCCCCCCCCTACATTTTCTTGAGCAACCCCTGTTGTTTACTTCTAACTACATCCCTGCCACCAGAGAGCGTTTTCAGACTAGATTTCGGCATAGATGCAAATTTTAGCAACCACGTGATGTATCTGCTCGCATCCAATGAAAATGTTAAATAAAAAGACGAAATAAATCTCTTGTCAGCCATGATGCGCTTTCCATGGAAAATGTCGTGCAGTTTATAAAATCGTCCTTTACTAGTGAAACTTCTTTATCAAAATGCTGATTCCGCACCAGAAGCTTTGCGGAGGATTTGAGCTTTGAAAAATATTCGCAGAAGTTCAATGACTGTAAACGGAACACTGCCAGAACTCAAGGACAGTATTTACCGTCACCCCCTCAGCATTTTCAAGAATTTGTTTTGCAGACTGGTTGAACATGCTGTTTTGCGATTTCAAACGATACTTAACAATAAATGGTCAACACATTAAACAGTATTTATCTTAATAAACCAATTCTACAGTATATAAGCTTGTATTATGTTAATTTATTACAAGAAAAAATCAATAAAACGCCCTCTGATGGCCATTTTTGAAATTATTTTTTTTCTGCTAAATGTCTTTCGTTTTAGATGCATTTCAAATTTCATAACTTGTACGATGAATACTTTCGATTGCAGATAGCTCTGAGTAGTGTTGAACTTCAATTATGTAACACCCTGTATATCGAGGCATAATAAAGAGTGAACCGCTTACGTTCCGATCCGTCCGAGTAGTGGTCCTTGGCACAAAAGGCACACATGGATTCATTGGAGTATTCCATGCCCGGATTGCAAGGGGGACAGGACATCCGGTCCGTGGAGACCGGCAGTTCGACTGAGTCGGCCACGTCGTCTCGACAGATCCTGGGTTCGACCCACTTGAAGATGGTCCGGGTCATCTTGTCGTCGTCACAAGGAGTGTGCTGCTCGTAGTAGTCCTGCTTGGTGCACGGCGGTCTCTCCAGACACCTGGAAGATCCCTTCGCTGAAAATAAAAAGAACGAAAAATCATATGTTAAGCATAGAATTATGAAACACTTTCCAACACTATCGGAATACTGTTCAGAAATTTATTTTTTGTTCATACAATGAAATGAGATATATAAATAAACATTTAAAAAACACACACAACGCAGTAAATTTCATTTTCAGCAATATCTGTCTGAAGCTGGTAATGAGTGACAATTACTTCGTGCAACCCTGTATAGGATCTACACATTTCGAAGTACAATAAAAATTATTTAAATTTTTAAATGTTTATCACAGGTTAAAAGTATATACAGCTGTTATGATCCATAGTCAGTCTTGTAACCGAATTCTTTTGAATGTCTCTGTAAATAAGCTATAAATTCTACGTACTCTATAATCTATAAAAAACATGCTGTAGTGCATCTTAGTAATGTATAACAATTTCATTGAAATAGTGTAACATCATTAAAATACACTGATATTACACTACAATGCACTACGATTCCCCCCCCCCCATACATAATAAAGCAATGGAATACTTTTGTGCGCCCCTGTAAACGAACTACAATCGCTACTTACTCGATACTATACAGACAACATATTGCTACCCACCCCAGTGAGGCAAATCAATTTCATTATGTTTGGAATAGTGCAACATTGTTAAAATGCATTACGAAAATGTAAAATTATTGAACTATTGACCCAGTTGGAACTCAAAAGATAACTGAGATTTAAGATTAAAATTCTGCTTATGTAGTAAAATAATTACTAGTGAACCCGTAGCAATAGGTAGTAATTTTTTAAATGCAGGTTTAAACTTATAGAGAAAAATGAAGGATTAAAAATATCTGGTCATAATATCATCTCATTCACTCCATCAAAGTGATACTAAAAACGTATCGAAGATAGCAAAAGGCACGCGCGAGAAAAAAAAATAACAATCTCATTTTTACTGCATTAGAGGCGGACGCCATCCGCTTCCAGAAAAACACGGGACAAAGAAAAATAAATTGAATACATATAAAATACAATGTAATCTAAGATAACGAAAGCATGCATTTTATGCTACACGTGAAATATCACTGCTTCGATCGATCGAGGGTGTTTTTTTTCTTTTAAACATTTGAACTTTGCTTTTTAATCCTAAATGTAAAATAAACCCGTGCGCAGAAGTCCCATTTTATTTAAGTTATACTTTATATATATATGTAATAATAAAAAATGTTCGCCATTTTTCCTTAGTTATTTTATTCCAAATTCTTACAATTCTAATTTTTTCCCTCTCTTTTAAAATATCTCTTAAATCTATTTTATATTTTATTCCATAACTTAATCAAAATATTCTTTTAATTATCATTCTAAAAATCTTAATCTGTTAAAAGCTACACGTATTTATAAAAACCTTATTCAATTAAATGCAACACTGCTTCTAAAAAGCACCTGCTTAATTTCTTCTTATTTTGAGACATTGAATTTTTATTCTTTTTGAAAAATTTTTAATACCATTTTTTATTTCTATTTAATATTATCATTCGACTTCCCATCATCCCTCGCGTTTTTCCCGCTCAAGGCCTTTTTACCTTTTTAAAATACCGCGTCTAAAGAAAGAGTTTGACAATACGTGAGGTACACACCCGCTTGGCCTCATTTTTTCAACCATTAGCGAGCAGGCCCCGCCCTTTCTACCCCCTTGTTTCCCTCCGAACATTGCTGTCAGTGGGCTAGCATTTTCGCGCTTCTGTAACCTTGAGCAAAATCTTGGAATATTTATACGGTTGCACTGGCTTCGGAGAGAGACTTTTACACGAATTATTATTGTCAACTAGAAGCTGTCGCTGGGATTGTCCAAATTGGTCCGTCGGTAGTTGTTCTTCAATAGCTCTAATATGTTTCAAGTTTTAATGAAGTGAAATTACGTGGAGTTGTTCCTCATATCTGTTGTCGAATAAAAGCCATTACTCGTCTATCATGTCTTCCTTCATGCTTTAGGAGAAATTCTTCTGGAATTCATTGTCTCTACTCAGCTCCATCACGATTGCACTTGCACTACATTTTTCAGATGTGACTTGTACTCAGATACGTGTCTTCACTGTTTTAAGTAAATCTAAATAATACCATCTACAAAGGTCATGAATGGATTTCGTTGACTTCGACTGCGCCAACATCTATCTATCTTATCATCCGGTAAATTTCATGGGGTTCAGGGACTGAGATGTCGTCCTGAGTGAATGATAGAACGAACGTTTCATATATATATATATATATATATGTAATAATAAAAAATTTTCGCCCTATTTCTTTAGTTAAATTATTCCAAATTCTTCAATTCTTTTTTCCGTCTCTTTTTAAAATATCTCTTAAATCTATTTTGTATTTTATTCCATAACTTAATCAAAATATTCTGTTATTTATCATTCTAAAAATCTTAATCTGTTAAAAGCTACACGTATTTATTAAAACCTTATTCTCTTAAATTGCAACACTGCCTCTAAACGCACCTGCCTAATTTCTTCTTTTGAGACATTTAATTTTTATTCTTTGGAACTTTTATAATACCATTTTTATTTCTATTTAATTCATTCGGCATCCCATGATTCCAAGCGGTTTTCGCGCCCAAAGGCCTTTTTACCTTTTTAATTTGCCGCTTCTGTTAAAGAGTTTTAATCATACGTCAGAGACACGTCTTCGTGGCCTCATTTTTTCATCCATTAGCGAGAAAGCTCCGCCTTCTTTATCCCCCTAGCGCCCTCCGAACATGGATGCGAGTGGACCAGCTTGTTCGCGCGTTTTGTACCTTTGGGCCAAATTTTGAAGTATTTATACGGTTACACTGGCTTCGGAGACAGAATTTACACGAATTAGTGGTTGTCATCTAATTGCCGTCACTGGAGAGTCTACACTAATGCATCGGTAATATGTTCTTCAAGCTCTGCGAATTCTTCAAGATCTTCCAATGTGTTCAGTTTTAATGAAGCGAAAGTTGGTGGAGTTGCTTTCATCTCTGTGATCACAATAAAGCCACTGCTCATCTATTAAGTTATTAAGTCTTCTTTTTAATGTTTTTGGGAAATTTCTTCTGGATTTCACTGCCTCTGCTCAACTTTTACGACTGCTAATACACTACGATTTCCGATGTGATATACTTCGAGATTTGTCTTCATGGTGAGCGACTCGAAGTGATGCCCTGTCCGGGTGTCATGACTACATTTCAACGATCTCGACTGCGGCTACCTCGATATGATTATCAGGTAATTTTAGTGGTTTCGGACTGAGATGTTCCGATTGTCTGGTGGAAAGAACGTTCAAGTCGACAGCAATAGCGATCGTCTATAATGTGCCAATTTTCGACAGGAATGTATCATATATATATTTGAATTAATTGCAATTTTGAATTAAAAAAGCATGTTTGAGCAAAATGCGAGTATACTGTGTCAGACGTCGGTTCAAAATCTTTTTATAGGGTATCTCATGTGTCGTTCTGTGTTTTTTATTTGCTTAGGAAAAGGGATGTTGACAACAGAAATAATAGATAGGATTATTACACACTATTCTCAATTTCATACTTTTACACTACAGCTCTTTTTATTTTAAGGATGGGTTTTGCATACCTCATAACATTATTTTTTCCAGATGACGAATAGAATAGAAAACACCTCAAAAGTGCAGGTTTCTTAGAATCGGCTGCTCGCGTGCATAAAACAGTTCACTTATTCTCCGAGATAAAAAAATTAATCCGAGGAAAAATGAGTCTCTTTTTAGCAAATAATATAAAATCCTCCCGGTTTCTTTTGCGATATAAGTCGGGGTATAAGAACGTTCAAAAGATATAAAACTGGAAACTGGAAAAACATATTTTTGGAATTGATTTGGAAAAAATAGTTATTAGATATACGTTGCAAAAAAAAAGCAATATAGCATAACCACGAACGAAAATATACAATAAACTTTTCCGAGTTCCTTACGATTCCGACAAGCATTCATTCCCTTTAGAAATATATATTTTTATATAAATATACAAGCCTTTATAAAAACAAAGTTTCCTTTTGCTGCCACTGATTTTCGGAAACGTTTCCGAGTCTTTTTACTTTCTTCTATCTATAAGAGAAGAAAGTATTGTAATCGAAATTTTTTTCGACTACTGTTTCTCGACGGATTTACACGTTTTAAGGGTCAGAGATTCCGAAAAAGATATTTTTACAAAATGGTCTGTCGGTACTTATTGTTACCATCGAAAAGTATATGAAGTTATGCTTCAAATTGAACCAAAATTTTTTTTATATGTTTTTGACTATGGCCAGCGGATCCTACTTGAATTTGAGGATATTCCAACGAAAGGGGGCGCTGAGATAGCGATTTTTGTTCCATTTTTACTATTGTATCATCTAAAAGTGTATGAAGTTATGCCGATAATTGAACCAAATTTTTTGTATATGTTTTAGACTATGGACTGCGGGTCTCAGTTCAATTTGGGATTATTCCACCGGAAGGGGGCGCTGTGATAGCCATTTAAAAAATCCAAATTTAAAAAAAAATACAAAAAAATTAAAAATCTTATTATTATTATTATTTTTTTTTTGTAATGCTCGGCTTTGATCCAGGGATTCCGGAGCAAATTTTGTTTTGCCTCTATCATAAAAAAATGGCTAAGACATAGCAATTTGAAATTTTAGGGTGGGTGACATTTTGAAACAAGACAGCAGGATTCCCCCATAAACGGATTTAATTCATGAATTTTAGTGAACATGGTTTCTTGCACCTTTTCATTCATTGTTGTAACCATCGTTCCAACTCTTATATGTTTAACACTATAAATTCATATTCGCCAGCATCAAATTCTCGCCAAGCCTAACGATATTTCGCCATATGTCACCAAATTTGGCGATGTTTGTCGAAATATCGCCAAATTTGTAAAAAAAAAATAGGTTGCCATAAATGAATCCAACCTGGCTACAGCCAGCTAATTTGGCGAAATTCTGATTCAAATTCAATATTGACGAGAACTGGAAACGAATTTTCTGCAATCGGGTTCCCCCCATTTTAGCTTCGTGCTTTCCACTAAAATTAGCTAAAATCTTAAAACCAAGTAATAGGGAGGTTATCTTTTCCCACCGGTACAGGCCAGAAGTTCAGGCCTGTGTTCTCAGTCGTGTTTTACATCGGCTGCTCGTGCAACGAAACGTGCTTCGCATCCATGTAACCCGACGATTCGCAAGCAGCTGACGTACAACAGAATGACGAAAAGTATTGAGTTTATAGGCGATGTGATACCGAATTTTGAAGTTATTAACATGTATGAGATAGAAGAAATTTTGGGATTGGCATATCAGACTAGTTTGTAGTGTATTAACTCGTTTCCTCAAGCCGGAATATAGTTTTATCGGATGCTTATCCATTCTTCTGTAAACATTTTCATGTTCAACAAACCTGTTTTACAGACAAACATTATATATTAACAGCATTATTAACATTAAAATGGATATCGTTTTGTTACTCTTGCATTGTATAAATTCAGTTGCGTAGCTGTAAATGCTTCACTGAGAATGGATAGTATCTTAAAAACCTTATATTCCGGTTCGAGAAAACTCATTAATACACTCAAACTACTCTGAAGCGTTTCCGAAAATGAGTGGACGCATTAGAAACTGCAGCTATGATTTCGCCAAGAACAAACACCGCAAATCTTATATATACGTCCTATGTACACGCATATATACTCCAAGCACTCATATATGTGCCATATACATCATTATGTACATATTATTTATGTCTTATATGCCATTATACACATCATATACCTCTTATACACATGTCATATATATATATATATACATGATATATGCGTCCTATATGACCACAACTGCGCCATATGCGTTACAAAATGTTATATATACATCTTATATTATTATAATGTTATATATGCTATATAATTTGGCGATAAACTTTGGTCGCTGGGACGATTCATCCTTGGGGGTCGCTATAAAAAGAAAGTGCCTAAAAATGTATAGATCACGAGAAAAAGTTCGTTTAATAGAGAGGTTGCACTTCGCTGTTAAGAGGTTATTTTACAAGAAACTTTTTTAAATATTTTTAGCTCCAATAAAAAGCTCGTAAAATAGAGAAATTCGCAAAATAGAAATTCGTTAAATAGAGGTTCAACTGTTTTTTAACACTTTCCAATAGAATTTAAAAGTGTGTATGGATTCCTATTGTCTGGCCGTCTGTTCGCGCTCTAACACACTCCAAGAGTCAGACTGCCATGTGATTCATATATGTAATTGAGGTTTAACATAGCATGTTCGGAGCTGAAAATGAAGTTTATAACATTTATAGTTTGTTTACAGGGACACTCAAAAGAATACCGTTACATTATGGCCTATGGGGAAATATCCTTTGCAGTGTATTTTAATGATGTCATACTATTTCAAGCCCATTGAAATTAATATACATCACTGATATGCTTATTCTAGAATAGGGGTGTACATAACATTTACAGTTCATTTACAGGGGGACACACAAAAGACATCTGTTATAATACTCTCAGTGAGCAAGAATTGCTGGAAGTGCGGTTTCAACTGTGTTATGATATTTTTTTTCCATATTACTTGGTGTGTGTGAATTCTATTAGATCCTACACAGGGCAGCACAAAAGTTCTCGAGTGCATTTCCGTTTATTGGCTGCAATTCCTAAAGGGGAATTTTCTACCGTGTTATGTGTTTCTTATCTAAACTCAATTTTAGCATTCTATGTACTATATACTATACAAATCTATAGATCCTATACAGGACTGCACAAAAGATTTCAGATATTTTTTCGGCTCTGGAAGGTAATTGATAAAAATGGGTTTTAAAATGTGCTATTCGTTTACCTTCTATTATGCATAAGGACATTTACACTCTACATAAACTCTAGAACTAACAATTTAGTTATTCTTGTATTTCTTGTTCTTCATCATACAGTGTTATTTAGTATTTTTAGCCTAATTTATCATTGTTTACTCTAGTATTATTATTCATTCATAATTGTTTGAATAAATATATTCATTCAAACATGGAATTCACAAATGGAATGAATAATATTCATTCCATTATTATTATTTACTTCGGCATCTTACAGTATTATTACATTGTAGTATTATTGCTCAGTATCACATAGTAGTATTTTAAATTGTATTTTCAGAATTTGTATTTCAGCATTACATAGTATAATTATTGCTCAATATCACAAAGTATAATTTAGTAATGCTCAGTATAATTAGGTATACAAACCTGCTGGGTGGCGCTAGTTGAGCTTAAGCCGAAAGGTAGGCCTCCCCGCCGGTTTGACCTTGACCTTGTTTACTTTGACAACAACTTTCACCTTATAAGTCAGTGAAGTTTCGTTACAGTATTCTGAATATGTTGTATAATCTGTGACTGACGCCTGATTTTTCGTTCTTGTATTTATTTATTTTTGAGAACCGCTTTAAGAACTGAAATGTCATATGAAGAGAGAGAACATATATCCCACTTACGTGCATACTCGGTGAGAGGATCGCAGGGAACGCACTTGGAGGAGCCCAGGTCTGAGTAGGTGTTCTCGGGACATGGCGTGCACAGTTTAGAACCTAGGCTGCTGTAGGATCCCGGAGCGCAAGGCGTGCACTCGGACGTGTAGGCGACACCTGGTAAAGATATTGAGAAAAAAAAATTCATTAACACTATATAAAATTTACCAAAGCATTTTTTTTCAATTGATTTTAGTTATTTGTCTTCCAAATAAGGCAAACATTGAACATGCAATTTTAGTGTTTAGTTATTTGCGTAGGATGACTGCATCTGTCATTGATTTGACTCCAGTAATTGACTAGTGAGAGACAAAACTGCACAAAACGAAAATGTAGATATGTTAATGCACGGATATGTTAATTTTGGTTGGTAGAAAATAGGATACATTTCCTACCAATCAAAATTAACAAGGTATTGTTCTGACTATTCAGGCTTCGTATGATTGAAAGACGATAAGAGAAACTGTCTTTTGAACATCACACTCTATTTATTTTACAGTAAAATGAGGAATTCACAAATGTAAACAAACACTATTTCACAAATAGCAAATGCCTTATACTTACAGCTAAGCAACTACAAACAAACAACATAATCTGTAAAAATTACAGGAATAAATAATTCCAAAACAAACTTCTAAAGTCTCAAATGATCCCGAAACGCAAGCACTTTTGCTGTCAATCATTTGGGCTAGACTAATTACAAACTCTTCCCTTTTTTGCAGAACTACTTTCTAAAGGCACATGGTTTGTACTTAGGAGGATAGAATAGGAGAAGTCGACGTATCACTCTTCCTTTGTAGAAAGTTTTCACGCCGACAAACGAGCTCTTGCCTCTTCTCCTGCGTCCACCATATTTGACTTTGACCGTAGCTGATTTGTGTTGCAAGAAACATCATAAAACCATGGTACTGCACAGATGAACCACGATCGAATACGTGGGTAGGAACGGCTTCAAGTGACGTCATTTATGTCGACTCCTCCAATTCTATCCTATTACGTTTGTAGCTTCTGGACCGACCATCTCAAAATTTCTAGAATTGGGACAAGCCTATATGAAATTCCGACAATCGGAGGGGATTCAGTCCTACTTGTGCCAATGAGAGATACTCGATAAGACAGAAACACAAGTATTCAATCGCTTCTCCAGTAAGTGGGGAAAGGAAATCTGTAAGAATGTTGTCTGGATTTCCGAAAACTAATGCCAAAGTGTACATAGATAATTCCTCAAACTATTTGTAGCTGATCTCGATCTTGGCTCTCAAAGAGAAAAAAACAATTGATTTGCAAATACGTGATGTTACCACACAAAAGACAAAGTCAGAGTCAGACTGAGTGAATCTGACAACCAATGAAGTTTATAGCTTCTGCGCTCTACCGGTAATTATTGGGGAAAAAAGGTTACAACACACAAACACACACACTCACACATATATATAAATATTTACAATTAACACATAGACATACAAACCAACAACATTTTTATAATCAACATGCAGACATTCAAGCCATAAAAAATTTGGAGAATGCACAGACTCAGTATCAATGATATTAAAATTCATCCTCTGAAAAGATTGGAACATCTGTCATACAATCTAATGGAAATGAGGACACATTATGAAAAATACTTTGGATATTTTCTAATATTTTGGAGCAGTTAATTATTTTATCTATTAGATTAGATCATTTCTGTTTAATACATAGGGAAACCAAGGGCTTCTTTATATGAAATGTAGATGCAATTTAATACATAAATTATTAAAGGAAGAAATTAAGCAAGAAGAAATGTAAAACAAAGAAAAATAAATAGAAAAGAAACGTCTGTCTCTTTCTCACCGCTGATCTCTATCTTCTTGATCCTGACTGGTTTGGATTTCCTGAGTTTGGAGTCGGAGAAACCCATTCCCACCGTCTTCCAGTACAACACGTTCAGACCTGCTTTCAGTTGAACCTTGTATAGAAGTAGAAAAGAGAAAATGATTCCATCTTAAAAGACTTTCATTTATTTTACTGTAATTACTACAATAATGTCATTATTTCACCCTATAAATAAATGATTAAAAAATAACTGTACCTATTTCGCAAACGTTAAAAACAAGATATATAAACATCTTTTAAGACATTTTAATATTTTTACAGATATTTTAAGTAGTTATTATTACCTACGACCCTGACCACAGTCTGTGATGGTTAAATTTGATGATTACCATGGGCCATTTCTAACTGTAACATTTTTTCCTGTCTCACACCTATCTTTTCTAAATCTTTAAAAGAAAAAAAAAAAAGCCTCCTATTCACGAAGTCTTTTAAAGTTCCATAAGCTTTCACCACATACACAAATCGCAGGGTTTAACTTTTTCAAAAATTGCTGTGGACATTCGTCAATACTTCAAATACGCCCGCATTTGGAATAACACTTGGACACTTGGTAGCAACTTATGTCCCTTTTAGTAGAGTTAGTCGTTTAGAGAATATTCTCATCAAAGTTACTTTCGTAAACGGATAAAGTTGATCCAATTAGAAGAACACTTGGATTTGCATTTCAGCATTACTTGAAGAATCTGACGACTGAATAAACATTTCAGAATGAAGATTCAACAGTTGCGATTGCAAACTTTGTTTTATACTGCTAAACAGTCAACACAAAACAAAAGAAATATAAAAAAAAATATCTCTTAATGATATGAGACTCAGTGCTTCGACATTTCGGCCAGACGGATGCTAGTTACAGTGCATCTCATAAATATAAATACACAGATATTTTCGAAATAATATTTTAATAATTCAGTATTCAAAAATATATTTATGCATATAACAAAAAAAATGTACCAAAAAAAAAAAACGTTTTACAATAAATTAAATTAGAATTAAATAATTTAAACTCGAAAATTGATAAATGGAAACAAATTTGCTGTCTCATAAATATAAAGATAATTTACATACTTTTGGATTATCGTCCAATAATAGATCCATTTTTATTAATGACAGCA
Source organism: Maratus michaelseni (assembly GCA_963931845.1). NCBI lineage: Eukaryota > Metazoa > Arthropoda > Arachnida > Araneae > Salticidae > Maratus > Maratus michaelseni. The sequence continues at coordinate 468,150,095 of OZ007587.1, forward strand.
AATATTCTAGCTGGAAATGCTGTTTATTAAGTTGTGTAAGTATTCTGGCTTTATATCAAACCAACTTCATCCGATTTCTTCCTGAAAACTGTCTTCCAGATGCATATACATTGCGAACGAGAATGTCCCAAAGATTCTCAACTGGATTTAAATCAGGGCTACGTGGAGGCCATACCATGAGATGAACATTGTTATCAGCAAACCATTTTTTTTTGTGAGTCTTGATGTTTGAATCGATGCATTATCCTGTTGGTACAAATAATTTCGACCACCAAGAGTTTCAGCAATTGGCAATAAGTGACTATCGAGCACTTCTATCTACTCTTTAGATGTCTGTTTACCTTCCTGAAAAGCAATATATGTAGTTCCATTAAAAGAGAAAGCACCCCAAACCATCACAGAACCTCCCCCTTTCTGCCTACTTAAGCGGGTTCGAGGTTCAGTCTTAAATCGTGCCAGTAGGAATTCCAACCATCTGGGCCATCCAAATTAAATCTCCTTTAATCTGAAAATATGACTTGCATCCATTCGTCCTTCCAATGCATATGATCTTTAGCCCTGAGTAGCCTCCGTTCTTTGTTTTCTTTTTTCAGTAAAGGAAATCTGCACTCATGGCGGCACACAATATTTTTGCTTTCTTTTATACGACGATGTAGTGTGTCCTTTGAGACCATGCCATTACCTCATTGAGAAACTTGTCGGAGTGACATTTTTTGCGACGAAACAAGTCGCATGATCTTGCGATCGAGTCTTTCACTAGTCTTTCTCGGTCTGCCAGATCGTTTTGTAGAATTTAAATTGTAAGTTTTTGATAAAACTTTATAAAGTGCAGCTATGCTTCTCTTTTTTTACATATTTGAGAAACTGTTAAGCCATTATTTTAAATCCACGTATTTTGCAAATCTCATCTTTAGAAATGTCAATGTTCCGCGGCATCTTTGCAATTGAAACAAGTCAAACAAATTTGCTCGTTTGGGTAACTTAAAGCGCATATCTGCGCGTGTGCATTATTTCTGTATGTGCGCATTCGAAAAAAAATTACATATGAAGCAGTTTCAATTTTGTCTTTATATTTATGAGACAGCGTAATTTATTATTTTTTTTATTATTCGAGTCGAAATTATTTTATTTAAATTTAAATCCAGACAACAGAAACATTTCATTGTTCTTAATATGAGGTATAAAATTTAATTTCTTATACTGAATTAATAAAATGTAATTTCAAAAACATCTGTGTCTTTATATTTATGAGAGACATTGTAAATGTCTTCTGCTATATATCTAACCGAGGCATCATCGGCAAAGGTAGAACTTTGAATGAAACAAACACCACTATTTTCGTTTGATCTTCGTTTTCTTGTTCATGTAACATATTATTTATTACATGCAAATTTATCACCATTAATGATTTCTAATGACTATCTTAATGAATCATAGTTCCGATTTACAAAATCAGCTAATTTTTTGACATTACTTAAAGCAATATCCATGACAGATTCTTCATTAATTCTGATAATGCTGTAGTACTTAAGTATTATTTTTGGTTTTATATTTCGTGATTCCTTCTGCAATTTTTATTGTCATAGCTCTCTTTCCATACTCATAAGTATAGTCAATCTTATAAATTTCTATCATTTCTAAATGATTTATATTTTTGTTGTCAGATCAAATGAGCTGAAAAACTAGTTTTTTGGAGGATATAGATACGTTTAGGTTAATTTTTTTTAATTTAATTGTACAGAAATATACAACGATGGAAAACAAGTTAGATTCGTTCATTAATTGAAAACAAACCAACTACTGACCGATATATAACAATTAATAACAATGAAAAGAAAAAAAAGAACTATATTACCGTTGAAGTTCTCCATTTGGCCTCTTCGGTGATCCTCGGCCATTTGTACTTTTCGACGTCCTCTATCGATTGACACTGGTCGTTCTGAGCCTGAAACGACAAGAAACGCATGTAGTATAACGCACTACCATACATCCATGCATGCACATGATAAATAGCTATTTATGATGTTTTTTAGCTTTTACAGAGTTTTAAAAAACAACTTGCACAACATCACTATCGTCAATTGCTTTATAAATTGAGGTGAACGATACATATCATCTGAGAAGAGTTATTAAAAAAGAATAAAGTCATAACAACTGCAACTTTAATTTTTTTTTTTTTTTTGACATGCCAAATAAACATATTTAAACGAGAAATTTTACTTAATAAACGAAAACAAATATGCATACGAAAAGACTCATTTTATTAAAGATTACAAAACAGGCTTATTTGACTTGAAAGTTGACAGCTTTTAATATATTTCTTGTTGTAGCTATATTTCTTTGGGTTGTTATCAATTTTACTCTCTCTTAAAAAAAAAAAAAAAAAAAAAAAAATGTTTTCTGCTTTTTCTATAAAGCAACTGTACAAAATTTCCAGATTTCAATTCTTCCAATCTTCTAAAATTTTACTTGCAAATAACAGTTTAAATTTTATTATTATTATTATTATTGTTATTATTATTATTTTCTATTTTTTTTTTGCATGCAAAATAAACATATTTAAACGAGAAATTTTACTTAATAAACGAAAACAAATATATATATATATTATATTTATTACATATATTATATATATTATATTATATTATATATATATTACATATATTATATATATTATATTATATTATATATACAGGGTGATTCATAAAAGATGGGCAGAACTTTAAGGGGTTATAGTACACTTAAAGACAAATAATATTAAATAGGAGACTAAGGGTCCCAGACGTATTCCCAAGGAGATAGGGGGCATTAAAGTTTAGGGTCCGAAATTTCAAATGATTATAAAACATGGAAAAATTGGTCGATTCGTTTGCGGTTTTTGCAAAAAATTTTCTTTATGCCAGTATTTTCTTGAAATAAAATTTTAAAGTTCAATTTCAAAAAATGCCGATAGGGGGCGCTTTAGACTTTGGAGTAACAAACAACTATTTTTTAACGTTATTTTTTGTATTTCTTTAAATGATTTCGAAAGCTTAGACTTAAACTTAAATTTTGATCTAAAAATCTGAGTCCTAACGAGTAGTTAAGTAGCGTAAACTGAAATTTGAAATTTGAAACCCTTCTCCCCCCAGAACAAAAATCAGTTATTCCCGATCTTTGTGTCGTAGATTAGGCTCTAACTACTGCCGCGTTTTGCTAAAATTATTCTTTATGTCAGTATTTTCTTGAAAATAAATTTTAAAGAAAATTTTCAAAAAATTCCGATAGAGGGCGCTTTAGACTTTGGAGTAACGAACAACTATTTTATACCGTTATTTTTTGTGTCTCATTAAATGCTTTCTAAAGCTTAGACTTAAACTTAAATTTTCAGCTCAAAATCTGAATCGCTGAGCGTGGTTCAGTAGCGAGGGGAGGGGGTTCAAATTTCAACTTCTGAACATAGTTCAGTTTGCACTACTTAACCATGCCCAACGATTCTGTGCTGTGATACGAGGCAAAAATACAACTTTCGTCAAGGACTGCATAGTCGGAATTCACTCATAAAGGCACTGGCACAGTTGGAAACGTCGCTCATGCAAACGTTAAAGCTCCATTCCTGACGCTAGTCACCGGGTGAAGAAGGAAACAGAAAGTATGCAAATGTCAAATGGGGAAGAAGAAGAACACGTATGCAAAATTTCGACACGATTCAGGCATAAAAACCACTGAACGGTGAGTCAAGTGTAAGTCGCTGTAGTAATGAATCGGAAGATGGTGCCCTTCACGAATAAGGAAAAGGCTGAGATGCATTTAATTTACGGAGCGGCAGATGGAAATGGTGCAGAGGCACAACGAATGTACGGAGAGCGATTTCCTAACAGGCGGTTGCCTAACCGCAAAACTTTCGAGCGCTTGCACAGACAGTTGTGTGAGACGGGATCATTTCTCGCTTCCCGGTCGAATGCAGGTCGTGCAAAAAAGGACGAATCAGTAGTTGTTGCAGAAGCCATTCTGGATGTAGTAGCGGCGCAGCCAAGTACAAGTACACGAACAGTGGCTAGCCAGGTGGATACCTCACAGTCCACGACTTGGAGGGTACTGAAGGATGAACATTTGCTCCCGTTTCATGTGCAACGAGTCCAGAAACTGTCTCCAGGGGATTATCCAAATCGTATTGAATTCGCCCGCTGGTTTCGGCAGCAGAACGCGCTAAATCCACATTTTGGACGAACTGTGCTTTTCACCGATGAATGTACCTTCACACGTGAAGGTACATTTAACACACACAATGCACATGTATGGGCGGATGTCAATCCACATGCTACGTATCCACATGCTCATCAGAGACGCTTTTCCATCAATGTTTGGGCAGGAATCCTCGGAGACCACCTAATCGGACCGTACCTTCTTCCTGAACGCCTCAACGGTAAAACATACCTCACATTTCTGCAACATGTGCTGCCAGACCTGTTAAACGTTGTTCCTCCACGCATACGGCGGGTCATGTGGTTCCAGCACGATGGAGCGCCAGCCCATTACGTACGAGACGTCCGCAACTATCTGGACATCACATTTCCGAACAGATGGATTGGTCGAGGTGGTCCTGTTGCTTGGCCTGCTCGCTCGCCAGATCTTTCACCCCTCGATTTCTTTTTTTGGGGACGATTGAAGGCTCTTATGTATGAGACACCCATTGAATCCCCCGAGGAACTGGTCGCCAGACTTTCCGCCGCTGTAGGGGAAGTGCTCGAAAAGCCTGATGTTTTCGCGAATGTTCGCCGTTCCATTCGTCGCCGTTGTTCTGCGTGCATAACCTCTGGTGGTCACAATTTTGAACATTTATTGTGATTACATGTTAATAAATATGCTTTGGTAACATAATCCTAATTTGTGTCTTTTTACCTCGTATCACAGCACACAATGTGTGGACATGGTAAACTGAACTGTGCTCAGGAGTAGAAATTTCAAACCCCTCTCCCCAGAAACTTAACCACGTCTAACGATTCAGATTTTGGGCTGAAAATTTAAGTCTAAGCTTTAGAAAGCATTTAATGAGACACAAAAAATAACGGTATAAAATAGTTGTTCGTTACTCCAAAGTCTAAAGCGCCCTCTATCGGAATTTTTTGAAAATTTTCTTTAAAATTTATTTTCAAGAAAATACTGACATAAAGAATAATTTTAGCAAAACGCGGCAGTAGTTAGAGCCTAATCTACGACACAAAGATCGGGAATAACTGATTTTTGTTCTGGGGGGAGAAGGATTTCAAATTTCAAATTTCAGTTTACGCTACTTAACTACTTGTTAGGACTCAGATTTTTAGATCAAAATTTAAGTTTAAGTCTAAGCTTTCGAAATCATTTAAAGAAATACAAAAAATAACGTTAAAAAATAGTTGTTTGTTACTCCAAAGTCTAAAGCGCCCCCTATCGGCATTTTTTGAAATTGAACTTTAAAATTTTATTTCAAGAAAATACTGGCATAAAGAAAATTTTTTGCAAAAACCGCAAACGAATCGACCAATTTTTCCATGTTTTATAATCATTTGAAATTTCGGACCCTAAACTTTAATGCCCCCTATCTCCTTGGGAATACGTCTGGGACCCTTAGTCTCCTATTTAATATTATTTGTCTTTAAGTGTACTATAACCCCTTAAAGTTCTGCCCATCTTTTATGAATCACCCTGTATATATATATATATATATTTTTTTTTAAATCCAGAGATTTGTTGTGCGAAACAGAATCGTGTAAGAAGAAGGTGGGGGTCTCACCTCGAAGTTAAAAAGAATGGACTGATCCGTGTACTGGTAAGTGTAGGACAGAATTCCGGGTTTGACCAGCTTCACCGAATAGGACAGGGTGGCTGCACAGGGACCCCCGTGGGAGGAGATGAAGGACTTCTGAGGTTTCCAGCCGTATCTGAAAATGAAAGAAATCATTATGAGTGAAAAACAACTTTTTTTTTAAATTTACAGTTGAGCCTGCTGACTGGAACATAACCATTTTAACAAGGTGAAGCGAAATATTAGATTTAAAAAAAATGAGATCGTAAGAGTCAAACTCTTAAGAAGTCATTAAAATTATTTAAAAACGTATAAAATACTTTAAGTACCTTAATTCAGGAATTGTTTTTAAATAACAAACTGAAATTACGTATAGTGTATCCATACATTAAGCAGCATAGTTTAAACAATATAAATTCAAGTATTAGACGTACTAAAATGCTTCCAGTGATGAAAAGTTTTGTTCAAGAAAACAAAACAGTTAGTCCCAAATTTTGGCAATAGATGGCGCTATAGCCTACTAAGAATACAGAGGGAGAAAAAACTTGAGCAAAGCAGTTATAGAGTATTTATCTCGCGCAGTTCACTACTATGCATGCGACCTTTGTAACACGAATCCCGTCCAAACGGTAATAAATTTCAATCACGTAATAGCATGATTAGCCCTCTAAACGTTTTGCCCGTGTTTTTCCGTTTCTAAAAAACAACTTAAATCAACTGTAGACAAAAATATTTTAATAGAGTTATATTTTAAGATATATGTAAAATAAAGATATATGAAGTGTATTTTTAGATAGGGCTGGATTATATATACACGAATTGAAATATGGCTGTATATGTAAGGAGTTAATTGTACAATATAAATTCTCTGTAACCGCTTGGTTTTGGGAAAAAAAAATTATTTTGCTTAACGATAAATGATCTTCGTAGGAAGCATTTTAGACCAAACCACACACTCGTACATTAATTACTTTATTTTATTTTAAAATGTATAACAAAACAGTTAAATTTTGGGGGACCCTGTAAAAAAAAAAAAAAAAAAAAAAAAAAAATTAAATATAGAGACGACTCAAACTGTAACAAAACGAACGGTCTGGCAATTCTGTTATTAAAAAGTACAGACGCGAACAGTAACTACAACAGATTTATCTCTGCTACAACATCATTTGTTTTTATCGGCACACATTTCGATCACGCATAGGAGAATCAAATTTTTTTTTCCAAGTTACGCAGATAGTTTTTAAAAAATGCATTTAGGCAGGGATCCAAATACAGTTTTTCGCCATTTCCGAAACAAGGTTGACCCATCAAAAATCTATACTTTCTGAAACTTTCGAAAAGAGTGTCAATTTCGCAAAAATTCAGGTTCGTGATGAGTCAATCTCGTTTTGAAAAAAAAAAGAGAAAAAATTAATAGTATCCCTGCCAATTATGTCAATCAGAAGGTTTCAATCCTATTCCATTACATCATTTTGAAGGACTTGGATTCCGTAGTAATTATAATGAGAAATCCTTCTTGCAACACCAATTTTAGAGGTGAAAATCGAAGAGGATGTAAATTATTTCAAAAGTTCTTTTGCATAATGACTTATTATTTTCTACCGAATACTGTTTAGTGTATTCGCAATAGTAGCCATATTTCTGCATCCATCTTGCAGTGTATGAATTTATTAACTTTGCTCGCTTGATCGTTACTAAATAATCTTAGAGACTATGATACTTTATAAAAATATCCATCAATATTTCCATTGTTCGCTGGCAGCTGATCACTGCTTACTTTGAACAACAAATCAGACGACAGTTGTTCTGGAGGTATTTGTGTCAGCATGGTGTGTGGTAACTCGCGATTACATCATGTATAAAAAGTTAGAACAATAAGCCAACGTGGAACTTTCTATTGTGCTTTGCAAATCGGCCACAGAGACATTGAACCATAGAGACACCTGAGCACCGCTATTCATTTATAATAACGGGAGGTAAATCCAAGTTGTAACTTTATGGGCTACTTCCGCTCAGAGAAACAGTGCGTTTCATGCTCGAAACAACCTTTGACGCATGATCAGTGTGGGCACCATCAAAAAGTTTGGGTACCAAAACCATGGGTAATAAGCCGCAGCACACCTGCCTCAGCAAAATAGGCAAAGAGTATTTCCAGTTAGCTCCGTTAATTGAACATGCTTTGGCAAGCGCGTAGCTTTGAGGAAGTGTCAATATTTCAGCTGGACACGGGCGCTTCAGAGGTTGAAAAACATCCCTTGAAAAGACCATGAGTAACCTTCCACGGGCGTCACCACTAGAATAGTGGAACGCATTAGACAACTTGTGCATGAGGATTGTCGGAGGACGAGATAACAAACATTGATGGTATGTCGTATGGATTACTGCAGACAAGTGTAACGTCTCAATTGAACTTGCGGCATGTCACTGCCTTTGTGTCCTCGACTGCTGCTTCCTCAGCTGAAGGAACATCGCATCGTAATACGCCAAGACCTGTGTGAATGTGTCGTGAATGATCCCTTCTTTACGTCCAAGATCATCTGTTAAAAAATTTAGTGCGAACACTTTTTAATACATTGTTGTATTCCCCCCCAAAAAAATAAGTAAGGAATTTACACTCCTAATTGTGCTTTTCATTTAAAGGTAGGTGAATTACCGCGACCAGAAACCCTAGGAGACCGCCAAAAGGGGCCAGAACAATGGGCGTTCGTCAAGCGCGTTAGAGGGTCTTGGAGGATTATAACCTCCTTCTGAACTAATAAATTTTAAACGAACCAGCACCTTTTCCGCATAGAAATAAATACACATTAATAAGGAAAAATATGTTTTATTAACCTCTTGAATACGTCTGTACAAGAAGGGACCGCATTTCACTATCTGGCTTTGCCACATTCGCATCTTACGTGTCGTAGTCAAGGGGTTAAGGGACGTGACACACAATCTAAATCGAAGGCTGACGCTTGTCCATTAAACGAAACTACCAGACAAAATTTGCCAGACTTCAACTTCTAACAACGCTCCTTTCGTACAACAAATACGTCGACATACATATGTATATGCTTGTATGTATATATACAAGCATACATAGATGGATTGATAAAAACATAATAACCCTCACCTCGGATAAAACAAGAAACTTGCATATTGTGCAGAATGTACGAATACAGAGAATATACTCACTCGGAGCAGTTGACTTGCGTGTCTCCGACCAAGTTGTGGAGGAGCCTGAAGCTGGTCTCAAAGGACTCGATGCCGACATGGAAACCCGACGGCAGCTTGTCCCAGGTGTCGAAACGCACGCCTCCGCCCAGGGAGTAGGTGCCCGGAGGACAGGCGACGCACTCGAGGGTGGAGCGGTTGAAATAAGTGCCAGCCTCACAAGAAATGCCTACAGATTTATAAAAAGAAATGCTTTAAAAATAATAGCTTGTAAATTGTATTCTACATTGTAAAATAAAATACAGAGCTTAGGAACCTGATTCAAACAATTTTATAGAACAGGGGTTGACAACCTACGGTCCGTGACAAGAATTTGCCCGGCTAGCGGTTTCCGTGAGCAATATTACACTAATCCGGCCCGTAGGCTTATTTAAAAAAATTTAAGAGATGTAGAACTCTGGTTTGATATTCTACAGAAGGTGCTCTAAATGCTTTTTAAAACTATCTGCCTAACACTTATCCTAGTATTAGTTAGTTAATTTTTAGGGTTTCGTTGATCTCACGAAACCCTATTACTCCCGCTCCGTTGTCTGTCCGTCACAGAGCCATTCTCAGAAACTATATGTAACTTACAGAGTTGAAACTTTGCGTATAGCTGAATACCAGCTATGAAGCTCAGAATATTAAAATTTGAAAAAATCGTATTATTTTAATAAATAGAAATAAAAAAACAAAATTCTAAAAGCATTTTCCTATTAAATTTGAACATTTTTCGTTATAGCAGTTGCCAAAAATTAAAAATCCACAATGAAAATCATTCAATAATTAATTTTCTATGTCCCTTAAATTTTGGACAACAGTGTCGAAACTCTGCCAGATCCCGTATGTCCCAGGTATGTCAAGTGCAAGTTGCCAAGATAGTGACGATATGTTTATAGAGGATGAAAATGATGACGAGTTCATAATCGAAGATGATAAAAAGCCACATTTAATAAACCAAAATAAGTTGAACGACTTTGTACGAGACTTGCAACTATCTAGATCTAAGGCAGATATTCTTGCTTCTCGTCTACAACAGTGGAACTGATTGACACCAAATACCAAAGTAACTTATTACCGAAATCAAAGTCAAATTTTCAGCAGTTATTTCACCAAAAAGGATGATTTTTAGGTGCGTTCGTAATTATATAAATACGTAGCACCTATTGTCGTCGTCTGGTCCATCCGTCTGTCTGTCTGTCTGTCTGTCCGTCCGTCCGCATATAACAACGCAAAAACTACCCAATCCAATGGTTTGAAATTGAAGATATATTATCTTTGCAGAATTTTGTCATTTCCAATTTTATGAAAATCAAATCAAAACTTTAGAAAATATTAATAAAAACATTTATTAAGAATTTCTTTTTTTTTTTAATCGTTGCTTTCTTTTTAGAGGAGCTTCCGAGGTTGAATCGTGGAGCGACCGAGATATACTTATTTTAGGACAGAAATGAATCTGCAGACGATAGAATTCATTTCACAGAATTAAAAATCATCAAGATCTAAATATTTATTATAGCTATCTACAGTACGAACGCACCTCGTTTGTCACGTTTGACGTACAATTTCCAACTTGTTGTTTTTGCCATGATATTCCCGGACTTTTTAATGCGATGAATCAAAATTATGATCCAAATGAATGGCGTTTATTTACTGATTCCTCTAAATAAGTTTGAAAGCTGTATTACTTCATAACGGTAATATAAAACGATCTTTACCGGCCATGCCGTAAACAGTAAAGAAACATATCAAACAATGTCTCTTTTAATGAAAATGGTACAATATGCACAGCACAACTGGAAAATATGTGGCGATTTAAAAGTAGGGCTTTCAGGGCGAGTACACCAAATATTCATGTTTTTTGTGCCTGTGGGATAGTCGAGTTAAAGAACACCATTACATAAAAAAATATTGGCCTGTCCGAAATGAATTTTCTCCAAGAAAAATGAATGTGAAATATACATGTTTAGTGGATCCGCAAGATATAATTTTGCCACCATTACACATTAAATTGACCCTAGTAAAAAAATTCGTCAAAGCCATGGATAAAAACAGTGCTGCTTTTAAATATCTGCAGAAAATTTTTCCAAGTATTTCAGACGCAAAATTAAAAGAGGGAATTTTTGTCGGTCCACAGATACGTAAACTGATGCAAGATAAGTACTTTGAAAAACTACTAATGAAAAAATGTTTGTGATTCCTTTAAAACGGTCGTCCATGGATTCTTAGGAAATCATAAAGATAAAAATTATGAAAAAAATATTGCTGTTTTATTAAAAAATTATCATGTAATGGGTGTGAACATCTCTCTGAAGATAAATTTTCTCCATTCACACCTGGATTTTTTTCCTGAAAACTTGGGAGCCGTGAGTGACAAGCAGGGCGAACGTTTTCACAAAGACCTTCAACTTTTTGAAGACAGACACAAAGTTTTTGGGACGAAAGTATGTTTGGGGACTACTGCTGGTCTATTTTAAGAGAAACAGATCAAGAAAATTATAAAAAGAAGAGTAAAATCAATCATTTCTAATTTTTTATTTTTATATTTCATGTTATTATTTTTTTTAAAGTATTTAATAAATATTTTTTAAACTAGACGTGACAGATTTTGTACAATAATTTTCCCGTACTCAGTGCACCAGAATCTATGAAAAAATACACATTTCGGTGAAAGTATATAAACCGTGTAAACCACTGCTATTATTACTTTCAATTGTTCACTCTGTTGATAGATGCGGGCTGATTAAGTGATATAAAATCCGGCCCCTATACCGTAAAAGGTTAAAGACCGCTTTCGCAGACTGATCGACTGCAGCCTGTGACTGGAGCTCTATCATTATCAATTTGGTTTCATACTATGAAACAATCGATAGTATGAATTTATAATTCCGTAAATGGTAAATCCTGTAAAGCTGTTCTCAAATCCTAACTGGCTAGTTTCTGTCCCATTCCTGAATTCATTTTTAGGTTTCCAAACCTCAAAAGAAGAACATGGAACCCCTATAGGATCACTTTGTTATCTGTCTGTCTGTCAAGACCGTTTTTCTCAGCAACGGCTGAGGGTATGAAGTTGAAAGTAATATCAAGTAATAAGACCCATGGTTTCATTCTTGTGTAGCAATTTTGAGCTTCTACTTTAATTCATTAAAAAAGTTACGGTCTTAAAACAACATTTTTGGAAATCCCGATAATGGAAAATTCACGAAATAAATCGACATAGAACTATAGCTAAGGCAATTCTTATTGCCGTTCGAGTTCTTAAATATCATGAAATGTTTTGTTTAAAAATGATAAATATTGATAAATAATTTTGTTATAGATTTTTTTAAGAATTTAAGGTTAATGTTCATTTTCAATTTTAATATTTCTGTAATTTGAACAGTTATTATAAAAAACAAATTTAGTTAAAATAATCCTTCAACTGACTATCTGTACTGTATGAGTAGAACAATATTTAAGTTATGAATTAAAAAGCTACATGGCAAGATTTAATTCAACTTAGTGGCAATGCCTCTTCTTGATATTTAACCGATTTTCTATAGATGAGTATAGAAATTTAAATACAACTAACAATTGTGGAATTTTTATACGAACAACGCAAAAGAAAGAAAAAACATGTTTAATAAAATGTTAATTCTACTAAGCCATGACGAGTTTCCGTATACGTTGAATTTAAAAAATTTTCACGAATAATGAAAATGGCTCTGAAATGATATCCTACTTTTTCTAACTTCAGAGACTAATCGGGCCCTGCCGTGCATTTTCATTTCTCTTTTTACAAGGGAAGTATAGAAGGACTGTGAAAGAAACGGAAGTCGCTGCGGTTTACTATATACTAAATAGTGCATATTTGATAATCTCGAATGTTGAGAGCTTCTGACGAAATCTGAATGAAATTGTGAATTCCAATCGACGACGTACAGTAGTCGCCAAACTTGTGAAAATCTTTTTGAAAAGGTGTATTTTTGAGATTTGATGGCTCATAACACCACTTTCTGTTTAAGTAATACCCTAAAATGATCTATCAGTGGAAAATAATTTAATCAAGACTGTAATGAAATAATTTTTGTTCAATTATTAGTATTGAATCAAAATATATTAAAAACTCCAGTTATGATAAAACATACTCTTTGAATCTATATTCACCTTGATCAACGTAAATGTCCTAAAAACATATACATACAATTTCGTAAAATATTTTACTGAAGGTGTTTTGTACACCTTCAGTAAAATATTTTATGAAATGTTATGCATGTGTTTTCAGGACATTTATGTTGATTTTAATTAGTATTTAATAAAAAGTTATCGACAAATAAACAACAGCAACAAAAAGAAACACAACTTGCTTAGTTTAACATGAAGTAGCTTTCCTATACATGAATGCAGCCACTGACCACGATTGTTTAGAGAGCCAATCAGGTGTTATCCTGTTTTGGTCAGTGAGTGAATGAGGCAACAGTTATTGTCATGTTTTTGGGGCTGTGAGGAGGACATTTTTCAGTCAGTGCTTTATGGGATTGATATTAAAATTGGATGCAAAACATAAGAAAATTAAAGAAATGGCACAAATATTTGACTGGTCACCTAGAAAGCGATGTAAAATGACACTATTAAGTGAAAAGGGTTACAGTTATGAAGAAATTAGGAGGAAATTTGGTGGAAATGTAACTTAAGGTGGCATTTCTAAATTTTTCAAGCTTTGTAAGGAGACTATGCCACTACAAAACGAAACTGGTAAAGGTGTACAACAGCAAGTGACTATAGAAGAATTAAGAGACTGTGCCCCGATTGTGACAGAAGAAAATCATCTGGATGTATACAAGGTGAAATGGCGAAAGCCAATGTGAGGATGCGTACAAGGACTGTTCAGTGCAATCAGCAAGGATTTAGTTTATATACTAGAATTCCACAAAAAAAGCCATTCTTATTTCTCCAACAAAGGTTGAAAAAATTAAACTGTGGTTAAAACTCATGGTAACCGACGAACCATGTGGCAGTGTTATTTGGTCTGACGAAACCAAAATATCCCTTTTCGGTATTGATGACATAAAATACGTAAGGAGAGAATCGGATAAGATTTTCATCCTAATTGCATTATACACACCATGAAGTCAATGTTATGATATGGGGTTGTATGCCATCAAAATGTGTCGGCAGAATTTGTGGGAATAAATGGAAATATGAATGCCCAAAAATACCTAAATGAAATACTTCAGTCCCAACTGAAGCTTTCCGCGCGTGCTCTTTTCCAAGATAATGAAGTATTATGAAGTATTTCAACAGGATTCAGCTCCATATCATGTTGATAAAGTGTGTAAAAAGTGGTTTCAAGATAATTATATTTCAGTGTTCGAAGAGCCCTTGAAAATCTATGGAGCGAACTAAAGAAACTTGTTGCACAGAATGAACTCAGCAATAAAATCCAATTAACAGGAGCGATAATTCAATCTTGATATCACATTATAATAGCTTCAGAACTAAAAGATTTGGTTCATTTCATGGGAAGGCGTTGTAAGGCCGTAATTAAGTGTAAAGTTTACCCAAGTAAGTATTAAAATGACATTGTGATAATTTTTGAATATATCATTTTGTCGATATGTTTCACTTTTCTTCTTTATAACTGCTGTTCTAAATATTCATTCCTTCATGAAATTTGTTGCGTTACATTCTTGATTGGATCACTTTTCCATTGCTATACCATTTTATGGTATATTAGTTGCAAAACGAACTGCAATGCGTGTAGTTTTTTAAGCATAACACAAAATCTACTTGGTGGAATGAGATGATATTTCATATTCGCATATTTGAAGCTTCTAAAAATCGATTTCTGTTAAAAAATTTATTTTATGTTTTGATTCATTTATCAATTTTTTTAATCAATTTATATATTTGTGAAAATTTATTTCGAAAATATGTATTTAAAAAAAAAAAATCAAAAAATACATATATTGTAATCTATGAATTTTTTAAACAGGAATCAATGTGTAGAAGTTTCAAATGTGCGAATCCAAAATTTCATTTAAAGCCCATTTGAAAGCGGATCATCATTTTAGTGTTCGACTGGTCAGAATTAGCATCAACTCATTAACGTGTATTGATAGAGGTCCCTGCTTTGTGGATGCATAATTTGATATCTTCAGCTAATATTTCATGTCTTGAGTGACTCGTGGTTCACAATGGATAAGTGGTTAAAAATTGAAATTCCGAAGAGAACCGCATCTAACATTGGTAACTAGTATATAAGAACTTCACTAATGAATGAACACGAAAAATATTTAGAATTAAAATACAAAGGATGTGACTAATCACTTTACTAAACAGCGTACAACCAATAGAGTGAAAAAAATGTCCGATCCCGGATCCCTTGGTATAGCGCACCAAGTGCTTTTACCAATTAAGCTATCCAGACGACATCCAGTCTAGCATTATCCAGTCAGAACTCTTATGTGGCTAGGCTACAACCTTGCAGCACAAGATGGAACGTCATTCATGAGCACAATTCCATTGGCATACATGAGACAAATCGGTGGATATTTATATACTAATTAATTTTTAAGCAGGCTAAATTTTTTCACTCTAATGGTTGTACGCTGTTTAGTAAAGTGATAATTCATATCCTTTGTATTTCAGTAATTTACAGCGTAATTTCAGCCCTGCTGAAAAAGTAATTAGTATATTTAGAACTAGTTTGTATGAGAAGGGGAGTATTCTAAGCAAGGGGTACGTGAGAGAAATAAGATTTGGAACCGCTTGTCTAAGGGTAATGCCTATTTGCTACAACTGCCGTTTGTATCAGTTACTTTTAACCATACACAATTAACTGTCGTCTACATTTTGTAGTCTCTTAACTTATGGAGAGCAATGTAATAATGGTCTCAATACACTGAAAGAGATACTCACGGCAGTCGTTCACCCGGGTGGGTGGGTTAGGTGCTCCGCCGACACAAGTGAGGGGTTTCGGTACGGAGACTCGCCATCGACCGCCGCCCTCGTCGCACTCCGTGAACTCGTAGTGGAAGTCGCGCTGCAAATGAAAAAAAAGACACGTTCAAATTAATAGTGTGAGTATCCATAGCAAACAAGAATGACATTTAAACGGGAAAATAAAAAATAAATAATAAAAAATTTAGTCATTAGCATTGGAATTTCTTGCAATATTTCCTTTCGATTGTTGCAATAGACAGCCTTTTCGTGTATACAATTTTTTTCATGAACTTTTAAAACAATAAAAGAGAGATAATAGGACACTATAAGACAAACAATTAGTATATAAAAAATCGGATTTAAAATCCGATTTTTTTGTAATTAAATCGGATTTTTATGATTTTCCCCCCTATTAAGGCAATGAATGGCTACCAAGAATTGTAGGTTTTCCAAAACAATTAAATCTGTAATTATATCGTAATTAAGGAGCACAATCTATATTTTATGCTTTGATGAATAAAATTGTAATTATTAATTGGAGAAATAATAAAATCTGCAAATATAACAAATCAAATAAAATGTCATGGCAGTTCTTCTTGCACTCGTACTTTGTAAAATATTTGTAATCGCATAAATCTAAGTTTACACAAATATATATGAATTTTAATTAAAAAAATAATAATTGTAACTGTTATTCATACACACAGATTAAATATAATCTATGAATGACCAGTCACATTTCTTATCAACATTAACTAGCCAAAATATTAAATAGCATCATCAGTTGCTACAACATCAGTCAGCGGGTATTATTATTGGTATTTGTTGCTCTGAATTAAAAAGAAAAAGTTTTACTGTCTTTCTATCTTTTATCTCCAACTGATTACTTTTCTTTTCTTTTTTTTTTTTTTTTTTTTTTTTTTTTTTGGCTGTATACAAGTCCAAAAGTAGAAAATATTCTATCTATTTCTACTAAAGTAGCTCTTTTTTTCCTGAACATACTTTCAAAATAGCTGTTGAGCAAATATTATCATTTTTTATTTTCCTTTACCTTCAGTTTGTTGTTATATATTTATTTGTAAATATCGAATGATAAAATAATAGAGTCATTTTATTTTTTTTTATTATTATCTTAAGAAATTTGTTGTGCTTATTTTATATAAATGGGTGAATAAGTTGATTTCTCAAAGAAAGTTATTATAACAATGTGAGTTCTGACAGATTTAATTAAAACATGCATTTTAAATGAAATACCTTATGCCTGATAAAAATTTTACTTTTTACAAGCATATTATACTTTATTGTTCACAAGCTTCGGGAAGTAAAGTTAAAAACATTTATTTTAAAAGCAAAATATCTGTAGAAACATTTGAAATTATGTTCATCTTACAAGGAGAGTGCCAAGCTTGGTAATCACAGATTTTGATTATTTTTACATATGTTGTAGGGTATAAGCCGCTTAGTCTCAGGTTCAATGGATTTTATACAACGCTCCTTAGTTCCCGAGAAATGGGGGAGGGGGTCTAATATTATAACACAACTTAAATACGTACTTTGTAACGAAGTAATTGCACTGGTCGTAGCTCAGTTGGCATGGCGTCTGCTCGTTGTTCAGAGGGCCCGGGTTCGATGCCGGAACGGGCTACGTTTGATTTTCTCTCTTGTTTTAATAAATATAATTATAATTTAACAATCCCAATAAAGAAATTTGTTAACATAATTAAATTTTAATTTAGCATTTTTGATTTTTAAACCATTATTAAACATTTCTCATCATTTAAAGAGCATTACAAAAATTGGATCTATTATTGACTATTACATTTCAAAAATCGTAAAAAGTCAAATCAGCATATTAACTATCGAATTATAGAATTCTTCTCACATCGCAATAGAAAACGAAGATATTTCAGATGCTGGATTATTTGTTAAAAAATCATTGTTTTACAATAAAATTTTACAGTACTTCAACGCATTTGCGACATCACTTTTCTGATTTTCATCGAATCCCGACACTTTAGATTGGTCTTCTTGTGAACTACAGCTTGCTTCTTCCATTTTTATACGATTATGAGCTGTTATAGAATGATACCACTTGTGCGATAAATACTGAAAACAACAAAAACACTTAACTGCATCAAACTAAAAAAAAGAAAGAAAAAAAGTCTGCTGTGACGCCCTCTAGTTACAATAAAATAAAACATAAATGTCGTGCATTAATTTTTATGCTAAAGATTAATATAATTAATCTTCTCACTTTAAAAACAGAGTAGTATTTGACTTCCCTTGTTAAGGCAATTTATAAATGATATTTCTTTACAATCACGAATCGACACAATTATTCAGTATCGTTGCATTGATAAAGCATATATGGAATACATTTTAAAAGTGATTTTAAAAAAATCAAAAATGCTAAATTAAAATTTAATTATGTTAACAAATTTTTTTATTGAGATTATTAAATTATAATTATAAGTATGTTTATAAAAAAATGCGAAAGAAAAACAAACGTAGCGCGCTCCGGCATCGAACCCGGGCGCAAATTCACAATCACTCAACGTCCTACGCACTTGACGCCAAACGGTTTGGCGAGAAAATGAACTGTAGCACGCATTCGCGTGTCTTATATGAATTGGCAAACGGTTGAAACTATACTTCGGCATTTCGACCGCGCATTTCTTGTTTGTGAACATATGCATTATTTAATGTTTTATAACTTTACCTTTCTTAAAATGATCACAATAAATAGATGACAGTTTATTATATTTACTTTAATTACTTCTTGAGGAAATGCTAAGATAAGTGTTTTGTTGCTGATTGATAATAGGGTAAATGTGACATGACAGTAATGGACCCTTCCCCCTCAAAGTTTTTGCTTTATAAAAAAATATCCAATAAAAATTCATCTTTTTTTTTTTTTTTTTTTTTTTTTTTTTTTTTTAAGAACTCTTCCTTGCATAATGTGGTATTGCAAACGACGGCGATTCGATAAACAAAAATTTACCCGATCTTATATTATCGCCATTCAGAACACGTGAAAATAATATATTTCATCAAAAGATAAGTGAAAATCATATAAAACTCAACAACCTTTTATTCATTTTGCTTTTGTGCCATTAAAAAAACCATTCGACACACGACACACCTCAAAGTTATAGCCGCTCAAAATACATTTCTGTAAGAGGGAGGAAAATTGTATCTGTTTTCATTTAATCAGTGTATGGTGCTGCCATCTGTTATTACATTAGATGAACCAATTCGAGACTCAAACCCAGGGATAGAGAATAATATTCAATATATCTTATTGAATATTAAATACATCTTATTGAATATTAAATATATCTTATTGAATATACAATATATCTTATTGAATTACTCAAGCATAAAATATTGCTTCACAATTCCACTGTCTTTCAGTGAAATTTTTACTGAACAAGCTAAGAGATGGTTTTACTTAATTCATTTATATCTTCGTTGTTTTCTTAAAAAATTGCATGTTTTTTTTTTTCTCAGTAATAGAAAACTGGATTTTTTTATACTTATGGTCATTTACAAAATTTCTTTTATTTTTAAGATTTTAAGACTTTTAAGATGTAGTATCTATTACTGGAATGTTCAATTAGGTTTCTTCTCTAATCTAACAAATTTATTTAAATATATACATGTATACTTAATTAGGATGAATTTGAAAAGTAAAATCCTAATGATCCTAATTATTTTATTGAATTTGGTGTTATTGCAGTGCTGTATTATCCCTTTAGAATGTATGTCATTCTATCAATGCTTAACAAACTGTATAAGATTTTTTTTTTTTTTTTGGGGGGTGGGGGGAGGGTTGAGGGGCGAATAATTTAAAAGTGAAAAAGCGTTTAACTAAATATAATAAATAAGTATCCGTGTTTATTCGAGATTAAATAAAGTAGTATAAAAGGTAAAGAATGTAAATAACATCATCTATTATAAAATGTATTTTTACTTCTTTCTAAGCTTATTTTATAAAAACAATTATTGTTTATTTAATGTAACTGTTTACAAAACATAAATGATTCATTTTTATGAGCTTAGTACCCTAAGCTACTAAGTAATTACTTCAGTAGTTACTGAATCTTGGTAATATCTTTAAAAAATGAAAGCTTTCATTTATTTTTAAAGCATTTTAATGCTGACGATGAAACTCGAGGTAAAAAGGTAGGAGGAATGCTGTAGGATGTACAATTATAATAAAACATCTATCTATTCAATGGCACTAGTACGATTTTGAGTTTGCCGGCCAAATGCAACGCATGTGCGAAGTTCGTTTTCTCGCCAAAGCGCTTGGCGACAGAGGTTGGCGACAAGTGCGTAGGACGTTGAGTGATTGTGAATTTGCAACCCGGGCCCTCTGAACAACGAGCAGACGCCATACCAACTGAGTTACGACCGACTCAGCTATTTCGTTACAAAGTAAGTATTTAAGTTGTGGTATAATATTAGACCCCCCATTTCTCGAGAACTAAGGAGCGTTGTATAAAATCCATTGAACCTGAGATTAAGGGGCTTCTACCCTACAACATATGTAAAAATAATCAAAATCTGTGATTACCAAGCTTGGCACTCTCCTTGTTAGATTTTAATATGCTTTCACACCAGTTTAAACAGAAAAGAAAAATGTGATTTTCCCCAATGATTAAAAAAAAACACCAGATTTTAATCATCTGATTAAAATTGTTACACCATACGAACGATATTTGCTATAGAACCCAGTCTGGGTGTGAAAACTGGGCGCCAATGGGCCGATTCCCACCACTAAAATTTTAGTTTTCTTCTCCTAATAAGAATACTAATAAAATGTAAGCGAAAAAATAAAATGTAACAGAAGGCGAAGAAATAAAATTTAGTGGTGACAATCGGACAATTGCGGAGCCCAGTTTTTACACCCCTGAACACAGGGATGCAAATGCAATCTATTAATCCTTTCGCTTAATTTGACGACCGGGGCTCGTCATACGATACAGGAAAAAACAAAGTAACTGTAATGGCTAAAAACTGACTAAAAGGAGTTGAAGCTAATCGTGCGCAACAATGCATTCGTAAACTTCCAATCTGTTTGTGAGATTTTTGTTAAAGGCATTTGAAAGAGTAGTGAATCACTTTCAGACAATTTTTGAGCATGCCTATCACACAAACAGAAATGTTTCTTGATTTACTATCCCGTTCCAAACACGGGGTAAAAGAAATAAATGCTTATTTGAAAAGTAAATCGTAAATAGTTTAAATTCGAATTACTAAATGATCATGTTTTATGAAAAGAAACACTTTGTTACGGAAAAACTACAAAAGGGAACCTAATTTTACTATAATGTGGAAATTAAAATACTTTGTAGGCGCTTTTGCTGAAATTTTGACTAAATTCTGGTAAAAAAAAAAGAAAAAAAAATCTTACATATATTTTAAAACTTTCACCGTCAAATGAAAAAGTTATTTCTCTCAACTACTTGTCTGTCAGTTCCTACAATTTTTTTCTACTCAGAATTTTCTCCCAAGATACTTTTATGTCAATAAGAAATAATAGATGAAAAATCACATCACTTATATTTTAAGTTAGCAATCTTGAAAAAGTATATTATTATTATTATTATTATTATTATTACTATTATTATTATTATTAAATACTATTATTAGTAGTATTAGTATTACTATTACTATTTTATATTATTTTATTTATTATTATTATTATTACTATATGTTACTGTTATTAGGTGCGTTCGTAATTATATAAATACGTAGCACCTATAGTCGTCGTTTGGTCCGTCCGTCTGTCCGTCCGTCTGTCTGTCTGTCCGTCCGTCTGTCTGTCTGTCCGCATATAACAACGCAAAAACTACCCAACCAAATGGTTTGCAATTTAAAATATATTATCTTTGCAGAATTTTGTCGAGACATTTCAAATTTTATTAAAATCGAATCAAAACTTTAGGAGATATTAATAAAAATATTTATTAAGAAATTTGAATTTTTTTTTTAAATCGGTGCTTTTTTGTTAGAGGAGCTTCCGATGGATGTTTAATCGTCAAGCGACCGAGATACTTATTTTATGACAGAAATTAATCTGCAGACGATAGAATTCATTTCACAGAATTAAAAATCATCAAGATCTGAATATTTATATAACTAGCTGATACATATATATCTGAATATTTATATAACTAGTTAAGATATTTGTATGAACAGTGTCATAAAATATATACTTAACTAGCTGTTTAACCCGTTCCACGCACGGGATATCATGAATTTAATTCTAAAACGTGCGTACGAACGCACCTCGTTTGTAACGTTTGACGTACAATTTCCAACTTGTTATTATTTTATTTCTTCTAATTAGTGTTATTTTCTTTCTTGTTTTTATTTTATTTAATTTTTTAGCCTTATTCTTATTCCGATTCTTATTTGTGTTGCAATCATTTGTTACTATTTTTGTTTATTTATTCATTTATTGAATGTTACCAGGGGATCCAACCCGTATTTCCTTGTATATTGAACATAAGTTAAAGCCATTTTTATTAAACCTCTAAATAGATTTTTTTTAATTGTTTAATATATTTTTTAGATTGCGAACTAAAAACTAGTCGTTGGAGGCCACCGTAATACTGACCCATCATGGTTATGCATAGTATAAAATATGAAAATAAAACATGCGTAAACCATTTATAAAATGCATTGCCATTCCAATAAAATCGTTGGCTTGATGACGTCCTAAACTTTAAAGGCTCGATTACTGAATGGTGTAAAAGAAACATCCTTATAACTCCAAAAAGGATAGTCATATTAACTAATGGTTTACTACATCGGATGAAGCGTCTCATTTCCAATTAAAATATATCTTTGAATTGAAATTGAAATGACATACAGGGTCACGAAAAACTGAAGTGCGTGGAAAATAGGATGACAAATATCTCGGCCACTCATGATCAGATCGACTTGAAGCTTTATGCAAAATTTATGTTTTTTAAGTGTATTTTATAGTCGCACCTTAAATTAAACAATTTCGAAAATTTTTATATACCTTTTATCAGAACGACTCTTTCGAGAGTCCGAAAAAAATAGTTCCGGATCATCGAGATTACTGAAATTCAATAAGCTTCTTTCCATTATGACACACTAAGCACATACCCAGTTTCAAGTCTCTATCTCCATTTGTTCGGGAGATAGAGCGTTTACAGACACACGGACAAACGGACGGCAAAATTTTTTGTCTAAAAATATGTTTTTCCGAATCTCCAGTGTCTGAAACGTGTAAATCCGTCGAACAAAATTTTTTTGATTTTCAAAGGGATTTCAAGACTTACCCTATACTACGTATGACTGGTAAGTAATAACAAAAAGCATTTTTATGTGAAAAATATAAATTACGTATTCAAATAAAATTTTAAAATTTATTAAACACGATACATTCGTATTAGCTGGATTGATTGATAGCCAAAGAAATCTTCAAGGATCTCTCTACTTACAGATGTCTTTTTGATTCCGATCATTTCAATAGTTTAAACGCGTAGTTCGATTAGTATTAGTTCGCGCGTAGTCTGTTTAACTTCTATATTATTTTATTTGTTTATTTTGTGCGTGTGTGTGCGAAGTTTAAATTTTGTTATGTAATATTAGCCGGAAACAGACACTGAACTATTATGTTTTAAACGCAAACGGGTTAATCTTTCGTAATTGGCTGCAAGCAATTAAGTTAGATTTAAAAAAATGAAGATTGAAAATTATTTTTAAAAATATAAACAATCAGTCAATTAAGATACAGTTTTCAAACAAACTGTATTTGAAATTACATTTTTTTAATCTATTCGACAGCGTAAAAAATCGAAATTGTGTAATATTTCAAAATGAATAAATTTGCAAAAATAAAAAAAATAAAAAAAATAAATTTCTTAGTTTGTTGCCACCATCGACATGACGTTAGCCTTACTCACGGACATGTTGTAACATAGATTATTAGTGACAAAGTCTCATTTTTTTTTTTTCACTTTTCGGCCGTCGTCAAAAAATCCCATTCTTTTTATGGATGACTGCGAAAACTCAGTTTCTATTTCTAGAAATGTACAACGATTGTCTCAACGACCGGCGCGTTCGCTTTCGCTTTTATCGCCCTTACATCATTTCTAAAACATCCTATCTCATCAAAACGCCACCTGTAAAAAATGCAGCCAAGTCTCGTGACTCTTTTTCCGTAAAAAGTTCTGAGATCGTGTAAAGTCAAGTTTAGCTATCTTATTAACTCTGAAATTTTCATTCACAAATCACTCCTAGTCTCTACATCTTTAGTTAAATATTATTTTGTGACTTGGCAATTACGCAGCACAGGGAAGTTATTACGCCTTACTATGTTATGGGATGGGATGAGATAATATGATTAAGGCTAATTATATACGCACATGGAAGTTATTACACCTTAATATCTTATGGAATGGCATGGTATTATTTGATTAAAACTAATAATATACATCACATTCTCGTGCTACGTAATTGCCCAGTCACAAAATAATATTTAACTAAAGATGTAGAGACTAGAAGTGATTTGTGAATGAAAATTTCAGAGTTAATAAGATAGCTAAACTTGGCTTTACACGATCTCAGAACTTTTTACGGAAAAAGAGTCACGAGACTTGGCTGAATTTTTTACAGGTGATGTTTTTGATGAGATTTCACTTCTTTTTGTAAGTAATCCTCCTTTTCTTGATTTTGGGTTCTTTTTGGACATCATCCACTGATTTTCGCTAAGCCCACACTCTGTCCCTATTATTTACAGGTATAAAAAATTTGAAGCTTTAGTTTCGTTTGCAAAGTACTGTTTTTCTAAAAAGAGATATCAGGTTCCTAGGCAAGCACTAAGTTATGGGAGGAGGAGTGTCAAAAGTACTCTCAATTGCTTCCAGGATAGGTGCTATCCATCTGAGATATTACTCGCAGCCCTAGATACTTGATATTTAGCATAAAAGAACTTTTTAGTAAAAGAAAGCCAAAATTAAAATTTCCGGAAATTTCCAATAAATCAAACTATATTCATTTTTTCGATGTTTTTGTTTTTTTCGTTTTTTTTTTTTTTTTTTTTTAGTCTTTTTCTTTTTCTCTCTCATTGACGGATTTTTTAATTTTTCCTTACTTTGTATACTAAATCCTACCTTTCTGCCAAATGTCAAGCTTCTAGGACTACAAAATCGAATTATTTTCAAATTTTCGACTTTTTATAAATTTATTGATTTTTCGATTTTAATTCTAAGTTACCTGATTGTCATGCCAATATAGTAATTCTTTGATCCGTCTTCTTAGGATCATTTAGGTTCAATTTAGAGATAAATCAAGTTAATCTTAGAGTCACCATGATTTTATTTAGAAAGGACTATCAAGCCATATAACCAGTCAGTAATGTCGGCAGGGTAGGGGGAGCTGTGAAAATTTTTGTGGGGCTAACATCATTAAACAATCCATATTTCATATGCGAAGTAAATAGAGATAACCTGTATAAGAAAACAAACCAGTCTATAAAGAAATCGCCTAACTTAAGTAACGTAGCCAGTCTATAGCGGCACTTTTCTATAACGAAATTAGTCAACGAAAGAAAAGAAAACCATAATCCGGGGGGAAATAACATAAAACAATTAGGGGCGTTGTACTAGCTAATAGGACAATTATCTTAAAACTAATGTTTCTAGCAGTACAAAATCAAATTGTTTTCGAATTTTCGATTTTTTAAAGATATTTCAATTTTATTTTCGAATTTAACGAATTTTTTAATTGTTCCTTTTATTGAATAGTAAATACTACCTTTACACCAAGTTTTAAGTTTCTGAGACAACAAGATAAAACTATTTTCAATTTTTGATTTTTTCGAATTTTTTTTATAATTTTCTGGATTTTTTAATTTTTTCTTATTTTGTATCCTTTATTACAAATTTTAAGTTTCTAGCGCTACAAAATTGAATTATTTTGAAATTTCCGATCTTTTTCATTCTATTTTCGAATTTATTGTGTTTTAATTTTTCCTTTTTCTGTATCCTAAACACTCCCTTTACACCAAATTTTCAGTTACGCCAAATTTTAAGTTCTAAAGCTACAAAATCGAATTTTTTTCAATTTTTCGAATTTTACAGATTTTTTATTATTTTCTTTTTTTGTATACTAAATACTACGTTTATTCCAAATTTTAAGTTTCTAGCTCTACAAAATTGAATTATTTTCAAATTTTCGTTTTTTTAAATTTTATTTTCGATTTTTGTTGTGTTGTTAAATTTTTCTTTTTCTGAATCCTAAACACTACCTTTACACCAAATTTTCAGTTTCTAAGACTACGAGATCATATTATTTTCAATTTCTCACTTTTTCTTTCTCTTCTTCTTACTTTCTTTTTTGTTTTTTTAATTTTTGAAATTTTCGATTTTTTTTTTTCAAATTATCCATATTTTTTAATGTTTCCTTACTTAGTATCTTAAATCTTACCTTTATTCCAAATTTCAAGTTTCTAGCGCTATAAAATCGAAATATTTTCAAATTTTTCCGATTTTTTTAATTTTATTTTCGAATTATTTTGCGTTTTTATTTTAACTTATTCTGAATCCTAAACACTATCTTTACCGCGAATTTTAAGTTTCTAAGGCTAAGATCAAATTATTTTAATTTTTTTCGAATTTTTCGAATTTTTCAGATTTTTAAATTTTTTCTTATTTTGTATCCTAAATACTACCTTTATTCCGAATTCCAAGTTTCTAGCACAACAAAATCAGATTATTTGCAAATTTTCGATTTTTTTTTCGATTTTTTCAAATTTTCGATTTTATTTTCGATTTTTTTTGGTGTTTTTGATGTTTTCTTTTTCTGAATTCTAAACACTACCTTCACACTAAATTTTAAGTTTTTAAGACTACAAAATGGTGTTATTTTCAATTTCCAATTTTGTTCGAATTTGTTGAATTTTCGAATGTTTTTTTTTTTTTTATTTTCCGGATTTTATAATTTTTCCTTTATTTGTATCCGAAACACTAGCTTTATTCCAAATTTTAAGTTTCTGTGGCTGCAGGAACTACCCAATCTTTTTGATGACGCGAGAGTGAGTGAGTGACAAAAAATCGAAACTTTGAGTTCATATATCGTCTGTACTAATTTATGGGTATTTTTCGAATTATCCATATTTTTTAATTTTTCCTTATTTAGTATCTTAAATATTACCTTTATTCCGAATTCCAAGTTCTAGCGCAACAAAATCGAATTATTTGAAAATTTTCGATTTTTTTTTTTTTCGATTTTTTCAATTTTGCTTTAGATTTTTTTGGTGTTTTTGATGTTTTCTTTTTTTGGATGCTAAACACTACCTTCACACCAAATCTTAAGTTTCTAAGACTAAAAGATCGTATTATTTTCAATTTTCAATTTTGAGGGAATTTGTTGAATTTTCGAATGTTTTTTTTTTTTTTTTTCGAATTTTCCGGATTTTATAATTTTTCCTTTCTTTGTATCCTAAACACTACCTTTTTTCCAAATGTCAAGTTTCTAGGGCTACGGGATCTACCTAATCTTTTTGATGACGCGTGAACGAGTGAGTGAGTGAGTGACAAAAAATCGAATGTTTGAGTTCATATCTCGTCTGAACTAGGAAAGACAGAAAGTTGTAATTTTAAAGTTTGGTCCTGTCTGCCAAATACTCTAGAAAAACGAAGTTTCAAATTTTTGGGATACTCCGGCGCGGAAATATCGGGGGGTCAAAAGTGCCCCGAGTTGCTTCCAGAAAAGTATGCTTACGGCCGTGCTTTCTCGACTTGGCGGAGGCACTGCCGTGCCTCCAGATAATTTAAATTTTTACATCATTATTAATTTTTTACATTTTTACATCAATAGGGGAAAAAATTTACTTCCCAATATGAAAGTTACTTGGAAACTGTAGCTCCATTTAATAATTTTCAAGCATGATTTTTTTTTTATCTGAACAACGAGAATGTGTTTATTACAATAATATAAAGTAGCAGGTGGAATATTACAACAACTGGAAATCGATTGCCCTTGAACAAATTAAAAAATTAAAATCATGTTTTAGAAGTTAATAAATTTGCATAAAGAAAATTATTTCTCCAATCGATGTCACCATCGACATGACGTGGCCATCTGATCTTACTTATCTTACTCCAATTTGATTCGAAGGACAAATCTTATAGTAAGCCTAAAACTAGTAAATCTTCAGATCAGGGACGTCGACGTCAATTTTGCGAGACATTTCAATATCTTAACATCTTTCAATCCGCAATTTAATAATGTTAGATTATATGTAATATTTTTAAGAATAATAAAGTTTCCCAAACATTCAGAAAATCTAACTTTGAAGGCGGTATTCAAAAAAATATTTTCCCTGCTCAACAACTCAAAATTTCGAGACACATTTTCAGACTCATTTTTAAAAATAAAAACATGAAACTTGGCGGCGTAATTTATGAAGAGGTTTATAAGGGACCATGTTTTTATTTTTTGTTCAATGAATTAGAAATTGATTTACAAACAATTATTTTCACAGTACGATCATTTTTTTTTTTTTTTTTTTTTTCCAGCGCTATCGCTTCGGGAAATTCGGTTCAAAATGTCCACTTTGACAGCATTTTTTGAAATATATTCTGCCTTTATCAAAAAATCGAGACAATACGGACATTATAAAGTTTCTGAATAACAGAACCTGCCAATTGGATGCATTTTTGAGCAAAAATGAATTTAAAAATGTGTCTCAAAATAAGCAGTTTGGATTTGAATACACCCTTAAGAACTGTTATAATAAACACGATTCCAAGCAATTATACTCTTCAACTGTTTATTGTTCGAATTCTCTAGAATAAAAATGTACAACTCTTCAGGGGTAGCTGTTTTATATTTTATTTAAACCTTTTTTTTTTTTTTTTTTTTTTTTTTTTTTTTTTTTTTTCGAATATTACATATTCGCGAAAGTCCCAATAAATTATATGTTTTAATACATTTTCTTTTTTTTTTTTTTTTTACACGTTATAAAATAGAGTTGCTAGGCAACTGGTTAAGTAAAAGAGAAAGAATAATTATTCATGAAAGGAAAAATATGAAATTGAAAAATTAAAATGTTTCATATTGAAATTAAATCATTCTTCGAATAATGTTATGGTCAATTTAAAATTTAAACCATAGTTCTTAATAACTATAATTTCTTCCAATCAATATTATTCGAACAGATACACAAAATTCCATCAAAAAATATATAGATAATTGAGACTGTCTATTGACAAAATTTCAAACTAACCGGAGTCATTTAAGACCCACACTGGGAAATTTTAGTATCCTTAATTTAAAATTTAAATCAATTATTGAAATGCGCCCTTTTCCTTTTCAATAAATGGTCAGAATTTTTATGGGAAAGCATTATGACATAAAAGGAAATGTTCTATATTTTTCGAACGAGCGAACCAAATAGAACCCAAAAACTATACAGCTCATTCCGTGCTGCCTCCCAACATATCAAGCTAATTGGATGCCTTTTGCGTCAGGTTTCAGGTATCACTGTGCGTGCACACAAACACATAGACAAACACCACAAATTTTTCCTTTCTCCACTTGACGTTTCTTCAACTAACATCAAGTTGAATTGGTTGTTAAAATATACACTAAGTTAGAATGTACTCCAAATTGTCTTTTAATTTTTTTTTGTTTTTTTAATTATCAAATTCTTCATTTCAATTGGAAAATCCTGCATTCTCTGGAAGTAACTTCATTGCTATAAGCAAAATGCAATTTTTTTTTCTTCAATTTTTTTCAACATGAACCAGAGTATCTGCAAGTTTGTTAGCCTTATTTTGGCAATAATTAGACTTGGGCAAGTCAGTTTGGGGACGAACAATCTGTTTTCATGTATGACAGAACCGAGTCAGGCAGGTGATTTAACAGTAACTTAAAGTATTTGTTTAACCACCTGCCTGATTTCTCCCAGTCAACAAGTGCAAAACTAATACAGTGAACTTCCGTTAGTGCGGACTTCCAATGCAAGCCATATTTTGTCCGCACTAATCAACGTTCGCATTAAACAATGTAAACAGAGCCTAATTATCACAGGGGCACACAGTCACAAGGAGGGGGGGGGGGGGGCTCAAAATACATTTTGTCCATTTTCTGAAGATACAAAGAATCAGGGTCCATAAGCCGTGTTTTTGGCCATGAAATAAGACTAAAATTCGATTTTGTTATACTGACTTAATTATTTCACTTTTTAATATTAGAAGGTTTATCCTGTACGATTTCAACAATAATTTTTACATTTTGTTCGTTTTTATATAACTTACACAAGCTCAAAGTTTGTATTGTTCGTAGTTTTGGATGAAAAATACGCAATTTCTCCTAATTTAACCTCAAGTTTTAATATATTTTTTAATATTTGACTATGAGCGCAGCTTTGCAGCACTTTTAGTTTTACATATATTGCACATTTTGATATATTTTATAATATATGTAAAGAAGAAAGTGTTGCACGATGGCGCTTCTATAAATAATTGAGATGAAAATAGGAGAAGTGGCGTATTTTTCATCCAAAACTACGAATAATACGAACTTTGAGCTTGTGTAAGTCCTATAAATCCGAACAAAATGCAAAAACTATCGTACATGATAAACCTTCTAATATTAAAAAGTGAAATAATTAAGTCAGTAAACAAAATCGAATTTTAGTCTATTTCATGGGCCAAAACACGGCTTATGTACCCTGATCCTTTACCATTTATTTCATAGAAAAAACGAATTTTTCTCATTCATGTAAACTAAACTATCGCAGTGTTCTTCACTATAACGACAATAAAACGTAATGTAAACTTTGAATTTATGAGAAGAACGGACATTACACCAACCACATTTCATCCAATCCTTGGGTTTAGAGTTTTACTCAATCTAAATAGCATATAGAGCAGAAGATGTGAAATTTTCATAATTTTTGTATGCATTTTTATGTGTACACATAATATATTCTGTTTTCGTAAAGCTATGATATAAATTTTAAATCGTACATAAAACTGTTTGTCACGTTTATAATGCATTTTTCTTCAAAAAAAGGGTGGGTCTACATGACCTGGGTGCCCCGAGTCTCACATAGAATGTATCGGACCCTGGATGTAAACATTTCAACGGCGTAAAACAATCCCTTTCGAATAAATTAAATTCAGTTTTTGACAGGAATTAAATAAGTTACCAACTTAATGCTAAAACAAGTAATATAAAAAAAGAATTAAGTCAATTCCTACTTTTTAATCATAAATAAATAAAATAAACTCGTGCAGCATTCATGTCCCACGTTATCTTTATTGAACATTATTTTATAATCATCGTTGCGGTATTTTATTTCTGTGGAATCACTCATTTGAGGAAAATCGTTCATTTCATTTAGGAAAACAATGGGAGAAGTTTTTTCTCTCATTTAAAACTAAAATGAATTAATTAAATTTAATGAATGAATTAATATTTGAAAAAACTGTATTAACATAAAGTGTCATCCACGACAAAGAAATGTATTTGAACTTGATTGGATGAATAGAAAATATTTTATGAACGATTGAAAATTCCAACAAGATGTATAAATATAGAGAGAGTATGAGCTAATAGTAGGAATTGAATAAAAAACTTTTTATTTCATTTAGTGATTTTAGTTAAAAAGCAAGTTGAAGAGGATTTGTTAAGACAATATTTAAATGCTTCGGGTTCGAGTCGGTTTCGTGTTCGGGTTTTGTTCTTTCGGTTCGAGGTCAGGTGGATCCGATTTTTCAAAAGAAAGTCTACAGAATTTTCAAATAAGAAAAAAAAAAGAAAGAAAAAAAAACTATACATTTTAATATTAATGAGTGTATATGTGTCTCCCTTTTTAAGCAAAAAAATGAAATAAAATAAAATAAATAAAAAATAAAATTATATATATATATATATATATATATCGGATCGGGTACAACCCGACCCCTTGTGCAAGACTCTACTTCAAATAAATCGTAAGCGCGAAAATCTGTTAGAAAACCGCTAAAAATCAAGTTAAAACATTTTTTTTCCATGGAGATTTTAAATATCTCTGATATATCCCATCTCCTAAAAAGTCTTCTTGCCAAATTTATTAGTTGTAGACCTTTCTGATACAAGATTACACTGCTTACAGGCAAATATAAGGGTTCGTACGCATCAGGGGATTTGAATACTAGCATTTTCTTAATGTAATGGCCGCCCTATTTAAACAAAGAATATTTTTAATTAAATAAAAATTCAATTATTACTGTATAAAAAATTTAGTATTCAAATTCTCTGAGGCGACGAACCCTGTTTATCCTATTATTATGCATTTATTTATTTTTGTACGGACTGTTTAAGCCCCTCGGGTGAAATTGTGCATGGAATTAGTTCTAGCATTTGTGTTAATTCTTAAAAAATACTACACAAAGAATATTTAGTACATTTAGCTACATAAAACACTAAAGCGCTTAGATTGTCCTAACATATAACATACTAAAATATAACATCATAACGTTGTATACCTAAAAATTCATAGCCATATTTAAATATTAAATAAGTATACCTAAAGTATGTTAAATAATTAAGTGTCAAATAAGCATACATAAGGTATATTAAATAATTAAATATTAAATTAGTATACATAAGGAGGCATAAATGATTTTTTTTAATTTGGGGGGGGGGGGGCCTCTTTTCTTTTTTAAGTAATTTTTTAATTATTATTATTTTATGGGGGAGGGGTGATTAACACTATTTCTACTAGTGTCAAATGACGTCCTTAAAATTTTTTCGAATCATGGTTATTTTAAGTGTAATTTTAAAATTAAAACAATCACAAATCATTTTCAATACATCTTTAAAAATTAAAATTAAAATAAACAAAAATCAAAAAATTTAAAGGTGTCATTTCACTTGTCACATAAAAATAGCGTTAAATAAATTATAACGAATTTATTTTATTTTACGAATTATTTTTTTTAGTTGAATACTGTATTAATGTAACAGATTTTTGTATCAAATTTCCAATACTGCGAATAGACTGCGAATTTCCATTATGTATATAAAACTTTTTCCTAATAACTACTGAATCACGGGAAAATCGAAAATATATATGAACCACCAATAATTATAATACAATAAAGAAACGTATATCCAAGAATGTAAAATTTACAAATTGAAAAGAAAAAGGAGAAAAATAAAAGTATGGTGTATATAATTTAAGTGGTTTTTCACAAAAACTAATATTATATCATTCTAAAAAAAAAAAAAAAAAAAAAAAAAAAACTAGGATTTTATTTATAGATTATTGGCAATATATAGAAAATTAAAGAAGAAAAAATACAGGAGAAACATTTAAAAAAAATTAACAACAATCTGACATTTTATTTATTTATTTATTTGCTTATTTTCCAGCTAAATGTCAAAAATTAAACTTTTTTTGCGTTAAAATTATTTTTTAGCATTCATTTCTTAACAACCAAACATAAATTATTTTTTTTTTAATTATTTATTTACTTTTTTTTTTTAGGTCTTCCTTAAAAGTTTAATTTTTTATAGTATATATATATATATATATATATATATATATATATATATATAAGCATCATATGGATTCTACATTAATGTTTGGGTTAAATAAAGATATATTTTAAATGGGTTAGTTAAAATATAAATTATATTATACTAGTAACTCTTATTCTCTATATATATCATTAATATTAACTAGTAAAATTAATATATTTACACTACATTAAAGCTGCATATAAGTAATTATACATACAATATTAAAGTTTTAGTAGAATATCTGTACACCAGATGTCAGCAGCAATGTATTTGATAGTATGCTAAAATAGTCTAATATTTTTACAATAGATAGCAGTAGTATAGCTTATTTAAAATATTAAAACTTGGGAATTTAGTATGGAGGTAATAATATCTATGAAATACTTTCAAATTATCAAGTAATATTATAATTTTAATTTATTAAATTAAAATAAAATAATTAATGATTTTTATTTATATGTATATCATAATTTTTTTTCTACATTTTTTAAAATGTTGTAATCTATTTAGTTAAATAAAAATAACTGTAACTGTAGGTTACAATTTATGATCTGAAGGATTCTCTATTTAACTGTGAATTTAACCTCTTATTTTGGATACAACTTTGTACATGTGCTCACAATATACTAAATATCTTGGGATATTATTAACATAAGTAATATATATATATTTAATTTTTTAATTCTTTTTCACACTCCTTTTCAAATTGTATGTATAATTTATAATATTCCATTGTAAAGGTCTTGTTATTCAATATTGTTTCAGCGATTGTTCGGGCAAGATATGACACTATATTTAGCAAAAGCTGGTGTCATATACAGAAAACAATCGTTCTTTGCTTATAAATGTGATTTTCTTGCCCTTGAAAAAGTAAATTACTTTATAAGCTTTTATTTGTGTATATACTCGTGTGGTTTATATTTCATTCCTTATTTTCTATTTATTTAATTTTTTTTTTTTTTTCTTCTTCTTAATTTGAATTAATAATGTTACTTTTATTAGGACTACAATTTTAATTTGTAAATTGACAGGGCTCTTTGGTATCGGGATTTCAGTGTATGTGGTCAGTTTCTTATGTTTCAATGGTTAAATTTTACTTAAAGTTTTATATATATATATATATATATATATATATATATATATATATATATTTAAATTTTTAATGTACACTTGTAGTTTAAAAATATTATTCTATAAAACACTACGATTAAATTTATAGACTATTGACAGTATATAGAAAATTAAATATATATATATAGGAGTAACTTTTTTTTTTTTTTTTTTTTTAAGCAATTTGACATTTTATTTATTTATTTATTTGCTTATTTTCTAGCTAAAAGGTCAAATATTAAATTTTCATTGCGTGAAAATTAATTTTTAGCTTTCATTTGTTAACAACCGAAAAATACATTTCAAAAAGTCAATTTTTATTTTCTATTCATTTATTTTTACAGGTAGAAAAAGTAAAAAAAACTTCAAAAGTAAAAAAAAAAAAAAGAAAAGAAAAAAGAAAGAAAGAAAGAAAGAAAGAAATTATCATCATACAGATTTAAAAGCTTCAAATCCACTCACCAATCAATATTCATCCGTCATTATGATTAATAGTAATCTCCAATAGAATCACCAAAAACAAAAACAGTAGAAAAAACAAACAAATAAATAAATCTTCCGGCAGCACTTCACAGCGGTAAGAGCACGACAGAGTGAAGTGCTTCCCTCATCTTTATTTATCCCGTTACAGCATCCACGCGACAAGCGACCTCCCTCCTCGCCAAATTCCCATCGCCAACACCTCGCCAAGACACCGTGTCACACCACTTCCCTTTCCGTTTTTCTCCGTACGCCCCTGAAAAAAAGGGAGAGAGGAAGCGAAAAAATTCTCTCCTCGCAGCGGAAACTGCACCTCGTGCGCCGGTTTCCTGTAGGTGCCTTGACAGGATGGAAAAGAGAAAGGGGGAGGGGGGCGGCAAGATAAATGGTTGCTAACGCACGATGACCTTTCGCCCAAAATTTTGTTTCTTTTTCGATGTTTTTGAATTTTGGATTGCAATTTTTTACTTAGAAAGTAATTCAGAATTAAAATCCTAAATCATCGAACTATTAAAAAGAGTTAAAAGAATATACAGTGATTTTGCTGTTATAATAAATGAGTCCCATTTTCGTTTTTCATTAGGTTAAGTACACGAATGACAGAAATGCTTCGCATTTTCAATTTTGCTCTTTTTTTTAAAAAGAAGAAGAAAAAGAAAAAGCATATTCACACTGTAAAAAGAAAAAAAAAAAGGCAAAATATTTCTTAGTCTACAAAAATATAACACAACCACGAACAAAAATATACTATAACCTCTTTCGAGCTACACATGATTCCGAAAAGCTTTCTTTATCATTAGAAAACTCAGAAATCAATCTAGTTTCGAAATTTGAAGAATTATTTATAAAAACAAAGTCTCTTTGACTGCCACTCATTTTTGAAAACGTTTCTGAGATGTTTTAACCATTTTTCTCAACACGAAATATCGGTTTTGTCTCACCTTATCCTTCTGAAGCAAACCTTTTCAGCTTTCCGTTTTATACAGTGCAAGAGTAACAAACTAATAATAATTTTAATGTTAATGTTAATAGTGTTCATTGATCGTGTCTGTCTGTCTGTCATGTTAGTTGAATATGAAAATGTTTCATTGAGAATGGAAAGGATGCGAAAAACCTCCATTCTGGTTTGAAAAAATGGATTCATACACTATTAAAAGGATTCGAAATCGTTTTCGAAAATCAGCGGCATCAAAAATAAAACTGGTTTCTATAAATGTTTCTTTCAATTTCGAAAATAGATTGGTTTCCGAGGTTTCTAAAGATAAAAGAACGCTTTACGGAATCGTGGGTCAGTCGTAAAAGGTTAGTGTAAAGTTCGTGATTGTATTATATTTTTCTAGATTAAGAAACATTTATCTTTTTCTTAGAGTGTCGGACGCAGGGACCGTATAAAAGTTTCAAAAGGGTCACTTTTTAAAAACGAATAGCACATTTATCAGGATATTACTTTATTTCAATTACTTTTGCAATTTACATTGGACATATATATCGGCAACAAGCAAGGCTGGATTTCTAAGAAAAAAAGTACCGGAGCCCTAATATTCTGCAATACTAACACCCCTAGCAGAACCCCCCACCCCCCCTCACTACAAGGTGCATATTTATCTTTCATACATTATTTTCAATATTTAAAGCATTGTTTTTTTATTTAGCAAAAAAAAATTTAAATATATCTATCTGCGCATACTTAGCTATCCACTATTCCCCTTTTTAGTTATTACTACTTCCAAATTACTACTCCCACCTTTGCCTAATCTTAATGTTAATGAATCGCAGAAATCTGCGATTCAATAAGCTCAGGATTAAGATTTGGAAAGAGTGTCATAACACAAAAAATGAATAGTTCGCAGCTATACAGAATAGAAAAAGGCTATTTCTGTTTACTTTTTATTCTGATCAAAATAGCATTAAAATGATTTGAATTTGGAAATAAGTAAAATTTTGAATTTAAGACAGATTGAACTCGAGCCTGCCCAAAGGCTGATATAAAAATCGAGTCTGTTTCATCTCCATCTCTTACGTGAGCGACACATTACGTCACTTATAAGTGTTTTGATACAAAAGATGGGTGATGGGAGGAAAATGAAAGGATAATTTAGGATTCGTTTTTCGGGAACTTTATTGCACTGGGGCTCCGGAGCGCAGTGTTCATGAGCTCCGGTGAATTGTGGCCAATATTTAAATTTTTACTAAAAACAGAGAAGTACCGGGGCTGAGCTCCGGCGCAAATTAAGCCCTGCTAACAAGTAAGCATTAAAGCTCGTTTCAATCTTTTGGGACCCCCTGTATAATATTACATAAGTTATAGTGGAATCTTTTTACACACTTTCTTTTTACTTACATTTCTGTATGTATTGGCAGTCAAATCTTGCGACTCATTTTCACCCACTTCCTGTTGACGTAGAGCTTTGAAACTTAGAATATAGATGTATTCCTGAGTGCAATATATGAATTGGACATTATTTTTAAAAAATTCGATCCCTAAGGAGAGGTCAAAGCCGGACCAAAACTTGCATTTTCCCCATAGAAATAGGTTGCTATTGTTTAATTGAAAAAATAGCTCCATTGTAGCAACATTCGTCCATTTTCACCACACTGTTGCTCGCATCATTATGACGTCAGCATGGAGCGACGCACACATTTGTGCTTTATAATATAAGTTGACTGTTTTGTAAATTTTAATGAAAATATGTTTTTTTTTTTTTTATCTTTTACATGTAATTATTTTCGACGATTTTCAGAATGTTTCAGTGTTATTGTTTAATCTATTTCTTTTTTTCATAAAAAACGAATGATTATCTACAAATCATGTATTTTTAACCTTCAAGAAAAGTTTGAAGACGGTATCTGCAATATTTGTTTCAGAAAAAAAGCGCCTAACTGACTTATTATCCATAAATAAGTAAGTATAAAAATGGAACATTTATAGTATGTGAAATTATACATGGATTTTTGTATTTTATACTATAAACTAAAATATATCTGAAAACTGACACTTTAAAGAAATACACATTAAAATCACATTAAAAAGCACGTTTGGGGCAAACGTTAGTCCTTATCAGTACAGTAAAAAAAAAATTTAAGTCATGAAAGTTGAAATTAAAAAGAACTTACAAAAGGAACCATGTCAAAACAATTAAAATCGAAGTTAACCAATCTTGAAAATAAATAAGTAAATAAATATAAAATAAATATGTTTTAAATGATAACATAATTTGACAAGTATATCTGTTCATAAACAAATTACGTGATGATATTCAAAAATAGCATGCTAAATATACGAACAGATATTTTTCCAACTCATAGAAAAAAAATGCCCAG
The DNA here is from genome assembly GCA_963931845.1 of Maratus michaelseni. Classification (NCBI taxonomy): domain Eukaryota; kingdom Metazoa; phylum Arthropoda; class Arachnida; order Araneae; family Salticidae; genus Maratus; species Maratus michaelseni. The sequence goes on from OZ007587.1 coordinate 468,188,454, forward strand.
GAAGTTGAACCCAGAAACTGTAGCTTAAGTTGCCAATGCTGTGCCTATTAAATTACCTGGACCGACAACTGGCTGAGTATACTCAGACAACCTTTTGGCAATAGCATCTGGACTATTATCTGAAACACCTCAAAAGGACAAATTCCAGAATGGATATGTCGATACATTTAATTATTTTTAACTCAGCCATTAATTGGTATTAAATATTGTCCTGTCCTCTTAAAAAAAACCCATAGTGAAATGTTTCCTAAAAGAAAAAATTAAAAAAAAAAAAAAAAAAAAAAAAAAAAAACATCCTAGTACTACATCAAATATTTCACTAAAGTCAATTTTATTGTTTTGTTCTGTTTTTATGCACCCTTTGAAATAATAAAAATAGTTTAAAATACCTTAGGAGTGCTTATTTAGTTTTAAAACAATTTAAAGTAACCATTGCAGAATTCTGGCAAAACATGAGCTTCATTTAAACAGATTTTCTTGTTATAATAGAATTTTAGAATATCTACATAAATTTTTAATTGTTTTTATGTTAAACCATTAATATGCAATAAAAGGCATCATTTTCAGCTGATTACATCAGGGGTTTTTTTTAGTCAACATAGGTTATTTTTTGGAAAAGTGTTTTTTTTTTCAAATTCTCGCTTAATTGGATGCCATTTTGTAATAAAGTGATAAAATGAAAAATGTTCAACATTAAAATCTTAGTCGGAACAAGCTGTAAAACTTTTTTTCAATTCTTTATTAGACTTTATATAGAGAAAATTTCAAAAAATGGGGGTTTTTTAGAGGACAGCACAATATATCATACGAGTTGACATTTTTCCAGCTCAGTGAAAAAGCACCCACGGCAGGAATCGAACACAGAACGACCTGGCTTACTTTTAGAGTCCTGCGCGGGTCGTACTCTACCGGATTCGAACTCGAAATTCTGCTTGAAGTCAACCCGAAACCGACAAAAAAAAAAAAAAAAATCGTTAACTTGAACCCCGAATATACAAACGATCCGAAACCGACCTGCACCCAAACTACTCAAACCCAAACCCGAACCCGAAGTGGAAGAAAATGAATCCCCATTTTAACACAATTATGGAAAAGTAGTCTAATATCAATTTCATCTTTTTAACACTTTCCAACCTAGCTGAAAAGTGTTTATGACTTCGGTTTGTCTGGCCGTCTGGCCGTCTGTCCGTGCTCTAACTCCCGTAAATATGCTCGGATTACCCTGCAATTTTTATATGTTATAATCGTTATCTATAGCATGTTCCCTATTTCAACGGAAGTGTGTAGCACTTATAGTTTTTTTACAGGGACACTCAAAAAAATTCCGTTACATTACGGTCTATGGGGAAAAATTATTTGCGGTTTATTTAAATAATGTTTCACTATTTTAAACGCATTGAAATTTATATATATCACTAAGGTGCATTAGAAGAAGCTTAATATGGAATAGGGTGTGCATAGCACTTATACTTACTTTACAGGGACAGTCAAAAGAATTCCGTTACATTACGTCTATGGAGAAAAATCGTCTGCGGTTTATTTAAATAATGTTTCCCTATTTTAAACGCATTGAAATTTATATAAGGTTCATTACAAGAGACTTACTACAGAATATTGTGTGTATAGCAGTCATCGTTCATTTACAGGGACACACAAAAGAATTCTCTACTGTATGTTAACAATAATTCCTGAAAGTGCGTTTTAAATTACTGAACGCGATTTTAATTTTAAATCGCTTTTTGTACATTACGTGGTGTGTATAAATTCTGTAGATCCTATACAGGGAAGCACAAAAGTTCGGGAACACATTTCCGTATTATTTAACTCCAGACGGAGAATTTTAAACTGTGCTACGTGTTTCCTAACTGAACTAAAATTTAGCATCCTATGTAGTATATATACAAATCTATAGATCCTATACAGGGCTGAATAAAGTATTCGGATTACTTAGATGTTATCTTTTAGCTTATTAAAGAGTATGATTCGTAAAATTATTTTGGAAGCGTTGGAAAGTGTTACATAATCTATGCTTGACGCATGATTTTTCGTTCTTGTTTTATATATAAAAATGAACATCATATATACAACTCATTAATATTAAAGTATATAGTTTTTAATTGAAAACATTCTGGACTATTTTTTTTTTCAAAAATCAGGTCAACCTGAACTTAACCCGAAAGTACCAAAACTCAAGTCGAACCATTTAAACTCAACCCGACCCGCAACCAAAAAAAAAATGTGTTAACACGCGGGTCGTGTAAAATCGGGTTACGCGACTCAATGCACTCTACTTCCTATACAAAAATTGTCTGTTGAGCTCTCTCTGAAAAACTTGTACTGTCTTCCGTGTTACTAACGATTCCGAAGCAAGCTCTTTAACTTTAGAAATCTCAGAAACGAGATTTAAAGAATCGTTTATAAAAACATAGATTCTTTTGCTGCTACTGATTTTCGGAAACGTTTTCATAGTCTATTAATCCGTTTTCTCAAGTCGGAATATCGGGTTTCAGGATGCCATCCAATTGTGTGCTCTGCGATCCCTCAAAATGTATCTAGAAGTTCTTTTGAATCCCTCTGTATTGACCAGCCCTTGACAGGGACGTAGCTTTAGGGGGGGGAGTGGGGGGAGCCTCCCCTCCCAATAAGTTCAAGTAGTAGGGCGCCACAAAAGGTTTAAGGGCGCCGTTAGACGCCCATAAAGAAAGTAGTAATAAGTGATTATACAAACACTTTATTTTAAATCTTCAATTAGAAAGTAAGTTACTTTTAACATACAAAATTTGCATAAGGGGTTCAATTTTAGATGTGTAACTACTTCTATCCTTCCCCCCCCCCCCCCCACCCTCCACGCCCCGCCAAAAAACCAAAAATTATACATGCAAAAAGTAAAATTCTGAAAATAGGAATTGTAATCAATTGCGGCACGGTAAGTGTAATTCGATTCATATAGCATAGAAGTACAACTATCCCCTTCTTATCTTAGTAGTTGTTGACCACCCGTTGTAGTAGAAAGAAACTGTGAAGATGTGGAACTGACTTGTGGGTGTAAACCAAGGCGCACATTGAGACGCAGCCAACACGCGCGGGGCAGGTTCTCACGTCACGCGATTTTGTAAAGCATTGAAATGAGCGGGAGAGCGCATATTGACGCACGCGCAGTTTTTCTGACGCAGGTTCTGCCTGCCACTTGTGTTCCGAACACAGTTTCAAGTGCGAGTGTGTCACGTTTTTCAGCGAAAATGAAGGAAAAACTGATCGAAGCTGTTCGCGCCTATCCTGTTTTGTAAACATTTCAGTAAATAATGGACGTTAGTCCTAAAACTTTAAAAATAAATGTAATTTTGTAAATGGTTATTATTATATTAAATTAAAAGTTTTCTATTCTATTTTTCAGAGTAATAATGATAAAAAAATCTTGTTTAATATAAAAAGTTTTATTAATCACATGAAATTGATTAAAACTAGCTTTTTTTTTTTTTAAAGGTACTTTTCTGTTACCTGGGTGCCAGTGATATGTATATTTATGTTTATATATATCACTGGCGTCCAGCTAACAGAAAAGTACCTAAAAAAATTATTCTAAATACGTTATGGTAAGTGGAATTCAAAAATTAAATTTTATTACTTCCATTTCAGTTACATCAATTTTAAGTGCTATGAACATTAAACTGAAATTGTCTTTTAATTATAATATCCATTACTGAAAAATGCCTAATTATACATTTCAGCAATGGACATTGGTCCTAAAACTTAAAAAAAGAAAATGTAAATGGTTTTTATTATATATAAAAAAAAAAAAAAAATTCTATTTTTCAGAGTATTAATGATAAAAAAAAAAATTGGTTTAATATTAAATATTTTATTACTCGCTTAAAATTTATTATAACTATCTATTTTTTTTTTTTAATGTTCTTATTAATACATTATGGTAAACAATTGCATGTTTTGATTTTAATCTGCTGCTAAATAATAAAATTTAATTTTTAAATTGTTTACCATAATGTATTAATAAGAACATTTAAAAAAAAAATAGCGAGTTATAATCAATTTTAAGCGAGTTATAATCAATTTTAAGCGAGTAATAAAATATTTAATATTAAACTAATTTTTTTTTATCATTATTACTCTGAAAAATAGAATACAAAATTTTTAATTTTATATAATAAAAACCATTTACATTTTCTTTTTTCTTTTTTTTTTCTTTTTTTTTAAAGTTTTATGACCAATGTCCATTGCTGAAATGTTTAATTAAATTTTATTATTTAGCAGCAGATTAAAATCAAAACATGCAATTTTTGCAAGAAAATGAAGAAGATATAAATTAAGTAAAACCAGCTCTTAGCTTGTTTAAAAATTTTCAATGAAAACAGAATACTGTGAAACATTTTCTGTATGAAACTTGCAAAAGAGAGTTATAAGAAAAAATTAAAACTGGATTTTAATTGGTTATTTTTTTATAAACAAAAAACTTTAGAGGGGGTGTGGGGAAGGGGGGGCATTACCAGAACATATATTGTATCATGAACAGTATAAATTTTTTAGTCTAAAAATAAAAAGTCCCTGACGGCTCGGCCTACAGGCACAGGTAGATTTTGAAGACGCAGACCGTGGGCGCCTGTTTGTTGGGAAATTTGGAAGAAATTACCTTTTTACCATGATGCGACAGTTGGAACCGCCCACTTCAAAACCTAACTTGTTTGCAGGTAAAACCGGCAAAGATTTTTTTTTTTTTTTTTATAAGGGTTGGTTTTATAAAAAACTTGTCAATATAAAAGTTTTAAATAATATTAAAAGGACTTATAATAAATTTAAGCGAATATGATATCTTGTGAATTGACGAAGTTGTGGAATTTTTTCTTCTTCTTAACCCCCCCCCCCCCTCCTTGGGCCATTTTTAATTATATCAAAAATCTGATAAATTTTCGTCCATTTTCCTAGAAGTAATAATAACTTTAAACGGGTTCGATACGTATCATAACTAAGAAGTTATGGTTTTTTTTTTTCTGTTTTCACAAAAAGCCGTACTAATATATACTAATAAGCACGCATCCATTTCAGAATCAGATAATCTAATTCTGAATTTAAATCTATGTACTGATCCAAGGCAAAAAATATCTAAAAATCCCAAAAAATGAACTAATTGTTTCTTATTCTACGAAAAACGAACCGTTTTACACGCGTGGCATACGTTAGCAATGTAAACAAACGTGAACGTGACGGAAAACTGAGTCGCAATATGCGCACACCCTGCCGCGCGCAGTTTTTTTCCGAGCAGCATCGCTTAACCTGCGCGTGGCAGCTGCGTCTCAATGTGCGCCGCGCCTTAGAACGGTTCTCCAATACGTTCGTGTAAGGGGTCAAAGAAGGTTTAAGGGCACCGTCAGGCACTCATAAAGAAAGGGTTTAATAGTAGTTGCAAGTAATTATACAAGAACATTATTTTAAATGTTAAATTACAATGTAAGTTACTTTTAACATACAACATATGTATAAGACATTTAATTTTAGAACTATTACTACCTCTATTCCCTAACAAAAACAATTTATACCTGCAGAAGAGAAAATTCTGAAAACAGGAACTGCAATCAATTGCAGGGCAGTAATGTAATTCAATCCTTAAAAGTACAATTCTTTCCTTATCTCAGTAGTTTTTGGTCAATTTTGCTAATCGAAAGAAAGTGCAAAGAAATGGAAGTGACTGAAGAGAGGTTTACAGAACGACTTAGAGAGGGTGGGGGTGGTCTAGAGGTCTCCACGGGCTGAAATTTCTAGGATCGGACCCATCCGGGTACAAACAAAAGCTATCTTGGTCCTGCCCACTCCGTTTTAAAAACCAAAAGTTCGGCCCGGCCCGGAACGGTTCAATTTCTACAAAAGAAAATCCGATTTTTCATAACATATTATTAAGGTTCTTTTAAAAAATACTACATACTTTTTTTTTTTTTTGCGAAATTTTTAAAGTATAATTCAGACTATATGTGGGCACTCCATAGAATACAGAATATCAACATTAATGAATACTTAGACTTCTAGACTTTTACATTCAAGTAAAGACTCATTAAAACATAACGTACTTTAGGATAAAGATTAAAAAAAGTTTTTAAAACATCATAAATTTTGAAGCTTTATAATTAAAAAATATACTTCTTCGGAATTCATTAAAGTTTATTTCAAAAAAATTTGTTACCAAAAATCCATTAACAATTTTAGTTAAAAAAAAATTGCCTGCCCGACATGTCTTGGGAATAATTAAATTCAGGTCCAGCCCGGCCCGCGTAAGTAGAAAAAATGTACGCCTGAACACGGCCGGAGTCGACAGGAAAAATTAGGCACAGGCTCAGACACAATGTAACTGTCCGATGAAAATCTACGTTAGGCATATTACATTTCTGTATTGATGTTGTCAAACTAGTATCAGATTGTGCAACACATTTATAACGTATTCTGGTATAGCCAGGTCCATTGAAAATTGTCCATATTTCATCGGCTTAGTCCGATCCTTTTAAATTTGATATATCGGTGCCGATAGTCCCTCTTAATTTTTTTAACCAGCCGGATAGCCCGTTTATTTTTTTTTTATCAGCCCAGCCCGTTTGAACGTTTGACATCATTTGTCCAGGTGCGGGAATCGGGCCGTGCAGATCGTTATCTCTAGAGTATAGGTCTGCACGGGCCAGAATTTACAGGCCTGGCCTGAACGAAAGCTCGAAAGCTATCTTGGGCAAGCCCAGTCCTGTCTAAAAGCTAAAAGTTTGGCACGGGCTCGGATCGGCCCGTTGAAAAGTCAGTGAAAACAGGCCCAACCCGGTGAAAAATCAATGAAAATCAGGCCCGGCCCGACCAACTCGATTTCTACCAAAAATTCCAATTTTATTAACATACGATTAAGATTTTTTTTTTTTTTAATGAATACTGCATGCATATTTATGGGACAATTTTACAGTATATTTTAGAATACTTTATACATGCCATAGAATACAGAATAGTATTATTAATGATCACTTAGACTCTTAGAGTATTACATTCAAATAAAGACATTAAAAAAATTAATGTAGTTTAAAATAAAAGAAAAAAAATAGTTAAAATCATCCTAACTTTTGTTGCTGTATATTAATAAAAAAAATTCTCTGCAATTTATTAAAGTATACTTCCAAAGATTCTGTTAACAGAAGTTCATTATTGCTATTACTATTGTTACAAAACAACTCGACACGTCCTGAGAACAACTATGCCCAGTTTCCAACCGGCCTGAGTACATAGAAAATAATGTAAGCATGATCCAAGCCTGCCCGAGTATGCTGAAAAAATTAAGCCCAGCTTCAGGTATGATACAACTGTCCAATGCCGATTTCTACGCTTGACATATTTCTGTATTGATGTTGTGAAGCTAGCATCAGCTCATGCAGTACATTTACTTATTCTCGTCCCAGACAAATCCATTAAAAGTTGTTCATATTTTATCAGCTTAGTTTGATCCTTTTAAATTTCTTATATCAGGCCGGTCGGCTCACTTAATATTTTTATCGGTCCACCCTGACCCATTTATTATTCGTCATAGGCCCGACCAGGCTCGTTAAAAAACTGTTTTCATTCTGCCAGACTGGTCTGTTTGAAAATTGATCTTCATTTTGCTGGGCTGGGTACAATCCTGTGCAGACCTCTACTCTAAGGTGATCATATGGCAATTTTTCTGAAAGAATCTTCTGAACAAAAAATTTCCCTCACCCTGACATTTGAACTATTTGAAATCCCCTCTTGTGCAAAACGAGACAACAGACATTGGTATTTCGTTCATTTGGAGTATTAGAGGCATGTTCTTCTTGAAATGAGTGTACTGTATATTGTTTTGAAAACTTATATCCCAGGCACGAATTCTTCTAGAGTAAATAAATAAAAGTAATAAACTAGGTATCTTTTACAAAAATAAAAACAATAAATGAATTTAAGAAGAAAGCAGAATATGTAACTTCATTTATGAACAAGTGGTTTCAAATTGTTGATGATGGAGCAGAATGTAAGAGCATGCACAAATGTTTGCTTTCGTTAAGGTTCAAATCCATTTCAAAATAGTACGTTTGACACATTCATAAAATCATTATCACCTGTTTGTATATAAAATTTCATATATTTTTAATCGGGTCTCTAAGAATAAAATAGTATTGTAATTTTTCTGTAAAGATTAAAACTGATATTTTAAACAGTCTTTAGAGTTAGAGATCTGCACTTAACTTTTTTCTGAAGACTTGGGCCGGGACGGGCCAAACTTCTTTTTTTTCTGGGCCAAGCTGTACTTGCTGGAGGTCATTCTTCCTAGAGATCTGCATGGACCAAAATTTAAAGGCCAGTGTAAAAATCAGAAAATTAGGCCTGGCACAACAATTTTTGCGAAAAATGAATATATTTTTAAATGGCCATTATTCTACAATTAAAATTCATTTTAAATTCATTATATATTACGCATACTATTCTAAGCAAAAGAAAATTGAAATACAGTAAAACCTGTGAAATAGAAACAATCTATGACAAAAACCTTTCTTACACGGTAAAATGTCTTGATCCGTGCAAAAAGAATATAATACATACAACAGACGATGTACCTGCTAAGAATGGAACCTGCCTATAACGGATTTTTCTTCTCTTACTGAATCTTTATTTGGATGTAATAGTCTAAGTCATTTTTTAATCAGTGTTTATATACTTAATTGTCTAAGTGATCATAAATATTGTTGATATTTTGCATTGAATGCATTTTGAGCATAATCTGAAAATAAAATCTATGAGTGAGTGTGCTTTTTGAATAAGTAAGTGTAATTTTAATTTTAGGTTAATGTTGCTTCAGAAATATCGGCATGCTTTGTAGATATTCAGGCCGGTCTGTGCTCGGGCCGAACGTTTTGCTTTTATACTAGGCCGGGCCAAAAAAATTTTGAATGAGTCGGGCCAAACTGTTTGCTTTTATGACGGGCCGGGCCTGGGCCTGGAAATTTCGTCACCTGCAGACATCTAGCGCGGTTGATGACAATGTGGCGCGAGAGGAGGTGGGATGGGAGGGGTGTGGAAAATGAAAATTATAAAAAGGGCGCCAAAGTCAGGTCCTCCCCCCCAATAAAAATTTCAAGCTACGCCCCTGGCCCTTGATCCGTTTGTTTTGGAGCGGTTCTTAACCGAAAAACACAACAGAAAATATAATCTTCGCCGTGCAATGAGATAACATTTTATCTGACACATGCTCTTTTCCCATTCAAAAATAAACGTTTCTGTTTCCACAGTCCAGGTAAAAACTGAACGGAGTGAACGAGAAAACAGATAAGGTCTTTTGATGTGTACACAAGGGCTAAATGGAGGGACGTTTTTACTCGAACCGTGCCAACAAGCTAGCAGTCTTTCGGATTGTAAAAAATGACACTGATTTATTATGCACAGATCAGTGACCGACGGTAATTCGCATTTTTGGAAGATAAAAAAAGAATAGAGAAACATGAACATTAATAAATTACAGGCTTCTTGAATACACCATAAAAATTACACAGTGTAGAAAAAAAAAAAAAAAAAAAAAAGAGAGAGGGAGAAATATAAATGAAAGTCCTGACTGGGGAAAACATCAACGCGCAGCACAAACTACTGAACCTACAAACACGAAAATTGTGAGAAAAATACTCCTTAGGTTGTAGAGGCGCGCTAAGAAAGGATTTTCTAAAATTCCACCCCTAAAGATTATGTTTTCTAAACTGTTTACTTATATATATACATATCTTCTTTCACCTTATTTAACGGTGAAGTTTCGATACAGTTTTGTGACTGTGTTGGAAAGTGTTTCATAATCTATGCTTGACGCATGATTTTTCGTTCTTGTTAAGATATAAAATGACAAAAATGATCAATTTCTTTCACTTTTCGACATTTTATGTCCTAAGTCCCCTTAATAGACTGAAAGACTTTGATGAACCCAGTTAAAGTTTTTAATCGTTTCAATATTTTTAGTTTAAAAAAATCATATTAGTGATCCGCTGGATTTAAATAAACTAGTCGTTGGGTCCACCGTAATACTTACCCATCATGGATAGGCACAATATAAAATAGGAAAATAAAACATGTGTAAACTATTTATAAAATGCATTGCAATTCCGAAATGAAATCGTGGCTTGATGACGTCATAAACCTTGAATGTCTTTTTCGTTAGCCTCGCTTTAAATGCTGTATTACTAAATTGCGTAAGAGTAACATCCTTATAACTCCAAAATTGATAATCCTATTCGTTAACGGTTTACTGCGTAGGATGAAGCGTCTCATTTCCAATTAAAATATAGCTTTGAATTGAAATTGGAATGAAATACAGGGTCATGAAAAATCGAAGCGTGTAGAAAATAGGATTATAAATATCTCGGCAACTCATGATCCGATTAACTTCATTCTTTATGTAAAATTTATGTTTTTTTTTTTATTGTCTTTTATATTTACTCCTTAAAATAAACAATTTCGAAAATTTTTATATTACCTTTTATCAGAACGACTATTTCGAGAGTCCGAAAAAAAGAGTTCCGGATCATCGAGGTGACTGAAATTCAATAAGCTTCTTCCCATTATGACATACTAAGTACATATCCAATTTCAAGTCTCTATCTCAATTTGTTCGGGAGATAGAGCGTTCGCAGACACACGGACGGCAATTTTTTTTTTCTAAAACTATGTTTTTCGGAATCTCCAGTGTCTGAACGTCCAATCCGTCAATTTTTTTTTTTTTTTTTTTTCAAAATTATTACAAGACTTACCCTATACTTCGCATGATGGGTAGGTAAAATTATGAATTTAATGTTTCGTGAGGTGCGAAAAATTGGCTGATTTAAGAACACCCATCATGTTTTCATGTGTCAGGAAATTCCTTAACTCGCCCCTTATCTTTTCTTATTTCCTTTTCTTTTCCAGCAAAAATTTTATCATTACTTCACAGTTCCACGCGGTCTAGCGCCCGATAAAGCTTGTTCTCTACAAACACATGCGTTTTTCCCATCGGCTTGACTCCGCAAACAGAACGCCCGTGTGCCAACAAACTGATAACGCGAGGACGGACGGACACACGCAGAGTTAACAGGTGTCGATAATACACCTTTTCCTCGTTTTCCGACATTACATACTGAAAACAAGGAAAAAGTCGTGCGATGCATTACTTGCAGCACGCTTCTCTATTTGGGAGTTCTCATAAGCAAATTTATTAAGGAGCGATCCATACATTACGTCACACGTTGTGACGTCACATCTAATATATGAACACAATTTGGTAGGCGTTATTGGCATGCAGCATAATAAAGTTCATAAAAATATATGTATTGATTATTCAGGTTATTACATTCTTTTATTAACACTTTCCAACATAGTTGAAAAGTGTTTATGAATTTTCTCTGAAAGTGTGTATCAGTTTATGTCTGGCCCTACTCTAACTCTCGTAAATAGACCCGGATTGCCATGAGATTTTTATATGTTATTAATGTTTACTATACAATGTTCGGTATTGAAAATGAAGTGTCTAATATAAAGTGTTTAATATATATTTTTTTAAACATATACCCTTTCATCAATTAATAGTTTAATATTATTTAAATTATGATTATACTTTGAGAAAAAAAAGTAGAAATCTTGAATAGATAGTTTAAATAATGTTTTTCCCCCCTTGCTGTAATATCTTGAAATGGAAATAGAGCAATAATTACATATATTCTAATAATTTCACTAGTTCACGCTTTCTACCAAGCGTCCATAAAAGCGGCGAATTTTCCACAAGTACTCGATCAACGTAAATTGCAATCGTTTAACATTTTTAACAAACTACAGTGAATATTTTGTTTTTAACCGACTTTTTCAGAGCAGATAAAGAAAAAAGGTTTTACAATTCGACAACGCTCACGAATGTATACAATAAAAATTCCTAAGATACCATCGTAAGAGACAGGGAATAAAGAAAGGGCGGGTAAAATAGGATTTGCCGGACCCGATACAGAAGTTTAGGTAAAGGACCATCCATGTTTTAATCAGAGTTTATATAACGGCAGCTCACTACGGGTATCCTGTAAATCTACTTATGCAGCAATAGCTATGCTGCAGCAGGGAAATCAACTGTTGAAATTCGGCGACGCCCTTTTAGGTAGATATCGTAAGCAATACTACCAATTACATTCTCCCCTAAGTTGGATTTTTGAAAAATTTTTGCACATCTACACCGATCCTGACTCCCAGAACCCAAAACCTCCCACAGTTCAAAACTTTATCTATATATCTATATCACTTTTTTATGGACACGATAACTTCCATAATTCTGCACAAATCTCTTCCAAAAGGATACATAAAATCTCGGTCCAGTTCGTGAATGAGCAAAATCGAACCAAGGGGGGGGGGGGGGTGAGGGAGCTTTTTGTGAAAACAGAAAAAAACCCATAAATTCTTAATTATGATACGTAATCGAATCCGTTTAAAGTTATTATTACTTCTAGGAAAAGGGCCGAAAATTTACGTAGAACAGATTTTTGATATCATCAAAAATGGCCCCAAGGGGGGTGGGAGGGGGGTTCAGAAGAAAAAAATTCATACCTTCGTCCATTCACAAGATATCCAATCCGCTTAAAGTTATTATAAATCCTCTTAATATTATCTGAAACTTTTATAGTGACAAGTTTTTTATAGCACGAACCCTTATAGCAAAATAAAAATAAATAAAAACAAAACAATCCCTGCCGGTTTCGCCTGCAGACAAACTAAATTTCGAAGTGGGCGGTCCCAATTGTCGCATCATGGTAAAAAGGTCATTTCTTCCGCAATTCCCAACAAACAGGCGCCCCATAGTCTGCGTCTTCGAAATCTACCTGTGCCTATAGGCCCAGCCGTCGGGGATTTTTTTTTTTTTACAAAATGTTTTTGGTCAGAAAAAAAAAATCAAGAGAAGAGCACCAACACAGAAATATAAGATTTTTTTTTCTTTACAGATGTCGCAAACGGACTTATTGATTTTAAGGCCTCTGGTATTAATAGCTGAGTTGGTTGAAATTTCGACTTTGTGTATGTTTTACTAAATTAAACATTGTGTATGTTTTTTAATAAATTATACATTGTGTGTGTGTTTTATTATAAAATAATATATGTGTGTTTATATAATTGAACATATTGGGTATTATTATTTTTTGATAAAATAAATATGCGCGCTTTACAAAAAAAAAAAAAAAAAAAAAAAAAAAATGTGTGTTATATAATAAAATAAATGTGTGCGTTTATAATAAAATTATGTGTGTTTTATAATAAATTGTTTCATAATAAAATAAAACTAACATGCACGCAAGGCCTAATAGGTATTCGAATACGGGTTTTCTCGCCTAAATGGCGCAAAGAAAAAATCGCACCAACTCCGGTGCGCCAGTCACATCTATTCCAAATAAGGTTCTCACTGCCTCTCCCTTCCCCCTCCCTTTTTAACACTTTCCAACCTAGTTGAAAAGTGTTTATGACTTCGGTTTGTCTGGCCATCTAGCCGTCTGCCGTCTGGCTGTCTGGCCGTGCTCTAACTCCCGTAAATATGCTCGGATTACCCTGCAATTTTTATATGTTATTGTCGTTATCTATAGCATGTTCCCTATTTCAACGGAAGTGTGTAGCACTTATAGTTTTTTTACAGGGACACTCAGGGACTCACCGTTACATTACGGTCTATGGGGAAAAATCATTTGCGGCTAATTTTAAAGATGTTACACAATTTCCAACACATTGTAATTGATATATATCACTAAGGTGCATTATAAGAAGCTTAATATGGAATCTGGTGTGCATAGCACTTGTAGTTACTTTACAGGGACAGTCAAAAGAATTCCGTTACATTACGTCTATAGAGAAAAATCGTTTGCTGTTTAATTAAATAAGTTTCACTATTTTGAACACATTGAAATTGATATATATCACTAAGGTGCATTACAAGAGGTTTACTACAGAATATCGTGTGTATAGCAGTCATCGTTCATTGACAGGGACACACAAAAGAATTCTCTACTGTCTGTTAACAATAATTCCTGGAAGTGCGTTTTAAATTGCTGAATGCGATTTTAAATTTAACTCACTCTTTGTCTATTACTTGGCGTGTATAAAGTCTGTAGATCATATACAGTGCAGCACAAAAGTCCGCGAACACATTTCTGTTTATTGACAAAAACTCCAGAAAGGGAATTTTAAACTGTGCTACGCGTTTCCTAACTGAACTAAAATTTAGCATCCTAGTATAAATACAAATCTATACACTCTAATAAAAATCCGTGAAAATACAAGAGATTTTCCGTAAAATTTTACGGAGAAGTTTCATTTTTCCAAAACAACAGTACAATTTCCGTAAATGACATTAGTTCCGTAAAGATAGATTTCAAATCCGTAGATATGCAGAAAGTTTTCCGTAAATTTGATGGATTTTTTTTATAAACAGTAAATCGCCGTGTCACAGACACAATGTCCGTATTTCCCCATTTCCGGAAATAACGTTCAGAGGTTTGTATACAGATATCGTCTTGTTTGAAATGCGAATTAAGATTATTGTATTTACTAGGGTCCAGGGTCTTCTAGGATGCAGGCCTGGACCGGTCCTACCCGTGGGCCTATTTTCTGTCATTAGACTCGGGCCAATCCTGGAGCTCATTCTAACCGGGCCCGTGTCTGGACGGTAATTTTTTTTTTAAATAATAATGATATTTTTAATTTTTTAGTGAAATCTTTAGAAATTTACTTTATTTATATAAATTACAGAAATTGTTTTGTTTTAAATCTACTTTTTTTTCTTTATTTTGCTTCAAATTATGAATTTTTTCACTGACATTTTAAAATTTTATTTTAATTTTATTAACGTGAGGTAATATTAGGTTATTAAAGGTTTCGTAAAATAATATCTTTGCAAATTATTGGTATTGAACAAAACTGATTTGTTTATAAATTTGTGAATTAACCTAAAATTTATTATTTTATAAATTATAATTTTAGAAAGTTTATATTTTTTTCTTTAAATTTATAAAAATAATTAATGATTTTTTCTTTACTTTTATAAAAATGAAGTTTATAATTTTTTTAAGTTTATAATATATGTAGTTGGTTTATAATTTATTTTATATAAAATTTATTTTAAAGATATAAAAATATCTAAAAAATACGGAAGATATCCGTTAAAAAACGGAAATTTAAAAACGGATATTTCAGAAATCACGGAAAAATTCTTGGAATTTACGGAATTTTTTTCCGTTAAAATACGGAAATAGTACTGGCGTCTCGATTGCCAGTACAATTTCCGTTTTTTTCAGGAAAATTTTTTTACAGTGTAGATCATATACAGGGCTGAATAAAATATTCGGATATTTTTCCGAATATTGTATATGTTGGAAATTCCTGAAATTACGTTTTTAAATATGTTAGACGCTTTCCAAATTGTCTACTTAGATGTTATCTTTCAGCTTATTAAACGGTTATGATTTGTAAAATTATTTTGGAAGCGTTGGAAAGTGTTACATAATCTATGCTTGACGCATGATTTTTCGTTCTTGTTTTAATGATAAATTGAAACTATTATATTTTTCGCTTCATCCTGAACTTCCTCTTTAACATAATTTTCACACGAATTTAAAAAGAGAAACATAACTAAATATTGTTTTCCACAGGACCACAGAGTTTCAGAATACCTCTGTCCTTTTAATTAGAGATCAACCGAAATTTCGGTTTCGGTTTCGGCGCAAAATCGGAGTTTCGCCGAATATTCGTTTTCGGCGAAACTGCTGCCAAAATTTCGGCCTGACCGAAGCTCTAACCGAAACTATCTGTATTTCAAAATCTCATCAAAATCAAAAGTAATTATTGGACTGCATTTATTAAATAAAAATTCTGGTTTGAAGCAGACTTATTTTAGTTGTGGCTTATTCACCGGAAATTACGGTAATTATTAGTAGAGATCGACCGAAATTTCGGTTTGGGTTTCGGCGCAAAATCGGAGTCTCTCCAAATATTCGTTTTCGGTGAAACTGCTGCCAAAATTTCGGCCTGACCGAAGCTCTAACCGAAACTATCTGTATTTCAAAATCTCGTTCCTTCTATCAGAAATTTTCAACTTTACTCATTGATATGAGTTGTATTGGCTCAAATGAGACACTGTTTATTGCTGTGAACTCCACTGTTTATCATTAACTGTCATGACTGATTCATGATGCGAGTGTAAATAATAAAACAAGCAATGCATATAGGACTACACTTAAAAGACGCTTATCACGTGATATTTAAAAGCTGCAAACTTAACAGTAATAGAAAATTTTTACTTTCAAACTCCAGATTGTTTCAAATGCTTTATGAGAAAGATGTTGTTAAAACAAATGGAAATTTATGAAATTTATTACAAAAGATATATTGAGGTATGTATACTTAAAATATTTTTTATTTGACGAAACTCGTATAATTGGAAACTATTTCTGTCTTATTCATAAATTAATTACACTTTATTTTATATGAAAATAAATAGTTTTGGTTAGAGGCACAGAGAGTCAACTTTGCACTGGAGATAAAATTTTCAAATAGGGTGCCATTTCAACACTTTCTTAGAGAGGCAGGGAGTGGCAAAGCTTTTTTTAAGTAAACATGTTATTTAAACATATGTACCATAAAAATGTTTGTACAAAATTTTAATTAATTAATGATAATATTCAGCAATATTTAAATATATATCTATATTTAAACGTCTATTAAATGAATACTATTTATAATTATAAAATGGTTAAAACATATTCAATGTTAATTCCCTAAAAAACAAACTTTTAAGTACTTTATTTCAATCAATTTAAATACAAAATATTAACGAACTGAAAATATGAATATATATTTAAAAATAAAATATTCACTATTGAATTTTTTTTTACATTATTTAACTACATTATTAATTAATTTTTGATAAATGTCTATAATTATTGGTTGTTATAAAATAGTAAAATAAAAAAGTTGTATTATTTATGTTTCATTTTTGTTTGAAACTTATACACACACACATATATATGTACGAGTGTTTGTTAGAAATGTGGTTCAATACACGCATAATTAATAAATTAAATAGTAACGTAATTAGTTATTATTAAGTAATTATTAATTATTTGTTATTAATTAATTAATAATTATACGCAGTTATGTATGTATTAATCAGTTTAAATTTTTTTTACACTTTCGGTTTCGGCCGAAAGTGGGAAGATCACCGAAATCCGGTTTCGGTTTCTGTTTCGGTCGATTATTTTTAATAGGGGAGAAAAAAAAAAAAAACTTTTTTTTTTCTATTTAGTGTTTCATTATTGTTTTAAGTTACTTCAGAAAAGTAAATTTTATTATCTCTTTTTCAAAATCACCAGAGAGAGATAAAATTTAGCTAATTAAATTTAAAAATCCAGGAACTATGAAATCAAGTTTCTATGGACCCTTTTTGCCTTTCACCCTTATCGACAGTGGTGGAGTGCAGATGCAGCTGCTGGCAACCCGATAAGGACACACACGGTACGGGATGCGGAAACGGGATTAGAATGAAATGCGGTTTTTAAATTCCTAATGCAACAGCGTAAGATATAGACGAGCATTTTTTCTTTTCCTTTCTTTCGTTTCACAAACAATATTCGGGTATTCTGATCCCAATTCTGCCTCCCTTAATCATAAATCTGTTTCCTCTAAAAAGTTGTAAAGTGAAGTGGGGGTGAATGTAACTATCTTTTGGCATACGTTTACCATACGGCATAATAATTTGTTGTTGTTGTTGTTTAATATCCTTGTTTAATAGCCTATTAGTTACACTAGCTCATGTCTGAATTTAAAAAGGGGTTTTTGATCTATGATTTTTTTTTTTTTCTAACCGAAGTACGGTTGTTATACTTCAAAGATCTGTGTAGGAAAAAATTAGGTTCTTTCAAGGTTTCAAGGACCTTTCACAAAATTCTTCATCTTAAAACAGGCCCTTCACAAAAATTTTCCATCTCCAAAGTCAACCTTTCAGAAATTTAATCATTTAAAAATGAAATCTGACTTGTCACAAAGTAGGTAAATTCGCCAAAATCCTGCTACTTAGCTGCTTTATACATAAAGGATAGATACACAAGAACTTGAATATAACGATAATTTTAAATTCACAAAATTATGACTAAAATTTTCACAAAAAAAAAATAAAAAAAAGAAAGAAAACAGGACCCTGTAAGAAAAGTTTTGACAAACCCCTGTACTTTTCACGCATTCAGAGCAAGTGCAACAAAGACATTTATTTATCGCGCCTTTTAAAGCCATAGTTTCAATCGTTTAGCAGGTGTTATTAAAAGATTCATTGAACGTTTTAAAAGCACAAGGTTCTGTTTTTCACCGCCATGTGTGTATTAATCATGTATGTCTGTAATTTTCTCAATAACTACCTAACGGATTGGAATGCAGCTTTTAAACTAAGAATGCTAGCACACACAGGAAAGTTTTAAGCTAAAAAAAAAAAAGAAAAAAAAAAGTGGCACTCCGGGAGTGCCGACAGAAGTGTAAACTTGAACAATTACGTTTGTATTTTCTGAATCGTCAGGAAATGTTTTATTGTGCAGGAAATACTTTTAAATTCATTACAATAAACTACTACTACAAAAATTATATTACAATTTTCATTTAATGCGCTATTGTACATGAAAAATAATTATAATAATACAATATATATATATATATATAATAATTAGTTGTGATTAATATATATTAATAATATTATATAATAATAATAATAATAATAATATAGGGTAGATGTGCCGATAATGCACCACCTTCCAGTAATGAGCCACCTTCAACATTTTTGGTTTATAAAAAAATAAAGAATAAAAATTCAGCTTTTTTTTTATTTCATTAATATGCTTTCTTTTAAATTCTAGTTTTAACCCATTAAAGCCTACTGGTACCATATGGTACCGGGATAGCTGTCCTCCATTTTGTTGCTTGTATACCAATATATTTTAAGAGAAATATTCTCTTTATGTGATGACAGAAACTCCGTAATAGAAGGAGACTAAAGTATTGGTATGAAATGCAATTTTTGCATTTTAAAGAGACAAATAATTCCGGCTTTGATGAGTTAAATACAATCATAATATACATTATCTATTACTTTTTGTGGGGTGTCCATTACTGGAATTTAGGGTGTTTCGATTTACTTATGTTATTTACAATTAAATTTCGATTCACATTGAGAAATGTGACTATGAGCATGGTTAAATAGTGTTCGTAACATTAGTATAATATTAAAAAATGTGGAATATAACAATTATAACTATTAATTAAAACATTATTTTTAAAGAAATTCCTTAAGGGTGTCCATTACTGGCACATCTACCCTTATATATATATATATATATATATATTCCGGTCACTTGCGATTTTAGACGTTTTGTTAACTATCTAGAAAAATACATGAGGAATCAACCTGAAACTGCAGGTGTGTAAACAGTTTAGTATAGGTTATATATTTCCGTGAAGATTTTTTCACGAAACCCCATAGGGGACTGTCAACAAATTGAAAAATAACGAATATCTTTTGGATAACCCTGTAAAAACTAATGTAGCAAATGCAATCAAACTTGAGATTATTAATAAGTCGCTTATTGTAATATACCGTGTTCAGTTTTATGAGGATAGTATGTATACTCGTAGAGAAATTAAGGTTTTTATAAAAACAGTCCCAAATTTCGCCTAGTTTTTGGCTTATAATTTGCAGAGTTCTTAATATGAAAAAAAGTCCTTTTCAGGAAATATGACAAACAACATTGTACATACTACTCTGCAATCAGAATTAAAAAATAATAATAATTGGATGAAAAATAAGTAGGTTTACTAAAAAATGTTTCACTGCGCATGCGCGAATGCAATCAAAATATAATATGCATAGTATATTAGCTAAGTATATAGAGCAACTTGTGTGAAAGTCTCAAAATCATAGCTTGAAAATTCTGAAAATTATCGTCGATAGAATAAGCTCGAAATCCGTTGTTCCCAAAAAGAAACAAAAAGATGAGGGGTTGTATCAAATATCTGTTGATTAGTGCCAAGATAGCGTACACAATATTGCACGTACTACTATATTTGATCTATGATAAGGGAGTATTGGTTCAAAAGTATAAATATCGCCAGCAGACGAATTTTAGCCTCGAACTCAGGTCGCGTGCATAAGGTCCATTGAAGTATATTTACTGGAGTTAGAGCAGAGACAGACAGACGGATAGACATACGGCCAGACAAACCGAATTCATAAAAACTTTTTCAATTGTATGTTGGAAAGTGCTAAAACAGCTGTAAAATTTCAGACGTCTAATAAGCTGCTCAAAATCGATAGCTGATAAACACGTGCCCGCATCCCGTATCTTTATGATATAATGAGGAAGGAACTCTCGCCGAAATCCGCGGATTACGTTTATCTCCGTCAACTGCACCTGACATGGCGGTGACAATCTCGTTTTAGATATACGGGATCCGAGGTTCTTACGAAATCGACCGTAAATCATTTCGAAGAGAATGTATAACTCTTTAAATGTGTCACCCTAGCTAGCGTTATGCACCTACATTCAAGCCAACTAGTGTAATGTTGGTTAAAGGAATATCCTAGTTTCAGTTTGAAAATTTCTCAATGTTCCAACATCAGTCCAAGTGCCTTCCCCGTAACTCGAGTAATAAAATTTATATTTAATGTCCCGGTATGTTTATATACAAATTTAGGATATAGGAGTTTTCCTAACTCTGTTGAATTGGAATTTATTTTTAGAATGTATTTATTTTATTTATTTATTTTTACGACTGTACATTGAACATATTCAAACTTTATAACGTCTGAAACAAAATTCTCCACTTTCTTGCAAATCAATCGGATTTTCCAACACCCAGAAGAAGAAGAAAAAATGGAGTCAACCAAAATCGGTGCTGGCAAAGTGACCTCGATTTCTAGGGATAGTCCTCATTTTTAGAACCATTATAAGATCACTCCTGTGTCTGTCTGTACGTCTGTCAGAGCCCTTTCACTCGTAAACTATGGGGCGTGGAAGGTTTAAACTTGGGAAAATTACAAAGTCTATTGACCCACATACTTTCAGATTATTAGGCATTTACAAATATGTTTAGGAAAAATTTAGGGGGGCTAATTAAGTTACTTGAAAAAACAAATTTTATTTTTGTATATCGTGTGAAAGATCTCGTAATACTTAACTTAAAAATGTTTTAATTTTAGGTATTATATTTTCCGAGATATCGTCGAAAATATACTGCGAAAATATGCCCCCCCCCCCTCTATTTCAGATACTGAAACTAAAAATATGAAAAAAAAATAGGCGTAGTAGGAGTTTATTTAAACCTTGCCAGAAAACTATAAGAGATTTTCTTAGGTAACATGATTTTTGAGAAAAACGCATTTTTTCCGTTACAGGCGGTCCGTTTCGGGCGGTCAGCGGAGAGGTGGATGGACGCTTGAGTTATCTATAGACGCAGAATTATCCAAGGATATTTGATAATGATTTTCGAAAAAAATTGTCGGTAATTAGCCGAGATATTAATTAAGTTACTTGGATTTTTTTTTTTATCGTGCATGGTATCGTTCGAAAGATCTCGTAGCACCGAACTCAAAAATAACTGCGTAATAATTTTGTCGCTATTCTGATTATAAAGATATAGTAAAACCGCGGCTCTCGAACAAGAAATTCCAGCGCAATTTGATTCGGTTCTCGAATACGCAGGGACAATGTCGTCACAAAGTCGATCGAATAAAAAACTACTGCCAAAAAAACCAAATTGATTTTTTTTTTACTGTCTTCTATCTTTACAAGAAAAAAGTATCGGATTCATGAAAAACTGTTACGCATTTATACATTTTAGAAGAGCCTGAACACGACCGGACTCTCTTTAGAAAATGATATGTCTGTGACGCAAATTTTGTGGGCGCTCTATCTCACGAACTATAATTCACAGAATTTCATCAAACTTTATATGCCGTCAGACCTTGACATAAATAGACGCTGATTAGGTCTGGGTGTATACCGCCCAACACCTGTCGCTCTTATGCTCTGTTTTTCGCGATTTCCTCGATAGCTCTAATTCAAGAACGAATAGATTGTGATTTAATTGTTTTTGTTTTTGTTTGTTTTTTGAAGACGATTTGATTTGATTTATATAGAAGAAAGTTTTATGATGGCTACAACATACTAGTTTTATTTTATTTTATTATTTGTTTTTATTATTTATTTATTTTGGCGCGAAGCGCACATACATAAACTATGCAATGATCGCAACATTACCGAAATTCATGCATTTTGTAGTTCCTGAACAGCTATAGATTGCTGAATCTATACTGATTTTCATTTTTACTTTCTTCTATCTTTACAAGAAGAAAGTATTGGATTCATGAAAATTTTCGACTTCCGGTTTTCGACGGATTTATACGTTTTAGAAGGTCCTGAACACAATTTGACTGCTTTTAGAAAATGTCTGTATCTGACAAAAATGGTTTGAACACTCTATCGCAAGAACTAATGTACGAAATTTAATAAAACTTTATATTCAGTTAGTTAGTCCCTGATAGAAATGGGTGCTGATTCGTTTTGGGTGAAAATCGCCCAATAGGTGGCGCTGCTAGGCCGCATTTTTCGCAATTTCCACAATAGCTCTATCTCAAGAACGAATGCACTTATTTTCATCCAACTTCAGATTCAGTTAGACCATGACATAAATAAACGCTGATTACGTTTTGGTGTAGATATCCTAACAGGTGGCGCTGATGTACCCCTTTTTCATGAATTTTACGATAGCTATATTTCAAGATCTAATGCACGGAATTTCATCCAACTTCAGATTCTGTTAGACCTTGACATAAACAGATGCTTGTTATGTTTTGGTGTCAAAGCCCAAAAGGTGGCGCTGCTATGCTACTTTTTTTCATTATTATCACGATAACTCTATCTCAAGAACGAATGCACAGATTTTCACCAAACTCAGTTAGACATTGACATACGTTGTTGTTGATTAGGTTTTGGTCTCAATCTCCCAGCTGGTGGCGCTGCTATGCAATATTTTGCACGATTTACACGATTTTAGCGATAGTCCTATCTCAAAAAGTAATGCACGGAATTGAATAAAGCTTTCGATTCAGTTAGACCTTGATATATAAATTGGCGCTGATTCTTCTTAGTGTATGCGAAACCTGTGTGGGATAGAAGAAAGTTTTGGGATTGGCACATCCGACTAGTTTTAAACTCTTTTTGTTTCCATGGGCATAAAGTGCATATACAAGTGATACAGTGATTTCGGTGCTAGCAAATTTCATGCAATTGCGATTCAAACTAGTCGTTGGGGGCCACCGTAATACTTACCCATCATGGATATGCATAATGTAAAATATTAAAATAAAGCATGTGTAAACGACTTATAAAATGCATTGCCATTCGAATAAAATCGTGGGTTGATGACGTCATAAACTTTAAAGGCTCGATTACTGAATTGCTTGAAAGAAACATCCTTATAACTCCAAAAATAATAATCCTATTAACTAGCGGTTTATTGCATCTGATTAAGCGTCAAATTTCCAATTAAAATATATCTTTGAAGTGAAATTTGGATGAAATACAGGGTCATGAAAAATCGAAGCGTGTGGAAAATAGGATTCCAAATATCTCGGCAACTAATTATCCGATCGACTTCCTGCTGTATGCAAAATTTATGTTTTTTAATTGTCTTTTATATTCATTTCTTAAACTAAACAATTTCGAAAATTTTTATATATCTTTTATCGGAACGAATATTTCGAGAGTCCGAAAAAAATAGTTCCGGTTAATCGAGGTTACTGAAATGAAATAGGCTTCTTCCCATTATTACATACTAAGTACATACCCAATTGCAAGTCTCTATCTCAATTTTTTCGGGAGATAGAGCGTTTACAGACACACACACAGACACACAGACACACAGACGGACGGCAAAAAATTTTTTCTAAAAATATGTTTTTCGG
Source organism: Maratus michaelseni (assembly GCA_963931845.1). Lineage (NCBI taxonomy): Eukaryota > Metazoa > Arthropoda > Arachnida > Araneae > Salticidae > Maratus > Maratus michaelseni. The sequence continues at coordinate 468,212,467 of OZ007587.1, forward strand.
AATCTCCAGTGTCTGAAACGTGTCAATCCGTCAAAAAATTTTTTTCGATTTTCAAAACGATTACAAGACTTACCCTATACTACGTATGATGGGTAAGTAAAAACAGCGAGGCGAGTTAACTTAAGTGTCCTAATAATGTAAAAAAAAACAAAAAACAAAAAAAAAACAATAGAAGTCTCCTCCTTCTTAACAATCTTATCATACAAAAATTCAGTAATAAAGGTATGAAAACGGTTATGGTAAACTTTTATTGAAGTGTTAAAAACTGTCATCGTCTCGTGTAATGTACAGTACTGTAGTGTAAAGCATTCATACATTTCACTGTAATGTACTATACAGTATAGTGTTTGATACAGGGATTAACTTGGAAAGTTGGAACCAATTAATGGTATTTTCATTATGTTTAACACTTTCAAACATAGTTGAAAGTGTCTATGAATTAGGTTTGTCTGTCTGTATGTTCGTGCTCCACTGCGTTCGGTAATAAATATACTCGGATTGCCATGTAATTGCTATATTATATTGAGGTCTACCATGGAATGTTCGGTATTGAAAATGATGTGTGTAGCATTTACAGTTCGTTTACAGGGGTACTCAAAAGAATGCCGTTACATTAGGGTCTATGAGAAAAAAATCGCTTGCAGTGTACTTTTATAATGTTACATTATTTCAAACACATTGAAATTAATATACATTACTGAGGTAATAGAGTTAGGGTGTGCCTAGCATTTAACGTTTATTGATAGGGACACAGAAAATAATTAGGTTACTGTACTGTCTATATGAACAAAAGTTACTGGAAGTGCGTTTTTAAATATAACTTATTTTTACTTACCCATCATACGTAGTATAGGGTAAGTCCTGTAATCGTTTTGAAAATCGATTTTTTTTTTTTTTTTTTTGACGGATTGACACGTTTTAGACACTGGAGATTCCGAAAAACATGTTTTTAGAAAAAAAAATTTGCCGTCCGTCTGTGTGTGTGTCTGTAAACGATCAATCTCCCGAAAAAATTGAGATAGAGACTTGCAATTTGGTATGTACTTAGTATGTAATCATGGGAAGAAGCCTATTTCATTTCAATAACCTCGATTAACCGGAACTATTTTTTTCGGACTCTCGAAATATTCGTTCTGATAAAAGGTATATAAAAATTTTCGAAATTGGTTATTTTAAGAAATGAATATAAAAGACAATAAAAAAACAAATTTTGCATACAGCATGAAGTCGATCTTATAATTAGTTGCCGAGATATTTGGAATCCTATTTTCCACACGCTTCGATTTTTCATGACCCTGTATTTCATCCAAATTTCACTTCAAAGATATATTTTAATTGGAAATTTGACGCTTAATCAGATGCAATAAACCGCTAGTTAATAGGATTATTATTTTTGGAGTTATAAGGATGTTTCTTTCAAGCAATTCAGTCATCGAGCCTTTAAAGTTTGTGACGTCATCAAGCCACGATTTTATTTGAATTGCAATGCATTTTATAAGTAGTTTACACATTTTTATTTTAATATTTTACATTATGCATATCCATGGGTAAGTATTACGGCGGCCCCCAACGACTAGTTTGTATATGACTTGATGCTTATAAATTCTATACGGGGCGGCACAAAATAATTCGAGTACATTTTCCCTTGCTGATGGAAATGGAGTAAAGTGGAAATTTCAACTCTAATGCGTTTCCTAACTGAACTGTATTTCAGCATACTATGTAATATATATACAATTCGCTATAGATCTTATTCAGGGCTGCACAAAATAATTCGTATACTTTTACGGGCGTTTTACTTGCTGTGCACAACAAGATCAAAAGAAACTTTTGGCCGCCCTCAAAGAAAATTTTTCACCTCTTCCCCCAAGAAAGTTTTGAAATGGCACCCCTGTCTAGCCCTGTACTGGCCATCTTAGATACAGTATTCTACTCTAGATGTGAAGGTTTCGTTCGAGATGACGAATCAGAAATTCATGGAAAGACCTTTGTGGAAAAATTAATAGATGACTTTATTTTATTAACGCATAAAATGTTAAGCAGCCACCCACATCATTTTTCGATAGATTACTTTTTGAGTACAATACGAAATACCGGGGCGCCAGCAGCTGTGCGGGCGCGCACGTGATCGCAGCTGTAATCTGTTAAACAATGGGAGCACATTTTCTTCCCTTGACGAGAAGTGCGCAGCTGCGCCAACAACAGAATTGAGAAATGCCTAATGACTTTTTGGTTATTTCCCTGTCAATTTCCATAGATACAGCCATGACGGTCGACGGCGCGCAAAACACATGCCAACACTCCACAAAGTGACAGGTAAACGAAAACATAACGGAAAAACTCAGAGGGGGAAAAAATTGAAACATGTGTGTCTAAGTTCTCTTCCTAAGAATCTGCTACGCAATATTTTCAGACAACTTTTCCATCACAGATATCGAACTGAAAACCAGGAGTAACGAAGTAACGTGGCGCCTACCATATTGCCATACTTCACTTCACTTCATACCCACTTCCAACAATGAAACCACTTTTGCTGAAGCTCGCACCTAGCATTGAGACACTGTTGCATTTTATAGCCGTGTACGCCAAAGTTTGAGAACCGATAAAATTTGTCTGCAAAAATCGTACTATATATACAGGGTGGTCTTTCCCTGATTACAATAATTTAGTACGGAAAAACTAATATAATTAGGCATAGGCTTGTTTCAGTATATTGTAAAGACATTTGTGAAATTTTTAATACAAGCACTCAAGTCAGTCAATTTCGATGTGAGCACCCTTGGTAGCTCGTAGAATGTCAATGCGGTGTTCCATTTCTCGCCACCTATTGCCCAACATTTGGGATGTCACACTAGACACAGCATCTGTGAATATGACCTTAAGTGTTTCAATACCTTTTACTGGTTTTGCAAACAGGGCCTGATTATCCAAAAGGCACGTGAAGCACATGCTTCTCCTCTAAAATTTAAAAGAGGTCCCAAAATGACTGAGAAGAGGGCTCTTTAATTCTCATTTTTCTTTTCTCACATTGTATTTTTAATTTTCTTAAAAATAAAAGTTTGTTTAATCTAAGAGGAAATCCACACACTACTTCACGAAACTTATCTAACAGGGAAATTAGGAATGTCATCATTAAGATGTTAATGAATCCTATAGCATCCTGATGTCCTTGTTGAAAAGAACCCGGGAAATTGAGCATGCAGCAATAGGTACTAAATATATGTGAAGTATATACAGGGAACAGAAAAAGCTGTTCAATGAAATATGCGTGACCTCCGGCTAAGCTACTCCCGATAATAATGTTAGTATCATGGGTGAGTTTTCATGAATGGAGAATTAGGAAATTTTTCCAGGTGAAAGGAGGGCCCGATGTGATACCGTGCTTCCCCTAGATTCAGCGGTTAATCGGGCCCTGGTTGCAAACACTCTGCCTTTCATATACTCCAAAACGAAAAAATCTAGAGGAGTGGGTCCATCCCATCCGATCCATCTTCCAGGAAATGTGTCATCCAGGAACTCACGAACGACGGTAGAGACTGGACTAAAAAACTTAAGAACATGACTTTTCCATTATTTGTAATCAGGGAAAGATTTTATGATCCTGTATATTTTTGTATACATTTAATTTTAAGTAATGAATTTTTAGTTGTTCATTTCACGTCCAAAGCCAGTTAAGTCGCCAAATAGAATGAACCACTACTCAACACACTCAGCAGACGACATTGACCAGGATTGTCGAGGAAAATTCTACGGTGACGAATAAAGCCAATTTCGCGCCGCCAAAAATACAATTATAATGTTGTTGTTGTTTTTTTTTTTTCAAAATGAAATTCGTAGGTTCGTGGAGAAATTTTTAAACTTTTTTTTCCCAATGTTTCATTCTTATTATTAACTAACTCGTATTTAAAATACTTTTTTCACGAAAAACTTGTACGTTAATAGTCTGCGAAGTGGTCTCAAAAAAGGCATTTTTAGAAAGTTGTGCTGCTACAAAATCAATTACTACAATTTTTGTTGACAAATTTTATTGGTTCTCAAACTTTGACCTATAGGGCTTTAAAATGCACCAGGTCTCAATGCTAGGTGCGAGATTTACCAAAAGTGATTATCTTGCGAGCAACCTAGGATAGGAACTAGCAGGAATCTCTACAAATGCGGCTGCCAGGTAGCCACTGGCGACCAAATTACTTAATCTGGCGGGTTTTGCTAAATGAAATTTATTAAAGAAAGGATAAAGTGTTTTGAAAGGAATATGAAACGAAACCCTTTGTGCGATCTTCTATCACACTTACCCACTTGTTTTTAATGGCTCATTTAGATATCTCATTTCATCGTATGAAAAAAAAATTAAATTTCTTAACAATATTCCGTTCTTGTTGGAAAGTGTTTCATAATCTATACCGGATGCCTGATGTTTCGTTCTTGTTTACTTTTGTACTTATTTATTGGATGATAAGTAATGACTTGTTTCGAAGTAGTTCGTAAATTCTTTATATGGATGAGTGTCTAGCGATCGTAATGAGAATGAGTTAAGCGACCACAAAACATTGGGTGTTTTAGGTAGCTTTCAATACAAAAAAGTATAAAGCTACCTATTGCAGCCGTTCGGAGGAAAGCAATTCCGGAAAATTTTGGTATATTTTCACCGATAATGACCCCCAGACCCCAAAACCACCCTCCGTTCAAATGTTGATTTATATATATATATATATATATATATATATATCTCCATATATATATATATATATATATATATATATATATATATCCATATATATATATATATATATATATATCTGATCTATGTCATACGATAACGCCCGTATTTATAAATCAATTTTGATGAAACTAATTGTGTGCATTAAGGTCACTAATGTCTCGACCGAGTTCGTTGGCCAACTTGGTCCGCCATTTTGTTTCAAGATGGCGGCCATTTAAAAATTTAAAATTGAAATAAATATACAAAAAAGTTTAAAATTTAAATTTATTTTTTAATTACGTGTTAGGCCTTGGTACAAGGATTCCGGAGCATTTTTTGTTTTACCTCTATCTTAAAAAATGGCTGAGATAGAGCAGTTTGAAATTCTAGGGTGGCTGACATCTTGAAACAAGACAGCACATTACAAAAAAGTCCTTCCGGCCTGTACCGGGAGGAAAAGGTAGCTTTCCTATATCTTCGTTTTAAAATTTTAGCTAATGTTACACGAAAACAGCAAGTTAAAATGCAAAGAAAACGTTTACAAAGGATTCGTTAATACTGAATCTGAATAAGAAATTCGCCAAATTATTGAGCAATAGCCAAATTGGCTTCATTTATGAAGACTTATTTTGGTCGCCAAATGTCGCCAAGTTTGGCGAGAATTTGGCGCTAACGGATATGAATATATAGTTTTATGCGTATGATTGAGAAAATTATTACAACAATGAAAATTTTTGTAATGTGCTTTCTTGTTTCAAAATGTCAGCCACCCTAGAATTTCAAACTGCTCTATCTCAGCCATTTTTTAAGATAGAGGTAAACCAAACAATGCTCTGGAATCCTTGTATCAAGGCCTAACACGTAATTAAAAAATAAATTTGAATTTTTAACTTTTTTGTATATTTATTTTAGTTTTAAATTTTTAAATGGCCGCCATCTTGAAACAAAATGGCGGACCAAGCTGGCCAACGAACTCGGTCGAGACATGGGTGAGCTTAATACACACAATTAGTTTCATCAAAATCGATTTATAAATACGAGCGTTATCGTATGACATAGGTCAGATATATATATATATGGAGATATATATATATATATATATATATATATATAAATCAACATTTGAACGGAGGGTGGTTTTGGGGTCTGGGGGTCATGGTCGGTGAAAATATATCGAAATTTTCCGGAACTGCTTTCCTCCGAACGGCTGCAATAGGTAGCTTTATACTTTTTTGTATTGAAAGCTACCTAATACCAACGATTAATTTATGAGTTTTAGTGAACGCGATTTCTCGCAAATTATTTTCTTTCATTGTTGTAATCATTTTCCCAATCATACGCATAAAACTATATATTCATATCCGTTAGCGCCAAATTCTCGCCAAACTTGGCGACATTTGGCGAAATATCGCCAAATTTGGCGACCAAAATAAGTCTTCATAAATGAAGCCAATTTGGCTATAGCTCAATAATTTGGCGAATTTCTTATTCAAATTCAGTATTAACGAATCTTTTGTAAACGTTTCTTTGCATTTTAGCTTGCTGTTTTCGTGTAACATTAACTAAAATTTTAAAACGAAGATATAGGAAAGCTACCTTTTCCTCCCGGTACAGGCCGGAAGGACTTTTTTACCTGTACTCTCTCGTCCAAGACCAGACAGGGGAAGGAACAGTCTAATTTCGTTAACAGGTGTCGAAAGATAAAAGCATTGGAGCACCTGCTGAAAACAACCACACCCAAGAAAGAAATTGAAAACATCTCCACAACGAAAAATAGAGATGAGAAGCTTTCGGAAAAGAAATATGCAAATTGCATAAAACTAAATGACAGCTCATTTCGGCAATTTCGTTGTCAGGAATGGTGAGGTCCGGTACATTTTTTATCTATGCGCATCCCCCATTCGGTTCTCTGCATCCTCCCAACTAGAGATGTGCATGGGACGGGTTATACCCGACGAAAGAAAATTTAGTTGACTCGAAATCCCATACATTTCAACCTGAATCCGAACAGATTCCGAAATGCTTAAAACCAAATCCGACCCGAAACAAGAAACTAGCCGTTGGGGGCCAACGTAATACTTACCCATCATGGATAGGCATAATATAAAATATGAAAATAAAACATGTGTAAACTATTTATAAAATGAATTGCCATTCAAATAAAATTCTGACACCTTTAAAGGCTCCATTACTGAATGGCGTAAAAGAAACATCCTGTGACTGTTTTTATTTTTTTATTTATTTATTTTTTTTTTTTGTGTGTGTGTTTGTATGTGTCATTTAAGTGAACAATGAATGCTATCCACACCACATTCTACAATACGTATCTTGTAGTGCACCTCAGTACTCTTTTAATTTGCCATTAATTATACATTTATATGATAATAAGTATATAAATAGACATGTATAGTTTCACATGAATACAAGTTAACGTCAAAACGATTAAATACTTTTAAAAATAACATTCATTTAAAAGAACAGACAACGAGTAAAAAAAATCTGCAATTTCATTAATCTTAATGGGCATACATAGTGAGTATATACTATATAAAACGCTAAGGTACGTGGCGGCGAAAAAGCGATTGTTTTTTTTTTTTTTTGCCAATGGCAACGAGTAATTTGTTTAGAAAATCGAACTTTCTAAGCTTAACTTTAGCCTACTTCGTTATTTACTGTATTAAGAAAACTATTGGAAGTATCGATTCGAAACTCGCCATACATACGTAGTTTATTTTTCTGATTCCGAAAGTTCAAATTTTGTGAAAATCAGACAGTAACTCTTCTTAATTTTTTGGCCAAAAGCTGACCCGCCGTAAATCAAATGAGCCAGACATTTGAGGGGGTCCTATTGAATTTACTTCCGCTTGGGGGTCCGTCTCTGTATTTACTTTCCGGCAGACGAAAGGGTTACCAGAGGAAGGGTTTCGTGCAGCGATTTTTAGAGTGTTTTCGCGTTTCGTATTCTTTTTTTTTTTTTTTTTTACCGGATAACGCCGGGCCATCAGCTAGTATATTATATGTTATTAGTGGCCGATTAATGAAAACAAAAGTGAGTTTAAACATATATATTCATCTAACATATTATTTAGGGAAAATGTCCCAACGTAAAATGTTTGAATATTGCCCTTTGAGTTGAGGTCCAGGTCATTTGGGAGTTGGTTAGGATTGAACCAGGGGCCTCTGAGCAGAAGGCGTGCGACATAGCGTCGAGAAAAAGGCTAGCCAGTTACTCTTCTGCTAGCCACTCGTTATATATTATTATTATTGCAATGCAGCATAGCTACAAACTCCACCCCCAAGTGACGAAAACGTATTTAGACACGGGCTTGAACTCTTTAACTATTTGCTGTAAGGCTTTGCAGGCTGGGGATGAATTCGTCGTTACTGTCATCTGTTGAGAAGGTTGCTTGTTTGTTTCTGGGTCACCAATGTAGAGGTCGCAAACTTGGCGTTAGCTAGCACTGAACCAGGGACCTCTGAACAGAAGACGAGCTCCGTAGTACCAAGCAAAAGGCTAGCTCTATTGCTTCGTGCTAGTGACTCATTATATACTTTTTCTCAGTTGTTGTTCAGTTGTTTCAGTTGGCGTCGCTACAAAGTCAGTAAAAATTAAGAAAATCAACCATTTATCTTATGTCAAATATTAAAGATTCTTGGAGGAAATTCGAACATCCACTTCTTTCCTCACCGCCTAAAGTTCGTTGTATCATTAAGAGTTAGTTCTTCAAGCACATTCTAATACATTTTAGCACTCACTCAATCATAAAATAAAATAGGTAGAACCTTAATTCTATAGGATATATTGCTCCAACCTTTAAAAGGATTAATGATTTTCAAAGACAACGCATGCATTTTTATTCATAAACTAAACAGTTTTCTACAGTGTTATTATAATGACGTCATTTTCGAATACTTTCATTCCACTGTTACTGGTATTAAAGCACATAATTCAAAAAAAACTTTTGCATAAATTATTAAAGATGGTCATTCATTACAAACTTTCATTACAATGTAAAATTACCTCACACTTAAAACAAGAAAGAAAAATCATGCGTCACGCATAGATTATGAAACACTTTCTAACGTATTCCGAATAATGTAACAAAACTTCCCTATTTCACGAGGTGAAAAATGGTACCTAAAAGAACAATTTGGAAACAAATATAACACATTTGAAATCCCAATTTCAACAATTACCACATAGTATGCTAAAATTTGATTCATTTACGAAACGCATAACATAGTTGGAAATTATCATTCAGGAATTTCCGTCAATAAACGGAAATGTACTTGAATTTTTTTGTACAGCCCTCTATAAGATTTATAGAGTTATATGCAATCAATTAGTTTAAATTAAAAACGCATATTTAAACTGAAAACCAGCAATTGTGGCTCATAGACAGTATTGTAGCCGAATTTTTTTGTGTGTCCCTGTAAATGAACGATAAAATCCTAAGCACATCCTATTCTACAGTAAGCTTCTTGTAGTGCACCTCAGTGATATATATCAAATCCAATAAGTTTGAAATAGCGTAACATCATCAAAACACACTGCAAACGATTTTTCTAAATAGATCATAATGTAACGGAATTCGTTTGAGTGTCCCTGTAAACGTACTATAAATGCATCCACTTCATTTTCAATACCGAACATGCCACAATAAACCTCAGTAATCTATATCAATTACATGGCAATCCGAGTAATATTTACTTGGGTTTTGGACAGCCAGACTGACGGATAGACAATCAAACCGAATTCATAAACACTTTTCAACTCTGTTGTAAAGTGTTAAAAAAATGCTCAGTTTCTGGGAATTTTATTCCCAATTTCCTTTTAAATTCCCAGAGTAAAACACCACTTTTTTTAATCCATATATTTTTTTTATCCCTCCCTCTTCAGTTTAGGACCCGATTCAACTTGTGCCACTTGTGCACAAAATTAAATAGGTGAAACAATTCAGTTTAAACAATTGGAATATAAATTCACCGTCACGTCACGGCAAAAATGAAAATATATCTTTCATCTTTTCCTTTATCACGGCACAAAAAGAATGGCAGAAGCCTAAGGGAGAAGTGAAACCATTCCTAATGAAATGTGACAAAATATTTGTCCATGCAGCAGCTGCAAGTGCCATATTCAAAAAAAGATCTCTTTCCTGTGACTTCGTTCATCTGTGAATACTATAGCGTATATTTTTTGAATAATTACACATAACACTTGAAATTGTAACCTGTCTGAGAATGCATTTTAGTTTAAACTCACTCACGTCATAATAATAGCAATATTGAGAATACTGATTTAGATTTGTATGTTAAAAAAAAATCACTTGATAAATTTATAAATGTGTTTATTATTTTTTCTTCTATCCCCTCTATTTTCAATTTTCTTCTATCACCTTATTTTAAATTAAGCACCATTATTTAACATATAAGCTTCATCAACTTTTGTTATCAATAGTTAGTATTGGATTAATTGCAACTCTTTCCATTTTTCATTTGTAATTCATCTTACTAGATGGCAGCAATTTATCTCATTCAAATATTTCTGGGTTAACTCACTCTCAATCAATCCTCATGAGTCATACCTCTTATTTTTCATATCATCTTGAATTGGTAGAATTGGTTTGGAAATAGATTGTAATCATACAGGCATAAATGTCTCGTTACATACATGTGAGACAATTCACACAATTCTGAATTACATTCACAAATTTACTTAAGTGTTTCTCGTTTTATATATTCCTATTTTTTCATCCAGTTTTTGTGGGAGATTTATCTACAATAGCCTAACTCTTCAACCTTTTTAGATTATTATAGCTCGTGCAAGATGCAATCGTATCTGTTTTGTGGAAACTATATAGCAATTTGGGCTTGATAATTCTATTTTACTGCCCGAGACTAGGAATGATAATTCTACTAGAGATTTCACAATTTTTTTCAGTATGTTCATGTTTGGATAATTTATCATAATAGGCAGTATTAGGTACAGTATGTTACTGTATGCGCGCTCTAACACATAATGCAGTCGCGTTGCATTTTAATAGGACAACAAGTCAGGTTTCAGTTAACGGAAACTTCTGCTAACGAATGGGATTCCATGAATTTTAACAAAATTCGCTATAGACTTATCTTTGTATGAATTGTAAGGATTACTCTCAGCAGGGCCGGCGCCAGGGTTGAGGCAGGTGAGGCGGCCGCCTCAGGCCGCCCTTTAGAAGAGCGCACCCTTTAGAAGAGCGGCATTGGCTCGCATATATTGAACATATAATCCATTATATATGTCGAAACTTAAGAAAAAAGAGAGAGAGATTTTTTTTTCTTATTTTAAAATAAGGAGTATACTGCATATTATTACAGTCAAAGAAGATGCATATAATCACAGTGAAATAATTCCGGCTGAAGTGCTTTACCCACTTTAGTAAATTTTGTTCTCGACGACTTTTGAATTATTACTGACTTTTTACGAGATTTTTAGCGTTCTCTTGCGTTTCGCGGTGATTTTTTTATGTTTGTTAAAGGAATTAATTCTAATTTAAACTTTTAGCCTAATATAGTAAATTTTGTTCTCCGTGATTTTGGAATTTTTAACTGTATTTAATGCGATTTTCAATGCGATTCTCAGCTTTTTTCACGTTCTGCTGCAATTTTTTGACATTCGTAAAGAAATTCGTATTAAAACTTTTAACCTAATTTAGTAAATTTTGTCCTCCGCGATTTTTGAAGTTTTTGCGATTTTCAATACAATTTTTAGCACTTCCTGGCGTTCTATGGCGAATTCTTCACATTGATAAAAGAAACTCGGTTTCAAACATTTAGTCTTATATATCACATTTTGTCTTCCGCGATTTTCAATGCGATTTTTAACGTCTTTTCGCGCCGATTTTTTGACATTCGGAAAGTAATTCCTTTTAAAATGTTTTAGCCAGCTGTAGTAAATTTGCTCCAGAGATTTTTTAATTTTTATGAGATTTCTAGCGTTTTCTTGTTTTGTTTTTGTTGTTGTTTTGTGGCGAGTTTTCTACCATAGTAAAAGCATTCCGGTAGTAAAATTTTAGCCCAAATAATAGTAAATTTTGTCCTGTTTTCAATAAAGTTTATTCGGAATTCGTACAACGATTTTTGAATTTTTCTATGCGATTTTTAGAGGTTTTTTTCGTTTTGCGGCTATTTTTTGATCGTGTTAAAAAGGAATTCGGTTTGAAATCATTAGACTATATAGTAAATTTTGTCCTCTATTTTTGAATTTTAGCGATTTTTCGCGTTTTGCGGCGATTTTTTTATATTCGTAAGAGGCATTAGGCTTCAAACTTTTAGAGTAATACGGTAAATTTTGTTCTCAGCAATTTTTTTATTTTTAATGTGATTTTCAAATCGCTTTTTTCGCGTTCCATGGCGATTTTTTGACATTCGTAAAAGTAATTCTGTTTTAAACTTTTAGCCTAATATAGTAAATTTTGACCCGCTGCGATTTTTTAATTTTTAGCGATATTTAGTGTTTTTTTTTTGCGTTCTCGGGTAATTTTTTGACATTCGTGAAATAATTCCTGTTTCAATGTTTCAATCCACTATTTGTAAGTTTTGTTCTCTACGAATTTTTTTATTTTTAGCGTTTTGCGGCGATTTTTTGACATTCGTAAACGGAATTCGGTAAATTTTGTTCTCCGCGATTTTTGAAATTTTGGTAATTTTTATTGCAATTTTCAATGCAATTTTTAGCATTTTTTGCTTTTCGCGGCGATTTTTCGATATTCATAAAAGGAATTCAGTTTCAAACATTTAGCCCAATATATTACATTTTGTATTCGGCGATTTTCAATGCGATTTTTGACTTTCGGGAAAGAATTACTGTTAGAATGTATTAACATATAGTTAGTAAACTTTGTCGTCTGCGCTTTTTTTATTTTTAGCGAGTTTGTTTTTGCGTTTCGCGGTGATTTTTCCACATTAGTAAAAGGAATTAGGTTTTAATATCTTAACCCAATATAAGTAAATTTTGTCCTCTTTTTAATAAAGTTTATTCGGAATTCGTTCAGCGATTTTTAAATTTTTTGCGAATTTTGTGTTCGATTTTTTGAGTTTTTTAGCGTTTTGTGGTGATTTTTGGACATTCGTAAAATATACTTTTTAATCTCTTAGCCCAATATAGTAAATTTTGTCCTCTGCGATTTTTGTATGCAACTTTTTACGTTTTTTCCGCAATTCGCTGCGATTTTTCCACATTAGTAAAAGGAATCCGTCATCAATCTTCTAGCCCAATATAGTAATTTTTTCTTTTTCAATAAAGTTTATTCGGAAATCGTAGAGCGATTTTTATATTTTTTGTGATTTTATATTACGATTTTTAGTTTTTTTCGCACTTCGTGCTATTTTGTATGTGCCCGGGCAACGCTGGTCGGGTCAGTTAGTTAAATTATTCTAGCGAATGAAAATACAATTATTTTTTAATATTAGAGTGATATAATAAACGATTTTGACAAAGAAAATTCAAGGCGAATTAGTATCGAATTATATACTTCACTGTTGCTAGTTATGTTTTTGTAAATATTACTGATGTAAAATTAAATCTTCATGTATACAATTTCAAATGAACATGTAATTTTCTATTCAGATCATAATTTTTCTATTTAATTTCAAGAATATAATGCGTAGTTTGCGTTAATATATTTATCTATTTTTGTCTTGATAATGTGATTGTTTTTTAATATTGATTTCCGTATTATAATAAATAACTTAGCTAAAGAAAAATCAAGAAAAATTAGATCTTGAAGACTTGCTTTATTTTTAATAATTATTTTCTTTTAAATACTACTAATAGGGAATTTTAATTTTGTGCATATATCAGAAAGATATATAACTTGTTATTGGTATAATTATTTTGCGATTTGAAATTCTATACAAATTTGATTCGTAATTTGACTGTTTTTAAATGTCGACATATTTTTGCTTAATAATGTATATTTTAAAAACTTAGCTTCATCTGATGTAACTTTTTTTTTCCAAATATTCATAAAGTCGATACAATAAATGCATTTTTCAAAGGAAGTTAATTCAGTCCGTCAGTTTAATTCTTGATATGATGCTTTCTTGTGAATATTACTAGAATATAACATTTTTATTTTTATTTCAAGTAAACTGTTGTTATTTTTCAAAATGGATGCAAAATTTCTTAAGTAATTTAATTATTTTAAATTTCTTAAATGTAAAATAATTTTATATAGATTTGTTTTCATTTAAATAAATTATAGTTAGCAAGTGGTGAAAAAACAATCACCGCATAGGGGCGGCAAAATAATGCTTACCTTAGGCAGTAAAATGTCTAGCGCCAGCCCTGACTCTAAGGATTATATTAAAGTACCTTCTCTACCATTAAAGTTATGACCGAAAAAGCGACGTCGAATTGGAGCGAGACGCCCTGTAATTTGTATTCAATAAATGGATTTCTGGTCCTGGTTTCCTATACAATAAATGATTGCTACAGTGTTCTGTACCAACCCTTAAAGTACCATGAATTTGGGATCATCCTGTATTTTTAAGGGCTTGTTGCAAAAGTGACTCTTTGCCTACTCGTGCACAAAATGAATTAGACGAAACGATTTGTTTTAAATGACTGAAATACAACCTTAATACAAAAAGGGAAATAAATCTTTTTCCTTTTCACTATAGAAAAAAAAATGGCAGAAGAGAAACGAAACCACTTCCTAACTAAAGGTGACAAAATATTTGTCTAGGCCGCAGCTGCAAGTGGCGTATTGAAAACCTTTTTGTGGTTTCTGCGACTTTTCGTTTTATCTCTTACGGAAATAAAACGGGAAAAGGGCACTTCCTGCTTCATTAGGCCTTTATTATCTCTCTCTTTTTCTTTATTTCTTTCATTTCGTTCGTCTCAATCCATAGAAGCGTATGTTCTGTTTATCCACCCAACAGCTCAAACGATGATCCTCATTCACCCACACCTGTGGGTTGTTTGTTATTTTCAACCACTTGCGCCCTTAATGACGTGGATGAGGTGAAAATCCTCACGAGAAATACAGTGTAAAAGCGAAATAAAGAAGTTATTTTTTTACTAATCTAAACTAACCCTTTCAGACAAAAAAAAAAGTTATTTTTAACAATCTGGCGAAACTGAAAGGTTTGTAAGAAAAACATAAACAACACATTTACCTTTTAAAAACTATTTTATGCAAATTTACTTGATTGTACATTGTGTGTGGTGTATCTGTCAATGAAGTTAGCGAATCCTGAGGCTTAAAGCAAAAAAGTTAGGCCCGAGCCCGTCCCGACTGAATTTTTGCAAAACATGCCGGTATTTCTGAAGCAACATTATCCTACAATCAACCCATTCGGGACCATGGGTGCATGTATGCACCCTCAAAAAGAGCATACATAATTTCTTTTAGGCACCAGTAAAAAATAAAAGTAATATTTGCTTTCTCTAATTAGAACTTTTTTGTGATAGTTTAAGTAAATGTAGTTAAAAAAAAAAAAAAAAAAAAAAGCGGTGCCAACCGAATAAAATTTGTGTAAAAGCCGCCGGTCCCGAAGGGGTTGAAGTTATTCAAAAAGCGCACTTACTTATGCATGGGTTTTATTTTAAGATTATGTTCGAAATGCATAGAATGCAAAATAACAAAAAAATTAATGACCAATTAGTCAATTAAGTACATAAACAAAGATTTAAAAAATTGACTCAGAAAACTAAATTCAAAACAAGATTCAGTAAGAGAAGAAATATTATCAGGAGAGAAGAAAAATCCCTTACAGACAGGTTCCATTCTTTAGAAGGTACTAAAAGTACTAGTACATCGTCTGTTGTACATGTATTATATTCCTTTCACATAGATTATTATATTCCTTTTGCACAAATCCAGACATTTTCTGAACTGATAAACACTTTTCAACTATGTTGGAAAGTGCTAAAAAAGGAACGCCTATTTTTATCAATAAATTGTAGCCAAGAGATACGAAACACCTTTCGATTAGAAAATATGCTGCGTCTTCTAATTAATACATAATGCATTAATTGTGTATGAATAATGCAAGCTTAAAAGGAGCCGCTTTCATACTTAAAAATACAAATAAAATGTTAAATCCTAACACTCAAATTCGGCACCCTTTTTCGATTCTACGCTAAATTTCAACTTCAAACACCCAATTTGAAGTCATTTGATCAACAAGTTTCAGAATTATACTGACGTAAAGTTCTGAAATCCTAATATTTTAAATTTAAGCTGTTGCTATATGATTTCCCGACATTTTAACTTTATTTAAAATTTCAATTATGTTAGAATTAGAGATGGGAATGCTCGAAAAAAAACAGAAACTTTGGGGGGGGGGAAACTGGGGTTTTTTTCCGTTTATTTCTGAAGGGGTATTTTTCAATTTTTCCAAATTGGAAAAATTGAAATTTAATTTATAAAATAATATATTCAAAATGTTATTATGGCTGCATTCTCATATTTGTTCTTTATATTTTTTCATGTTCAGTGGCTCCCAATGAAAATATTAACATAGAAAATATAAACTGTAAGCCGTTTAGGAAGAACTTGAGTCCTAGGATCCCTTAGAAAGACCCCCACGTTGGGCACTCCCCCCTGGGGCCTATATCCCAAGAGCAGATAATCGGCCGTCATAAAATCAATCAACTAACCAACCAACCAACCTTTAAAGGATCCTTTACAATTTTTTCACCTTAAAACATAGGAACATTAAATAAAATCGGAATTTTTTTTTTCCATTCTGAATTCTCCAGAAATGTGATGATTTTAGAATAACAAAACATGTCACATAACAGCTGAAATCGCCAATGAATCTCTTATCTAGCTGTATATACAGTATACAGTACTGGCCAAAATTTTGGAAACCTTTTGGGGAAAATGTTTTTTTGAAGTTTGATGGCTCATAACACCCAATATTTCTTAGTTATAACATAAAAACTATATACCACTGGAAAGATAATTTTATAAAAAATATCATGCAATACAGTTTGTTCAATTCTAATTAATTTACCAAACGTTACAGCCAAATAATCAGAAAAAGGCAGTAAAATCTGGTTAGGTTGATGATCATGATTTTTCTTTTTCTTGAATGTAGTCAATGCATATGAATGTTTGGAGAGTCAGACAGATTCCATTTTATTTGGTAATATGTCAATCAAAGCTAGGGTAGGATTTTAAAACATATACGTCATTTTTTTGTACTTATAGACGGACTTTTATCACTATTTTTTACGATTGCTATCAACTTGCTAAAGTTCTTTGCCATCTTTTAATTTTTGAGCTAGTAAAGAATAATAAAATTAAACAAACATCATAAAGAGTTGATTAGTTACTCAGAAATCAATGTATAACAATATTTTTAAGCGTAGAAAGCTATAGTTATGATGAAATTGGAAGTAAAATTGGAAGTAAATTAACAAAGGGATGCCTAAATCACGCAAAACAAGACTGATAAAGGCAGAAAAAGATGAAGAAGAGCAATTAGCGGTTGGTTGGGTGGTTGTATAAGGTTTAATGGCGCAAGGTCCCATTGGGGACAAGCTGCGCCAAAGTAAAAGTTAAGAAAAAACTAATTTAAAAAATCCACAACAAAACCAAAAAAGAAACAAAGCATAATGAGCAAAACATCTGGATGAGGTCATTAAATATTTCCAAAATAATTCGATTACAAGATCGATCATTGCTGGATATACGTTTTCCTCTGTGGTACGTATTTTCAAACTAATCTAATTTTGAATGTATGAGGTGGTGTGTGGAAATTCTATAGGTCGCATACAAGGCTACACAAAAGATTTCGCATACATTAACGGATATGGGCAGCCATTGCTGAAAATGAATTTTTACAGAGTTATGTATTTAAAGTTGCTTATTTCGATAAATCGGAATATTCTAGGAAGAAATGGGGTTTCTCAATAATATTCTGGAAGTGTTGGAAAGTGTTTCATAATCTATGCTTGACGCATGATTTTTCATTCTTGTTTTACCTACAATTAAGTGGGATTCATCCATCTGCTAATATAGGTTTCCAAGTAAATCTCTTTTTGTGATATGGTTTTTGTACGAAATTTCATTAGGATGTTGTGGAAAATGTTGCAATTTGCAAGAAAATATTTGCTTTTAAAAAGTTCGAGTTAACCGGATTCGTATTATCCGAGTTCTACTGTGTAAAAATAGACACTCGCCATCCTGTCAATAACACCTCTATTAAAAGTTTTGGGTCATGTTTCAGTCGACTAAAATCATTACACATAATAAACAACTTTAAATTTTTAATAAATTTATATATATATATATATATATAAAGTAACAATTTTAAAGCTTTTTCTTCTTTTCCCAGTTTCAGCATTTCAAACTAGATTTTTTATAAGGTACTTTATTCTACAAACATAAGTGTTGAATTTTTGATACATAGATTAGATCAGAAAGAAAAAAAAATATATGTATGGATGTATATTTTATACACGTCTATAACCAAATGTATATCCCATACTACCGTTCACTATGAATACATATCCCAAAATAAACCTATGAAAATCGCCTAAATTTAAGTTCAGATTTTTCTTTAAACAAAAATTTCATAGCTATCAATCAAAAAATCCATACTTAGTTATCTCTCACAGAATCTAACGATGCACAAAATATATACATATATATATATCCATACAATGTGCTCATTTACTGTGGAAGCCTTTGCATTTTGATATAATATGAAGAATATGAAAAAAATACGAACTGAGAAAAATGAGTTTCATCTGTCAATAAATAAATACATAAATAAATAAATAGTCGGATGTGTCAATCCCAAAACTTTCTTCTATCTCACACAGGTTTCGTATACACTAAAAAGAATCAGCACCCATTTATATCAAGGTCTAACTGAATATAAAGTTTTATTAAATTCCGTGCAATAGTTCTTGAGATAGGACTATTGCTAAATTCGTGTCAATCCTGAAAAATGCAGCATAGCAGCGCCACCTGTTGGGAGATTTAGACCAAAACCGAATCAACAACAACGTATGTCAACGTCTAACGCAATCTGAAGTTGGATGAAAATCCGTGCATTCGTTCTTGAGATAGAGTTATCGTGAAAATCATGAAAAAAGTAGCATAGCAGCGCCACCTGTTGGGCTATTGACACCAAAACGTAAGCAATATCTATCTACGTCAAGGTCTAACAGAATCTGAAGTTGGATGAAATTCCGTGCATTAGATCTTGAAATAGAGCTATCGTAAAAATCCTGAAAAAAGTCGTATACAGGCGCCACCTGTTGGGATATCTACACCAAAACGTAATCAGCGTCTATTTATGTCAAGGTCTAACTGAATCTGAAGTTGGATGAAAATGAGTGCATTAGTCCTTGAGATAGAGCTATTGCGGAAATCGTGAAAAATGCACCCTAGCAGCGCCACCTATTGACCGATTTTCACCAAAAACGAATCAGCACCCATTTATATTAGGGACTAACTGAGTCTAAAGTTTTATTAAATTTCGTGCATTAGTTTTTGAGATAGAACGCAAACAAAATTTTTGTCACATCCAGAGTCACAGACTCACAAACAAACATTTTCTAAAAACAGCCAAATCGTGTTCAGGACCTTCTAAAACACATTTGAATCCGTCGAAAACCGGAAATCGAAAATTTTCATGAATCCAATACTTTTTTCTGATAAAGATAGAAGAAAGTGAAAAAAGAGAGAGAGAGAAAGAGAGATTAAAAGAGATATGTTAAAATAACCCTTTCTCTTTTACTATTTATCCGATCGTCAAGAAATTTGGGTTCTAGAGATATCCAATATTCGACATTTTTGTCAAAATGAAAGAAATACCTTAATTACTTCCTGCACAAACTGCTAACGACATACCTAGGAATTCAGCTGAAATTTAAATGAATGCAGCTAACTCCATTCCCTTTTATTGATTTCCAATCTTTTTCTTTAAAAAAATAGCGAAACGAAATGAATGGGAAACATGCTTTCGAGGATGTAACAGATAAGAGGAAGCCGCTAAATGCCACCGGATCATCGCGAGAAAACTCTTTGAATTCGGCAGAAAAATGGAAAATTCTTTCTTCAACATTTCCAGTTCTTTCTACTGAATCGTGAGAGACGAACGATGCGTGTTATCTGTGCGCATATGAAGACAGGCATTAAAGAAAAAAAAAGCTCATTAATATTATTGAAATTTGTGAATGAGTTTGTGATTGAATTAAGTGATAGAATTAGGTATTGAAGAAAATCGGATAATTCTACATGAAAAACCCATTTATGTGAAATAAGAGAGGGGAGTTAGCCCCCCTTTCCCCCTTTATACTTAACCAATAAACATCCAAAACTAATCAGGAAAGCGCCTTATCACAATGAACCTATAAACAAAATTTGAAGCAGAACGGTTATTTCTATCAAGAGTCATCGCGTTACGTGCATACGTACATACACACAGAACCGGCGGGCACATTATCTCTCAGGCTTTGATAGCCTGTGAGCTAAAAATACAGTTGTATGTATTTTCATAGAAACAAATCTTATTTGTGTGACAGTTTTGTATTCCAGTAAATGGATTGAAACGTTTAATAATTTGATAAGTAAAAACCTCTGAATAACGGCCAGCTCAGGAAAGAGGTATTTGTCCCCTCTTAGCTGTTTTTCTATAATTGTATGAAAATGTCTATTGGTTTTCTTTCACTTCGCGTTTGAATCGAGTTTCGGGTGGGCGAAATTTATTTATTTATTTATTTATTTATTTTAAGATTTCGGGTCGGGTTTCGAGTTAACTTTAAGCAGGAATTTCGGGTAATGAAAAAAATAAAATAAATGCTGATAATTACTGGAACTGAGATTTCTGTTGCGGCACGCGTTTTTAAATTTAACGCTATGCAATAAATACAAATTTATAGATCGTATACAGGGCTGCACAAAAGAATTGGGATAGTTTTCCTACTATTGATGATCATTGCTGAAAATATCCTCATTAAAAAAAGAAAAAAGTAATAAATAAATAAAATAAAATGAACCATAGTAAATAAATAAATAAATAAACATACATTCAAAAATATAGAAAAGCAAACAAAATATTAAAAAAATAAAATAATAAATTTAAAAAAAACCTTCCCTAATATTTAACATTTTAACTTTATCTTGCGAATCTGGGGTAAACGCTTTAACTTCATCAAACTTGTACATCGGAGCAGAATAAACAAGTGGGTAAGTGTGATCGAAGATCGCTCAAAGGGTTTCGTTTAATATTTCTTTCAAAACACTTTTTATCCTTTCTTTAATAAATCTAAATAAATTTCATTTAGCAAAATAAATAAATAAATAAATAAAAGTCATGTTTTTTATAAAGTAAAAAATTACCGGTCTATTTTTTTCTTTTTTTCGAATATCTAAACCAGCCCGATAACAGGCGAAGCCCGCTGTTATATTCTATTATAATAATATATGTCATGCGGACTAAATGCTATATTTAAAAAATAATTTCAAAATTAAACATTTTGTACACCTTCAAAATGTTAAAATATGCGAATATTTCCATAATCGGATTTTTATCACGATTCAATATGTTTCTCAAACTCATATATTTACTATTCTCTATTACTCCTATTGATACTCGCTTTGTATTATTCTCCAACATCTGAAAAATTCGTTAAACTTCCAATTTAACGGATGGAATGATGGACGTCAGATTTTCTTTTTAATTCTCTAATGACGTGATATTAATCTGCTTTATGTACATACACATACTCATACTCATTGTATTATTGAGAAATCTTTGCAAATTTGCGTTTATTACCACTATGACGTGAATCATTTTTATTTCATATTAATCTTTTTTTCAATGGGTGAAACTTTTTATTTCATTTTCACTTTTCACGTGGAAATCGTCTGATAGAAAATTAATTATTGTAGAAAAAAATGTCATCGTGGATTTTTAATTTTTGGCAACTGCTTTAATGAAAAATGTTTAAATTTAATAGGAAAAGGCTGTTAGAATTTTGGTTTTTTATCTCTATTTATTAAAATAATACGAATTTTTCAAATTTTAATATTTTGAGCTCTTTATAGCTGGTATTCAGCTATATACACGAAGTTTCAACTCTGTAAGTTACATAGTTTTTGAGAATAGCTCTGTGACAGACAGACAACGGAGCGGGAGTAATAGGGTTTCGTGAGATGAACGAAACACTAAAAATGCTGATTCGCAATTTAAATCTAGAAAAATATTCCAATTATTTAATCTGGGTAATAAACTTTAAATCTTGACTTGGCAGTAAAATCAGTATAAATCGGGAACAAAGCGTGGTTCGAGTTGGATCACAGACTGAAATCGCCAAATCTAGCGCCAAGGCCCGTCCAATTCTGTTCCAGTGCATTGCCTAACACAGCCTGTAAAACTCTTTTTACTGCATGAGGAGTGTCGCAGCTGTAAAGCTCTTTCTGCAGATCCACAAAGAAGTCTGCGCGGGCCAAAATTTCCAGGCCCGGTGTAAAAACTAAAAGTTTGGCCCTGAACGACCCATTTATAATTTCACAGTTTACGACCCGGCCCGACTCAATTCCTACAAGAAAAAAAAAAAAAAAATATATATATATATATATATATATATATATATATATATATATTCTTAATCCACAATTAGGACTGAATATCGCTATCCATATGTTTATCCGAAAATTAAACAGCATATTTCAGACTACTTATCCGTAATCCGTAATAATTTCGTACATTACATTCCGTTATTCATAATTAACAGCATTAATGATGAATTAGACAGGTAGACAGTTCCGAAACGTTTAAATAAAAAATTAAAAAAATCGAAAGAATAAAGAAACGCTTCAATAAAGACTCATGTTTTTTTGTTTTTTTTTTAAATAATGTAGTTTTGAGTTTTAAAAAATAAATAAATAAAAATAAAAGATAACTAAAAAATCACAATTTCGAAGCTATAGTAAAGAAAAACAAGTTGGAAATTGTACGTTAAACGTGACAAATGAGGTGCGTTCGTACCGTTATCATTTAACTGAAAAAATAAATTATATCGTCTGTTATTAGGTTAGGATTCATTTACGTCATAAAATAAGTGCATTTTAAATTGGCAACATTTTATCCTTTGTTGACATGGACTGAAAATTCCAATGGGAAACTGAAGCCTAGCTTTGAAATTTTCGGAACTTGAAATCCATATGTAGACTCTTTTTTCCATTGAATATCTATTTCTCCGAAAACATCTACCCAAAACCGGTTCGTAGATTATAGAATTGCTATAATTAAACAATTTTAGTATACAATTTCGGTTTTTTAAATCAGTGCTACGGAAATAATAGGACTCCCTCTTAAATAGGACGTTATCAGGGTGGCAACCTAGAATCATTACCTATCGTGGAATATCATTGAATCAGTTACGTAGGATAGAATCTAACAGAATGAAAAAACCTTTTATTAATATCCTTTTAAATTTTGATTCGATTTTCATAAAATTTAGTACGACTCGGCAAAATTCTGCAACAATTCTATATATTAAATTTCAAACAAATTCGGTTGAGTAGTTTTTGCGATGTTATATGCGAACAGACGGCGACTATAAGTGCTTAGTATTTATATAATTATACGAACGCACCTAATAAGCCCGATGTATTAACAGAAAATTCGCTCGAGCCCGCCCCGATGCAGATCTCTAGTTTCTGAACAAATTTTTTGATGTTTTTAAGATTATTAAAGACAAAAATTAACAATCATTGAACGGGTCTCACAGAACCATCTGAAAATCGGAACATTTAGGATCGTTAGAGATCGTGATATCTGGCAATACTAGTTAGAAAACTAATAGACAAAAAAATAATTTAAATAGATCTGTATCTTAATTCGTTCTGTAAAAGTGAAATATGCATGTATGTGGTATGCATGTATGTAGGTATGTATGGAGCAAGGATAATGCAAACATGTAAGTAAGGATGTAAAGTAAATAAAGTAAGTTTGATGTAAAGATGTAAGATAAAGATAACCTATGTAAATAACCTATTAAATAATGAAGAATTAAAATAACTAATTTAAAATATATATATATATATATATAATTCTTTTTCAATCTTAGGCACTCTAGAGCAGGCATACTTAACCTTTTTTTCTGGCGGGCCGCAAGCGTATGCTTGCGACGTTAGACGGGCCGCAACATACGTATACAATAATGTAAAAACGGGTGATTAAAACAGTGAGATAACAAAAGTAGTATAACAAGGTAATATAATAAAATTAATATAAATCAGTAAGATTGAAGGTTTGTCGTCGAAGAAATGTTAACAAAAACATTAATGCCACTATTTCCAAACAATATATTTCATAGATTTTTTTTAAAAATCGCAAATGATGTAGAAATATGTTGCGAAGATTCTTGTTTAGAAATAGTGGTGTTAAATGTTTTGCTGCCATTTTTTCCGCGACAAACGTTTCACCCTAATAAGCATTATTCGCATATTAGGTAAGTACAAAACGTAATAATATACTAATGCAGCATTTCCAAGGGCTAAAGAAAAAAAATCAGATTTTCTTTAATAAACATTTCTCAATAATACAAGGAGTTTGAGTATGTGTATGTACACAAAGCAGATTAATATCACGTCATTAGAGAATTAAAAAATAATAATAATCTGACGTCCTATTGGAAGTTTAGCGGATTTTTCAAATGTTTGAGAATAATACAAATAGCGTATCTATACGAGTAATAGAGAATAGTAGATATATGAGTTTGAGGAACGTATTGAATCAGGATAAAACCACGATTATGGAAATATTGACATATTTTAACATTTTGATGGTCTCTATACAACATGTTTAGTTATGAATGATTTTTTTTTTATATCGCATTTAGTCTCTACATGACATATACACTATATTTCCAATGATGATCGGTCACTTGCGATTTTAGACGTTTTGTTCAATATCTGGAAAGATACATGAGGAATTATCCTGAAACTTCAGGAGTGTAAGCAACATGATAAACGTCATATATTTCCGCGAAGATTTTTTCGCGAAAGCCCATAACGGGCCGTCAACAAATTGAAGAAAAACGAATATATTTTGGATAACCCTGTAGAAACTAATATTGCAAAAGCATTCAAACTGTAAATTATGATTAAGTGACTTATTGTAATAATTTGGGTTCATTTTTATGAAGATAGCATGTATACTCGAAGAGAAATTCAGGTTTTTATAAGAACAGTCCCACATTTTACCAAGTTTTTTGCTTATAATTTGCAGAGTTTTTAATATAAAAACAAGTTATTTTCAGGAAATATGACAAACAAAATTTTACACAACACCCTGTAATCAGAATTAAAAAATAATAAAAGTTGTATGAAAAATGAGCAGGTTTACTAAATATTGTTTCACTGCGCATGCGCGAATTCAATCAAAATATACTGTACATAATATATTAGCTAAATGTATAGACCAACTTTTATGAAAGTCTCAAAAACATAGCTTGAAAATTCTGATAGTAATCGTCGATATAATAAGCTCAAATTTCGCTGTTCCCAAAAGGAAGCAAAAAGATGAGGGGTTGTATCCAAATATACTAGCTTATCAAAGTTGACATAATAAGAATGAAGTGTCTCTCATTCTATATTTGATACAACCCCTCATCTTTTTGCTTCCTTTTGGGAACAGAGACATTTGAGCTTATTATATCGACGATTACTATCAGAATTTTCAAGCTATGTTTTTGTGACTTCCATAAAAGTTGGCCTATACATTTAGCTAATATATTATGCACAGTATATTTTGATTGAATTCGCGCATGCGCAGTGACACAATATTTAGTAAACCTGCTCATTTTTCATACAATTTTTATTATTTTTTAATTCTGATTGCAGGGTATTGTGTACAATTTTGTTTGTCATATTTTCTGAAAATAACTTGTTTTCATATTAAAAACTCTGCAAATTATAAGCAAAAAACTAGATAAAATTTGGGACTGTTTTTACAAAAGCCTGAATTTCTCTTCGAGTATACATGCTATCTTCATAAAAATGAACCCAAATTATTAAAATAATCTACTTAATCATAATCTACAGTTTGAATGCTTTTGCAATATTAGTTTTTACAGGGTTATCCAAAATATATTCGTTTTTCTTCAATTTTTGACGGCCTCTTATGGGGTTTCGGGAAAAAATCTTCGCGGAAATATATGACGTCTATCATGTAGTTTACACTCCTGAAGTTTCAGGATAATTCCTCATGTAGCTTTTCAGATATTTAACAAAACGTCTAAAATCGCAAGTGACCAGTCATCATTGGAAATATAGTGTATTGTTATGGCAGAGTATATTAGTAGGCTTTGCCCGCAATCGCGCCGGTTGAGATATTCGAAAAAACGAGAAAAATAGACCTGTAAATTTTTACTTTATAAAAAACATGATTTTTTTTTGTTTTCTTTAGGCAATGAAATTTATTTGGATTTATTAAAAAAGGGATAAAATGTTTTGAAAGGAATATTAAACGAAACCCTTTGTGCGATCTTCGATCACACTTACCCACTTGTTTCAAAATCATCAGACTAGAAGAAATTAAATTTAAAATAGTTGACTAATTTTAAAATCTGGGTAGGGGCAATTGCACTGCACCCACCCCCTTGCGAGCGCGCTTGCGCTGTAATAATGCTAATCTAAACCAAGTCCCCTATCATAACTGGGCCATTATGCTATTATGATAAAGGGTCCCTGATTCAAACATTAGTTCCTACATTCCTCTTGCAGCTAAAAATTAACAAAAGGAAAAAAAATGTGAATTAAATTTTTTATCACCACTGAGGAAAAATGGCGTAATTTTAAGTAATTTTTTTACGCCCGTTATAATTACCAATCCCTAAAGTTAATACAGTGAAACCTCTGAATAACGGATACCTCGGAAGTGCGAAATTTGTCCGCCATTCGGAAGTGTCCGCTATTCAGAGGTAAAAATGTATAACTATACATTTGGGAATCGAAACAGTGTCCGCTAAATAGAGATGTCCGCTATTCGGGAGTGTCCGTTAATATAAAACCTCCTTAATATAAACCTTAATATAAAACCTCCAGGTTTTACTGTATATATATAAATGTATGTTGATAGGAAGTATAACTTATTGAAGAGCAGCTTAATATAAAACCATTCTCTATATGCAAACATAAAATCACAGACTATAAAATTTCAATCTTTTCTGCGGCAACGATGGAAAAAAAAAATAGAAGAGCAGCAATAATTGACAGGAATTTTAATCTTTTATGGCCGTAAAAGATTGCACAGTAAGTGGTTGCTATGGCAACCAGCAGCAGCATATTGTAAAAACTGTTACCCAGTTATGATCCTTGGTTTCTTGCTTTTATAATAATAGACGAAAGCCAAAAAAACAGTTTTTTTTTGTTGTTGTTGTTGTTGTTTTTTAAGATGCAACGTTTATTATTTAAAGAGGAAATAAAACATTTAATTAACGAAACACTAAACGTTACGCGAATTTTAATATTGGCATTTTCTGGAAAATCCCTACTTTTCTTTAAATAAAGTGATGTTTCGAAATATATAATCGATCGATAAATACAATTTTGATCTTATCGTGTGGCAACAACTGGAAGAAGTTCTAATTTATTTGCGGATGTTTGTTAAAATGTTTGTATTGATTGCAGATGATGTTGACCTTCGTGTTATAAGAAAAATATCGAAATAAAACCATTAAAATAACATATACCACCTATTTTATCATTTACTTATCTTGAAAACTTTTATAAATAGAATTAGATAGTAACGTTAGGAAAATTTAAAATGATTAATAAACTAAAACCCACAAATGTTTCGAAAGATTTTGGCAAAAATACCTCTGTAAAATAAAAATAGTAAATAAATAAAATATGATTAAATAGAATTTCGATAATTATTTTTATTAATCTTGAATTATTGTTGACTGTATGTGATTAATATGAGTTAGGTAATAAAAAATATGAATAAAATAAAATAAAAATTAAGCTAAAAATCACAAATGTATCGAAAATTCTCGACACAAATATAGCATAAAAAACAGTAAACAAATACAATTTGTGTATTAAATAGAATTTCGATTTCATTAAGGCAGTATTATTGTTAAGTAAATGCGATTAATATAAGCTAACTGTAGAAAATATTATAAATAAAACAAAATAAATAATAAGCTGAAAAACGCAGATGTGTCGAAAGATTTCAACAAAAGTATCTCGAAAAAATATTATATGGGTTATACAAAACATTGATAATTATGTTTAATAAGCAAGTATGAGTGTTAGTTGTGAAAAGATTATAAATAAAACTCACATGTACGTTAATATTGCTAATATAAAATATGTACATATAAACGTGGACAATACACAATAACAATATTGTTTACGTTTAATAAATAAAAATTTGTTTATACTCGCACATTTACGGATGAACAAAATCAACATGGATGTAACTTATTCTAATGAGGCATCGATTAAAACTGAATAAATTTAATTAACTAAAAGATGTTTTTAAATCCGAAAACGAACTTACCGGTAAGCAAGTTGGCAGTTCGTCTCCACTGCATAACTCGGCCACCACACAGAAAAGCCATAGAATTAAACTCCAGTCTCTGCGTAGAGAATTCATGTTTTTGCAGCAGTTCGACCTTTGGTGTTAATTTAAAGTTCAGGATGCGAGTTACACTAAGATATTTGCTGTTTTTTCATGGCACGTTCGAATACAGATTTCTCTTATTTACACTGCTATATTGTGCGCGGTGTATGCGGATGTTTTAGTTTCCCTGTATTCGCGTTCACAAAAGCATCCGTTCACTTTGCTTTCCTGCATGAACTTCGCGAGAGGATATCCACGGCTGGACTGGAGAGAGACGGGGTTGCCAAAATTTATTTGGCTTCGTTGTCCCATGCACTTATCTCTTCACTCTGCCGATTTGGCGCGATCTGTAAATTGAAGATGTTTCGTTTATTTTGTGTATTTATTTAAGTAATGTTTTAAACTTCATATATTTAAGCATATCAATGATCTAATGAACAATTATGCTTCTTTTTTTGATTTAGTTCAAATATTTTCGGAAGAAATGTTAAGAAAGATATAGATAAATAAATAAATAAAAATAATAATAAATAAAAGCACATTTTTACTTTCTTTTACCTTTTCAAGAAGAAAGTATTGGTTTCATGAAAATTTTCAACAGATTTATACGTTTTAGAAGGTCCTCAATACGATTGGACTGTTTTTAGAAAATGTCTGTCTGTCTGTTTGTGTGTGTGTGTGTCTGTATGTGACAAAAATTCTGTGTGCGCTCTATCTCAAGAACTAATGCACGGAATTTAATAACACTTTAGATTCAGTTATTCCTTAATATGAAATAAAAACATAATTTGTAGACCAAATAAAAAAAAAATAAAAAAATTATAATTTAACAAATTACAATAACCATAAGCTTAATATATATATATATATATATATATAACCATAAATGAAACATTACCATAACACCAACTTAAACTATGAAATAATGATTAAGTATGTAATAATTAGTTGACAATGAAAGATTCCCCAACACACTGAATATGGATAGCAAACACTTATTTAAAAGAATAAGAAATTAAATTAAAAATTGAATAAATGGAATTAAATGAATGAAATGAAATTTGTGGAATATATATATATATATATATATATAAACTTATTGCAAAAATTAACCATTGAAACAGAAATATATATATATATATATATATATATATATATTATAATTTAACAAATTACAATAACCATTGGAAAAAAATGTTCCAAAAGCTTAAAAGAAAAAAAAAACAATATATTAATGAAACTTCAACTCAATAACTTCAACTCTTGTTGAGATGGATGTCTGAGCTAAAGGTATTTTAAGGAAATTAAAGTTGAAGATGACGTTTTTTGTTTTATCAGACGATTTCTCATCCGACATCCATTTTTGAATTCGGCTTTTTTTCATATCCTAGAACTTATTACAAAAAAAACATATATATTTCTGCTCTTGTATAAAATTAGAAAAAAATATTTTTCTTTTCATTTAAGCATAAAAACACATTGCATATTAAATTTTGATAAGTAACTAACAACTGCACAGACCTGCAAAATAATACTTTTACTTACCCATCATACGTAGTATAGGGTAAGTCTTGTAATCGTTTTGAAAACCGAAAAAAAATTTTTTTTTGACGGATTGACACGTTTCAGACACTGGAGATTCCGAAAACCTATTTTTTGAAAAAAGAAAAAATTGCCGTCCGTCTGTGTGTCTGTAAACGCTCTATCTCCCGATCAAATGGAGATAGAGACTTGAAATTGGGTATGTACATAGTATGTAATAATGGGAAGAAGCTTATTGAATTTCAGTCACCTCGATTAACCGGAACTCTTTTTTTCGGACACTCTAAATAGTCGTTCTGATAAAAGGTATATAAAAATTTTCGAAATGGTTTATTTTAAGGGGTGAATAGAAAATACAATAAAATAACATAAATTTTGAATCAAGAATGAAGGTGATCGGATCATGAATTGCCGAGCTATTTGTAATTCTATTTTCCACACGCTTCGATTTTTCATGACCCTGTATTTCATTCAGATTTCCATTCAAAGATCTATTTTAATTGGAAATGAGACACTTAATCCGACGCAATAAACCATTAGTTAATATAGTTATCATTTTTGGAGTTATAAGGATGTTTCTTTTACGCCATTCAGTAAATAGAGCATTTAAAGTTTAGGACGTCATCCAGCCACGTTTTTATTCGAATGGCAATGCATTTTATAAGTAGTTTACACATGTTTTATTTTCATATTTTATATTATGCATATCCATGATGGGTAAGTATTACGGTGGCCCCCAACGACTAGTTTATTTATTTGTTAGGTCATCCGGAAAGTATTTTGATATATTTTCGATCCATAAATGCTAGATTCCCGCCGGTATTTTGAAATAAAACTTTCCTTTTCTAATTTATGTGAAGAAACTGCACTGTAAAAAATGACCAATGTTTCTTATTTTATGAAAATATACTATAATCACGAACGAAAATATAATATAATCTTCTGAGTTATCTGAAATTTCGAATAGCGTGTTCCATTGTCTTTTGAATCCCCAGAAATCAATACATTACCAAAATTAAAAAAAAATATTTATAAAAACAAAGTATTTTTCACTGCCCGTATTTTTCAGAAACGTCTCCGAAGGGTTCTTATTGTTCATTAATTAGTATCCTCAGCCTGGAATACCTGTTTTTCGAATGCTATCCATTCTCAAGTAAACATTTTCATGCTCAAAAAATAGGTGTAACAGGCAAACATGCAAAATTAACAGCGTTAAAAATAACATTAAAATTTAGATTATTTCTTTACTATTTCATGTATAAATTAACTTATGCGGCTGAAAACGTTTACTTGAGAATGGATGACATTCGAAAAACAGATATTCCAGGCTGAGGACACAAATTAATACACTATAAAACCCTTCGGAAACGTTTCTGAAAAATACGGGCAGCGCAAAAAACTTTGTTTTTATTAATAAGTCTTTAAATTTTGGAAATGTATTGGTTTCTGGGGATTCAAAAGGCATTGAAACACGCTATTCGGAATTTCGGATAATTCAGAAGATTATATTATATTTTCGTTCGTGGTTATAGTATGTTTTCATAAAATATGAAACATTGGTCATTTTTTACAGTGTACCTTTACTTGTTTTGAAATAAATTTGATTGTAAATGTCCGGTTACATTTCAACATTATCTCAACAGAAATATACCGCGGAACTTTCCCGGATGACCCAATATCAGCGATGGAACAGCGGCGCAGCAGACAGTCCATTGACACTGTTCAATTTAAATTGTACGCTCTTTGTCTTATTTAAGGACAGAGTTTCACAGATTTTTTAAGGCGGAGAATATACTATAAAGTTTAGTGGTGAGAATCGCCCAACTGCTGCGCTACTGTTCCCTCACTGCCTAATGTTTATTTACTAGCTGACCCGCCCGTCGATTACCGGTCCCGTGATCGTTGGTGTCGTTGGCCGGTCCCTTAAATATACCTGTTGTGTCGAAAATGATCGGCGCAACCCTTAAAGGAAGGAGAAGGGAGGAGGAGCAGTGGTAGTACTTACGTCTTACCTTCTCAGTGGCGTTGTGAGGCACTGTAAACTGAAGGCAAGGAGGTTCGTTATGCTGAACTCAAACGTTGCGAATTAAATTATATTATTTGGAGAGTAAAAGAAAACTATTAATTTTAGCATTTCTGTAAGAATTGACCTAAAATATAAAAAAACAATCTTAAAATAGAAAAGGATACCTGAAAGATAAAAATGTTAAATAATTGTGAGGGAAGAAAGTGGAATAAAGACAAATATTTTTAGAAAACAAAATTTTATTCATTTAATTCTTATTTATCTTTTTTTTTTATCATTATTAAAGAATAATTTTGGACTGAGTGGATAAAAAATATCCAGCAGATTAATTCTTTTAATACAACAAAATAGTCACAGTACATGTGTAAAAATATATATATAAAAATTTAATGATATAAATTAATCATTTTAATCTTGAATTTAAGATAAAGATCTAGCCTGCGCGTATCTCGAAAATGTGTTAATAAAAATAATCAAAATCTAAAATATATGCCAGGAAAAAAAACTAACAAGATAATAAGAAGCTTCTTACTCTTTGATGATACTTCACAAAGATCCTATCCGTAGAAGAGTTCTCAAAGTTTTAGAATATCAGAAGCTGCGTTTTTTTTTTTTTTTTTCAGGGGCGCACAACAGGCACTTTTCAGAAATTTGCAGGAGCGCACCGTACCTCAGGCATGTAACTTCAATGCTGGGACTCCTTTTGCAGCCAACCAGCGGACACCAGTATGATGCGGGCACCTGTGGCTCTCAGGGCACTTTTCAGGAATTTGCAAGGGCGCACCGTATCTCAGGCATATATATTCAACGGGGGACTCCTTTAGCGGCCAGCCAGCGGTTATATGCGGGCACTTGCGGCTCTCAGGGCACTTTCCCGGCGGTCAAAGCGTGTATCGTTCAGAGGCTGGGGAGCAAGGAAGAGGCTCTCATCTTCTGGAAACAGATATAAGAAAAAAAGTAACCTATTTTCTTGAGGATCATAGAACTCCTTTGTGTGTGTGTGTGTGTGTGTAATGGGAGTAGTTATGCAAATTTTTCTCTTTTTCGTCTTTCGTGATTGGGTGAACCCTTGTCCTCTGTCACCATTACTTTTTTACCTGTTTAAAAATGTGCAGGGAGGGGTGGCTTGATCTGCATTCCTTTTCTCGTGAGAATGTATTTTTCGACAGGAAGAGGATCTCGTTCCGATCGGAAGTTACTCTGACCATGTCAAAATATCACATTCTGCAGCATTTATATTTTGAGAGTAAGATCCAATTTTGGTCTCTCCTGGCAATATATATTTTTGCATCATTAAAAAGAGGAAATAAATAAATAAATAAATAAAACGTACAGAAAGAAAACACATATGTGCAAGCAGTTATTACACTGACATATAACGTATGAAGTATAATTACACTCATTATAACGTAATACTAAAAAGTCTTTTTCTTTTTCTTCTTACTTTTAATATTATTCGAGAATATTTTTTTAATTTAACACTTTACACTATTGGTTTATATCCAATGATACCTAAAATCAGTGGTGGATGATTTTATATTTTTAAACTCCTTTCTAAACGAGCCTAATTGGGTGAGGGGGGGGGGGGCACTGTCTTCGGCAGCTTACATTCTCGAATTTTATTTTTTTAACCGAAAATCCATCAAAACGAATCTAGAGTTTGGGGGCCATCACTGCTTTCGGCATTTTAAATTATATTTTTCCTTTCAGTTTAATTATTATTTTTTGCATTTTCATCAAAATTTATTTTATAAAAATGTCTTTTTCATTCTCTACATTTTAGTAATAAGTTATCAACCAGTGGACCCGTGTGAAAATTTCGCACTGCAATTTATTACTTTTTACCAATATCTCATATTTCTTAAATGCAGGAGGTTTAAACTTTTAAAGAAAAAATAAGGATTAAAAATATGTGCAAACAACGTTAGTCAAGCCAAAATATCATCTCATTTATTCCATCAAAGTTACAGTAGAAACTGATCGAAGATTGTAAAAGGCAAATAAATATATATATATATATATATATATGTATGTGTGTATAACCATGGGATAAAGAAAAATAAATTGAGCATTTGAATTTAAATTTTGCTTTTTAATAATAAATATAAAATAAACTCGTGCAGAAACGATGTCCCACTTTATTTGAGGAAAACCTTTCATTTCGGAAAAAAATGCCGATTTATGTCATAATGAACACAGGTAAATTATATCCAATGATTGGAGTATCATAGTTGAGAATTTTTCCAACAGAGCGAAAATATGCCGGGAGCAGAACTCGAACCTGGGTACTTTAGTTTGCAATACCAACGCTCTCCCTACTGAGCTATCCCGACGACTACATACTTTTCTCTTGCCACTTGGCATATTTCACTCACAGCTTTGTCCAACAAATAAGAGTGAAATATGCCAGCCAGGATATCGTCGGAATAGCTCAGTAGGGAGCTAGTTGGTACGGCAAACCAAAGTACCCAGGTTCGAGTCCGGGTCCCGGCATATTTTCGCTCTGTGGGAAAAAATCTCAACTCCAATCATTGGATATAATGCCTTTTTAATTAATTGTAATTTTTAATTTAAAAACATATTTTAACGAAATGTGAGTGTACTATGTCAGAAGCCGCTTCAAAATACTTTCATGCGGTATCTCAATTATCGTTTTGCGTTTTTTATTTGCTTAGAAAAGGGGATGTTGACAATAGAAATAATATATAGGACCAGAAGGACCCGTGCGAAGCTTTTGCACTGCAATCTTTGAGATTATTTCCTGGTACGTTTTAGAACTAATTTTTAATTAACTGATTTTTTTTTTTTACTCAAACAACGCGTTTTAACGAAATGTGCGTGTACTATCTCAGAAACTTGTTCAAAAACCTTTCGAATGATACCTCATTCATCGTTGTATGTTGTATATGTGCATAGAAAAAAGGATGTTGACAACAGAAATAATATATATATGATGATAGCTCGTGTATAAAAAAAATGGGAACAGATTTCCAGAAATTTTTTGCCAAATTTTCTTTTCTCGCCAAGGTCATTTCTCTAGGTTGCCAAGACTGAAAAAAAAAACGAATTATTAAAAAAATTAAAAACTGAATCAGACGTTTAGGGAATTCATATGAAAGCATTTCCTCAGATTTTGCAAAACTGTTCCAGAAATGTATTAAATACATAAATCAATATTGGGTACACCACTTTTTCGCAAACCTATGGGAACTTAAACATGGAATGTTAAAACTTTGTGGTCCAGCAGCCATTTAAGTGAGGTCAGACTTCGCTGGCGTATGAAATCGCTTGAAAAGAAGCTTAATGAAATATTAAAAAATAAATACTTACAATTTTTGTGAATCTTAATGAACTGTATATCTAATTGGAAGATAAACCTTAAATTACGTTACTAGTGCTCCGATACAGTAAGCTACGCATATACAAAGCCATGATTAAACAAAGAAAAAAATAAACAATAGGTGACGCACGCGTAAAAATTAAATAAACACCCGATTAAAAGCTTGATATTTTTTTCAAAATTGTTAATTTAGTACGCCAAAGAAATAAATTAACAATCGTATTTTAATTGCATTATAGGATGACGGCATCTGATAATGCAGTATTCTATTTTTGTAGCAACACTGATTTGAGAAAAAACTTTCATTTCATTTATGAAAACAATGTCGATTTAATTTTTAATTAACGGCAAATTTTAAATCAAGAAACATGTTTTAAAGAAATTTGAGTGTACTATGTCAGCAGCCTGTTCAAATTCCTTTCATGTGGTATCTCATTCATCGTTCTGCGTTTTGTATTTTCTTAGAAAAAGGGATGTTGACAACAGAAATAATATATCCAATTACTGGACAATAAATTATAATAAGTCATTAGAGGAATCATTTTTGCAGTGGTCGCAATGAAATGTTATAACAAACTAGCAGGGCTTAATTTTTACGAAAAAAAGTACCGGAGCTCTAATATTCTGCAGTATTAACACACGTAGCGCACCCCCCCCCCCCTCTGCCGTCGTTCAAATCTGCATATTTATATTTCATACATTATTTTTATTTAAAATTTAAAGAATTGTTTTTATATTTAGCAAAATAAAAATTTTAAATGCATCTATCTGCGTATACTTACTTATAAACTATTCCACATTTTAGTTATTACTACTTCCAAATAGAAACCTTTGCCTAATCTTAATGTTAATGAATCCCAGAATTCTGTGATTCAATAAGCTCAGGATTAGGATTCGGAAAGAGTGTTAACCCTTTCCGGCGCGGAGTAAATCTGTTAGTAAAATGATGAAATGATGGTTTGACACCAGAATTTAAAAACGAATTCATTAGAAAATAAAAACTTGCTTATTTTCTCGTACTTTATAAAAGGAAAATTTTAATTAAATATTCCTGGTGCCGCTTGTCAGTTTTGGAATTAAAATTAGGTGTAAGTTAGCCCGCTAAAGGGTTAACACAAAAAAAAAAATGAATAGTTCGCAGCTATGGAGAATAGAAAAAGACCATTTCTGTTTACTCTATATTCTGATCAAAATAGCATTAAAATGATTTTAAATGGAAATAAATAAAATTTTGAATTTAAGACAGATGGAGCTCGAGCCTGCCCAAACCCGAAGACTGATATAAATAAAAAATCTAGACCGTTTCATCTCCATCTCTTACGTGAGCGACACATTACATCACTTGTAAGTATTTTGATACAAAAAAAGACAAAAGATTGAAGATGAGAGGGAAAGGAAAGGGTCATTTAGGATTCGTATTTCGGAAGTATTCTTGCACTGGGCAAATTAAGCACTGCAAACTAGCAAAACAAGCGGCTTTGCTTACGTAATTGTTGAAACTGGTGAACCTATTTTTATTTGAGGAAATTACACTTCTACGGATAATTCAAAAATTACTAATTAAGCCACAATTAGCGTAAACTTCATTATTATACTGCATTAGGTGAACATGAGACTTAAATGAATGAGAAGAACTAAAACTATTTCTAAATAAATGGTAACTTTAGAATGTATTTTCAAGGTTTTTCGTTCATTTAATTTTATATTTTATATTTGAAATTTCGAATTTTTTATTTGAGTACCGAACATTTATTTACATGTTATAAGTAACCATCGAATTCCAACCTTCTATAACAACTATTCACAGAAATTGCAATTTTAGAGCGGTTTTTGTTCCTGCACATACTTTAAATTTTCTAAATTTTTAAAAACTGCTCTGTGGATGAATTTATGTCTCTAAAGTTATGCCCCGTAAAATTTTAAGTTTCTATTCCTAACAATTTCAGATAAATCATATTTTGAAAGGTTTTAAGAATGTTTCCCGCATTTCATACTTTTAAGTTTCAATTTTTTTTTTTTTTTTTTTTTTTTTTTTTTTGTAGAAACCGTTCTTAGCGAGCACTGAAATCTTAAAAATATGCTAAATTTCAAATTTCTAGCCCAGCAGTAAATTTAGAACTTTATTTGCTTCTGCAACCTTTTAAATTTCAAATTTTTAAAAATCTGTTCTCTGAAAGCATTTAAATCTTTAAAATAAGAGATATGTCAGATTTTAAGTTTCTATCCCTAAAAATTCTGTATAAACCGTAATTGTCTGAGTGAAAATGGAGACTCATACACAGAGCAATATTATTTTGCCCCATATGTGCGAAACCCCATATGTGCAAAAACATATTAAAACCTTTCGTCAAGCATAATTCAAACAATACTTGACGGATGTCATTCTAATTTTCACAGAATCCTATATGGTAGGATTAATTTCACTCATAAAAAAAAGTATATTTTAAGTTGGCAACATTTTATCTTTTGTTGACATGGACTGAAAATTCCAATGGAAAACTTAAGCCTAGCTTTAAAATTTTTCTAACTTGAAGTCCACATTATACGTTTTCCATCTAATATCTATTTCTCCGGAAACATCTATCCCCCCCAAAAAAACTGACGGTAGGTTATAGCATTGCAATAATTAAACTTAGCATACAAATTTGGTTTTTAAATTCAGTCATACGGAAATAATAGGACTCCATCTTAAATAGGACGTCATCGCCATGGCAACCTGGAATCATTACCTTCCATGGGATATCTTCAATTTTCATGAAATCAAATTTTTTTAATAGCAAAAAAAAAAGTTGTGGTTCAAAAAATACCGATAGATGGCGCTGGCATGCATAATATGAAGCAGATTGATGCAAATCAGGCTGTCAATAAAACAAGAGTTATTGCCTAAGCTCTTTTGCAAGAAGAAGGAATCGGCAACAGGCGCATTGCGAAAATTCGGCATGGCAAAAGGACTCAAGTTAAGATGTTAAGTCTTGGATATTGATGCTTGACAGACACTTCGAAGAAACAGGTCATTTGTAGAATCGTCCACGAAGTGGAATGCCCTCCTTGACATTTGGTTCTTTTTATGCCAGCGCCATCTATCGGTAATTTTTTGAACCACAAGTTTTTTGTTATTAAATAAATCCAATTTCTCTCGAATTCCATTCGTACAAACCGCAATTTTTTAGTACCATTTGTGCCTTTTTGATGATTTTTTTTTTTTTTTAACGAATTTATAGCACACTTGGTATATGCATATTTTCGCATCCATTAACAAAAGTTTAATTTTTGACTTTTTTAAAATTTCATTAGTCATTGACTAGGGATGTAGTTAATAAATTTTACATTGGTGTGATCCTTTCTTTGACAGAATACAAACCGTTATTAAATATCAAACATGTACAGGGCACAGTGTACATGATTGTATTAACCCCAAACGATGCCAAACTGGTTCAAGCTTGTTGCCAGAGTTACCAGAATATAGCAGAACACCAAAAGCTCGCACAATGTTTTCCAAGACTACGTACGGAGTAATTTTTCGCTGCAAGCAAATCCTCCACTCCGCTTTATCTTTTTATAATATTTGTTGAAAATAAAATTGTATGTTTATGAGTCTGACGAATTATAGAGGTTTAAGTACATAGCTTGTATTAATTATATTTGGTGGGTAAAAAGAAAGATTTGTGAAAGTGGAAAATTTTCGAGTTATTGGGGCTGTCTGTAATCCTTTAATGACATTTGATTGAATAAAAATATAGATTTATGAAAAAGGTGGCTTACCAAGCATTTAGTCGAAATCCATACGGATTATATTTTCGATTGAATGGAAACGTTAATTCTTCGTACGAAGTAAATTATTAAGATATCTTTCTTTATGATTCAGTAATTTTTTTTTTTTTTTCACTGTAATGGCCATTTATTTATTTATTTTGCAATTTTAAGGATTTAAAATGTCATTATTTGAAGTTAATGAAGAATTTATTTTTAATCTTATTGTTTTAGTTAGGATTCACATCGCAGAAATATAATGCAATTCATCAAATATCGTGATTCAGGTTTTCATAAGCCTAACAAGCATTTATAGCAAGCATTATAAGCCTAAACAAGCAATAGGTTATAAGGACTCCTAATCTTAAGGCACTTAAAGTATCATCTTGGGAAGGTATTTCCACTAGCGGTTTACAAAATACTTTATTCTATAATAAATTTTTTTGTGAATAATAATGTGTTCTTTATATGCTTTGCCCTGATCTAGCAACTCTACCCAGACTAGATACGTGAATGATTCATATTCAGGTTCATAATTTTTCGACGAAAGCTTTAACAATTTTTATATAGATCATAGATTGCAAATCTCAATTAGGCTACAGACTAGTGGCTTAGAGGGTTAACGTTCCGATTCTTACTGATTTAATTAGACGAAACCGAACCGCCAGCAACGGGTTCAATTTTCTTTAACCTTGTCTTATACAAGGTGATTTTTTTTTTAAGTTGTGAAAGTAAAACCCTATACTATAACAAAAGAACTACTGATCCAAATGACCTGAAATTTCACCAGTATGCTCCCAAAGGAATTTGAATTTTTTATGCGCGGTTAAAAAAAAATCTTAAAATCGCACCGACAGATGGCGTTGTATATGCAGTAAAGCCAGGAGACGAGCTTGCGTGCGTGTGTCGTGCGCAAGCTCGATGTTATACGCTCTGTTGTGGAACATGTGGTTTCACGTTTCCAACTCGTAGCTGAAAACGGTGGACAGCAAACTGAAAATCTTATGCGCTAGTTGCGCAGTTTTGTAAGAATGTTTTATTCCATATTTATATTTTGTTCTGTTTCTGCGAAGGTGTTCGGAGTTCCTTTTCCCAATTACTGCATTCTGTGTGTTTTTGATATGCATAATAAAGTTTTCTTTTTCTCAAAGTACCCTCAAGTTTTCTTTTTCTCAAAGTACCCTCCATTGCTTTCCTCCCACTGACGATATTCTTTCTTTCTGCTGTTAACTTACAGCGCCATCTGTCGGTGCGATTTTAAGTTTTTTTTAATCACGACTAAAAAATCCCCATTTGTTTGGGAGCATACTGGTGAAATTTCAGGTCATTTGTATCAGTGGTTTTTTTTTTTTTTTTGTTAAAAGGTTTTACTTTCACAACTTAAAAAAAAAAAAAAATCACCCTGTAGTTTAAGTTATAGCTTGAAAGAAGACATTTTATAAATAAAAAATGTTTTTAAATAAAAAATTTCAAGTTATTAGTGCTTATCTATAATCTTTTAATGAAATTTGACTGAATAAAAACATAAATTTATGAAGAAAGTGGCTTTTCGGGGATTTACGCACGGATTATATTTCAGATTGAATATAAAAGTTAATTCTTTGTACGAAATAAATTTTTGAGATATCTTACCTTATGCTACAATACATTTTATATCTTTTTTTTTTTTTTAGCGTAATTGCTAATGCATTCATTTATTTTACAATTTTAAAGATTTAATGTTAATTATAATAAATTAATTTAAAATTAATTAATTATAATTAATAATTTAAAATGTCATTACT
Organism: Maratus michaelseni; assembly: GCA_963931845.1. NCBI lineage: Eukaryota > Metazoa > Arthropoda > Arachnida > Araneae > Salticidae > Maratus > Maratus michaelseni. The sequence continues at coordinate 468,253,197 of OZ007587.1, forward strand.
TAAAATTACTGAAGAATTCATTTTAAATATTAATGTTTTAATTGCGATTCCCATTGCAGAAATATAATACAATTAAATAAATATCGTGTGATTCAGACTTTCATTTAAAAGTTATTATATGTTTCTGTTTCCTGATAAATGTAACTTAAAATCTAAATTAGAGTAAGCCAAAACAAGCAATATGTTATAGTTAAAAATAATAAGCTGAGGAGGACATAATCACAAGGCACTTAAATTAAAGTATGAACTTGGAAAGGGGATCCCACTAGCGGTTTACAGAAGTCTGGGCCAATTAATTTATTCTATATTTTTTTCTGTGAGTAATAAAAAGTTTGAGAACGTGTTCTTTATATTCTTTGCCCTGATCAAGCAGCTCCACCCAGACTAAGATGTGTAGATGTGTTTTTAGATATGTGAATGAGTCATATTCAGGTTAAGAATTTTTTGTTAACCAGTAACGACTAGTAGATAATAGAAATTAGGCTACAGAATTACCAAAGATACTACACTAGTGTATAGAATCTTTGGAATTACATTCAAATTCTTATAGGTTTAATTATACGAAATTGAACGCCCAGAATGGGTTCAATTATCTTTAAACTCTTGCTATAATTACATTACTGCATGAAACAAGAAATTTATTAAATAAAAAATGTTTTTACATTTTATTCGGGTTGAGCTGATTTTTTTAAAAGCAATTTGGAGCGAATCGTTTGCAGAGATACAATCGTTAAATTTCTACCGCCTCTTTTTTAGAACTGAAATTATTCGATTCTAATTTTTAGGTGCATGAAAATCTTTAAGGAAAATGAAAGCGCAGATTTTTTTTTTTTATGCTATTAGAAGAAAAAAAAATTGTTAATTTTACAAAATATCAATTTAATTTCACATCGTTATTTAATATGATTCAGGGACCTAACAATATAGGATTAATGCAGAATTATAAAAATATACAGTTTATCTGTCTTTTATCAAGATATAAGAAAGCCTGAATCAAAAAATATACATTGAATAATGACCGCGATGCGAATCAGTTAGATCTAACGCAAAGAAAAAATAAATTAAATATTAAGCCTAAGAATACGTGTAACGGATATGAAATTACTTAGAATGTAAGAAATTGTATTATTATTTTTTTTTTTTTAATCATTGCCGTTTTTTGTAAATTGTATTAAGGGTAGCCAATTTAGCGCGTTAATATATGGAAAACAATTTCCACAGATTTCAAATCGTAATATTTGCTTTATTTAATAACAGACACTATATAATGTAAAAGTGGAAAATTTTGTATTTGGAAATAATGGTAGAAATAAATAATGTAACTGGCTAAATTGGCAACATTGCTTATATTGCTTTATTAGTAGACGAGTATAAGAATGCGGTTCTTAGCACTCATACGGAGTGAGCGAAATTGAAAAAACATTCAGCATCTTCAAATTACATTTATATTTTTGTTGATAGATACTCAACAAACAAGGATCAGACTTTCTCCAAGTGGGTAGCCGATCGTAAGGCTTAACCTCAACAAGCCCCGCCCAGCTTTGTAAACAGCGAAATATTATGATATAAAAGTATGTAACAAATATATATATATATATATATATATATATGTTCCATAATATCAAAAGAATAAGCAAACCTATTTCACCAATATCCGGTAATCAACTCATATCGGGATTATAGATCGGGATTATAGATTATTAGAAAATATATACTTGTAAACTGCGGACATTTGCAGTAAATTTGAACATTGTAGATGCTAGAACAGATGAAATACAGTGAAACAAGAACAGTATAATAAGGATAATAATAATAATAATAATAACTTTTACAGGATTTATTATTTTAGAAAATGTTCAAGTTTTTTTTTTTTTTTTTTTTTTTTTTTAGTTTTTTCCCCTCCCACTCTCTTTTTGTACTCCACTCTTCCCAAAATAGTTTTTGCAGAAATTACAGAATATTTTTGCAGAATTTTAAAATATTATTTCACAAATTTATTCACTATACTTATATAAAAAATGTAACTGTATCTATATGCAGAAAATATTGAATTGAAATATATTGAAATACACTCATTCTTCTAGGATTGTTAAATAAATAACATGGTCCGCTTCAAAATCATCCCTATAAAAATATTGTTTCCACTCTTATACACTATATGCTGCCAAATAAAAATATGACAAGCAAATTACTACTTACCATTTGCAAAATACATCTTGATTATACTTTAAACATTAAGAACTTTTTACAACAAAACATACTGTAAATATTATGAAATTAAAATTAAGTAAACTTACTTTTTTTTTTTTTTTTTTTTTTTGTGATAAAGATTTCTTATATGCAGATGGGTTGGCTTCATTTGTAAAATTCCTTGCCATATTTTTTAAAGTGGTGGGCCAGAATTTTGCACATATTAACGAGCTTATATGTATTACACATATGTATTTATGATTAAGCAGGATTATAAATATGTATACAGTTCATTTGTCTTTTATCAAGATATAAGAAAACCTGAACGCAAAGAAAAAATAAAATAAATATTAAGCTTACGAATACAAGTAACGCATGGGAATGGTGTTCTTTACACTAATACGGAATGGGAAAAACTGATAAAATTTCAGCATCTTGAAATCACATTTAATTTTTGTATTAATAAATACTCAACAAGCAGAAAAATCTTTTTCTGGAATTGAAACTCTTCTAAGAATAAAAATTTCACACGTTTTAAAATAATAAATTAATCGTTTAAAAACCGGCCAATTGTTTGATATTTTTGGAATTCTGTATTTCAAATTTTCATGATGTATGTTGATGGCAGAAGTACAAAACAAGTGGGTAAGTGTGATCGAAGATCGCTCAAAGGGTTTCGTTTAATATTCTTTCAAAACACTTTATCCTTTCTTTAATAAATTCAAACAAATTTTATTTAGCAACAACAAAAAAAAAAGCCATGTTTTTTATAAAGTAAAAATTTACCGGTCTATTTTTTCCTTTTTTCGAATATCTAAACCAGCCGCATAGCGGTCCAAGCCCGCTATTATATTCTGTCATAATAATATCCGTCATACGGACTAAATGCAATATTTAAAAAAATAATTTCAAAATTAAACAAATTGTACACCTTCAAAATGTTAAAAATATGCTAATATTTCCATAATCGGATTTTTATCACGATTTAATGTGTTTCTCAAACTCATATATTTACTATTCTCTATTATTTATATTGATACTCGCTTTGTATTATTCTTAAACATTTTTTAATTCTCTAATGAAGTGTATTAATCTGCTTTGTCCATTTACACATACTCATACTCCTTGTATTATTGAGAAATCTTAGACATTTTCCGTTTTATTACGACTATGACGTCAATCAATTTTATTTCATATTTATCTTTTTTTCAATGGGTGAAACTTTTTATTTCATTTTCATTTTTCACGTGAAAATCGTCTGATAGAAAATTAATTACTGTAGAAAGAATTTCGTTGTGGATTTTTAGTTTTTGGCATCGGCTATAACTAAAAATGTTTCAATTTAATAGGAAAAGAGGCTGTTAGAATTTTTGTTTTTTATCTCTATTTATTAAAATAATACGAATTTTTCAAATTTTAATATTTTGAGCTCTTCACAGCTGCTATTCAGATTTATACACTAAGTTTCAACTCTGTAAGTTACATACTTTTTGAGAATGGCTCTGTGACGGACAGACAACGGAGCGGGGGTAATAGGGTTTCGTGAGATGAACGAAACCCTAAAAATTAGTAAATAAGCTTAGAATGCTGCGTCTATTCAATTCCAATACTACTGATTTGAAATATATAAGCATAACAAAATTAGATATGAAATTAAATATTATAATTCTGGCAATTCTTGATATAAAAGTATGTGATTAAAAAAATTAATCAACTCATATCGATTTTTTTTTAAATCTCAAAATATGGATTATTGTCTTAATTACTTATAATATATAAATATATATATATATATATACATATATGTACATTGCAGACATTTTCAGTAAATTTAAACATTGCAGATGTTGATCAGAAAACACAGTGAAGTAAAAACAATATAATAACTTTTACAGGATTTATTATTTTAGAGAATGTTCTAGTTCATTTTTTTTTCTACTCTCTTGTACTCCACTCATCCCAAAATAGTTTTTGCAGAAATTACAGAATATTTTTTCAGAATTTTAAAATATTAATTCATAGATCTAGTCACTATACTTATATATAAAAAAAATGTAACTGTAAGTATATGCAGAATATATTGAATTGAAAAATATTGAAATACATTCATTCTTCTACGATTTTTGGATAAATAATATTGTCCGCTTCAAAATCATCCCTATAAAAATATTGTTTGATTCTTATAGACTATACGCTACCAAATAAAAATATGACAAGAAAATTACTACTTACCATTTGCAAAATACATCTTGATTATACTTTAAACATTGAGAATTTTTAAAGCGAAATATATTGTAAATATTATAAAATTAAAATTAAGTAAACTTTAAATTTTTTTTGATAACGATTTCTTATATGCAAATGAATTGGCTTCTTTTGTAAAATTACTTCCTATATACTTTTTAAGTGGTGGGCAAGAATTTTTCTCATATTAATGAGCATACATGTATTACACGGAAATGTTTTCTTGATATAAGTTTGAACCATTTATTCCTTCAGTACAATTTTGAAGAAAATTCTCGAAAAGAAATTCCACAGATTTCTTTTTCTGTGAATTTAAAGTATAGTATGGAACACAGCAATGAACCATTTTCTACGGAAAAATAAAAAAATTCCAGTTTCATTTAAATTATACCCAAGAAAACACAAGAGTGTAATGCAAAAATAAGGCTATTCCCCATTAGTGGCAGTGGGTAAAAGGAAAGAGCCACCTGCACTTCTCCTGAGAGAAAATCTCATTCTCCTTGAAGAAAAGAATTTTGACTTTTTGGTAAGGCCATATAAGGGGAAGGGAAGGAGGATGGAGGAATCGAATTTGTCGTGTTTATTCATATGAAATTGAACCGCCAGCAAGGGGGTTCAATTTTCTTTAAACGTAATTCCTAATCAACAAACAACCATTAAACAAGAAATTTTATATATTAAAAATATTTTTATATTTTATTCGGGTTCAGTTGAATTTTCTTAAAGCAATTTGGACGGAATCGTCTTCACAAAACCGATCGTTAAATTTCTACTGCTCTTTCCTAGAACTGAAATTATTCGATTCTAATTCCTACGTGCATGACAATCTTTAAGAAAACTGAAAGTGCAAATTTTTTTAATGCGATTAGAAGATAAATAAAGAAATTTTTTATTTTACAAAATATCAATTTAATTTCACATCATTCTTTAAAATTATTCAATTACCTAACAATATAGGATTAATGCAGAAAAAAAAAAAAAAAAGTAAGTTTATTTGTTTTTTATCAAGATTTAAGAAAGCCAGAATTGTAAGCTTAAGATGTTTGATAAGCTATGTTTGATGATTTTTAAAAGTAGTAATAAACTTCCTCTTTAACCGAACGACTAAAAATATTTAAGTGGAAAATTACGATTAAGAGTAAACATTTTTATATATTTATTATATTTTGAATATTTGTTATTGTCCGCTGAATCAGTTCAAATAAAAGAGCCATATGTATTGTAATGACATACTCATAACTAGTGGTTTAGAAACATTGTAAAGGTTTATTTTAAAATTGAAATGCAGATGTCAAACCTTTTCTTGTGATAAACCTGAACTTTTTGCCCAATCAAGATTTTGATGGTCTATGCCTTTGTCCTCAGTATTGGAAGGATTATCAAAAAAATTCCACCAAAAAATACAATATTTCTCTGGATTTCATTCTGTTATCGCCCACGAATAATATCCACCCCTTTTTATCAATTTTAACTTTATTATTTTTTTACACTACAGCCATTTTTTTTCTATACATGATTTGTTTAAGTTAATAACATTGATACAAGAGGCATATTGTGATTTTGTTGACTACAATTCCTGAAAAATATTTATGTATCAAATACTACTGCAAAACAAACCGGCTAAAATGTGAATACAGTTACCACTTTTTTTTTTTTTTTTTTTTTTTTTTTTAACGAAATTTTTGACTATTGTAACCGGGGAAATATGTTGTAAATTATGTTATTAGATACAGTGATTACAAATTCTTCGATTTAAATATTACAATTATTTTTTAATCTGAAACAGTAAGGATATAACCCTGGAAATTCTAAGATTTATACATACTTTCCTGTTATGAAAAGATAGATGCTTTCCTGATCATTGTGTAGATTTTCTACATTGTCCATTGTGTAAAAAAGAACATATGTAGTTTTTATAGTTGTAAAATATTTATTCCACGAATTTTAAAAGGATACAGCAAAATTTGTGATTAATTCAGCCATTTAAGTGTTTTAGTCTCATTTTAATGTTTTTTTAACCTACTAGGAAAATTGAAAAATGATTAGAAAGAGAAATAGTTCAGTAAATTCTTAGGAACGCCCAATAAGTAAAAAGTAGGAGGCGCTATGGTTCGTTACGGACGTGGAGAGCAGAATTGAGCACCTTTCCACCTTTCCTCCTACTATCATATATTATCGTGCTTCGGTTTTAAGGGATTGTCTACGTACGTACAAATTTATTACTAATTTTCAATAAATAAATAAAATATTTATGCACGACCAATAATTTTTAATCACTCATTTATCTGACTTGTTAAATAATTATATTATTAATATAAATTGCACAAAGGAAGTAAAAAAAGAAAGAAAGAAATTGCTTCCGTTCCATTCTATGCTTGAAAAAGGAATCGCAGTTCAAGTGTTGATTCAGAAAGTAAAGATTGTCTTAAAATAAAAATGACTGCATTATTTCTATTTGAAACACAATTATGAAAAAAAATGTTTCGATATACAATTCATAATGCATATTGTCAGAGTTACCAGAATATAACAAACCACCGAAAGCTCAGACAATAGTTTCGATGTCTGGTTAGGAAATAATTTTTCCTGCATGCAAAACCTCCTCTCTGCTAGATCTGTACATATATTTATAATATTTGTTTAAATAAAATCGCCTGACGAATAATAGAGGTTTTAGTAAACAGCTTGTGTTAATTATAATTGATGAGTAAAAACATAGATTTATGAGAGTGGCAAATTTTCACTTTATTAGTACATATCTGTAATCCTTTAATGACATTTGACTGAATAAAAACATACATTTATGAGGAAGGTAGTTTATCGAGGATTTTGTGGAAATCTATACGGTTTACATTTCTGATTGAATGGAAACGTAAATTCTTCAAAAGAAGGAAATTAAGATATCTTGCATTATGCTTCAGTAATTTTTTTCTAATTTTAATTTTCCCCGTAATTGCCATTTATTTTACAATTTTAAAGATTTAAAATGTCATTACTTGAAGTTACTGAATAATTTATTTTTAATATTAATATTTTAATTTGCAGAAATATAATGCAATTCAACAAATATCGTGATTCAGACTTTTATTTATAAGTTACCAGATGTTTCCTGATAAATGTAACTTAAAATCAAAATTATTGTAAGCCAAAACAAACAATCGGTTATAGTTATAAATAATGAGATGAGGTAATTAAACCATAATGATGGGAAGTGCTTCCCACTAGTGGTTTACAGAAGTCTAGTCCAATTAGTTTATTCTATAAAAAGAAAATATTCTGGTAGTAATAAAAAGTGTGGAGATGTGTTCTTTATATTCTTTGCCCTGATGTAGCAGCTCTACCCAGAATAGATACGTGAATGAGTCATATTCAGATTCAGATTACCGGTCAATTCACCACCAACCTTCAACTTCCCGTACAACTCTCAACCGGTCAATTCACCACCAACCTTCAACTTCCCGTACAACTCTCAGTTGAGTAACCCGAGGTTCGCGAATCTAACTGCCGGTTGATATTTCCGAATTCTTCGTTAACTTCAGGGACATGGTTATTCGACTCTGGGTTACTCGACGGCAGGTTGAAATGTATATATCTCATTGGCCAAAGGGATCACATGACGTAGCAATAGTCTTTATGGGTTCTGTCCTCCCTTGATTCAGTTTTCAATAACGAAACAAAACAGAGTATTGAAAGAGCATAATTGGAGTGTTTACTTTTTGATAAATAAATTTACAAATAAATTTTGAATTAACATTTTGATTTGGTGGTTTAGAAATATTGTCACAGTCATAAAATGCTCATTTTTACAAAATTTTATAGTATTTTTTTTTTTAAGTTTTTTGATTAAAGAATATATATATATATATATATATATATATATATATATTATCTACGTTTAATAAACAATTTTATGACCAGGCTAACACTAATAAGTGGAATAAAAGCAAATAGGGAGCTAGATTTATTTATTTTGCAAAAATATTATATAAAAAGATATTTTAATATATTTCTAATGTATGTTTTTTATTTAACTAAAATAATTGATTACAGATTCAATTAAATTATCTTGGATGAAATTGCATGCTTGGTAGCATTTATCCCTTATACGAGACCCAAAAAAGTGTTTTTTATTATTAATATATATATATATATATATATTTCATTTCATATATAATAATTTTAGAAGCTGTTTGAAAAAATTCTTGTGAACTGCGAATTTTTTCAAATAATCCTCTTAAAAATGTTTCTTTCAAACAAAAATAATTATTTTTAACTAACAAGTTTTTTTTTTTTTTTTTTTTTTTTTTAGTTATTTGATTAAAGGGAAATTGGAGTGTTTACTTTTTGATAAATAAATTTACAAATAAATTTTGAATTAACATTTTGATTTGGTGGTTTAAAAATATTGTCACAGTCATAAAATGCTCATTTTTACAAAATTTTATAGGATTTTTTTTTTTAAGTTTTTTGATTAAAGAATATATATATATATATATATATTATCTACGTTTAATAAACAATTTTATGACCATGCTAACACTAATAAGTGGAATAAAAGCAAATAGCGAGCTAGATTTATTTATTTTGCAAGAATATTATATAAAAAGATATTTTCATATATTTATTTCTAATGTATGTGTTTTATTTAACTAAAATAATTGATTACAGATTCAATTAAATTATCTTGGATGAAATTGCATGCTTGGTAGCATTTATCCCTTATACGAGACCCAAAAAGGTGGGGGTTTTTTATGTGTAAATTATTATAATTAATATATATATTTTTTTTTAAATTTCATATATAATAATTTAAAGAGCTGTTTGAAAAAATTCTCGTGAACTGCGAAAAGTTTCAAATAATCCTCTTAAAAATGTTTCTTTCAAACAAAAATAATTATTTTTAACTAACAAGTACATATTAGTTCAAATTATTTATCTATTACAAACGGATATACATTTTTATATATTATAACGATATTTTAACGCAAAATTCCATCTTCTATAATTTTATTTTTTAAACAAACATGAAGTGTAGGAATAAATCTGAAATTTAAGAAAAACTGCTGTTTTTTATTCTTAAAAAAAAAAGATTTGAATCGTATATTATACAATATTTGAGTGTAAGAACATTTGATTTTAAATTCGTTAGATGGCGCTACCAAATATTCTCAGTAGATATTTTACGTCTTGAAAACTTTCTTAATAATCACTATAATCTTGACTTTACAGAGTTAAAATATCCTAAAAGGGCTAATAATTAAAAGTAACACATTCTTTCACATTATTATTATTTTTTAAATTAACATTTCGTTTGCTTTCTGCATCACAAATAGCATTGAAAACGAAATAAACGTCAAAACACTTGTCAACGCAACCGCCATCTTTGTTTCAATTGCACATGCGCGTGTCGAATAACTGTAGACGAATAGGTTAGTTCAGTTACTGAACTTATGTTTCGTTTTCTCCTCCATTTTCGGCTAGTTGAGTTAGCGGAGAATTTGATTTCAGGGTCAACCGAGAGTTACAGCGTAACTCGCCAGTTGAGGTTGACGGTGAGTTAGGGGGTCAGTTGAGTAACCCGAGGTTCGCGAATCTAACTGCCGGTTGATATTTCCGAATTCTTCGTTAACTTCAGGGACATGGTTATTCGACTCTGGGTTACTCGACGGCAGGTTGAAATGTGTATATCTCATTGGCCAAAGGGATCACATGACGTAGCAATAGTCTTTATGGGTTCTGTCCTCCCTTGATTCAGTTTTCAATAACGAAACAAAACAGAGTATTGAAAGAGCATAATTGGAGTGTTTACTTTTTGATAAATAAATTTACAAATAAATTTTGAATTAACATTTTGATTTGGTGGTTTAGAAATATTACCACAGTCATAAAATGCTCATTTTTACAAAATTTTATAGTATTTTTTTTTTTTTTTTAAGTTTTTTGATTAAAGAAAAAAAAATATATATTATCTACGTTTAATAAACAATTTTATGACCAGGCTAACACTAATAAGTGGAATAAAAGCAAATAGGGAGCTAGATTTATTTATTTTGCAAAAATATTATATAAAAAGATATTTTCATATATTTCTAATGTATGTTTTTTATTTAACTAAAATAATTGATTACAGATTCAATTAAATTATCTTGGATGAAATTGCATGCTTGGTAGCATTTATCCCTTATACGAGACCCAACAAGGTGGGTTTTTTTTATGTGTAAATTATTATAATTAATATATATATATATATATATATTTCATTTCATATATAATAATTTTAGAAGCTGTTTGAAAAAATTCTTGTGAACTGCGAATTTTTTCAAATAATCCTCTTAAAAATGTTTCTTTCAAACAAAAATAATTATTTTTAACTAACAAGTTTTTTTTTTTTTTTTAGTTATTTGATTAAAGGGAAATTGGAGTGTTTACTTTTTGATAAATAAATTTACAAATAAATTTTGAATTAACATTTTGATTTGGTGGTTTAAAAATATTGTCACAGTCATAAAATGCTCATTTTTACAAAATTTTATAGGATTTTTTTTTTAAGTTTTTTTATTAAAGAATATATATATATATATATATATATATATATATATATATATATATATATATATTATCTACGTTTAATAAACAATTTTATGACCATGCTAACACTAATAAGTGGAATAAAAGCAAATAGCGAGCTAGATTTATTTATTTTGCAAGAATATTATATAAAAAGATATTTTCATATATTTATTTCTAATGTATGTGTTTTATTTAACTAAAATAATTGATTACAGATTAAATTAAATTATCTTGGATGAAATTGCATGCTTGGTAGCATTTATCCCTTATACGAGACCCAACAAGGTGGGTTTTTTTTATGTGTAAATTATTATAATTAATATATATATATTTTTTTTAATTTCATATATAATAATTTAAAGAGCTGTTTGAAAAAATTCTCGTGAACTGCCAAAATTTTCAAATAATCCTCTTAAAAATGTTTCTTTCAAACAAAAATAATTATTTTTAACTAACAAGTACATATTAGTTCAAATTATTTATCTATTACAAACGGATATACATTTTTATATATTATAACGATATTTTAACGCAAAATTCCATCTTCTATAATTTTATTTTTTAAACAAACATGAAGTGTAGGAATAAATCTGAAATTTAAGAAAAACTGCTGTTTTTTATTCTTAAAAAAAAAAAAAAAAAAAAAAAAAAAAAAAAAGATTTGAATCGTATATACAATATTTGAGTGTAAAAACATTTGATTTTAAATTCGTTAGATGGCGCTACCAAATATTCTCAGTAGATATTTTACGTCTTGAAAACTTTCTTAATAATCACTATAATCTTGACTTTACAGAGTTAAAATATCCTAAAAGGGCTAATAATTAAAAGTAACACATTCTTTCACATTATTATTATTTTTTAAATTAACATTTCGTTTGCTTTCTGCATCACAAATAGCATTGAAAACGAAATAAACGTCAAAACGCTTGTCAACGCAACCGCCATCTTTGCTTCAATTGCACATGCGCGTGTCGAATAACTGTAGACGAATAGGTTAGTTCAGTTACTGAACTTATGTTTCGTTTTCTCCTCCATTTTCGGCTAGTTGAGTTAGCGGAGAATTTGATTTCAGGGTCAACCGAGAATTACAGCGTAACTCGCCAGTTGAGGTTGACGGTGAGTTAGGGGGTAAGAGGCTACTTCACTCAGGCGAATACACCCGCTCGCTAATGTTAATCCTATGGGGGGAATATTTTACAATATCTCGTTCGCATTTCAATTTTTTTTTTTTTCGCATTGGATAGCTGAAGAAAAAATCCCTATGCACTTTTTCGATTTTGATTACAAGTTTTATTATTATTGTTATTGTTAATATACTTTCACTTTCGGAACCAGTTACGAAAGTGAAAGTATCCTCAATAAAAAAACAGCAACAAAAATTGAAAAAGTAAAAAAGAGCCTGCATAGAGATTGACCTCAGCTATCCAATGCAAAAAAAAAAAAAAAAAAAAAAAATCATTTAAAAATATTGAAATTCGAACGAGATATCGTACAATATTTTCCCCCATATGATTAACATCAGCGAGATCATACGAAATTGAACAACCTGCAAGGGGGTTCAATTCTCTTCAATGTCTTACAGTTCATATTTTACACAACTTGAAAGAAGAAATTTTATAAATTAAAAAATATGTTATATTTTATTCGGATTGAGTTGATTTTTTGGAAAGCGAGTTGGAGCGAATCCTCTGAAGAGATCAAATCGTTAAATTTCTTCGGTTCTTTCCTAGAAATGAAATTATTCGATTCTAATTCCTAAGTAAATGATTGTTATTAAGAAAACTGCATGCGCAGATTTTCTTTTGTATGCTATCAGGAAATGTTAAAAACTGAGAATTTTTTATTTTACAAAATATCAATTTAATTTCACATCATTATTTAAAATCATTCAATAACCTAACAAAAATAGGATTAAGCAGGATTATAAATATCTACAGTTTATTTGTCTTTTATCACGATATAAGAAAACCTGAATTGAAACATATAATGTGAATAATTACGGTGATGCACAATATTTTCAACTAACGCAAAGAAAAAATAAAATAAATATTAAGTCTAAGACTACAAGTAACGCATATAAAATTACCTAGAATGTACGAAATTTTAATTCATTTTTTTTTCAATAATTAATTCCGTTTTTCGTAAATAGTACTAAGGATCGCTAAATTAGCTTGTTTCTTAAATAAAAACATCTTCGAATCAGATCTTTTTTATACTACGAAGTTCACTATTTATTATTTTTTATAAAATATCCTCGATGATGTTACACATAATAAAAAGTTCAGATAGATAAAACTAACAAATTTGTTATTGTTACCAAGCAAAAAGCCTGGTTCAGAGAAACTCGGATATACCGCCGAGAACTCGGTTCAAAAATTACATCACATCTAAATCAGAATTAAAAAGTGAAAAACAGTAAACGATAGGGTTACAATAATTATTATTGGCGACGCCTAATCTCGCCAATCAAAACAACAGAAAGGGGGTTTTTACACACTGCCCCCAGATGAACAATTACTATTGTTCATAATTCAAATTAAATTTCTAAAAAAATTTAAACTACATTGATAAGATAAAAAATAGAACATACTTACAATAAGGAGGTTAGACAAAATCACGGTTTTCAGATGAGTAAATACTGAAACTAAAATATACAAAATAATAGGATTAGAAAACGTTAATAGTAAGAAAATGTAATAAAAATGTTCATTACAATGTTCATTAGTTCATAATATCCAGTTCCAGTTTATAAATCAATTGGACTGGTCTTTTTATCACACCGGAAACAGTCTGAATGGCACAGGATCTAATTTTCGAATCTCTTCCTAAAAATAGTTCTGTTATTCGTCCATATTTCCACATGGAGTTTTATCCTCATTAATCAACACAACATCTCCAATTTCGAATTCAGTTGGAGTTTTGACTGGAGCTGTAAAATTGGCGGAACGAAGTTCTAGCAAATACTCCTGCCTTCAACGTTTCCAAAAATGATTTAAAACTTGATCTCGATATCTCAAAATTTTTGTCAGTGTTATTTTATTCGATTTAGTTTTTGAAACACAATGAAGATCTGGTAGAGAATTTATTCGCTTGCCGATCAAAAAATGAGAAGGTGTAAGTGGAAGCGGTTCACTGTTTTCTTCATAGACATACGTCAATGAGCGACCATTAATCACAGCCTCGATTTCGATTAAAGTGGTTTGAATTTCTTCAAATGAGAGACAAGATCTACCGAGAACTTTCTTCAGCGGAGTTTTTACCGAACGAACCATTCGTTCCCAAAATCCCCCCCCACCAACTGGCTCTTGGAACAATAAATTTCCAAACGATATTATTTTTATTAAAATATCGTAAAACTTCAGCTTTAGATATTCGGCTCCAAACTTCTCTAAGTAAATTATCTGTTTTGATAAAAGTTTTCGCATTGTCACTATACATAGTTTTACAAATTCCTCTTCGTGATATAAATCGTTTAAATGCTAAAAGGAAGGTTTCAGTCGATAAATTCGTACATAATTCGAGATGTACTGCGCAAGTGAAAAGAACGGTATAAGCCTTTTCTTGGCCAGTTTTTGCTTTGACATAAATAGGACCTGCAAAATCCACAGCACAGGTCTGGAAAGGGGGGGGGGGGGATTCTATTACACGATCTTTTGGTATAGGTGTAATTTCCTGCTTTCCAGGAGAAGCTTTAAATTTTGTACATATGAGGCATTTTTTCAGTACGGATTTTATCAATTTTCGTGCTCTGATTATAAAATATTTTTCTCGTAGATGAGCTAATGTGGTTGTGATTCCATAATGGAAAACCTTTTCATGGGCATTCTGAATCAACAATTTTGAATAAGTACTCCCATTTGGAAGTATAAAAGGATGTTTTTCCCTTTGAGACAATTCTGAAAATTGTAATCTGCCAGATACAATTAGTAAATCATTCTCATCTAATTTTGGATTCAGATTATACAATGCTGAATCTTTATCGATGGGCTTTCCCATTTTCAAAAGGTCAATTTCACGATTAAATACAGATAACTGAGTTTGTTTTATCCAATAAATTTCTGCTTTTTCAATTTCTGAAGCTGTCAGCTCACCTGAAATTTTAATTTTACTTTTGTTGATATTATTTAAAAATCTTAAAATCCATGCTGTGATGTTAAGTATTTTTGAAATATTACTAAAATTTTCTAATTTTAACAATGATTCTGGAGGTACAACACCTACTGTACTTTGATATTTGGTCAGAACTCAACTTCGATGATTTTCTTTCATTCAAAGTGCTTTGATTTAGAATGTGTACGTTAAATGATACCTTTTCAGGTTTTGGCCAACTGTCCTTTGGTAATGATAACCATTCAGGACCATAGTACCATAATTTATTTTTAGTGAGGTTATGTAAATTCTCGCCTCTAGTAAGAAGATCACTCGGGTTATCCTTACCCGGGATATACTTCCACAATTTCGGATCAGTCAAAGACTGTATTTCTACAACCCTGTTAGCCACAAAGGGCTTCCAATTATTGGCTGATCCTTTTATCCAGTATAACGTAATAGTGGAATCTGACCAGATATGCATTTCCAAATTTTGAAAATTAAATACATTTTTTAAATATTTAGACATCCTAGCAGCTATTAATGCCCCCATTAATTCAAGACGAGGGATTGTCAAACACTTAATAGGGGAAACTCTAGATTTTGCCCAAATAAGACTGGTCATAATTTCATTATTACTTGTGATATATCGAAAATAAGCTACAGCCCCATAAGCCTTAGGACTGGCATCGGAAAAAATATGAATTTCAATTGGGTCCGAAAATTCTAAGCCCTGCAGAAAATATTTGCGGGGAACCTCAAATTTATCTAAATGATCGATTTCTGAACACCAATTTTCCCATTCAATTTTTAAATCATCAGGGAATTTTTCATCCCATTCCAAACCCCTTTTCCATGTTTCCTGTAGCAAACTTTTCATACAAATAGAAAATGGTGCGATGAATCCAATAGGATCAAAGATTTTTAACATGGCTTTAAGAACAACGCGTTTCGTTGGATTAAATTTCCATTCATCAGGAAAGGATTGTACATCAAAACCTTCAAAATCTTCAAAGAATTATTCGAATTTTCTTCTGAGTCACATAATTTATTTTCTTCCCATATTTTTCTAAGATTAACAGAATTAGTATTGAAGTTTCGCAAATTCATACCAGCTTCCCTAAAAATATCCGAAGCGGTTGATGATAGATAAAAAGCGTCTTCATCAGATTTTGACACCGTTATTAAATCATCTACGTATAAAGATTTTATTCAAGATCTTAACAACTTCAGGATGATCAATATATTTCCGAATATGATATCTAATCGTTGCAGCCAAAATAAAGGGACTGCAAGTTACCCTAAAAGTAGCTCTAGTAAATCTCAAAAAAGTTAAGTTATCATTTTCGTCACCAAACCACAAAAATTTTAAATAATCCCGATCCTCTCCTGATATCCCAATTTGCAAAAAGGCTTTTTCTAAATCAGCGCAAAATGCAATATTATATTTTCTAAAATTCATTATAACATCAAGTATGTTCGGATTGAGATTAGGACCTGGGTATAAACAGTCATTTAAAGAATTTAAATGCTTTTCTTTAGAAGAAGCATCGAAAACCATCCTCACTTTGGTAGTTAATTTATCCTCTCTTAAAACTGGTCTATGAGGCATAAAATACCCATTCTCAATTATTCTATCAGGGCAGTCTTCTACAATTCCGGTAGTTTTTTGTTCCAATACAATAGCCTTATATTTTTTACATAAGTCCTTATCCTTTTCGAGTTTACGATTTAATTCGTTAAAACGATTCCTTGCTATTATAAAATTATTATCTACTCTAGTTTTCTTATCCTTCCACAATAAACCCGTTTCGTACCTATTATTTACAAATTTTAAATTATTCGCAAATTTATTCACAATTTCCTTATCCATATCTGAAATATTTTCATTTGATTGCGTAATACCCAAAGATTCAATTTCCCATAAAAATTTCAAATCCTCTCTCTCTAGATTTACAACGGACAGATTTAAAACAGATGCGTATTTCAAATTCCTTTTTTCATCCTCATAAAACCCACATAAAGAGTGTCCGAATAAACTTTCACATAAAAATAGAGATTTAGTTATTTTCTGTACCTCTCCCTCGTGACAGATTTGATAAAAATAATCCGCTCCAATTAATATATTTATTTGAGAATCGCATGGCGCAGCATAATTCGACAGCTTGTAGGGCGCCAATTTGTCTGTTATCTGTTTATTGAGAAGTGGGGGATGAATCGTTGCGTTAGAAATTACGTCTGTTACTAAAGCTTCAATAAAAATGAAACGCGATTTGTCTTCAACATGAGATAATTTTAATTGCACGACGTCATAAGTTTTTATTTGCGGCTTAGTAGCTGCAAAGGAGAATATCTGAACTTTTCCTCTACGAATAATTGGAGGATTTAATTTAGAAACTAATTGTCGTGTTACAAAAGATTTTTGACTACCTAAATCATATAAACATAAGGAAAGTTCAGAATTTATTCCAGATTCCACTTTTACGCAAGCTGTTTGTAAAATAACCTCTTTAAAGGAATTTGCATTTGAATTGACTTTACAATGAGAAATAGAAGTGATTACAGAGTCTGCTGATTTGATTTCTTTCGGGACAGTTTGATTAGAATTCCTATTTAAACAAACCGAAAAATGGTGAAAATTGCTATTACAAAATTTACATTGTTCAGAATTAAATTTACACTTGGCCGACACATGACATTTTCTGAAACAAAGAAAGCAACGACCATGGATGCGCAATTTATCACGTTTTTGATGAATAGAACAATCTTTACATGATTTAGAATCGTGATCATTTTCACAAAATTTACAAACATTTTTTACATTAGTAGCCAATGCAGAGGCTGAAGGAATGTCGCGTTTATAATTATTCAACTGTTTATAATTGTTATTATACTTTGTATTTTTAGCACTAAAACTATTTTCGGAGTTCTGCAGTGTCATCGTAGCTTCTCGAGATTGCACTTCGTTTTTAATGAAGGAAAGAAGCTCTTCGATCTCCATTTTATCAGTATTGGCTCTTTTACGATTAAAATCTAGTGCTATTTCAGAAGGTATTAATTTCATTAAAATCGGGCAGAAAAGATGACCATAACGCCCTGACGTAACACCAAGAGAATTTAAATTTCTTATTTGTATCTCGATTTTAACATACAATTCTCGTAATTCTTTAACATTCGAAGCATTCTTTACCTGTTTTAAATTTAACAATTTGCTCATATGAGCATTGATAACTAGGTCGTTACGACCATAGCGATCTTTTAGCAAAATAAACAGCAGCTTTAAAATTTTCCTCGGAAAGTGAAAAACCTGCAACAGCATTATACGCACTGCCTCCAAGCAGGGATTTTAAATATACGAATTTATCAATTGGGGTTAAATTAGAATTCTTCTCAATAGCATTAGAAAATTGCCCCCAAAATTCGAGCCGAGAACTGCTATCACCATAAAATTTGTTTATTGTTAGCTTCGGCAAGTTCATAGATTTCTCTATATTTCCGTTTTGAGAAACGGAATCATTTTTCATAAAATTTTGAAAAGCATTATTTTGGTTTTGGTTCATTTAAGAACATCGTTATTTTGTAACGCGATTCGATATTTTTTTCACTATAGCTTTCTGAGCTTTCAATTTCTTTTTCGAAATCTGCATCGGCGATTTCATCTTGTATGTCAGAATTTAGTTTTTTTAATGTTTCATATTTTTCATTTAACTGATCTTTACAGATATTTAACATATCAAACTTGTTTTCTAATGACATAGAGTCATCTTCAAGAATTGTACATATTTTAGTACACAGCTTTGTTGTTTGCGTTCGTAAACCAGAACGCTTCTTTTTTAAAGTATCTATAGTAGACATATCAATTTTATTTTACAGTTCAACAAAATATAAATTAGACTGAGCTTACCTCAAGTCTTCAGATAATCATTTATCAAAACCAAATACACATCATTCCATCATTCCAATCCACATCATTCCATCATGACGCAGGACGCCAGAATTGAAGAATTGCAAAACGAAATGAATTGTTTGTTCTTCGAATCAGATCTTTTTGATACTAAGAAGTTCACTATTTATTATTTTTTATAAAATATCCTCGATGATGTTACACATAATAAAAAGTTCAGATAGATAAAACTAACACATTTATTATTGTTACCAAGCAAAAAAGCCTGATTCAGAGAAACTCGGATATACCGCCGAGAACTCGGTTCAAAAATTACATCACATCTAAATCAGAATTAAAAAGTGAAAAACAGTAAAAGATAGGGTTACAATAATTATTATTGGCGACGCCTAATCTCGCCAATCAAAACAACAGAAAGGGGGTTTTTACAGAAAATTAGTAGTTGGGAAATTTTGAATAAAGTAATTGGCTAAATTAAGAACATTGCTTGTAGTTATTTCCTTTATTAGTAGATGAATATGGGAATGGTGTTCTTTACTCTCATACGGAATGGGCGAAATTGATAAAATTTCAGCATCTTCAAATCACATTTAAATTTTTTATTAATAAATACTCAACAAACAGAAAAATCTAATTCTGAAATTGAAATTCTTCTAAGAATAACAATTTCACACGTTTTAAAATAATAAATTAACTGTTTAAAAACTGGCCAATTGTTTGATATTATCGTATTTCTTTATTGGAAATTTTCATGATGTATGTTGATGGCAGAAGAAGTACAAGAAAAATAGTAAATAAGCTTGGAATGAAGGATTATTCAATTCCAATAATACTAGCTAGATATTTACAGTTAAGTTATCTCCGAGAAGTCACAAAGTTACAATGTAATGTTACAATGTACGTAATTCAAACACATAAACATAATTGAGTGTTTTATTATTATTACTATCAAAATTAAATTGAAACTCGTGAATACAATTACTCTTAAGTAATGATAAAATAGAATATATAAAGATTAGAAGAGAGTTGTCACGGGTAAAACTAACAAACTTTCTTTTCTACCAGACGACTAAAAATACTTAAGTGGAAAATTAGGATTGGGATTAAACATTTTTATATATTTATTATATTTTGAATATTTGTTATAGTGCGCTGAATCAGTTCAAATAAAAGAGCCATATGTATTGTAATGACATACACATAACTAGTGGTTTAGAAACATTGTAAAGGTTTATTTTAAAATTGAAATGCAGATGTCAAACCTTTTCTTGTGATAAACCTGAACTTTTTGCCCAATCAAGATTGTGATGGTCTGTGCTTTTGTCCTCAGTATTGGAAGGATATTCAAAAAATTTCCACCAAAAAATACAATATTTCTCTGGATTTCATTCTGTTATCGCCCACGATCAATACCCACCCCTCTTTCTATCAGAGTTAACTCTTGATTATTTTTTTACCCTACGGTCATTTTTTTTCTTCTGTAAAATGATTTATTTACCTTAATAACATTGATAAAAGTTGTGATTATATTGTGGTTATGTTGAATACGATTCCTGAAAAATCTTTATATATCAAATACTACGTACGGCATAAAATGGTTAAAGTGTGAGTACATAAGTACAACATTTTTTTTGAATGAATTTATCGTCTTTTTTAATCGTGGAAATATGTTATAAATCCTGTTATTAAGTACAGTGATTACAAATTCTACGACTTAAATATTACAATAAGTTTTTAACCTGAAAAAGTAAGGAAATTATAAGGTTTATACATACTTCCTGCTCTGAAAATATAGTTGCTTAATTCAGTTCATATAAAGTTTTTATAGTTCTAAAATATTTATTCCACGAATATTAAAAAGACTCATCTAAATTTGTGATTAATTCAGCCATTTAAGTGTTTTAGTCGCAATTTAATGTTTGTTGACCTGCTCGGAAAATTGAAAAATAATTAAAAAGAGAAATAGTTGTGTAAAAATCTTAGGAACGCCCAATAAGTAGAAAGTAGGAGGTGCTATGGTTCATTCGGGACACGGGGAGCAGAATTGAGCACCTTTATTTTTACTGCCACGCTTCGGTTTTAAAGGATTCTCTTAATCGAATATGGGAATCAGTACAAAAACCCTTAACGGGTTAAAAGTGTTGACGCAGCACTTTGTTTTGGCTCTATGAATTTTAAATATGGGTCTTAAAAGCAATGATATCAAATTTAAGTGACGCTATGTTAATAATTTTTTTTTAATCATAATTTTCTTTTTAGTTTTATTTATATTCACAGGTGCAATTATTATCTTAATATGAAAAAAATATATAGAACTTATTCGCTGATGCTTTTTCATTCACATCTCTCATGAATTCAAAATATGGGTTTTAAAAGAAATGATATCAAAATTTGAGTGACACCTTGACGTTAATTTAATAGGACTCTTTTAAAATTCAATTAAAATTATTTTTGGTTTGTCTTCTAAAGTATATTTACACATACAAACAATACTTTTAATTTTTCAATACACTTTTAAATATATTACTTTCACTGAGCCTATATTATGTATTGAAATGTATTTATTTCAATAAATTGATTTATCTTCTGTGCCACGCTATCCAAAATCATAAGTAAAATTTATGTAAATGATTATTTTGCGTCATATTATCCACTTGCATACATTTCCCTTTGTTTGGATACTATGACGCAAAATAATCATTTACATAAATTTTACTTATGATTTTGGATAGCGTGGCACAGAAGATAAATCAATTTATTGAAATAAATACATTTCAATACATAATATAGGCTCAGTGAAAGTAATATATTTAAAAGTGTATTGAAAAATTAAAAGTATTGTTTGTATGTGTAAATATACTTTAGAAGACAAACCAAAAATAATTTTAATTGAATTTTAAAAGAGTCCTATTAAATTAACGTCAAGGTGTCACTCAAATTTTGATATCATTTCTTTTAAAACCCATATTTTGAATTCATGAGAGATGTGAATGAAAAAGCATCAGCGAATAAATTTTATATATTTTTTCATATTAAGATAATAATTGCACCTGTGAACATAAATAAAAAACTAAAAAGAAAATTATGATTTAAAAAAAATTATTAACATAGCGTCACTTAAATTTGATATCATTGCTTTTAAGACCCATATTTAAAATTCATAGAGCCAAAACAAAGTGCTGCGTCAACACTTTTAACCCGTTAAGGGTTTTTGTACTGATATCATTACTTTTTTAAGGTTATTGATGAAAATGTCAATTAGTCGAAATTAAGTATAGGGTATAAATTAATCATTAGAATAAAATTTTAAAGAAATGCTAAAAAAGACCCCTTGGACCCCAATAAAATATGAGGGGGGTGGCCCAGGGAGAGGAATCCAAGACTCAACTTTTAAATTATACAGCGAGAGAGTAACACAATTAGAAGGATGAAAATGCATGGCAAAACCCGTTTGTTCCATCTTCCTCCGCCAAAGGGCGCAATCTGTTCTATACAAACATAGCTGAAAATTTTCAGGCTGTCGATTCCGAGTCAAATGAGCCATACATCGTCGTGATCGGTCCCATAGAACCCGATAGGGAAGTGCCCCTGGTGGTGAAACTTGGAACTAAAATCAATATATCCTGTCAATGTCGAGTCGAATGAATCAAACTGCATTGTGATGGAACCCATAGAACTCGAGTTAGCTGCAAAATCCGTTAGTTCCATCTTCCACCACCAGGGGGCGCAGTCTGTTCTATACAAACATAGCTGAAATCTTTCAGGCTGTCGATTTCAAGTCGAATGAGCAATACCTCATCGTAATCGGGCCCATAGAACATGAGATAGGATAGTGTCCCCTAGTGGTGAAACTTGGAACTAAAATCGATATATCCTATCGATGTCGAGTCAAATGAATCAAACTGCATTGTGGTGGGACCCATAGAACTCAAGTTAGCTGCAAAATCTGTTAGTTCCATGTTCCACCACCAGGGGACGCACTCTGTTCTATACAAATAGCTGAAATTGTTGAGGCTGTCGATTTCGAGTTGAGTGAGCCATACCTTGTCATGATCGGGGCCATAGAACCTGAGATAGGAATGCACCCCCTGGTGGTCAAACTTGAAACTAAAATTGATATATCCTGTCAATGTCAAATTGAATGAATCAAACTGCATTGTGATGGGACCCATAGAACTCGAGTTAGCTGCAAAATCTGTTAGTTCGATCTTCCATCACCAGGGGGCGGACTCTGTTCCATGCAAACATAGTTGAAATCTTTGAGGCTGTCGATTTCGAGTCGAATGAGCCATACCTCGTCGTGATGGGGCGCATAGGACCCGAGATAAGAAAGCGCCCCCTGGTGGTGAGACTTGTAACTAAAATCTATATATCCTGTCGATGTCGAGTCGAATGAATCAAACTGCATTGTGATGGGACCCATAGAACTTGAGTTAGCAGCAAAATCCGTTAGTTCCATCTTCCACCACCAGGGGGCGCTCTCTCTTCTATACAAAAATAGCTGAAATCTTTCAGGCTGTCGATTTCAAGTCGAATGAGCCATACCTCATCGTGATCAGGCCCATAGAACACAAGATAGGAAAGCGCCCCTGGTGGTGAAACTTGTAACTAAAATCTATATATCCTGTCGATGTCCAGTTGAATAAATCAAACTGCATTGTGATGGGACCCATAGAACTCGAGTTAGCTGCAAAATCCGTTAGTTCCATCTTCCACCACCAGGGGGCGCACTCTGTTCTATACAAACATAGCTGAAATCTTTCAGGCTGTCGATTTCGAGTCGAACGAGCCATACCTCATCGTAATCGGGCCCATAGAACACGAGATAGGATAGTGTCCCCTAGTGGTGAAACTTGGAACTAAAATCGATATATCCTGTCGATGTCGAGTCAAATGAATCAAACTGCATTGTGATGGGACCCATAGAACTCAAGTTAGCTGCAAAATCTGTTAGTTCCATGTTCCACCACCAGGGGGCGCACTCTGTTCTATACAAACAGCTGAAATTGTTGAGGCTGTCGATTTCGAGTTGAGTGAGCCATACCTTGTCATGATCGGGGCCATAGAACCTGAGATAGGATTGCACCCCCTGGTGGTCAAACTTGAAACTAAAATTGATATATCCTGTCAATGTCAAATTGAATGAATCAAACTGCATTGTGATGGGACCCATAGAACTCGAGTTAATTCCAAAATCCATTAATTTCCCCTTCCACAGCCAGGGGCGCACTCTGTTCTATATGAACATAACTGCCCCTGGTGGTGAAACTAAAATCAGTAAGTTCTATCGAGGTCGAGTCGAATGAGCTAAACTGCATCACGATTAGGAATGCACAACCTGTGGCCCGTGATGGGTAACTGGTGGCCCACAGAGACCATACATGCCAACCTATCCAAAAATTTCGAATTTCCTTAATAATTCGTGAGAAAAATGCACAAATTTTGTCCATAGATCGTAGGAAAATATGAATTTCATCGATCAGGTGCATAAAATTATGAATTGCATCGACTGGATGCAAATTTTGTCGAATGGGCATGGAAAAATCACAAATTTCGCCATTTTGTTGCTAGAAAAAAAAAACGCAAATTTCAATAATCGGTCAACAGAAACCAGAGATGCCAAAATCGGTAATTCTGGAGTTGTAAATTTCGTCAATTTTGTAAATCAGTTGAAAAAACCTGCAAATTTTGTCGATAAGGCACTTAAAATCGCAAATTTCATGGATCGAGCAACGAATTTCATCGAATGGCATGGAAAGATCGTGAATTTCAACAAACAGTCGCGGAAAAAATTTGCAAATTGTCCATAGATTCTGGGAAAACATTATGAATTTTGTCTATCGGTTCTGAAAAATTATGAATTTTGTCGATAGGCATGGAAAATCGCAAATTTCGTATATTGGGCGTGGAAAAATCAAGAATTCCATCGAATGTTTGTGAAAAAATTGTAAATTTCAACAAACGGTAAAAAAAAAAAAAAAAATGAAAATTTTGCCATTGTCTAGAGAAGAAAAATTGTGAATTTCATTAAATGGCCGACGGAAAGCATATCAGTTGTAAATCACGAATTTTGTCAATCAGGCACAGTAAAAACATGAATTTTGTGGATCGGGAGAAGGAAAATCATAAATTTTGTTGAACGCATGCATAAAAATCATGAATTTTGTTTATCGGGCATATAAAAATCATTAATTTCGTCAAACGGATCCATAAAAATCAAGAAAGTCATCAATGGGGTGCGTAAAAATCTTGAATTTCATCGATCAGGCGTGTAAAAATATAGGACAAAATTGCCATTCGCCAATCGGCGAGTAATACTGAAAATTTGGTGACTGACTTTACTGCCACCACTGGTCAAACTTAATAGTCCCAATTGCGATGATTGAATGGAAAAAGATTTTTTCCCCACTGTCGCTCGACAAATTTTGAAACCATTTGGCGAATTTCACGATTTTTTCCCCGAAATTATTTGACGGATTGTGACTTTTTTTCTTCTCGAAGCCATTCGACGATATTCGAAAAAATTTTCCCCTGAAACTTTTTTTTCCACTGCTATTCGACGAATTTTGCAATTCTGTTCCGCGATTGTTAGACAAATTTCACTATTTTTCTCCCGAGATCATTTGATGAATTTTGTGATTTTTTTCCCCCGAACGTATTTAACGAATTTCTCTAATTTTTTCACGACAGTTAGACATAATTAATTTTTTTCCTGCAATGCCTGATTTCTTTCCCGAGACCATTTGACGAATGTCGCGATTTCTTTCCCAACACTATTTGACAAATTTCGTCGTTTATTCCACAATCGTTTGACAAATTTCTTAAATTTTTTATCAAGTATTTGTAAATTTGTTATTGGTCATTGCTGAAAAACAGGAGTAAAAAAATCCATGTACTGGCCAGTGGTCACTGAGAAAAAAGTTGAAACCTATACATAAAAGTTGAACCTATACATAAAAATCATGAATTTTTTAGAACGGGCACATAAAAATCACAATTTTGTCAAGTAGCCGCATAAAAATCACAAATCCATCTAGTGGGTCATTCTTCCAATTTGCAACCGAACAGTGCTGTATGTATGGATAATGCTAATTATCCCCCCCCCCCTACCCAACATCTCCTCGAAACAAAATTCTCTCTGTGCTACTGATGGTGGTCCTCGACAACCCAACAATTTTTTAAGTGGCCCTTCACCTAAAAAGATTGGGCACCTCTACTATCAATTAACAATAAATTAACCTATCACTTGTGTCATGTATTCATGAGCGGTGATTGCAATGCAAATTCTTGTTTACAAGAATAAGACTTATATTAGGTATTTTATTATTTATTTATTGTTTGTTTACTTATTTTGATTTGATTTTCTTGTCCTTTTAGAAATTGACTTTAGATTGTTACTTAAATGGTGAGATGATTGTCAATTACCTGTTTTATCGATAAAAATGATACAAGGTAAGGAAATTGCATCGTGTCGAGTGAA
Source organism: Maratus michaelseni (assembly GCA_963931845.1). Classification (NCBI taxonomy): domain Eukaryota; kingdom Metazoa; phylum Arthropoda; class Arachnida; order Araneae; family Salticidae; genus Maratus; species Maratus michaelseni. Next base: position 468,279,677 of record OZ007587.1, read on the forward strand.
TATTTAGGAAGTATTTTAAAACCCGCAGACTAAAGAAGATTTGTGTTTTACTTGTTAGCTATATTTTGCAACTCTCCAAATTACTGCAATGTAAATATAGTATGAAGTTAACTTTCCTCTGTTCTATAGCTAATTTTATTGGAAAAAAACCCTGAAAATGCATTGTTGTAGTAATCAATTATTTTTGCAGTTGTGTAAATTCTGTCATAACAATTTTCAACTAAGGGAAATCTTACATTGGACATTTAATCACAGTATTTTAAATAAGAAAACTTAAAATATTTGCAAATTAAAGAAATGAAAAGAGATTTTGTTTAAAATTACATCTAAAGATTTTTTTTTTTTATAAAAAATGCAAAATTCGCCAGTCATTCGGGAAATTATCACAAAATTCTACTAATAAAATGGGACTGTAAACAAACCGGTTCAAAATGTGTCCTTTTTAAAAATTAAATTCCATCCCAGCAGCCCTGTTGTTATGTTAGTCGAGCACTAGCTGATCGACAAAATTTTTTAATCTCGCCAACCTTTTTTTTCTGACCAATCTTTAACATAAGCTAATAAAGTATAGCCAACATTTTAACATTGCTATATAGTATCTTAAAAAACTTACTTAAAAATAGCTGAAATATAATCTTGATAAAATACGTAAACACAAACATATCAATACAAATAACAAAATCTCATGTAATCGGGTAGGGGAGACCGGTACACAGTGGACCACTTTTTCAGTTAAATTTTTTTTTCTCTTTAACAGACTGACCAATCTGTATGAAAATATTTCTGAATATTCCTTAAACCTTCTTACATCCATCATAATTTTCTCACAACATAGTTTTCAATACATTAAATATATATATATATATATACACTGGTCCACCCACCAGGGTACAGTGGACCACTATTAGGTATTATCTAAAATGTAATATAAATCTATTTTTCATTAATCTAATTCTTTTTTGTTGCCTCTTCATTCGCAAAATAACATAGTAATATAAATTTTGAAACAAAAACAAAAAATTAATTATATTTTGAAAATAAAAACAGATTAATACAGGAACAATTGCAATTTAGTTGAAGTTATTACTTAAGTACAAAAAAAATCAGCTCACAATAAAATTTGCAAATGAAATTCCAAAATACTTATCAGTAAGATTGAGCCTGGAATTTTCAAGAAATAATTTTGGGTCTGCGAGCAACATTATGAAATCATTGACATCAACAGCAGATTCATCTACAGTTTCGGGAGAAATAAACTGATTTCCATTCAATTTGCATCTCATGAATCTTACTTGAATAGAATCATCAACAATTAGACTACAGTTATATTTATCAAAGGCAAATACAAAACAAAATATTTCTTACTATGTTAAAAAAATTGTTATTTTTATTTGTTTACTTTATTTTACAGTTAATTCTACTTTAAAACAATCTTTCTAAGAAAACAATTATTACATATTTTGAACATTCTGCATTAGAGGAGCAGAGTGGATTGTGGACCACTGTGCCCCAGGAGTGGGTGGTCCACTGTACCCCATGTTGAAGTTCAATAAATAATCATATTAATATTGTTTATAGCTTTCTTTTAAACATAATAACTTTAAAGTAAAATAAAAACAAGTATCTTAGCTTTTCAAAAAAGCTGTTTTATTTTATTTATCTACAACCTTTAATTACTAAAAAAATAAAAATATGATGATGAAAAATTTTACTTTTAGAAGCTCAAAACAACAAAGCAGGATAAAATAGTTCAATCTGAGCTAAACATACTTTCTGAAGGCTATAAATAATCATTGCAGTGCTGTTGTCTATTAGGATAGAAGAGAAGCTTAAAAAAAAATGTAAATAAATAAAATATTAGGGGGTGGTCCACTGTGTCCATAGGTTCACTGTGTACCAGTCTCCCCTATATTAATGATAGGCTTAGTCAATAAAAAAAATGTTAAAGTAAGCCATAACATAAATTAGAAACATTGTATTTCATAATGAAAACATCGTATCTAATTTTATATACATAAAAGTGAAAACTTACGTTATATAAATTCCCTATATAATATACCAAAGTTTCATCACAATTAAACGTATTTCAATCACACTGAAATAAAAAGTTTTAGTTATTAAATTTGTGTGAGGTGAATGATGGGAAAGTTTGATTTGGAGAGTTGGAAAATATAGCTAACAAGTAAAAAACCAATCTTCTATCCTCATCAGATTTTTAAAAGACTTCTTTAAAAGATTCACTGATTATTTTTAACGATAAAACATGTAATACTATTGACAATTATCTCACCATTTACGCCACTAAATCAAAAAACAATTTCTAAAAGGACAATCTAATCAAAATAAGTAAACAAACAATAAATAAATAAATAAATAATAAAATACCTCATATGAGTGTTTGATTGAACTTTGAAGGGGGGGGGGGGGGCTATGAGACCTATAGCGGCAGGGCTGTCGTCTCGAATGATCCAAACCATCAACATTCGAGACTCGTTGAAAACAAACAGATGATTGATTTGTTGATTAGAGGCTGTTTCAAATTAACTGATAAAAAAAAAAATCTGAATTTTTTTTCCTTTAAAAAATGACAAATTAAATATATAAATAACAATTAAATTGTATATATATAATTATAAAATATTTCAATATTTTAATCAAGGAATCTAAATATTTTTCGACTTAATGAAGATTTTGAAATAAGAAATTCTTTATTATAACAAAAAAGAAAAATATACAAACAATAATTTAATTTAATACATATATATTACATATTAAAAATTGCATTAAAAACTGTTTTCGTATTAAAAAAAAAAAAAAAGAATCTAAATAGTTTTTCAGCGATATGGATATGCTTTAACGTTTAACTGTAACCGTAATAGGCAAGAGCTTCCTTATTGCGCAGTAATAAAAAGCAGTGAAAAGGCTGAAGATCTGTAATCATAAGAGACGGTAGTCTCTTGAGTGACGCAGCGAAAAACCGAAAACCGTAAGCCCAAAACCGAAGATTCCTTCACTCTCATATATACAGCTAGCAGGACATCAAAGGAAAATCGAAACGCCGACATTTAATATCTCAGTAAATATGAGGCATACCGTTTCGATTTTTTCACATTAGTCTTATATCTATGGCCTAACTCTATCCTGAAATTTATAGATTTCTACATGCAGTAGATTTTGAGATCTGGAAACCAATTTTTAAGCGAAAATGGAAAATGTAATGGTGTAATGGGCACAGAGTTGTTATCTCGGAAATGGATCGAACGATTTTTTTAAAATTAATATATTATATTAATCAGTTTTAGATGAAGCGTTTAAGATATTGCGCTAACGTAGGAAAACTCTTGTTTTCAATATAATCCACTTTTAAAATCGGACTATTTTCTTATGCTTTTTCTGGTAGACTAACATTACAGATCTTCAGCCTTTTCACTACTTTTTATTACTGCGCAATAAGGAAGCTCTTGCCTATTACGGTTACAGTTAAACGTTAAAGCAATAGTTATCGCTGAAAAACTATTTAGATTCTTTTTTTTTTTTTTTAATACGAAAACAGTTTTTAATGCAATTTTTAATATGTAATATATATGTATTAAATTAAATTATTGTTTGTGTATTTTTCTTTTTTGTTATAATAAAGAATTTCTTATTTCAAAATCTTCATTAAGTCGAAAAATATTTAGATTCCTTGATTAAAATATTGAAATATTTTATAATTATATATATACAATTTAATTGTTATTTATATATTTAATTTGTCATTTTTTAAAGGAAAAAAAGATTCAGATTTTTTTTTTTATCAGTTAATTTGAAACAGCCTCTAATCAACAAATCAATCATCTGTTTGTTTTCAACGAGTCTCGAATGTTGTTTTTGTAAGAATAACACTCATATGATTTGGATCATTCGAGACGACAGCCCTGCCGCTATAGGTCTCATAGCCCCCCCCCCCCACCTTCAAAGTTCAAACACTCATATGAGGTATTTTATTATTTATTTATTTATTGTTTGTTTACTTATTTTGATTAGATTATCCTTTTAGAAATTGTCTTTTGATTTAGTGGCGTAAATGGTGAGATAATTGTCAATAGTATTACCTGTTTTATCGTTAAAAATAATCAGTGAATCTTTTAAAGAAGTCTTTTAAATATCTGATGACGATAGAAGATTGGTTTTTTACTTGTTAGCTATATTTTCCAACTCTCCAAATCAAACTTTCCCATCATTCACCTCACACAAATTTAATAACTAAAACTTTTTATTTCAGTGTGATTGAAATACGTTTAATTGTGATGAAACTTTGGTATATTATATAGGGAATTTATATAACGTAAGTTTTCACTTTTATGTATATAAAATTAGATACGATGTTTTCATTATGAAATACAATGTTTCTAATTTATGTTATGGCTTACTTTAAAAATTTTTTTATTGACTAAGCCTATCATTAATATAGGGGAGACCGGTACACAGTGAACCTATGGACACAGTGGACCACCCCCTAATATTTTATTTATTTAAATTTTTTTAAAGCTTCTCTTTTATCCTAATAGACAACAGCACTGCAATGATAATTTATAGCCTTCAGAAAGTATGTTTAGCTCAGATTGAACTATTTTATCCTGCTTTGTTGTTTTGAGCTTCTAAAAGTAAAATTTTTCATCATCATATTTTTATTTTTTTAGTAATTAAAGGTTGTAGATAAATAAAATAAAACAGCTTTTTTGAAAAGCTAAGATACTTGTTTTTATTTTACTTTAAAGTTATTATGTTTAAAAGAAAGCTATAAACAATATTAATATGATTATTTATTGAACTTCAACATGTGGTACAGTGGACCACCCACTCCTGGGGCACAGTGGTCCACAATCCACTCTGCTCCTCTAATGCAGAATGTTCAAAATATGTAATAATTGTTTTCTTAGAAAGATTGTTTTAAAGTAGAATTAACTGTAAAATAAAGTAAACAAATAAAAATAACAATTTTTTTAACATAGTAAGAAATATTTTGTTTTGTATTTGCCTTTGATAAATATAACTGTAGTCTAATTGTTGATGATTCTATTCAAGTAAGATTCATGAGATGCAAATTGAATGGAAATCAGTTTATTTCTCCCGAAACTGTAGATGAATCTGCTGTTGATGTCAATGATTTCATAATGTTGCTCGCAGACCCAAAATTATTTCTTGAAAATTCCAGGCTCAATCTTACTGATAAGTATTTTGGAATTTCATTTGCAAATTTTATTGTGAGCTGATTTTTTTTGTACTTAAGTAATAACTTCAACTAAATTGCAATTGTTCCTGTATTAATCTGTTTTTATTTTCAAAATATAATTAATTTTTTGTTTTTGTTTCAAAATTTATATTACTATGTTATTTTGCGAATGAAGAGGCAACAAAAAAGAATTAGATTAATGAAAAATAGATTTATATTACATTTTAGATAATACCTAATAGTGGTCCACTGTACCCTGGTGGGTGGACCAGTGTATATATATATATATATATTTAATGTATTGAAAACTATGTTGTGAGAAAATTATGATGGATGTAAGAAGGTTTAAGGAATATTCAGAAATATTTTCATACAGATTGGTCAGTCTGTTAAAGAGAAAAAAAAATTTAACTGAAAAAGTGGTCCACTGTGTACCGGTCTCCCCTACCCGATTACATGAGATTTTGTCATTTGTATTGATATGTTTGTGTTTACGTATTTTATCAAGATACAGCACTGTTCGGTTGCAAATTGGAAGAATGACCCACTAGATGGATTTGTGATTTTTATGCGGCTACTTGACAAAATTGTGATTTTTATGTGCCCGTTCTAAAAAATTCATGATTTTTATGTATAGGTTCAACTTTTATGTATAGGTTTCAACTTTTTTACTCAGTGACCACTGGCCAGTACATGGATTTTTTTACTCCTGTTTTTCAGCAATGACCAATAACAAATTTACAAATACTTGATAAAAAATTTAAGAAATTTGTCAAACGATTGTGGAATAAACGGCGAAATTTGTCAAATAGTGTTGGGAAAGAAATCGCGACATTCGTCAAATGGTCTCGTGAAAGAAATCAGGCATTGCAGGAAAAAAATTAATTATGTCTAACTGTCGTGAAAAAATTAGAGAAATTCGTCAAATACGTTCGGGGGAAAAAAATCACAAAATTCATCAAATGATCTCGGGAGAAAAATAGTGAAATTTGTCTAACAATCGCGGAACAGAATTGCAAAATTCGTCGAATAGCAGTGGAAAAAAAGTGCACAATTTGTTCGTTCATGGAAAAAGTCATGAAATTCATTAATCGATAGTCGATAAATCACGAAATTCATCAATCGATAGCAGAAAAATCACAAAATTCATTGATAGTGGAAAAATCACAAAATTCATCAACTGGTTTCAGGGGAAAATTTTTTCGAATATCGTCGAATGGCTTCGAGAAGAAAAAAAGTCACAATCCGTCAAATAATTTCGGGGAAAAAATCGTGAAATTCGCCAAAGGGTTTTGAAATTTGTCGAGCGACAGCGGGGAAAAAATCTTTTTCCATTCAATCATCGCAATTGGGACTATTAAGTTTGACCAGTGGTGGCAGTAAAGTCAGTCGCCAAATTTTCAGTATTACTCGCCGATTGACAAATGGCAATTTTGTCCTATATTTTTACATGCCTGATCGATGAAATTCAAGATTTTTACGTACCCGATTGATGACTTTCTTGATTTTTATGGATCCGTTTGACGAAATTAATGATTTTTATATGCCCGATAAACAAAATTCATGATTTTTATGCATGCGTTCAACAAAATTTATGATTTTCCTTCTCCCGATCCACAAAATTCATGTTTTTACTGTGCCTGATTGACAAAATTCGTGATTTTCAACTGATATGCTTTCCGTCGGCCATTTAATGAAATTCACAATTTTTCTTCTCTAGACTCTAGGCAAAATTTTCATTTTTTTTTTTTTTTTTTTTTTTTTTTTTTTTACCGTTTGTTGAAATTTACAATTTTTTCACAAAAATTCGATGGAATTCTTGATTTTTCCACGCCCAATATACGAAATTTGCGATTTTCCATGCCTATCGACAAAATTCATAATTTTGCAGAACCGATAGACAAAATTCATAATGTTTTCCCACAATCTATGGACAATTTGCAAATTTTTTCCGCGACTGTTCGTTGAAATTCGCGATCTTTCCATGCCATTCGATGAAATTCGTTGCTCGATCCATGAAATTTGCGATTTTAAGTGCCTTATCGACAAAATTTGCAGGTTTTTTCAACTGATTTACAAAATTCAAGATTTTGAGTGATTGACAAAATTTACAACTCCAGATTTACCGATTTTGGCATCTCTGGTTTCTGTTGACCGATTATTGCAATTTGCGTTTTTTTTTTCTAGCGACAAAATGGCGAAATTTGTGATTTTTCCATGCCCATTCGACAAAATTTGCATCCAGTCGATGCAATTCATAATTTTATGCACCTGATCGATGAAATTCATATTTTCCTACGATCTATGGACAAAATTTGCGCATTTTTCTCATGAATTATTAAGGAAATTCGAAATTTTTGGATAGGTTGGCATGTAATGGTCTCTGCGGGCCACCAGTTACCCATCACGGGCCACAGGTTGTGCATTCCTAATCGTGATGCAGTTTAGCTCATTCGACTCGACCTCGATAGAACTTACTGATTTTAGTTTCACCACCAGGGCCAGTTATTTTCATATAGAACAGAGTGCGCCCCTAGCAGTGGAAGGGGAAATTAATGGATATTGGAACTAACTCGAGGGGTCCCATCACAACATGGTTTGATTCATTCAATTTGACATTGACAGGATATATCAATTTTAGTTTCAAGTTTGACCACCAGGGGTGCAATCCTATCTCAGGTTCTATGGCCTCGATCATGACAAGGTATGGCTCACTCAACTCGAAATCGACAGCCTCAACAATTTCAGCTGTTTGTACAGAACAGAGTGCGCCCCCTGGTGGTGGAACATGGAACTAACAGATTTTGCAGCTAACTTGAGTTCTATGGGTCCCATCACAATGCAGTTTGATTCATTTGACTCGACATCGACAGGATATATCGATTTTAGTTCCAAGTTTCACCACTAGGGGACACTATCCTATCTCGTGTTCTATGGGCCCGATTACGATGAGGTATGGCTCATTCGACTCGAAAGCCTGAAAGATTTCAGCTATCCCAGCAAACACAGAATTGTCAGAAACGTCACGAATTGATATAAGAAATATCATTATTGTCAGGTACATCGATTTTCATGTAACAATCCGATATATTTTTCATGGCAAAATACAGTTTTATCATATAAGTGGTGTCCGTACTGTAAAAGAATGGCGATAATCTTACGCAGCACAAAACCCGTATCAAATACTAGGTATCCATTAGCTATACCTACATAGGACGACATGTCGTCGTGCTAACATTACGTCGAATGCACAGTTTCCATTTGACACCATGGATATGATAATTTTTTAACACCCATCGATACATCGCCGATACACTATCATCGGCTGGCATTTATCTAAACCGGAGTGGCAACACATTTGAACTTCAATTCAATGGCCGCTGTGTTGTGAGTGTTTCGTAGCGGCGATAAAAATTCTTCTATAGAACATCTCAGCTAAAGTAAGTTATTTGTCTAATATATTGACTGTTTAAGTTGTAAATGTTATCTAAGTTTTCTTTTTTTTAATGAATTAAGTATTTAATTCTTTTCATGCATTTTAAATTATGTGCTAGTGTACGTATATAAACAAACACGTGTAGTGTTTAGCGTTTGCATTAAATATTGAAAACAAAATTTGTACCTTTTTACGATTGGCTTTCAAATTACTTAATTCATGTTTTTTTATCTGACTAATAAGTATTGTTTAATGGGGAAATAGGAAATATAAAAGTATAACTTGCTTATTTATTATTATTATTTTTTTTGTTTGTGTAAGGTTGGAAGATTTTTTTTTTTTTTTTTTAGTAGTTTACTAGTCTGCAAGATGCAATATAGGGCAGATGTGCCAGTAATGGACATCTTTCAAAGTGGAAAAAAAAAATCAATAAAATTTTAACTTGCATTATTTTTTTCTTCATAAATTGCATGTTTTATTTATAATCTATGTTACTGTTGACACTTTTAAACAAAGCAATCTGAGGCAAAAAATGTTTCACAGTTCCATTGTTTTTGAGTGAAAATCTAAATTAACATGCTAAGAGCTGGCTTGAATTAAATTAATTAAATCTTTTTAATTTTCTTGCAAAAATTGTATGGTTTTGTTTTGATAATAATATAAAACTTTGAATTTTATATATTAATGGCCAATGGCCATTTAGAAAATCGTATTTATTTTTTTAATTTTTAGGACCCATGCCCATTACTGGAATACTTAATTAGTCGATTTCTAGTAATGTACATCACATTACTAAAAGTGCAATTTCAGTAATGTTCATAGTGTTTAAAATCTTTTAATTTAACTGAACAGCTAAGTACTCTAATTTAATTTTTAAATTGTACTTACCAGAATGTTTGTAATAACCTTTTTCTATATATATATATATAAATAGACGCTTGTAAATAATTTCATGTAATTAATAAAATTTGGTACTGTTTGGTTAGCCGGGCGGCAGTGATATATATATGCAGAGGTAGTACTTGTCCTGAAATTCCTGAAAAAAATAAAAACGTCCTGAAATGTCCTGAAATATGGTAGTCTGTCCTAATATTCCTGAAATTTTGCAAGTTTTGTGCTATGTCGGTATTTGAAATCATCAAATTGGGGGTAGGTGTACTTTTTTACTGATGCAAAACGATCACGAAAGTTGCAATTTTCTTTAGTCTATCATTAAAAATAATTTTCATCGATTTGCAAAAAAAAAAAAAAAAAATCGCAATTTTTGGTGATAAATTACCAAAAATCATTTTTTATAGATTAGTCATTAAAAAAAGTTTGCTATTTTCATCTGTCAGTCACAAAAAATCCCAATTTTTACCAGTCAGTTATAAAAAAAGAAACCTTTTGCAATTTTCGTCGATCAGTGAAGAAAAAAAAATTGAGATTTTTGTCTTTCAGTAATGCAAAAATTGCAGTTTTTTAGCAGTTTGGTCAAAGAGTTCTGGTAAAATTACTTTTCTTTTAAATGCATACTTTTACAACAAAAAAATTGTGTATATAGTGTATTATTTATGATAATAAAATGTATTGAACAGGGAGTTAAGGGTTTTTTTTGGTTTGGTTTTCAATCAAATGTGTCCTGAAATTGTCCTGAAATATCGTAAAAAGTATGTCCTGAAATATTTTCTGGGCTAGTACTACCCCTGTATATGTGTATGTACATATATCACTGGCGCGCCCGGCTAACTGAAAAGTACCTAAAGTTTTTATCATGCAATGAAATTAAAGTTTTTTAAAAACGGTGACTTGCATATTTTATAATTTGTATTTAAAGTTTTTTTATATCATGTTTGAAATTTCATGTATCTTTAACACATTTTAACCCCCCCCCCCCCAAAAAAAAATAAATAAATAGGTACTTTTCCATTATACGGACACCACGCCAAAATGTAAGCTAATGCATAATGTATGTATGTGTATGTATCAGGGTTAGAAATAAGCAGTCGTTAGTCGCCAAATGCAACTAAATTATTGCATTTGACGACCACAAAATTATACCTAATCGTCAAATTTAACACCTAGCTTTTCTTTTTTTTTTTTCTTTTTTACACAAATGCTTTTATTCCTATTTTAGTATAAGTTTGCATCCACACCCCTTCCGCTGCCTGCACTTGAAACACCTGTTTTAATATACTGTATAAAGAATGTTTTAAAATTTCAGTGTTTTTCCTCAAAAAAAAAAAAAAGTATTTATATAGAAATCAATATCTTTAAATGCCATACAAATATACATTAATTGGTATCCAAAAGTTCATTTATTTGCTTCTTTTTTCATTTTCTGATGTACTTTCAATCATAAGATTTTTTTAAAAATTAATACCTGGTTGTATCTAAAAGTTCAAATTTTCTTTCTATGGATATAAATGCTTGATAATCTGTTTTGTATGTATATTAGCTTTATAAAAAGAATTATTTAAACATTTTTCTAGAATCCAAATATTGTAGTTTAATGCTGTTTTAAAATTTTATCGAAAGCCAATTTTTATTTTGTTTTAGTGATTAACGCAGGGATAAAATGTTTAATATGTACAGCCCCCTTGCCCTTAACACATAAAGGTAATTACAATATTATTGTTAACCTGGGTTCGAAAAGAAATGAAAAAATATCATATAACATAAAATGCAGTTTGACACCTAGGAAAAAAATTGCAGGTGTCATTTGACGCCTTACTTAGAATTCCCAATTTCTAACCCTGATATGTATGCTTGGCGACAATGGCGCCTGTATAACAAAGAAGTACCATAAAAAAAAACTTTCCCAAGTTTTATATTTGAAGCTGAATTTTTAAATGTAGAATCAATAATTATGTTGGACAATATTTACTTAGAAAAGCTATTGAAAGATAAACTTGCAGCTTCATTAGAAATATTTTTTTCTCGTTTTCGTTTTGTTCAGTTAAGAAGACCAAGCTTACTATATTTATGTTAATTTTTTTTAATAAAAACAAATTATTTTGTTGTGTAAAACAAAATTTTCTTGAAACTTGTTTACTAAATCTTAATAGTTTGTTTTTTGTGAGTGTAAAAAAGCAAATTGTGTCTGTTTTCAATTAGTTGATCTTAAATTTTGTTAAGTAAAAAAGAAATATAGAAAAAGACATTTTCTATTAGTTACATTATCTATCTATAGCATTTTCATGCTAAATGACGTGTTTTAATGTCTAATTTATATTAACTCTGAAAATATTTATAATCATCAATAAGTTAACTATTTTGAAAATATGGGACCCAGAAGCAGAAAATTCTCCAAGTGTCTGCGACGGATATTTCAGCGGTAGAAAATAATCTGCAGGTAAACTATGTTACAATTCAGGATTGGCAGGTCTTTGACATGTGTCCGTTTTTGAGTTTTAACTGCTATGTCCAAAACCATCTTATGTCAAAAACCTCAAATACTGCATTGATATGTAAAATTTTACATTAAATAGTACTTATATTAGATGAAACAGTACAACATTATACGTAATAAATAAGTCATTTACTGTATATCATCAATAATTAATATCTAGTAAAATATTACTGTTACATGCAATTTTTTAACTTGATTTCTCGATATTTACCAGCAACCTATTGGTGAATTGAGCTGTTTTTTTCCCGCGAGATATTGAAGAATTTCACGTTTATTTTTTGTAACCAACTGATGAATTTCGCGATTGTTTTCCTGTGATCGATTGAAGAAATTTGTGATATTTTCCTGCTACCAATTGACAATTTTTTTTTTTTTTTTTTTTTGCCAACCGATAAGCGAATTTCGCGCTTGTTTTCCCGCGTCTTACAGGTGAAACTCGCGTGTTTTTTTTTTTTTTTTTTAAACACATAATTGGACAAATTTCACAATTGTTTTCATGACCGATCGGCGAATTTGGCTATTTACATGCAATAGCTTGACAAAATTTACAATTTTTCCTTGCGACTGACTGACGCATTTCGCAATATTTTCCGCTATCTATAGATGAATTTTGCAATGTTCTTCCGCAGCAGATGGAAGAATTTTGGGGGTTTTTTCTGCAACTGACTGAAGAGATTCACTATTTTTTCCCGTAACAGACAGATGAATTTCTAGATAGTTTTCTAACGACTGATTGACTAAACTCGTGATATTTTCCTGCAACTGATTGATGCTTTTTTCGGATTTTTTTCCACGTCTTGCTGGCAAAACTCGCAGGGTTTTTTTCACATGATCGTAGACGAATTTTGCTATTTCCCCCCTGTTATCGACTGGGGAATTTCGCAATTTTTCCCACAACAGATTGGCAAATTTTTCGATTTTTTCTTCACACGATCGATTAACAAATTTCGCAATATTTTCACATGACTGTTTAACGAATTTTGCGAAATTTTGCTGTGCCCGATTGACAAATTTTTTGGTTTTTTTCCGCAACCTATTGGTGAAATATGCAGACGGAGATTTTTTTTCGCAAACCCAAAATGCTATGCAGCTATTAACAAAAAAAACAGGCAGAGTGCATTTGCAGCTCTAAAAGAAAATATAGGGTCTGCTTTTTGCTGATTTCTTCAACCGCTTTTCACAGATTTTCTCTTTTGAACTTTCTGCCGAGATGCAAGCACGGTATATGAGCAAATGCTGTTGGTCCATTGAGCAAGGATGTCGGAGGGAAAAAAATGATATTTAGCTTGCAAAGAATGAGACAATGCACAGAAGATCATAGCGCTCTGCCAGATGCGAAGCGAAAGTGTGGCTGCGGCACCGCACTCACTGACAAAGTAAAAAAATGTGCAGAAGGAGGGAGAAAAAATCTGAGCCGAAGAAAATTCCATGGAAAAAAATCTGCTGAAGAGGGGAAAAAATCTGCGACATACGTCGCCAGTCTCTATCTTTCTGCTACTGGGATATAGTATATTAAAAAAATATTGTATATTTTTGAAAATGCCATGATATTTACGAACCCTGATTTTTGTATATATAAAATAAGACAAAATGCCTTCAGTATGAAATAAAATGTTTCTAGTTGGTTATATATCGGTACTTTTGGGTTAGCCGGGCACCAGTGATATCTATACACATATATATCTACACAGATACATATATACATATGTATATATATACACATATATGTATGAATATATATATACATATGTTTATACACAGTTTCCCCCAGGTTTAAAAAAGGGCAGGGTGCTGATGATGAGAAAAGGGCACTTTTCAGATTCTTATTGGCACTTTTTTTAATTTTTAAAGTTATTATTTTGGTGTTTAAAGCCACTTTTAATATTTAAAAGTCAGGGCATTCTTTTTAAGACAACATTGAGTCAGTTTTTACTCTGGAAGGAAATTTTTTAATGCAAAAAGGACACTTTTTCTACTGAGGGGCAAGAAGTGTGCTAATTATTTTTGTGAAGGGCTAGAAGGGTGCTATTTTGTAAACCAAAGGGCAGGCAGGGTTCAGCACCCTTCTGAAACCGTCTGGGGGAAACTGATATACATATATATATGTACATATATCACTGGCACCCGGCTAATCGAAAAGCACCCAAAATTTTTATCATGCAATGAAATGAAAAGTTTTTAAAAAACCGTGACTTGCATATTTTATAATCTATGTATAAAGTTTTTTATATGATGTTTGAAATTTCATGTTTTGTTAGCATTGTACCCCCCCCCCCCCCCCAAAAAAAAAAAAAAATAATAAAAATAAAATAAAAAGGTACTTTTCTGTTATACGGACACCATGCCAAAATGTATGCTAATGTATGTATGTATATGTATGCTTGGTGACAATGGTGTCTGTATAACAGAAAAGTACCCTAAAAAAAACTTTACTAAGTTTTATATTTGAAGCTGAATTTCTAAATCTAGAATCAATAATTATGTCAGACAGTATTTACTTAGAAAAGCTACTGAAAGATAAAATATCTCATTTAGATAAACTTGCAACTTCATTAGAAATAATTTTTTTCTCGTTTTCGTTTACTTAAGAAGACCAAGCTTACTATATTTATGTTAAAATTTTTTAATAAAAACAAATTATTTTGTTGTGTAAAACATAAAATTTTCTCAAAACTTGTTTACTAAATCTTAATAGTTTGTTTTTTGTGAGTGTAAAAAGCCAATTGTCTGTTTTCAATTAGTTGATCTTAAATTTTGCTAAGTAAAAAAAAAAAAAAGACATTTAGAATATTGTTTTATATAAGTTTTCATGCTAAATGACATATATGTTTTAATGTCTAATTTATATTAACTTTAAAAATATTTATAATCATCAATAAATTAACTATTTTGAAAATATGGGATATAGTACATAAAAAAAATTCTATATTTTTGAAATCATGATATTTACAAATCCTGATTTTTGTGTGTATAAGATAAAAATGCCTTCAGTATAAAATAAAATTTTCTAGTTTATTATATCGGTACTTTTCAGTTAGCTGGGTGCCAATGAAATATATACACACACCCATATATATGTGTATATATATTTTACTGCCCCCCCCCCTGGCTAACCGAAAAGTACCGTTATATCTTACCATTTTTATAATGGGCTTAAGTCTAATTTTTAATAGACCCAATTACATGCGATTTTTTTTTTTATTGATATGTTTATTTTTACATGTAAGTTTTTAAAGATACTATATTGCAATGTTAAAATATTGGCTATTTGTTTCTAGCTCATGTTGAATTATTGGCAAGATTAAAATTAAAAAATATGGCTATCACTGGTCAAAGTATATCTTCATAAGCAGTCTACTAGTGTGGACAAAATGGGAGAAATAACAGTAAGTTAATTTTTGTTTATTTATTTGATAAGTATTGTGTTATGTGCTTAAATTATAAGCACGGCGGGATTCGCTGTGAAAATTTTGAAATACCGCCCAAAAAAGATTGTGGGCGGGAGCCTCCCGCCCAAAAAATTTCACAATTTTAGGAAAAATTTGCATTATTTTATTTACCTGCAACTGAACGATAAATTTCGTGATTTTTTTTTTCCCGCAACCGATCGACGAACTTTGCGTTTCTTTCGCGACAGATCGACAAACTTTGCTGTTTTTTCCGTGAAAGATCGGCGAACTTTGTGGTTTTTTCTAGATTGACGAACTTGGCGTTTTTTCCACAACAGATCCACAAACTTTTAGTTTTTTAAGCGACTGGTCGACGAACTTTTCCTTTTTTAAGCGACTGATTGACGAACTTTGTTTTTTGGTGACAGATCGACGAACTTTGTGTTTTTTCCGCGATCGATTGACGAAATTTGCTTTTTTCCCACGACTTATCGGCGAACTTTGTGGTTTTTTTTGGCGACAGATTGACGAACAGCGTTCTTTCCACGACAGATCGACGAACTTTGTTTTTTCCATGACAGATTGACGAAATTTGCGTTTTTTCCGAGATCGATCGGCGAAATTTGTGTTTTTCCCGCGGTCTATCGACAAAATTCGTGTTTTCTTTTTCACAATCGACCGACGAAATTTGCGTTTTTTCGCGATCGATCTACGAAAATCGCGTAACTTTCCAAACACTTCACAGAATACTGTGGGCTCAAATAAATGGCAATAACAAAAATGAAAATCCTAATTATGAATATATATGAATTAATAAAATGAATTTCATCAAAGTATCGCAAAAAAAAAATCTGAGAAATTAGTCAAATGATCGTGGGAAAAATTGCGAAATCTGTCAAATGAACTCTGGGGAAAATCATGAAATTAGTCAAACAATGATTTCAGTAAAAAAATCACAAAATCCATCAAGTGATTTCGGGGAAAAATCGCGAAAATAATCAAACGATCGCAGAAAAAATCATGAAATTCATTAAACGAATGAGAAAAAAAATCGCTAATTTTACGATCGTAAAAATCATGAATTTTATCGACCGAGCGTGTAAAAATCATGAATTTTCTAATGCATAAGTGCAATTTTTTCTTATTTTCTGTTCAGTTGTTCCAAAAATGCAAAATATTTATTCAAGGGAATTTATTTCTGTTTCTGCACTTGATAAATTTTAGGAATGTGTGTGTGTGTGTGGGGGGGGGGGGGGGGGGGGGGGACTGAAACTTTGCACAGGGCGCAAATTTTCTTTTGCATGATCCTCTTTTTTTTTCCTCTCCAGTCGCTCCCCCTCTCCCACACACTTTCCTCCCATAAAATGGACTTTTGAAAACAGAAATTCTGTTGTTCTGATTGACTTACGTGTTGTGAGTTCTAAATAAATGTAAAAAAAAAACAAAAAACAGATGCATCAACTGCATAATTGCAATATGCATTTTCCATTTACGGCACGTTTCTATTAGTGGAACATTAAAAAAGTGAAGTTATTTTAATCAGATTATTATGAGATTCTTAAAAGTACAGCACGATTTCAGCTTACCTTGATAATGTGCACTAGTGAATCCAGAGTGTGGCGTTCTGGGGAGGGGGGTAATTCCCCCCCCCCGTTAGTTTAGATAAAATGGAGTTTTCATGCAGAATTATCAGATTTCTTCCAAATTTTGTATATAGACTCATTGTGGTACGGAGCTTCCCTGATTAGTTTTGGGGGTTCATCGGAAAAGTTTAAAGGGGAACAAAGGCTAACCCCCCCTCCCTCCCCTTAATTTAGATAAATTGGTTTTTCATGCAGAATTATCAGATTTGCTCCAGAGTTTGTATAGAGGTTCATTGTTATAAGGTGCTACACTGATTAGTTTTGGGGGTACATTGTAAAGGTGAAAATAAGCAGTCTCCACTCGTCGATTAAACTTTAAAAACTGGCGATTAAAAATATGGAAAGAACCAACCAAATTCAGGATTTCCTGATTACCATTTTCCCCTAAATTTCACGATTTTTCCGCGTCCGTTCGACGTAATTCGTAATTTGTACGCACCGTTGGAAGAAATTTATGATTTTCTGTACATAATCGACGAAATTCATGATCTTTACGCGTCCGATTGATAAAATTCATGATTTTTATGCGCATAATCGACGAAATTCATGATATTTACATGCCCAGTTGATAAAATTCATGACTTTTACACGTTTGATAGACGAAATTCAAGATTTTTACTCTCCCGAATGACAAAAATCAAGATTTGTATTTAGCTGTTCAATGAAATTTAAGATTTATACGTAGCCGATCGACGAAATTCAAGATATTTATGTAGCCGATCGACAAAATTCAAGATATTTACGTAGCCGATCGACGAAATTGAAGATTTTTCTGCACCTGATTGACAAGATTGAAGATTTTTCTGCACCTGATCGACGAAATTGGAGATTTTTGTGCACCCAATCGACGAAATTGAAGATTTTTATGCACCCATGCGACGAAATTCATGACTTTTATGCACTCTGTCAATAAAATTCATGATTTTCATTCTCCCGATCTACGAAATTCATGATTTTTACGTTGAATGATGAAATTTATTATTTTTACGTAGCTGATCGACAAAATTCATGATATTTTTTTGCACCTGATCGACGAAATTTAAGATTTTTCCTCATCCGAAAGACGAAATTCATTATTTTTATGCACACTATCGACAAAATTCATGATTTTTATGCGCTTGATCGACAAAATTCATGATTTTCCATGCGATATTGACGAAATTCATGAATTTTACGCTCTCGAATGACGAAATTTGCAATTTTTTCTGAAACTAATTGCCGAAATACACACAATTCCTGAATTTGTGGAGATTTTGGCCTGCTGGCCACAAGTTGTGCATGTGTAATGCATTCATGATTCATATCATGTTGTGGGTTATTATTTAGTACATAAACAGGGTTAGAAATTGGGAATTTTAAGTAAAGCGTCAAATGACGCCTGCAATTTTTTTCCTAGGTGCCAAACTGCATTTCATGGTTGCAATTTTATGTTATATCATATTTTCTCATTTCTTTTCGAACCCATGTTGACCTATGATCCTCTCTCAGCACTATTTTTGTTGTTGTCATTGCAGGTCGGATTAACTTGCGATTTCAGGCTGAGTTGTAGATTCCTGCAAATTGGGTTCGGGTTAACACAGATTTTTCAAAAGTTAGTTCAGTATATTGTTTCAGATTAAAAACTATGCCTATATTAACAAGCATAGAACTTTGTGTGTCTGCTGTTTTCTAAAGGAATGCTGCATCTTTTCCTCAACTATTTCACAAAATTCATGTTTTATTCATAAACCTTTGATGAAATTAGCGGGTTTTTTTCCCCACGATCCTTTGGCGAAATTCACATTTTTTTTGTTGATCTTCGACAAAATTCACGCTTTTTCCCGTGATCCTTTGACGAAATTAGCAGTTTTTTCCACTATCCTTCGACGAAATTGGCCCTTTTTTGCAGCCATTTGACGAAATTTGCGTTTTTTATGTAGCCTTTTGACAAATTCGCATTTTTTCCACAATCCTTCAACGAAACTCATTTTTTTTCACGAAATTCACGTTTTTCCGCAGCCCTTTGATGAAATAATTCGTGTTTTCCCACGGCCCTTTGACAAAATTTGCGTTTTTATCCCGATCTGTCAACAAAATTAGCCATTTCCAAGAGCCTTTGATGAATTTCGCGTTTCTTCCTAAGCCTTTGACCGAAATTCGCATTTTCCCCCCGATTCTTTGACGAAATTTGCCGTTTTTCGAGATCCTTCGACAAAATTTGCCATTTTTTCGAGATCCTTTGATGAAATTTGCAGTTTTTTGGCGGTCCTTCGACAAAATTGAACGTTTTTTTTCGATTTCCTTCGACAAAATTTGCCGTTTTTTGGCGATCCTTCGACAAAATTTAACGTTTTTTTTTCGATTTCCTTCGACGAAATTTGACGTTTTACCGAGATCCTTCGACAAAATTTGCCATGTTTTCGAGATCCTTTGACGAAATTCGGCGTTTTTTTGGCAATCCTTCAACAGAATTCGTCGTTTTTTTGCGATCCGACGACGAAATTTGCCGTTTCTTCAATAAAATTGGCCGTTTTTCCGTGATCCTTCGACGACATTAATAGTTTTTTCCACGATCCTTTGACTAGGGTGGCGTTTTCTCCTTTGCCCTTTGACGAAATTCGTATTTTTCTGTGATCCTTCAACGAAATTAGCCATTTTCCGCGATCTTATAATGAATTTCGCGTTTTTCCGTGATTCTTCGACGAAATTCACCATTTTTTCATGCTCCTTCGACGAAATTCGCCGTATTTTTGTGATTCTTTGACGAAGTTTGTCGTTTTTTCGCGATCTTTCGACAGAATTCGCCGTCTTTTCGTGATCCCTTGACGAAGTTTGCTGTTTTTTCGCGCGATCCTAAGACGAAATTTGCCGTTTTTTGGATTATTCGACAAAATTATTTCGCGATTCTTCGACGAATTTACTTGTGTAAAAATTATGCATCCCATGGGACACGTAAGAATTATTTTTTTGTGTCCCAACTCCAATTTTTCGCGTAAAAGAAGCTAGGCGTCAAATTTGATGACCATGTATAATTTTGTGGTCGTCAAATGCAATAATTTAGTTGCATTTGGCGACTAACGACCGCTAATTTCTAACCCTGTACATAAACATACCTATTTATTATTGTCAGACCTTCATTCTATACAAATAATTTTTTTTGAAAAGTACTTATGTAGTTAGTTAAAAAGTACCTAAGCTAGTGTGACTTATGTAGTTAGCTACATAAGCATGTTGTGTAGAACTTTACTGTTAACTTATTTTAAAATTTAAAATAGATTGGAAATTAATATCTGAAGTTTATTCAAAACAATATAAATTAAAACATTTTTATTTAGTACATAAATTACTTTTTTACTGTAAAGTCATTGTATTTAAAAAAAATAAATATTCAGTGACATACGTGTATTTACTGGCTACTAAAGAAATTATTCTCATTAGCCAGTAACTGGCTACTAAAACAAATCAACCTACCGGCCAGTGGCTACTAAACGAAATTCCTTATTTTCTCCTTTAGTTCATTGGTTACAAAGGGGGAACGAGGGGCTAATCCCTCCCCCTTAATATAGTAATAGCCTTTGAGCTCAATGCCATCAGTTTAACTGGACGCTTTTCTTTTTATTTTAATGGTACTATCAAGTTGTTTGCCGTCAAATTTTGGTGGGTTTCATCTAGTTTTCTTTTATTTATTAGGGTTGAGTGCGCCAGGTTTTGTTTTAATGAAAATGTTTGTCTGATTCAGGTTGATGATTTTTAAGTTAATAATTTTTTTTTGTCTGGTTCAGTTAGAGTTGTAGGTTTACTTGATATAATGTTTAGCAGGCTTATTTTCAGGTTGGTTTGTTGTCTGGCTTAGTTCATTGTGGTCACTTATGGGTTTTGCGGGGCTGATTGCAACTGTCTTGATCCAGTGCAGTATTCTATTTTATGTGCATTAATTCCAGGGAAATAATCAAATAAAAGTATGGTGTCATTTAAAAAAAAAGAAAATCCAATCATTGTTAACAACAGATTATGCAATCTGATGCAGAATTTCACCTAAAAGTGTTAAAAGGAAATTATAACTACAATCATCAAAACTTACTCAAACCAGGGTTGGCAGGTTTCTGACAGTTTAAACTGTCACTTCAAAAACCTAATCAGAAACCTCGAATACTACATTGATATGTAAAATTTCACATTAAATGTCATATATATACAACATTAGATGTAATGTTTAAAATGTTACTATTACTGTAAATCAATAATTAATATCTAGTAAAGTGTTATTGTTAAGTGTAATTTTTTAACTGGCTAAAATTGTTTTTAAGTAATTGAAACTGCTCACATGAGCTGCACATTTTTTCCCTTACTTAAAATATCTTAAATGTGCCCGTAATTTAAAACAATGATATCATCTTCCTGCAGCATGGCTTAAAGAGTGTAAAGAATCATAGAATCCCAGCTGCCAAGTGATACCTGCTGGAATAGTCAACTGAACATTTTATGGAGCCCTGAAACATTTTATGGAATTGGAATATTTCAGAAAATTATGGAAGAGCATAAGGAGGATGCAAGGAATATTAGAATTTCCCAACTAGTTAATGATTTTAATTTATGCAGTGCAAATATCTTATTCTTCAGTTAAAACCCATAGGTGTTTCATTGCATTAGATATTCTTAAACGAGATACTGCTACAATTGTTAATGCATGTCATGTTTGATCAAGTCTTCAGAAAAAAAGTTCACTTAAGCCCCATATGGAAAATGTGCATAATAAGAATGGATCAAATCATGAAAGTTTGAATTTTTTTTGTTTGATTTTGCATCTCAACCATAATTATTCAGCTTGCACATGGACTACAGAAAGCAAGGGTCGATGCAGGTTTTTTTTCTTGGGGCCCATTTTGTGAAAATTAAAGGTTATTTTTGTGAAAAATATTTTTTAACGAAAGTTGAAATCCAGTTAATAAAATTTGAACCAAGCATTTATAAACAAAAACCTTTTAAAATCCTTTTGCTGAAGTTTTCCTCTCTGGTGAACTTGTTTGTTTACAAATTACACATTTTAAAACATCACAAAATAATAAATAGATAATAAATAGTAATTTTTTATGGAATAGAATTTTGTGAAGGGTTCCCATTTTATTAGATTTTCGTGAATGGACCCTAAATAGGCCCCAAATTTTTCCTGGATCGACCCCTGGAAAGAATAGATAAATGTTTACCTGTATGTTGGTAACATAAATCACATTTCTTAATAAGGGTGTATAATTTTAAATTAAAAATTAAATTTAATTACAACTATTGCAATTTAAACTTAAATTATTTACACTAGTTTGTATCTGAAATAGCAAAAACGTTCTTCTGGTCTTTGATAAAAATGCATTTGTAACTTTTTTTTTTTTTTCAGATTCTCCTTTTTTCAGCCTATGGTGGCAAAGATGCACATAGTGCAACCAGGAAAATGATGTCCTAATATCCAGTATCTTCGC
This sequence comes from Maratus michaelseni, assembly GCA_963931845.1. Lineage (NCBI taxonomy): Eukaryota > Metazoa > Arthropoda > Arachnida > Araneae > Salticidae > Maratus > Maratus michaelseni. The sequence continues at coordinate 468,302,201 of OZ007587.1, forward strand.
AGAAGCAGAAAATTCTCCAAGTGTCTGCGACGGATATTTCAGCGTCAGAAAATAATCTGCAGGTAAACTATGTTACAATTCAGGTTACAATTCAATAAGTATGAACCCTGAGGGGGTAGTTGAACTGTTTGGAAGGGAGAAAAATAATCTATCCCACTATTTTATATGATATTTGAAGAATTACATTAATACAGACATGACAAAAAGTTTGAAAAAAAAATTAAATCTAGAACCGAGAACTCAGAATGATTATATGCAAAGTGTTTATTTTTAAAAAAAGGGAAGAACATCAAGCTCTATATATACACAACATCTCTACGTTTTTCAACTTTCACCAATGTTATGGACCTTTAACAATTGGGTTGCTAAATGAATTTCTGTTTTTTTTTTTTTCGATTTTGTGCACTGGAGATGAGTTTCAGAACCTTTACAAAATCAGATGTCTTTATTTTTAACAACTTGCATGAAAAATACATATTTAGGATGATGGCATCAATATCCATTTCTGAATAAAATTGTTTTATTATATCCTTAATGAAGTATAGGTAAAACTTGAATCCCTGGTATTTTCTTAGGTTCTATGTGCATTGAAATTTTAAACTGATGTCCAAAGTTTGAAAGGGAAACAGTCAATTCATTTTTTCTGTTAGATGAGAAATGTTTGTTGACTTTAAAGCTCTTCTGAAATCCAAAAGAACTACTTTCTGACTTCTAAATTCATTTTTCTTCGCAAATACATGAAATTGCCAGGTGTTCTTATTCAGAAACTATGTATTCAAAAGACATTTTCCTTTTTTTTTTTTGGTAAAGGCAGAAGTTTTTTCAGAAAAAACAATCAAAGTCAGCAACCTAATTCTGATGCACAAGAAAGGAAAAAACATTCTCACGTAACAAGATTCGCTGACAAGTTGATAAGTAATTTATCAAAAAACACTATTTGATTCCAAATTGCTTTAATAGTCATGCCTGCCAATTGGGTACCTTTTATGTTTAAAAATGAGTAAGAAAATTTAGCGTTGTTGAGCAGGGAATTTGAGAATTACTTTAAATTGTCAAGTCCTAATTTCTGTAAATTGCAAGGATCAACTAGTTTGTTGTTTCTAAATGTTTCCTTGGAGTTTAGGAAAAATAAAATTCCATGTGCACTACAAGTTCTGCACAGTTCTAATCTCATTTCTGCTTAGTGCTGACTAGGCGAATTTGGTGGGGCGCAGTACACGGTGGACCTTACTGTCCTTTTGGTTCTTTTCCTTTTTGGTAGCAAAAAAATAAAATCTTGAAATACATCTGTCTGTCATCGGAATGTCAGTAGGTCGAGGAAAAAAATTGCAAAATTTCTTGATCAGTTGTGGGGGAAAAAATACAAAATTTGTTGATTGATTTCATGGAAAAAATTATGTATTTCGCCAATCTGTTGCGGGAAAAGTTTTTAACTACTTGCCTCTGTTGTGAGAAAAAAACCACACCATTCGATAATCGGTCAAGGGAAAATATCAGTAAATTCGTCAATTGGCCACGGGAAAAATATCGTGAAATTTGTTGATCTGTCGGGGGGGGAGGGGGGGGTTGTAAAATTCACTGTTTTGTCACTGAAAAATATCGCAAAGTTTGTCAATTGGTCTCGGGAAGAAAGTTGTGAAAATTTTCGATCAGTTGCGGGGAGAGGGATGGTAAATCATGAAAATTTTCAGTCTTAACGCAAGGAAAATCGCGAATCTTGTCACTCTCGCAAGAAGAAACCATGCAATCAGTCGAGCAAAATATCACAAAAATTGCCCATCTATCACGGAAAAAAATTGCAAATTTGTCAATTGGATGCATAAAAATATTTCTAAATTCGTGAGCAGGTTGTGAAGAAAAATCCCAAAAATTTTCATTCAGACGCAGCGAAAAAAAAGTGTTCATTTTGTCAATCTATCGGTCAGAAAAAACCATGAAATTCACCAATCGGTCGTGGGGGAAAAATCGTGAATTTCTTCAATCTATCTCAAGGAAAAAATCATAAATGTTGTTGGTTGGTTGCTGGAAAACATCGCAAAATTGTCAATCAGTCGCTTGAGGAGGAAAAAATTACAAATATTTTCAGTTGAACACTGGAAAAAAAAAATCATAAAATTTGTAAATCATGTTGGAAAAAAAAAAGCATGCAAATCACCGATCACTCACGGAAAATATCGCAAAATTTGTCAATTGCTCATGAAAAAATATTGCAAAATTTGTTGATATGTTGTGGGAAAAAATTGCAAAATTTGTCAATATGTCGTGGGATCCTATCGTGTCAATCCCCACAAAATTTTTTGATCAGCATGAGAAAATATTCATCAGTTGGTTGCGGGACTTGATCTTCGCTTTAAAAAACAAATTTCTTCAGAAAATGGTAATTCTTTTTTGGGCCGGAGCCTTCCGTCCTCAACATTCTTTTGGGTGGGATTTCAAAATTTTGGGCATGAATCCCATCATCCGACCCTGAAATTCAAGCCTTGTATAGATTTATTATTTAAAGTGGTTTTTCTGTAATTTTCTACGTTATGAAATGAGACAACTCAATGTAATTAACTCTTAACAAAACTCAATACAATTAAATATTGAAAGTGTGCTATTGGAGGGTTTAGAAACAAATCTATTGGTAAATACTGTTTGATATTAATTTATATCCGAACGGAATAGCTGCTGCAATAATAGTAAATATTTATGCACTGTATGATTGTGCATAAATGTTATATACAGTGTTGTTATAACTAAAGTTACCCTGCTTAGACCTGGTTGACAGATATCGATGAAACTTGGAATATAAGTTATATGAGGGGGCGGAGGGGAGTTGCAAAATTCACCGGTCCATCACTGAAAAATATTGCGAAATTTCTGAAAAGAAGCCGACTCAGACTCCGGCTGTTTTTTTGTTTGTTTGTTTGTTTGTTAGACTGTTTGAAGTGAAATTAAACCAATTCTCAATATGCTGCCTGGTGTACATTGTAGATGAAAACTGTAGTTATTTCTGAACTAATAAAATTTTAATCTTTATTTTATTTTATTTTTCCTTTCCATCAAAAATTTTTCTTCTCTGGGGAACCTTATTAATCTACTTTCCCCTTTTCAAGTCCACAAATCCGAAATAGTAAAATTTCTGTTTTCTTTTCTTCTTTAGATTTCGATAGTTGGAATTTTTCGGGTTTGTGGGATATGAAATTGAAAAATTAGTAAATCATTTGAGAATTTCTAGCTGAGCAAGTTTATTGGCAGGCATGCCCAAAAAGCTGTTGGCAATATTGGAAACTTCATCATTTGATTGCGAAAAATAATTGTGAATTTCATCCATAGATTGAAAATAAATCGTGATTTTCGTCAATGTATCTCAGAAGAAAAAAATATGAATTTCGTCTATCGGTCATTGAAAAAGTTGCCAATTTTGTTAATCGATGGCTGATAAAAAAACGTGATCTTAGTCTATGAAGTGGTTATAAAAAGAAAGAAAAATTCTCCAGTCAATTGCATTAAAAAATTGTTGATTTTGTCAGTCATTGTAATATATCTGGAAATTTGTCGATCAGTTGATAAAAATCGTAAATTTCGGCATTCACTTTTCGAAATATCGTTTTTTGTCATTCATCTGTCTAAGAAAAAAAAAATCTAATTTCTTCAGTCTCATCAATCAGTCCCTGAAATGAATCTCAAAATTTGTCGACCATTGGTTGATAAAAAAAAATCTCGAAATTTCAACAGTCACTCGCTGTGAAAAAAAAACATTTTGATTTTGCCAGTAAGCCATAACATATAATTGCGAATTTCTTCTGTGTCTTCAATTTCGTCAGTCAAGCAAAAAATCACAAATTCCTTCAGTTAGTCGTGGTGAAATATCATGCATTTCTTCAATCAGTCTCTGCAAATATTACTGATTTTGTCAATCTGTCATTGAAATATATCATCAAATGTGTCGATTGTTCATTGATTAAAATCTTATTTTTCAGTCACTTATGGCTTAAAAATATCGCTGATTTCGTTAGTTGGTCATTGAAATGAATCAGGAAAATGTGTCGATTGTTCGTTATTAAAAAATGCATATTTCGGCAATAGTGGAAAAAAATCTTTTGTCAGTCGATCATCGAAATATATTACGAAATTTGTCAATCATTTTTGTCAATAAAAATAGTAATTTATGGCAATCAGTCACGGTAAAACAAAAATCTCAGATTTCTTTCTGTAGCTTTCCGATATTTTTTAAATTTAAACCCTATCTTACCAAAACTAATTTGTCTTGTTAATTTATATGCAAATAATGTACTAATATTGTATTCTTAAATATTTTCTAGCTTCAGTGAGACACGACCAACTGTTTGAAGATGCTGCTGTTAGTGACATTCAAAGCTGGATAGCCAAGTGGCTGCGATATGCAACAGATAGAGAGTTGGGCTGTCGAAAAAAACAACCTAATGTATCAGAAAATTTTGATTTTAATAAATAAATAAATAAATAAATTACCATGTATTAGTATTGTCATTTCTTTTTTTTTCCAAATCTTAATATCAAAATTTTTATTACATACAATTTCAAAGGTTTTGAAATATCAATATTTGTATGGAGTTAAATAAAATTTGTTCCAAAGTTGATTTTTCTTTTTTTTTTTTTTTTTTTTTATCATTGCAGAGGATGAAGTCAAAAAAGGATCTTTCAAAGTTTATTATACTTTAGCCAAAAATCTAAAATACTTTATAAAAATTATCTCATGTTTCTTTTAAGTATATCAACAGTTTTAAATTATCTGCACAAACTAAAAAAGTCAGTTTTTATAAATAGCCTTGACTTGACAATAGCTTTTGTAAGGTAGTTTATCAGTGAAGCTAATCTAAAAAATAAAAATCAAAGTACAACCAATATTATTGCAGTTTGACGACAAATTTAAACTTTTAAAGTATTGTTAAGTATGTAAACAATGCCATTTTTGAAAAACAAATTTTATTTTTGGCATAAATACTATTTTCAAATCTTCAATTATTACTAATTTGATACTGTGCATTTTGTTTTGGAGCAGCTTTTCAGTGTTCTTAAGGTCGAAATATGAAGCAGCAGAGATGTTACTATAGTACATTTTATGATGAATGTGATCAAGTTATTCATGTGAAATATAAATAACATACACAGACAGGTGTGGGAGAATTAACAGAAAATTTTATCAGACAATGATTTACTTCACTAGCCAACAAGATGCAAGATACAGTTGAACATTGTTATGACAAGATGTAAGTAACTGAAAAAGAAATAGTTTCATAATCTTTTGAATAAAAATATTGAAAAAAAAACTTAGTTTACTGAAGATAATTGAGGTGGTCAGGGCAAGAAAGAGATAAGCCACATTTGTAAACTTCTGAGATATCAGTTTGAAAGTTATATCAAAAACTCAAATCAAGATATATAACCTAAAGTTTTTTCGCCAATGTCTTAGTAACATTTGAGATACTGAGCCACAATATGGCATTACTTTAATTATATTAATATTACGTTTTTTGTAAATTAGCTATCTTTATTGGGGTAAAAAACGAAACTTGTCACATAGGCTGCCACCAAGTGACATTAGAAACAAATTATATGTTTTATATTATAATTTACAATATTGAGCAACAGATTACAGTACTATATTTATTTCACTAAAAATGTGGCTTGGGACTTTCTTGCCCCGACCCCCTCAATTGTTGGGTAAAGCCAGATCAACTATTTAAAGTGTAGTACATTGGGAAAATTGTAAAGTTTTCTGAATAAACATGTTAGGAAGTCTGCCATTATAATTTTAGAAAAATTTAGTGTCTAGTGGCTAATTAAGCAAACATCACATTTTGCATAGTTTGTTCAAAATATCAACTTTTATCAAAGATAAATAAAATGTTTAACTGTTTTATTGCATTTTAAAAGTACAACTAAACTTAATGTAGAAATTTTTCTTTTAAAAAAAATGGTGGTATGTTCATTTAATACTAGTGATGTGAGAAATATAAGTCAATTTTTTTACAGTAAACTTGTAAATAGAAAAGACCGGCTAGAAAGGTAAAAGGGAGATGTATCATTTATTGTGTTGTCCTCTAAATGTTTCTTAATAAAAACCCACGACCCGTACTGCATCAAATATTTCACTAAAGTCAATTTTTTTTGTTTTGTTCTCTTTTTCTGCACCATTTATAATAATAAAAATACCTAAGAAGTCTTATTTAGTTTTAAAATGATTTAAATTAACAATTGCAGAATTCTGGCTAAGCATGAACTTATAAATTTTCTTGTAATAGAATTTTAGAATGATCTACATAATTTTTTATTTTTTTTTACGTTAAACCATTAATATGCATACCTGCCAACTTGTAAGGTTTATCCTTACAGTGTAAGGATTTATGTCCAATTGTAAGGTTGTAAGGGCAACAGGTAAGTTTGTAAGGTTTTTTGATAAAACTTGAAATGATTCTTCAAATATGTTAATTATTGAGTGAAAAAATAAAACTTATGCACACATTGCGTTTATGTTACAAAGATGAGGAGTGTGATTATCAATATAGTATGTCACAGCAATCAAATAGTAATTCACAACACGTTATTATATGCCACAGAATGTTTAGTCATGCTGTGTATTTTAAAAATTTCTCACAGCAATGCTGAATGCAAAGCTAAAATTGAAGTTTTGACACTTTTTTTATTAGAAATATATTAGAATTTTTTTTATTATTATTTATAAAATATTTGGTACTTTTATGTTACCTGTGCACCAGTGATAACCTGCCAAATCTTGTTTCAGTTGGCATCAGTTGGAATTGTTACTATTTCAATTCAAATGATTTGAATTTTGATTTTAATTCAATTCTTGAGATTTTGTTATTTGTATTGATGTATTTGTGTTTACGCATTTTATCATGATTATATTTTAGCTATTTTTAAGTAATTTTTTTAAGACATTATACTGCAGCTTTAAAATATTTATTATTTTTTTTAATAGCTAATGTTAAAAGATTGTCGAAAAAAAAAAAAATGCTCGGTGAGATTTAAAAAAAATTTGTCAATCACTGGTGCCCGGCTAACATAAAAGTACAAAAGATTTTAATAATTAAAAGCATGCAGCATGATCACTATGGAGAAATGTGTTGGGTAAAGCCAAATGAGCCTATTTAACGTATATCAAAAAAGAATTATCAGCACTCCTAATATTTGGGTTATTTAATATTTTTGTAGTTATGAGTAAATTTTGTATCGAATCATCACTACACATATATGTTTAAAGATGCACAATGAAGTACGTCGAAAATTTGTAAGCTTTTCTGAATAGACATGTTGGCAGGTATGAATATGTAACAAAATGCTCCATATTCTGCTGATTATGTGTGTGTTTTTTCAGCGAACAAAGATTATATATATATATTTTAATTCTTTATTAGATTTTATACAGAAAGAATTTCAAAAGTTTTTTTTTTTTTTTTTTTTTTTTTTTTTTTTTTTTTTAGATGACAGCAAAATATATAATAATAATATTTAAAAAAAATCAAAGCATTAAATATTTTTTCTGAATAGCTTGAAATTTGATTTGCCTTAAAACCTTTTTTAAAAAAAATTCTGTTATGTATGTCAACTAGGAGTGATAAATGACAATAACGGAATAAAATAATTTTTTTTTTTTTTTGGGGGGGGGGGGGGTCTGAAAACTTTAAATGCATTTTTAGAAGAACTTTGATTTCACTGATTTTAGTATGCGGTAAATTAGGTTACTTGGAAATTTTACAGATATTCTTAAGAAATGTTTTTTTTTACATTGATTTGCACATAATGTAGTTATGCCATGAAAGTGGAAGTATCTGTCGTAAATTTTTAATTTTGAATCATTTATATTGAAAAATAGATTTTTTTAATTTAAAATTGGTCTTTTTGCTAAAAATTTCAAATTTCTAGTTCATTGCACAGAACAAGAACAAAAGAATGTGGCAATGAAAAAATTTTTAAATGAATAAAGACATTTATATAAAAGATTTAAAGAAATCGAAAAAACAAAACTTGGTATTTGTATTTAGTTAAAGAATTGAAGTTAAGTACAACACCATAAAATGATAAATTGAGCATGTGAGTGGAAAAAGCATAACATTAGAGCTGATGTAAATGTTGAGGAAACGCCAAAAAAAAAAAAAAAAAAACGTGCATTTCAAAGTAAAAAACTGATTAATTTTATTTATCAATGAAACTATTTCATTTCATTTTTTGTTTTTAGAATGTTATTCTTTTTCCACACACCTGTTCAGTTAACTGCAAAATGTGAAAAGGAAAAAAAAAATCTTCAGTTAGCTTTTGACAATAAAAGTTTAATTATTTTTATTTATAGAACTAGGATAAATTAACTTGCGTATTTTCCATTTGTTCCTTTCTTTATATAACAGTAGAGGAGAATAAGCTACTATAAATAAACTTGATTTTATAAGCTAAGAAATTTTTTTTTTAGTTTTCAATACTGTGAAATTCAATATATTCTTTACTGTTCAATATTAATTAAATCACAAATATTCGCCGACATGCGTATAAATGTCGATAAATTGTCACAAAATCGATATTGATCATAAATATACGTCGAATATAAGGCACAAGAACGATATTCATCGCATATACGTCGAAAATAAAGGGCGAAATGATAACAATTAGATATAAGCAATACCAAATTAGTGTCATTTTGTTTACGTTCTTGTGTCGGTCAAATCTGAATTCAAGCATATTTGTATCGAATACGTATCGGATATATCGCCGGTGGCCGTCGTTGTGTCAGATTTTTGGCGGTAAATCGATAACCAGTCCACGTATCGCTAAAGATACCAGAAAAGTTGACAAAATCGAAACAGTTCTGTTAAGATTTGCTGTTATCGGTATAGCACCTCTAGTATTTGATGATAGGTATCTTTCTTGTATCAATCTGTCAGCTCTGTGTTTGCTGGGATGTTTGTATAGAACAGAGTGCGCCCCCTGGTGGTGGAAGATGGAACTAACGGATTTTGCAGCTAACTCGAGTTCTATGGGTCCCATCACAATGCAGTTTGATTCATTCAATTTGACATTGACAGGATATATCAATTTTAGTTTCAAGTTTGACCACCAGGGGGTGCATTCCTATCTCAGGTTCTATGGCCCCGATCATGACAAGGTATGGCTCACTCAACTCCAAATCGACAGCCTCAACAATTTCAGCTGTTTGTATAGAACAGAGTGCACCCCCTGGTGGTGGAACATGGAACTAACAGATTTTGCAGCTAACTTGAGTTCTATGGGTCCCATCACAATGCAGTTTCATTCATTTGACTCGACATCGACAGGATATATCGATTTTAGTTCCAAGTTTCACCACTAGGGGACGCTATCCTATCTCGTGTTCTATGGGCCCGATTACGATGAAGTATGGCTCATTCGACTCGAAATCGACAGCCTGAAAGATTTCAGCTATGTTTGTATAGAACAGAGTGCGCCCCCTGGTGGTGGAAGATGGAACTAACGGATTTTGAAGCTAACTCGAGTTCTATGGGTCCCATCACAATGCAGTTTGATTTATTCAACTGGACATCGACAGGATATATACATTTTAGTTACAAGTTTCACCACCAGGGGGCGCTTTCCTATCTTGTGTTCTATGGGCCTGATCACGACGAGGTATGGCTCATTCGACTTGAAATCGACAGCCTGAAAGATTTCAGCTATGTTTGTATAGAACAGAGAGCGCCCCCTGGTGGTGGAAGATGGAACTAACGGATTTTGCTGCTAACTCGAGTTCTATGGGTCCCATCACAATGCAGTTTGATTCATTCGACTCGACATCGACAGGATATATTGATTTTAGTTCCAAGTTTCACCACCAGGGGCACTTCCCTATCGGGTTCTATGGGACCGATCACGACGATGATCTCACGACGATGACGGCTCATTTGACTCGGAATCGACAGCCTGAAAATTTTCAGCTATGTTTGTATAGAAAAGATTGCGCCCTTTGGTGGAGGAAGATGGAACAAACGGGTTTTGCCATGCATTTTCATCCTTCTAATTGTGTTACTCTCTCGCTGTATAATTTAAAAGTTGAGTCTTGGATTCCTCTCCCTGGGCCACCACCCTCATATTTTATTGGTGTCCAAGGGGTCTTTTTTAGCATTTCTTTAAAATTTTATTCTAATGATTAATTTATACCCTATACTTAATTTCGACTAATTGACATTTTCATCAATAACCTTAAAAAAGTAATGATATCAGTACAAAAACCCTTAACGGGTTAAAAGTGTTGACGCAGCACTTTCTTTTGGCTCTATGAATTTTAAATATGGGTCTTAAAAGCAATGATATCAAATTTAAGTGACGCTATGTTAATAATTTTTTTTTAAATTATAATTTTCTTTTTAGTTTTATTTATGTTCACAGGTGCAATTATTATCTTAATATGAAAAAATATATAAAATTTATTTACTGATGCTTTTTCATTCACATCTCTCATGAATTCAAAATATGGGTTTTAAAAGAAATGATATCAAATTTTGAGTGACACCTTGACGTTAATTTAATAGGACTCTTTTAAAATTCAATTTAAATTATTTTTGGTTTGTCTTCTAAAGTATATTTACACATACAAACAATACTTTTAATTTTTCAATACACTTTTAAATATATTACTTTCACTGAGCCTATATTATGTATTGAAATGTATTTATTTCAATAAATTGATTTATCTTCTGTGCCACGCTATCCAAAATCATAAGTAAAATTTATGTAAATGATTATTTTGCGTCATAGTATCCAAACAAAGGGAAATGTATTCAAGTGGATAATATGACGCAAAATAATCATTTACATAAATTTTACTTATGATTTTGGATAGCGTGGCACAGAAGATAAATCAATTTATTGAAATAAATACATTTCAATACATAATATAGGCTCAGTGAAAGTAATATATTTAAAAGTGTATTGAAAAATTAAAAGTATTGTTTGTATGTGTAAATATACTTTAGAAGACAAACCAAAAATAATTTAAATTGAATTTTAAAAGAGTCCTATTAAATTAACGTCAAGGTGTCACTCAAAATTTGATATCATTTCTTTTAAAACCCATATTTTGAATTCATGAGAGATGTGAATGAAAAAGCATCAGTGAATAAATTTTATATATTTTTTCATATTAAGATAATAATTGCACCTGTGAACATAAATAAAACTAAAAAGAAAATTATGATTTAAAAAAAAAATATTAACATAGCGTCACTTAAATTTGATATCATTGCTTTTAAGACCCATATTTAAAATTCATAGAGCCAAAAGAAAGTGCTGCGTCAACACTTTTAACGCGTTAAGGGTTTTTGTACTGATGTTAGTCTACCAGAAAAAGCATAAGAAAATAGTCCGATTTTAAAAGTGGATTATATTGAAAACAAGAGTTTTCCTACGTTAGCGCAATATCTTAAACGCTTCATCTAAAACTGATTAATATAATATATTAATTTTAAAAAAATCGTTCGATCCATTTTCGAGATAACAACTCTGTGCCCATTACACCATTACATTTTCCATTTTCGTTTAAAAATTGGTTTCCAGATCTCAAAATCTACTGCATGTAGAAATCTATAAATTTCAGGATAGAGTTAGGCCATAGATATAAGACTAATGTGAAAAAATCGAAATGGTATGCCTCATATTTACTGAGATATTAAATGTCGGCGTTTCGATTTTCCTTTGATGTCCTGCTAGCTGTATATATGAGAGTGAAGGAATCTTCGGTTTTGGGCCTACGGTTTTCGGTTTTTCGCTGCGTCACTCAAGAGACTACCGTCTCTTATGATAGTGTTCTTTACTTGGCGAAATTGATAAAATTTCAGCATCTTCAAATCACATTTAAATTTTTTATTAATAAATACTCAACAAACAGAAAAATCTAATTCTGAAATTGAAATTCTTCTACTTAAATCTTCTACTAAATCTTCTTACTACGTACGTACAAATTTATTAATTTTCAATAAATAAATAAAATATTTATTGACGACTAATGATTTTTAGTTACTCATTTATATGACTTGTTAAAGATTTATACTATTAATCTAAAAATGGACAAAGGAAGTAAAAAAAGAAAGAAAAGAAAAAAATCCGTTCCATTCTATGTTTGAAAAAAATAAAAAGAATCGCATTTCAAGTGTTGATTCATAAAGTAAAGATCGTCTTTTATTAAAAATGACTGCATTCTTTCTATTTGAAACAATATTAAATTAATGAATTTGAAACAATATTAATTTGAATTAATTTGAAACAATATTAATTATGAAAAAGCATGTTTCGGCATGCAATTCGTAATGCATATTCATACGTCTTGCTAAAAAAGACAAGGAACTTCGTCGTCCTTCACTATTCTATGGATTTTAAATAGGTTATAATTTTAAAAATAAAATAATTTTATGTTTTTCTATAACACCATTTCAAAAATTTGTCACAATTTTAGCATGTTATCAGCATATACATGCTTCAGCATCAATCAATAAAAATTTATTACGTGAGTTTTTTTTATTTCATTAGTCATATATAGTGTAGTTAATAAATTTTGCATTGGAGACACCCTTTCTTTGATGGAATATAAACGGTTAGTCAAACATGCACAAGGCTCAGAATCTATTATTGTATTAACCCCAAACGATAATTAACAGGTTCAAGCTTGTTCTCAGACTCAGAGTTACCAAAATATATCAAGCCATTGAAAGCTCAGACAATAGTTCAGATGTCTGGTTACGGAATAATTTTTCGCTGCAAACAAATCCTCCTGTCCGCTAGATCTATATATATATTTATAATATTTGTTTAAATAAAATCGCATGTTTATGAGGCTGACGAATAATAGAGGTTTTAGTACATAGCTCGTATTAATTATATTTGATGGTTATATCTCTATGGGTATATGATGGGCATAATCTATGAGAAAACATAGATTTATGATAGTGGAAAATTTTCGATTTATTAGTACATATCTATAATCCTTTAATGACATTTGACTGAATAAAAACATACATTTATGAGGAAGGTAATCGCCAGTTATTTAATTTTTTTAACAATTTTAAAGATTTAAAATGACATTACTTGAAGTTACTGAAGAATTTCTTTTTAATTTTAATGTTTTAATTAAGATTCCCATTGCAGAAATGTAATACAATTCAACAAATATCGTGATTCAGACTTCCATTTATAAATTTTCAGATCTCTTTCTTGATAAATGTAAATTAAAATCTAAATTATTGTACGCCAAACCAAGCAATCAATTATAGTTAAAAATAATGAGATCAAGACGCCATAATCATAAGGCACTTAAAGTATTAACTTGGAAAGCGGATCCCACTACCAGTTTACAAAAATATCGGCCAATTAATTTATTCTAGAAAAAAAAAAAAAAATCTGTCAATAATAAAAAGTGTGGAGATGTGTTCCTTATATTCTTTGCCCTAATGTAGCAGCTCTACCCAGAATAGATATGTGAATGAGTCATATTTAGTTTCAGATTAAACAATAGTTTTAACCATTATTAAATAGAATAGATAACAGATTAGATCTACATATTTAAAAATATATTCATATAGTGTTTGACTTAATTTATTTTCCAGAAATTATTTATAATATGTAATTCAAACAAAAGACAAGGAAATTTTTAGCAGTTTATAAAGTAGCAGGAGGACCCTACACCTATGTTTAAGAAAATTGAAAGATAATCGGATCATTTTTAAAGAAGCTGCACGAAGGGAACCCTGGAAGGCCCTATAAATATTAGAATATTCAAAATATTTATAGGTTTATATATTTTGATGGTATCGGAGGTCCGAGAAATTTTTTGTCGTTCATTTAGTCGCTGGAGGATCTAAGAAGTTGTTAGAAAAATAAAAACTAGTGAATCGGACTTTTTTTTAAAGAGAGTTATAGTAGGAAGCCCAAAAGGGTTCAAAATTGGTGATAGCTGAAGTCCGAGAAATTTTTTTGTCGTTCATGTAGTAGCTGGAGGACCTAAGAAGTTGTTAGAAAAAAAGCTAGTCAATCGGACGATTTTTAAAGGAGCTATAGTAGGAGGCCCAAAAGAAGGCCAACTGTTAGTTTTGAGCAGGACCCTAAGATAAAAATGTCTTAAGTCTTTAGATATTCAATTAATCAAAATTAAGTAATAAGTTATGAATTAATCATTAGAATAATATTTTTAAAAAAAATACATAAAAATAGCCCTAGGGCCCCAATAAAAATATGAGGGTGGTGGCCCGAGGAGCAGAGTCAAAGACTCAAATTTAAAATTATGCATTGGGAGGATGACACAATTAGAAGGGTGAAAAATGTATGGCGCACAAAAAGTTCAAGGGGCCCCACACCGGGCCCCAGGGTCTTAACTGGAACGTAGAAATGAGCGGAAAGCTAAATGGAGAAAAGGCCCCAAAAACGAAAAAAATCGGATAAAAATGGGGCAAGTTATTAACAATTTAGGGCAAAAAACTTAAAGGAGACCGGGTCTTAAAAAAATTAAAAATCTGAACCTCAGGTGCATCAGGACCTGCCTTGGACTATCCGCACTAAATTTTCAGACCTCTACATGCGGCAGATTTCGCTAGCCATCGCACAGACAAACAACTTTCTTTTATTACTATAGCTTGTTTAAAATTAACAGAAAATTAATACTACTATGTGTAGTTTTAGTGATTTACAAATACAGTAAATCAGTGAAAATAAAATCGCTGGAGACCGAAAAAAAAATCCGTTTTGACAAATTTCCGTCTTAGCAGGTATATTGTTATGGTATTCCTTCCGTCGGGACAGTAATATATTTCCGTTTAAGAGAAGGTTTCATAAAAGACAGGTCCAACGTTCACATGCCGGAAAGAATATTAAACAATTATACGTATTAAGACGGAAACCTGGTTAAAACGGAACTTTTCATTAGTCTCTAGCTATTCCGTCTTAGCAAGTTTTATTGTATTTTATTACCATTCGATAATGCTGCGGACTTTCGTAGAAGTAATAGTTTTTTCCAAACATTTCAAATCGAGCATTAAGATAACCTTCATTTTCAAAAAAATTTCAGTAATATTTATAGAGTAATTTGTGAAGGGATACCTGTCCCTATAACGAAATCCTGTCTTAAACAGAAAAATTTCACAATCCCGTCAAAAGGAATTGCATACATTTGTACCTGCTAAGATAAACTTGTCAAAAATGTATTTTTTTTTTTTTCAGTTTCTAGCGATCCTGTTTTTACATGTTTTACTGAATCATAATTATTTTATTACATTAGAAATCCTTTTTATGAAATAATTTTAGTTCTTCAAAAGTAGAAAATGTATGCTGAAGTTATTAGCATACAGCTAATAGTATTTCTCGAAATACAATATAATCTGCGAAAACGGCGTATAACAGAATATTCAATTGTGTATAAGGGAATCCTGCCTTAACCGGAAATATTTCATGGTTCCAGCAAAAGAAATAGCATGTAACTATACCTGCTAAGGCAAAATCCTGTTTACAATGGAAACTTTTTTGTCCCTTGCGATTCCGTCTTAGTAGGTTTTACTACAGTTACATTGGCGCACGCAAAAAGAGTATTTAAGATTTAAATAACAATTAAAAACAGATAAGTACAAAAACTGTAGTGTTGTGACGTGTAAAAACAATGAAAAATACCTAAAAAATTCAAGGCTTACCTTTTCGGTGCAAAATACAGTATAAAAGATATTGAGAAACAAGAGCAGCATTTTGCTGCTGTGATTTTTCATAAAGAAGGAGAGCTCCTTTTTAAAGCTGTGAAACAAGTTTCATACTCACCATCTATATAGCTGCAAGCTTAATCTATGTGACTGTGTGTTTATATTTACAATGGTTATTACACAGACAGTAAAACCTGCCAAAACGGATTATCGTTAGGGACCGAAAAAAACCCTCTATTTTAGCAAGTATACTTGAATGACATTCCATTCGTTAGGATCATAAAACATTTCTGTTTAAGGCAGAATTCTGACGTTTTCACGGGTTTTACTGTATTTGGCTTCTTGTGTGTAATCCATTTTACACTCCCCTGTATGTTCCCGGAAATGATTTTTCTAAAGAAGGAAACAGGGTTTAATTTATTGGGACGGAGGCAGTTGTTTAGGAGGGTTATTGTTGATTGATGTATCTTTCAGTTTCAGCAATCTATTAGGCTCTGAAAATATCGTTCTATGATACTGACAGTTGGAAAGAACGACATATTTTGACGCTTTCATGTTACCTTTTCCTAAACATTTCGCAAAAGTTTCATGAAAAAAATGTAATTGCTTTTCATTATAACAATGATATATTAGAAGAACAGGTGAGTAAAAGCAATTTGGGGGGGGGGGGGGGTTGCCCCCCCCCTTGACACAAATAGATGTCAGACAGATAGTTGCAACAAAACAGATAATTGCCTGACACAAATAGATGCTGATTACGTTTTGGTGTAGATATCCCAACAGGTGGCGCTGCTATACCACTTTTTTCATGATTTTTACGACAGCTCTATCTCAAGAACTAATGCACGGATTTTCATCCAACTTCAAATTCAGTTAGATGTTTACATAAGTTGCGGTTGATTAGGTTTTGGTCTAAATCTCCCAACAGGTGGCACTACTAGGCTACATTTTCAGGATTGACACGATTTTTGCAATAGTCCTATCTGAAGAACTAATGCACAGAATTGAATAAAACTTGAGTTTCAGTTAGATCTTGATATAAATTGGTTGCTGATTCTTTTTAGTGTATGCGAAACCTGTGTGAGATAGAAGAAAGTTTTGAGATTGGCGCATCCGACTAGTTTCGCGAATGACAATGGAACTGTTTGTTGTCATGAGAATGAAATGTCGTTTGGTTTGAATAAAGTTTTAGTTTCGAAATGTTGTTGTTTAATTGGAGTCAGATAAATTAAGATAAAATGACTAAATAAGTTAAGTACGACTGAATGAAATAATTTTAGTTCTTGTGCGTAACGATGGAATTTTGTAATCGAATTTTCTCTCAATTACAAAAATTAGTTACACAGGTGTTTTTCCGGTAACAATACTTTTTAATATGTTTAGAGGGCAAGATATTTTTTCAATATAGGAGCATTGGCGAGATAGAACATTATATACGTCTAAACCTATCGTCTGCACATTCTCCTGAGTATATATTGTGATTCTTTACTCACTCACGGAAGATGTATCTTGTTTAGCAGATTTATTGCAAAATATTTTTGATACAGTTTGTTTTCATAAACATATTTATATTTAACTAGTCGGATGTGTCAATCCCAAAACTTTCTTCTATCTCACACAGGTTTCGCATACACTAAAAAGAATTAGCAACCAATTTATATCAAGATCTAACTGAAACTCAAGTTTTATTAAATTCCGTGCATTATTTCCTGAGATAGGACTATCGCTAAAATCGTGTCAATCCTGCAAAATGCTGCATGGCAGCGCCACCTGCTGGGCGATTTTTACCAAAAACTAATCAGCACCAATTTATATCGGAGACTAACTGAATATAAAGTTTTATTAAATTCCGAGCATTAGTTCTTGAGATACAGCTATTGCGGATAATCGCGAAAATTGCTATAGCACCGCCACCTGCAGGGCGATTTTTACCAAAAACTAATCAGCACCCATTTATATCAGGGACTAACTGAATATAAAGTTTTATTAAATTCAGAGCGTTAGTAGTCCGATTTAGTTCTTGAGATAGAGCACCCACAAAATTTTTGTCACGTATAGACAGACAGACAGACAGAGTCACAGAGTCACAGACAGACATTTTCTAAAAATAGTCCAATCGTGTTCAGGACCTTCTAAAACGTATAAATCCGTCGAAAATTTTCATGAATCCAATTCTTTCTTCTTGTAAAGATAGAAGAAAGTAAGAAACATTCCCTATATATTTTTAGTTTCGGGAGAAAAGGCAATAGTGCTTATACAGTGCTTAAATACCTTTACTACTGAAATTAAAATAATACTAGTGAACCCGTGCTGCAAAGATTTCGCACTGCATTCAAATATATTTTTTAGCAATATCTAATATTTTTTAGAAGCTATTCGATGTGCAAATTAAGGGATTATCCGGTGCCGAAGGCAGCGCGGACCCGGGTCGGAGGTTCGTTCGGTTCGAGGTTTATTTTATTCGAGACTAGCTAACCCGCCCGGCGTTGCTCGGACATGAGATAATTACAATCTCAGAGAAAGGCGTTAACCCCCTCCCTCCCCACACCCGCAAATATAATGAATAATTTGTTCAAGAGACCGTCACGTACATTAACGCGATCATTAAAAAAAGAATTACATTTTTCTGATAATTAGAACATAACGAAGACGCTACGCTAAAATAGCCGGCAGATGACACCCTTCCCGACCTCAATTTCAAATCTATATCTTAATGAGTTACCTAAATATTTGTTCATTAATAAAATTTGGCAATTATTTCCTTTCATTTTCGCAAACTAAATGAGAGGGATCGGCCAGAGAAACAGATCTCTTTGTAGTTCAGTTTTTAATGAAAGCCGATCCCTGTCTGAAAATTTCTCGGATCGTTTTCACTGGCGCCGAAAATTTTTTGGCAGTTTTTTGCGTAAATTAAAAAAAATTACCAAACGAATTTTTCAAAAATCACATAGTCAGATACAGAATATTTTTTTACATATGCTCAGAAATTTGCAATTTGATATCGCAATTAGTTTTCTTAAAATTCGCTAATTAGTTAAATAAATTCGAATTCGTTCATTTCCGGTTGGAAATCCAATGCACCTGTCCGTTTCTTACGCCATTTTGATTTAAAAGATGATATTTTAGAAGCGATGGTTAATGAGAACCTAATTAATATCTAGGCTAATTATCAAAATATTAAAATTCTGAGGCTCAGGTGCACATGGTCAGACCCATGGTTCAGCAGTTGGCAGCTCTGCAACTCCGAAAATTCGAAGGAAAATGCGAACCTGTCACTGGCGCAAGGATAGGGTTGCCGTAACATGGAAAAACTCGCCAAACAGTGACACCTGCCAATACAGGCACCGAAACTTCATTGACAAGATGAAAAACATAAAAATAACAGAATGCCAACATAGGGCTAAATATATGCCAAAGGGAGGGTATAATTAAAATTTAAAGCAAACGGAAAAAAATATGAATCTGATTTGTTAAAAATGAAATGAAATCAAACTGACGTCACAAAGACAAAATTGAAAAACGTTTTGAAGCCAATGGGTTAAAAAGGATAACTAAATCAAATGATAATTTTAGACAAAAGGGAAAACTATGATTAAAGTCTGCCAGGGAAATAAAAAAAATAAATAAATAAAAGGAGAGAGAAGGGAAAGCAAAAAAACTAATTGCGCTATACGGAACTTGATTGTGGTAAAATTACCACAGCATCACAGAATAGAATTATTTTTTTTTCTCTGCTTTTAATATTTTAATAAAATAGCAAAGTGTTGTCAATGTTGAAATCGTCTACCCACAGAAAAAAACTGAAAACATTTTTTGCGTTCCACTATGTCGAAGAAACGGCTTAACCCAAGTACTATTTCAAATGTGAATAAGGACGGTGTTTCGCCGTATTATCGTGGTTCGTTTCTTAATTATTAGTAGTAGGGAAACGAGAGTTCTGGGTCAGCCGGAGGATTTGAGGATCCGCTCCTCCGGCCGGAGGCACTGCTCCTCCGGCTGCACCGATCCTCCGGCTGAAACGATCCTCCGGCTGCAACGATCCTCCGGCGGGGAAAAATAATTTTCTACTGTAACAGGAGGGGTGAAAATAAGAACTCTAAGAAGAGGTTAAATGGACAAGATTATCATACTATAAGATGAATATTGATTTTATATACTAATTTTGAATGGCAAACACCTTAATGAGTATCACTAATTAAGCGAAACAATGAAAAATACCAACTTTAACAAAAAAAGCGGATTCCTTAAGAATTTTTCAAGTATAAGAGGACGATATCAACTTATATGAAGAAATTTAAACTTACATTTTAGTTTTTGAACAATGGACACCTTAATGAGAATAATAATTTAGCAAAATAAAATAACAATTTTAACGAAACTGCTGATTTCTTATGAATTTTTCAACTATAACATGAGAATATCAAACTATAAGATGGATTTTAAACTTATATTATAGTTTCTGAACAATGGACACCTTAATGAGTATAATAATTAAACAAAAGAAAATATTACTTTTAACGAAAATGATGATTTCCTATGAATTTTTTCAACTATAAGATGTGGATATCAAATCATAAGCCGTAGAATAAACATAAATTATTTTGAACGACGAACATCTTAATGAGTATTACTAATTAGACGAAACAATTGAAAAATATCAATTTTAAGGTATAAAGCTGATTTTTTAAGAATTTTTCAAGTATAAGATGAGAATATCAACTTATAAGAGGAAATTACACTTATATTTTTTAGTTTTTCAACCGTAATACACAGAAAATATTCAAAATTTGAATGAATTTTATACCTAATCAATTGATTTTCCGCACAATAATAGGAGTTTTAACAACCATTATCTAATTTTAGTGTGTATACTTGATTTAATTCTGTTTAGACGTACGTAATATAATCTTTTTATATCATTTAGACTTGAAATAAGAACCATATTTAAATAAAAACCAGTTGTTTATTTATTCTTAATACGCAAACTTTTTTTTTCTTTCCTAAAATGTAGCATTTCTGAGGAGGGATAATAATTCCACCCCACATTCTAAGGAAAAGGGGAGCATAACAATGACCGTCTAGGTCACAACTTTTACTATAATATAAATATTATTCGCTATCAATGTTTACAAAAAATCCATGTTGGGAGATAGATATGAGTTATATTTTAATAAAGTTTACCCTCCTCCATCTTCTACACGATGCTAACAATTATACAAAACAAAAGAAATACCGATTTTTAACGAAAAAGGGTGAATTTTAATGAATTTTACACAAGTTTTCGGTATTATTGTACACTAACAGGTATGATTTTATTTCTTAGGTGATTACAATACAGAGAAAAGTATTCACCATTAGATTACTTTTCGTGAAATATTTAACAGTAATTATATAAACCCCTGTTTACATCACTAATTTACATTTGAAAATAAGGATTTATAGGATAAAATAAATAATCTTAACTTATACTTAGTAAATTTTACGCAATTCCAATGATTTTATACCGTGTTTTTTACGAGTTTTATATTAATTAGTAATTTTATATTAATTAACTTTGAATATTTTCTATGATATGGTTAATCCATTTTTATCACAGAAATACCAGTACCTAAAATTTCACTTAAACTCATATTCTAAGTATTAATATTCACTTATAACTTTACTTTTAGTTATACTTTTACTTGAAACCATGTGAACTTGTAGAACCCTGCTTACGCATATGGAATTTAGTACATCACACTGTTATCTAAATGAATATGAATACCTTATTGTTTTAAATTTTCCAATTTTAACAGAATATGCACGAATATAAACTTTAATTTTATCTAAACATTTTATTTCAAATAGCCTAGTTTATGAAAACGATACATATTACCAAATATTAGACAACATTTTAACATGAACTTAGATACTGATCACATACCTATTTTAGCATAATTTATTAGCATACATAGCATTTCATCCATTCCTTTCAGAAATATACATATAAAATTATGGATTTACCGAGTAATATCCAATTTTAGCTTTCACTTACCAATTTTTTACACCATTTCAATGATTTCAAGCTATTTTATATCACAGAAACGAAAAAATAATTGAATACAGACGCGAGTAAATAATATTTGTATTGTATTTTCCATTCAAAGATTTGAAACTCAAGTTAAAATTTATGTTATAAGTATTGATATCCACTTTTAGTTATACACGTTTAGAATTATTTAAAGTTCTTATTTTAAAGAAATGTACAATGGTTAGGCAACCATTATACTACTCTTTAAAATAACACTTTAAACAACCGAAATCGAGAAAAAATGGGATGTTAGATTTAGGCCTGATCCTGCTGTTCAACATCGATGACGTGATCAACTTGGATATCTGAAACAGTTGAATGGGGTTTCATTTTCTTTCCTTGAAGGTAAATATTTTATTGGTTGTGTAATTTGAAATCAGTCGTTGTAGAATGTCGTGAATTTTTCAAGTCATAAGCAGATACACATGTTTAAGTTATACTCCGATATGAATTCTCGGTTCATTTTCGACTCATCATATAATTTACTTGTATGCATATCTATCCGAAATCAGCAGTATTCATCATTTGAAGTGATAACATAAACTAAAAGTCCACGATACCCATTATCTGTATGCTTTGCTGTTATATTAGTCACTTCTGAACCGATGGATATGTTTTCAGTTATCTACACTTCAGTAGGTAAATCTAAAGGAAACTCTGAAGCTTTTTTATTTGATTAAGACTGATATAAATTGTTTCTTGTATCTGTCTGTAATGTCAACACCCTTAAAGCATCTCTATCTGTTAGTCTTTGGTTACTGTTACTGTCGGTAACTTCCAGATTTATAGATTGATATAACATCAGCAAAATGAGTCCCATCAGTTGCTGATACATTAATGGTTTTCTCATGCATATTTAATTTGCCGAAATCACAAATGTTTCTTAATATACCATATATTGGATCCAACATAGATTACCATTTGAAGGTATTATTTTGTATTTTCACAGCGCTAACACTATGATTTTAACAACTGAAGTCGAAAAAATGCTATGTTAGACATAGGTCTGGTTCTGACTTTTGAGTAAATTTTTGTTAATATGTAAATATTTTTAGAAAAACTTGAAATATTTATTTTTTTTTTTTGGTAATTTTTTTTTTTTTTTTAGTTTTGTAAACTTTTTTTTTATAACTTTTTTTTTTTAGTTTGTAAAAACTTTTTTTTAACTTTGTAGAAACTTTTTTTATATATGTAAAAACTTTTTTTAATTTGTAAAAACTTTTTTTTAATTGTAAAAAAACTTTTTTTTTTAATTTGTAAAAATTTTTTAATTTTTTATTTGTAAAAACATTTTTTTAATGAATTTTATATATTTTTCATTAATCTGATGTATAGTATTATCAAAAGTTGATTTTCATATGTATGTGTGTAAACTGGATATTCATTGGAGAAAATGTTGTTTCGTTGAACAAGTTATGATAAATCTCAACTCTTACGTAAAGCAAAATTAGTTATTTACTGTCATGTAGAAATTTCATGTTAAAAATCATACAATGTATTTTAACAATGAAATATGTTTTATAAAAATAAACACAGATGTGTATAGATACATTTTTTATTATTATGGGTATTTAAACAATACATTGTGAATATTGTCTACATTTATATCAATTTCTCTTCAATACATTTTATCAATTATATTAATAAAATTCATTACAACACTTTGGATTTTTCTTTACAAATTTCACTTTTTGGATATCATATGTCAAATCAATAATGCTGCATGAGTAGTTTGGGTAAATGTTATGTTGGTTTATGTTCTATACAGTCAATTTTTCGAAGTATCCAATCTGATCTTTGACTGTTAAATTCTTCAAACTACTGGTTAATTTTTGAATATCCATCTTCAATATGATTTGGGATACTGTCTTCGACAAGTTCAACATAAGAGTCATATGTCTATTCAGTTTATTACGAATAACGAATATTTTCTCACACTTTTCACACTGAAACAATTTTTTAACAGGATGGGTTTTCATATGAACTGATGATCTGTATTTTCTAGTAAAAGATAATTCACGCTTTCTTGTAGATGATTTTTGACGATGATTACAAGTATATGGTTTTTCACTAGTATGGATTTGTATATGTTCTTTTAAATTCCATTTATTTGAAAAGTATTTGTTACAAGTGGAATACATCTGCAAGAGAAATAAATGCATATATTTAGAATTCCTTCTAACACTATAGACGAAAAAACATCACATTTTATAGAACATCTGGTACAATATTTTATTGTAAATTCACTCTAATTATATTTAATATATGTATTCTAATATATCACATATAAGTACATACATGTATATTATTCTTTAACTCTATATGTGTTGACGATGAATCATCCGAGGTATCCATTTCTGGTAAAGAGAGTTTCTGCTGTTTTGATTCATCTTGGTGTAACATCTATATAATAAAAGAAATATAATTATATACTTAGAAAAGATTTAATAGATAAATAATCATTTATTGATGTTTTACAATGATATAGTACAACTTACTTTATTCGTTAACAGAGAAATTGTTTCCCCAACTGGGTTAAAATCAGGAAATCTACTGGAGCTATACATATACAGTCATCTGAATAGTCATCTGCAAGAATTTGTCTTGGGAAATGAGAACCTCTGCATCACTTTTCAAAATTTTATATTATCATCAGTTAAAGTGATCATGTGACAAAACTGCGCATACGTACTAAATAAAAATAATCAGTATAATAAGCTTTATCATGGAATCTTGCTTAAATATGGTCTTATTTAATATGGTTAGTATGGTCTTAATTCTGAAATATTAATTATAAATATGAAAGTAGCAGATATACACGATTTCAAATGTTAGAGGAAAAAGTTACTCTACACGGAAGATGTTAATTGGAAATTCGCTAAATACAGTATAAAATTTGGTTTATGCGAACTTAATAATAGTGTTGGTACAATTGCAGTTGAAATTTTCTTTATAGTATTAAAAATATATAGTGTACAAAAGTCTAGGCTGCTAAATTCTGAGAAGTGATAGTGGTAACAATAGCAATTAAACTTCTAATTTTTAAAAAAATTTGTAAAAAATGGGTAAAATGGGGGCAATAGCATTTTATCCTTTCCTTTCAGAAATTTACATATAAATATATGGATTTAACGAGTAAATATCCAATTTTAGCTTGCATTTAGTGATTTTTTACACCATTCCAATGATTTCGAGCTATTTTATATCACAGGAACGGAAACATATTTGAACATAAACGCCTGTAAAATAATATTTGAACTGTGTTTCCTATTCAAATCTCAAATTAAAATTTATGTTCTATCACTTATCAACTATTTATCTCACATAACTTTTACCATAGAAACATCGTAGAAATTAAATATACGTTAAATGAAAATAATAAATTGTAAGTACCTAAAAATATCAAACACAAAATCTATTAATCAAAACTTAAAAAATAAAAAAAAAAAATTAAAAGTTTTTACGAAGTTAAAAAAAAAAAATTACAAATGAAAAAAAAAAATTACAAAAAAAAAAAAAAATTACAAAAAAAAAAAAAAAAAAAAAAAAAAAATACAAATTAAAAAAAAAATTTACAAATGAAAAAAACATTACAAATGAAAATAAAAAATTATGAAA
Organism: Maratus michaelseni; assembly: GCA_963931845.1. Classification (NCBI taxonomy): domain Eukaryota; kingdom Metazoa; phylum Arthropoda; class Arachnida; order Araneae; family Salticidae; genus Maratus; species Maratus michaelseni. Next base: position 468,327,569 of record OZ007587.1, read on the forward strand.
AAAAAATTACAAAATGAAAGAAAAAGTTTTTACAAAAAAAAGTTAAAAAAAATATTTTACAAAATTAAAAAAAAAAAGTTTTTTACATAAAAAAAAAAAAGAAAAAAAATTACAAAGGTTTAATATATTACAAAAAGTACCCATTTTTTACAAATTTTTTTAAAAATTAGAAGTTTAATTGCTATTGTTACCACTATCACTTCTCAGAATTTAGCAGCCTAGACTTTTGTACACTATATATTTTTAATACTATAAAGAAAATTTCAACTGCAATTGTACCAACACTATTATTAAGTTCGCATAAACCAAATTTTATACTGTATTTAGCGAATTTCCAATTAACATCTTCCGTGTAGAGTAACTTTTTCCTCTAACATTTGAAATCGTGTATATCTGCTACTTTCATATTTATAATTAATATTTCAGAATTAAGACCATACTAACCATATTAAATAAGACCATATTTAAGCAAGATTCCATGATAAAGCTTATTATACTGATTATTTTTATTTAGTACGTATGCGCAGTTTTGTCACATGATCACTTTAACTGATGATAATATAAAATTTTGAAAAGTGATGCAGAGGTTCTCATTTCCCAAGACAAATTCTTGCAGATGACTATTCAGATGACTGTATATGTATAGCTCCAGTAGATTTCCTGATTTTAACCCAGTTGGGGAAACAATTTCTCTGTTAACGAATAAAGTAAGTTGTACTATATCATTGTAAAACATCAATAAATGATTATTTATCTATTAAATCTTTTCTAAGTATATAATTATATTTCTTTTATTATATAGATGTTACACCAAGATGAATCAAAACAGCAGAAACTCTCTTTACCAGAAATGGATACCTCGGATGATTCATCGTCAACACATATAGAGTTAAAGAATAATATACATGTATGTACTTATATGTGATATATTAGAATACATATATTAAATATAATTAGAGTGAATTTACAATAAAATATTGTACCAGATGTTCTATAAAATGTGATGTTTTTTCGTCTATAGTGTTAGAAGGAATTCTAAATATATGCATTTATTTCTCTTGCAGATGTATTCCACTTGTAACAAATACTTTTCAAATAAATGGAATTTAAAAGAACATATACAAATCCATACTAGTGAAAAACCATATACTTGTAATCATCGTCAAAAATCATCTACAAGAAAGCGTGAATTATCTTTTACTAGAAAATACAGACCATCAGTTCATATGAAAACCCATCCTGTTAAAAAATTGTTTCAGTGTGAAAAGTGTGAGAAAATATTCGTTATGCGTAATAAACTGAATAGACATATGACTCTTATGTTGAACTTGTCGAAGACAGTATCCCAAATCATATTGAAGATGGATATTCAAAAATTAACCAGTAGTTTGAAGAATTTAACAGTCAAAGATCAGATTGGATACTTCGAAAAATTGACTGTATAGAACATAAACCAACATAACATTTACCCAAACTACTCATGCAGCATTATTGATTTGACATATGATATCCAAAAAGTGAAATTTGTAAAGAAAAATCCAAAGTGTTGTAATGAATTTTATTAATATAATTGATAAAATGTATTGAAGAGAAATTGATATAAATGTAGACAATATTCACAATGTATTGTTTAAATACCCATAATAATAAAAAATGTATCTATACACATCTGTGTTTATTTTTATAAAACATATTTCATTGTTAAAATACATTGTATGATTTTTAACATGAAATTTCTACATGACAGTAAATAACTAATTTTGCTTTACGTAAGAGTTGAGATTTATCATAACTTGTTCAACGAAACAACATTTTCTCCAATGAATATCCAGTTTACACACATACATATGAAAATCAACTTTTGATAATACTATACATCAGATTAATAAAAAATATATAAAATTCATTAAAAAAATGTTTTTACAAATAAAAAATTAAAAAATTTTTACAAATTAAAAAAAAAGTTTTTTTACAATTAAAAAAAAGTTTTTACAAATTAAAAAAAGTTTTTACATATATAAAAAAAGTTTCTACAAAGTTAAAAAAAAGTTTTTACAAACTAAAAAAAAAAAGTTATAAAAAAAAGTTTACAAAACTAAAAAAAAAAAAAAATTACCAAAAAAAAAAAATAAATATTTCAAGTTTTTCTAAAAATATTTACATATTAACAAAAATTTACTCAAAAGTCAGAACCAGACCTATGTCTAACATAGCATTTTTTCGACTTCAGTTGTTAAAATCATAGTGTTAGCGCTGTGAAAATACAAAATAATACCTTCAAATGGTAATCTATGTTGGATCCAATATATGGTATATTAAGAAACATTTGTGATTTCGGCAAATTAAATATGCATGAGAAAACCATTAATGTATCAGCAACTGATGGGACTCATTTTGCTGATGTTATATCAATCTATAAATCTGGAAGTTACCGACAGTAACAGTAACCAAAGACTAACAGATAGAGATGCTTTAAGGGTGTTGACATTACAGACAGATACAAGAAACAATTTATATCAGTCTTAATCAAATAAAAAAGCTTCAGAGTTTCCTTTAGATTTACCTACTGAAGTGTAGATAACTGAAAACATATCCATCGGTTCAGAAGTGACTAATATAACAGCAAAGCATACAGATAATGGGTATCGTGGACTTTTAGTTTATGTTATCACTTCAAATGATGAATACTGCTGATTTCGGATAGATATGCATACAAGTAAATTATATGATGAGTCGAAAATGAACCGAGAATTCATATCGGAGTATAACTTAAACATGTGTATCTGCTTATGACTTGAAAAATTCACGACATTCTACAACGACTGATTTCAAATTACACAACCAATAAAATATTTACCTTCAAGGAAAGAAAATGAAACCCCATTCAACTGTTTCAGATATCCAAGTTGATCACGTCATCGATGTTGAACAGCAGGATCAGGCCTAAATCTAACATCCCATTTTTTCTCGATTTCGGTTGTTTAAAGTGTTATTTTAAAGAGTAGTATAATGGTTGCCTAACCATTGTACATTTCTTTAAAATAAGAACTTTAAATAATTCTAAACGTGTATAACTAAAAGTGGATATCAATACTTATAACATAAATTTTAACTTGAGTTTCAAATCTTTGAATGGAAAATACAATACAAATATTATTTACTCGCGTCTGTATTCAATTATTTTTTCGTTTCTGTGATATAAAATAGCTTGAAATCATTGAAATGGTGTAAAAAATTGGTAAGTGAAAGCTAAAATTGGATATTACTCGGTAAATCCATAATTTTATATGTATATTTCTGAAAGGAATGGATGAAATGCTATGTATGCTAATAAATTATGCTAAAATAGGTATGTGATCAGTATCTAAGTTCATGTTAAAATGTTGTCTAATATTTGGTAATATGTATCGTTTTCATAAACTAGGCTATTTGAAATAAAATGTTTAGATAAAATTAAAGTTTATATTCGTGCATATTCTGTTAAAATTGGAAAATTTAAAACAATAAGGTATTCATATTCATTTAGATAACAGTGTGATGTACTAAATTCCATATGCGTAAGCAGGGTTCTACAAGTTCACATGGTTTCAAGTAAAAGTATAACTAAAAGTAAAGTTATAAGTGAATATTAATACTTAGAATATGAGTTTAAGTGAAATTTTAGGTACTGGTATTTCTGTGATAAAAATGGATTAACCATATCATAGAAAATATTCAAAGTTAATTAATATAAAATTACTAATTAATATAAAACTCGTAAAAAACACGGTATAAAATCATTGGAATTGCGTAAAATTTACTAAGTATAAGTTAAGATTATTTATTTTATCCTATAAATCCTTATTTTCAAATGTAAATTAGTGATGTAAACAGGGGTTTATATAATTACTGTTAAATATTTCACGAAAAGTAATCTAATGGTGAATACTTTTCTCTGTATTGTAATCACCTAAGAAATAAAATCATACCTGTTAGTGTACAATAATACCGAAAACTTGTGTAAAATTCATTAAAATTCACCCTTTTTCGTTAAAAATCGGTATTTCTTTTGTTTTGTATAATTGTTAGCATCGTGTAGAAGATGGAGGAGGGTAAACTTTATTAAAATATAACTCATATCTATCTCCCAACATGGATTTTTTGTAAACATTGATAGCGAATAATATTTATATTATAGTAAAAGTTGTGACCTAGACGGTCATTGTTATGCTCCCCTTTTCCTTAGAATGTGGGGTGGAATTATTATCCCTCCTCAGAAATGCTACATTTTAGGAAAGAAAAAAAAAGTTTGCGTATTAAGAATAAATAAACAACTGGTTTTTATTTAAATATGGTTCTTATTTCAAGTCTAAATGATATAAAAAGATTATATTACGTACGTCTAAACAGAATTAAATCAAGTATACACACTAAAATTAGATAATGGTTGTTAAAACTCCTATTATTGTGCGGAAAATCAATTGATTAGGTATAAAATTCATTCAAATTTTGAATATTTTCTGTGTATTACGGTTGAAAAACTAAAAAATATAAGTGTAATTTCCTCTTATAAGTTGATATTCTCATCTTATACTTGAAAAATTCTTAAAAAATCAGCTTTATACCTTAAAATTGATATTTTTCAATTGTTTCGTCTAATTAGTAATACTCATTAAGATGTTCGTCGTTCAAAATAATTATATATGTTTATTCTACGGCTTATGATTTGATATCCACATCTTATAGTTGAAAAAATTCATAGGAAATCATCATTTTCGTTAAAAGTAATATTTTCTTTTGTTTAATTATTATACTCATTAAGGTGTCCATTGTTCAGAAACTATAATATAAGTTTAAAATCCATCTTATAGTTTGATATTCTCATGTTATAGTTGAAAAATTCATAAGAAATCAGCAGTTTCGTTAAAATTGTTATTTTATTTTGCTAAATTATTATTCTCATTAAGGTGTCCCTTGTTCAAAAACTAAAATGTAAGTTTAAATTTCTTCATATAAGTTGATATCGTCCTCTTATACTTGAAAAATTCTTAAGGAATCCGCTTTTTTTGTTAAAGTTGGTATTTTTCATTGTTTCGCTTAATTAGTGATACTCATTAAGGTGTTTGCCATTCAAAATTAGTATATAAAATCAATATTCATCTTATAGTATGATAATCTTGTCCATTTAACCTCTTCTTAGAGTTCTTATTTTCACCCCTCCTGTTACAGTAGAAAATTATTTTTCCCCGCCGGAGGATCGTTGCAGCCGGAGGATCGTTTCAGCCGGAGGATCGGTGCAGCCGGAGGAGCGGTGCCTCCGGCCGGAGGAGCGGATCCTCAAATCCTCCGGCTGACCCAGATGTTGTGGTGTTTTGGGGTTCTTTCTAAAACACAACTTACTTAAACTTAAAAAGCTCATTTATTACTCAATCTTCACTTGACAATTAAATATTTAGAAAAAAATAAGTATACCCTGATTAGCTCCACTGAAATCTGTTGCCATGGAAAAGGTAGCAAATTATATTAAACTAATCAAAATATCAAAACTTAAGAATCCGAATAGGTTAATACAACAATGATAATTTTGAACTCATCATTTTAAGACAATATTAAATGTAGTAAGGGGGGACAGATTTCTAAATCAAGTAGCATACTGGATTGCATAAAGAACACCCAACTCCACTCCAACCCGATCAAGCTCAAATCTCCATACACATTAAATTAACAAAAGTGTAATCATCATATAATTTGGAAAAATGCAGACAACCTGAAATTCCTCCAATATGAGGACCAAAAGGGGAAAGAGTTAAATCCGTTAATAGAATAGGGATATGATGATGTACTAAAATTTTAGAACAACCATAGAGATTCTGAACAAGATCCGATCGGTTAACCAAGAATCGTATAGTGGTGTATAATGACTGGATATTTTTTTTTTTTTTTTTTTACTTTTTAAAATAAAACAATTTTGGTGTATATTTTAGAAAAACAATGTTTCTGAAAGAGGAGAGTTAAAGCTTAACTTAACATTTTATGAAATTAAATTTAATATTACTGTTTCACTTATTAATCTATCCATCCTTAAATCAAGATCAAAAATACGATTGTATAACATTGAGTGAACTTCAATTTATGTTCATTAAAACAGTCAGTTATGAATTTAAACTTAAGAAATTTTAAAGTCCTAATTTAATAAAGTTGAATTTTCTCTCCTTTTTTTTTTTTTTTTTTTATTAATCACAGAAAGGTTAGGCCATTCTTATAGGTCTACTGTGAATATAAAAAATTAATTATTTAGAGATTTATACAAAGAAAAACATACCAACTTTGATAATAAACAAAAAAAAACACAATTTATTTGAACATTTAAAATAATGAAGCAACTAAGTTATCAAAAATAATCTTAATAAAACAATATAACAGCTGATCTTTTAAGTTGAAACCACTCACTGGTTACTTTTAAATTACACCTCATATTTTTAAAATTACCATCATATTACCATTTAATGGTCGTTCAAACATACAAACATTATATATTAACCTACAGACTATTTCTGTTCATAATGTTTATTCTTATTGAAATTATCCAAAGATATTCATTTCACTTTTAAACTCTGGTATAGCAAACATATTTTTTTTTTTTTTTTTTTTTTTTAAAGAGGTACAAATAAATAAAAAGAAAAACTATGCAAATAGTACTTACAACAGGTAGAGAGTTCTACAATTTTAGTCAATGGGCGCTTAGGAGCATTTCCTCCTTTTTCAAAATCTGATGAAGCACTTAAGCTGGAGTATTCAGGCTGGGGAAAAATTCAGACGTGGTTTCAAGCTAACATTCATCAATCCTCTCATCTCACTGCATCACTTGCCATCAACTACTAGGTCCATCATCTAGTCCGGAGGGGAAAATCGTTCTACGGTCCAGAACTTCACCGTCGGAGTCAGTAATTTCACCTTCCTGAAGCATGTGTTTTATTCGAAGATAGCCATCATCGTAACTCAGAACACTACGACTTCTAACGACCGGTTTAGTTCAATATCTATGATCACTTCTGATGGTTAAGAAGTCATAATCTTGGAGCGCCACTACGCCAAAAAAAAATAGGCTACACATATCTTCTTCTTAATTTCTCGTTAACAGTTATAGATCCGCAATTCGAAAATGCCCTTATAGCCTCTTTTCATCATAACATCATGATTTAGGATGGTTAATGTAGGGCCATCAATGCCCCACTCTCAAAAAAAAAAAATCTTTTAGAAACCTGTCCGCCTTCAACAACTTCGCGATCCAGCCCACAGGCCAATCTTCGAGCCTGACGTAAACTTACAAAGCCTAATTGCGTGTATAGTACACTCATAAGATAACGTAATTCTTATACAGGGCGGTCGGTCATTCTTATATCAAAGTCAGACTAGCTGACTCCAAATTTTCCACCTGTGCAGTCTACTGACAAAACATCCCTCCCTTGCTGTCTGCTTTTCGTATTTGAAAAACAGGAAGCTACGTTAGACTATAAACGTTGAAATTACTTTGCAAAAAGGAAAAGAAAGAAGAAAAAATAAAAACTGATTTTATTATAATTATTACAATTACTTTTATTTATTTAAATTTTTATTAGAAACAGAAAAAAAGAGTGCTTTTAAATAAATGTTGAGAAAGTGATTTAAATAATTAATGTAGATTAAAAAAAAAAAATTTGTTGAAACCAACCGTAACAAAATTGCTCCCCCCGGCTAATAAAAAAAAAATTTTTTGAGAAAACAAATTATTTTTTTGAAAGGTAACTTGGTACCACATGGCATGCGGGGACCTCAACACTGAAAAAACTGACCCACAAACACAGATCATACATCGATCCGGGACGGGATCCAGAGAGTTCACCGCTGAAATACCACCCTGAGAATATATTCCGGATATATACAACCAGAGCTCGCACATCCGTAGAAACCATTACCTAAAATATTACCTGAAACATGACCATAAAAGAGTACTACCAGAGGAGGGACCACAAGGCTGATTTTACCACTAAAATGACCAAGATATTTTCTGCACCTGTAAAAGAACACATGTTCCACCTGATTGTGAAACCTCACTTCCCTACTACTGTCATTCCTACGCATAACTGCATCCTTCCTGAGACTTCTGGCAACAGAACTGTAAATAATACATAAATTGAATTTTGAAAAAAAAAATTAGCCGAAAAAGAAGAGAAGTGCCCACTGATTAATTGTCACTATACTGCTTATATACATAACTTCAATAATTGGCATCACAGTATATTACAACACTATCTATTAATGTAAATAAGTACTAGTAATATCATAGTTACAACACTGTAAATGTCAATGAAATTTGTAAAACACATATTAATTCTATTATACAAAAATACACAAGAGCAACTGGTGACACACAAAAAAAAATATATACATATACATCTGTAAGACACAAATTATGGTATCACAGACCATGTTAGAGAATTACGCACACAATTGTAACAATTTTATATGAGAACACATGTTTGTTTTCGAACACAGTCTAATGATTCGGGATATTATGTAGATTTTACAAATGCACGTACAAGTAATGTGCATGGGAAAGAGTATCTCTGCCTCTGTGCTACTTATAGCAAAAAGCAGTTTCGGGCCTTTTGGGCACTACAGGGAAAACATTCCACAAAATAAAATAAAAAACAGGGGTGGTGACATATATCGCCAGGAAGGAAAACACACATTCCACAAAAATAGGAAGTAGAATAAATAAAATAGTTAATTTTAGCACTTTTAGCCACACACAACAACATACAGGCATGTACATGAGACAGTATGTACTAGAAAAAGAAAAAGGGCCCACACTCCTTAAAGTTTAAGCTCAAATAAAACCACAAACTGTATAGTAAATAATAAATCTATCTAGTTAAAATGTAGAAATTAAAGTAAACACATACTTAAAAAGTTATATACAAAACACTGATGCATTAAAAAAAAACTGAACTAAACAGATCTACCTCGGCAAAAGGGCATACAAAACACAACATCCTAAAAAAATTTTAAAGTAACAAAAATTACATTCGTTTCTTTTTTTTTTTTTGCAAAAATATACCCAAAATCTACGAAAACGGGGTGCGGACGGGTATATACCACATAATCTACCATAAAACAGACAAAAACCTTAAGTATAGGCATAAAAAGGGTTAAAAATGCCTACATGAGAGTATCAACACACAACCAAAACAAACCTTTAATACGCTAGAAAAACTAAGTTCCGTTTTAAAAATGTCAAAAAAAATAATTAAATATACATACACATTAACTAAACTATAAATAAATACAAATAAACAAGGTAAAATTGAATAAAAATGCTTGAATAACGAAAAAAGGTAGTTAGTATTTATAACTCGGACGGTCTCTTCTATCCCGTAGCGAATAGTCGGTTCTAGAAATCGATATTGAACGACTACTTCTATTCGATTTAGCAGCTGGACGAATCGATGAACGAGACCTGCGCGAATCGCTGTGCTCAGCAGTTGAACTGCTTTCTGCCGTGGCTGAATTTTTACCTACGCGCATTTCACTGCCTTCTGCCGTTGCTAAATTTTTATTTACGCACATCTCGTTATTCTCTGCCGCTGCAATCTCCGGAGAAATGGGAGGTGGGGGAGAGGGATTTATGATTTCAGTCGCGTCGCTGTCTGTTTCCTCCACTTCCGGCGCTACCGGAGTTTCGTTATTGTTGACGTTCACTACTGCTGGTGCGCGGTTACTATCATATGGTGCCCAGGGAATGAATCGGTTACGCTTACACCTGCGTACAGGAGGAGAATCGCGCGGTTGGTGTGGTGAATCGATGGTCACGTTTTCAGTCGATCCCAGGCCAATTGTTTGTTTTGGTTTACTGGACCAGATGGGGAGTCTATCTTTGAAAGAAGACAACCTGTCAACATGGACAACCTGACAATTTTTGGGATTAGCAACTAGCGCTATTTTAAAATTAACCTCATTTAGCTTCTCAATTATAGTAAAAGGACCATTATTTTGCTTGCTTAATTTTTTTGTATTACCAGGGGCGACTGTGGGTGTAAATAACCACACAAGATCTCCTATTTTAAAATTTTTATCAACAGCTGTCTTTTCACGGTATTTTTCCTGCTGCTCAGAAACTTTAATTAAATTACTATGTACTTCAGTGTATACTTTTTGAAGAGCTGGGATTAAGAGTTCGCAAAAAGAGGGTGCATCATTATAATTAAAAGAAGGTGGTTGAGAAAAGAGATTATATGGTAGATTCATATTTCTGCCATACATAACTGCAGCTGGGCTAAGTTTAGTTGAAGAGTGGACTGCTGAACGCATTGCTAGTAGTGCAAATTTGAGTTTAGTGTCCCAGTCAGATTGATTTTGGTTGAGTATGTGACAAAGTGCATTTTTAAGAGTACAATTCTGTCTCTCCACTTGCGAGTTGCCAGCCGGGTGATAAGATGAGGTCTTAATATGATTAATACCAAACATTTTATATACGTGCTCTATCGCATCTGAAATTAGATTCTTCGCGTTGTCCGTCGTAATAAAACAGGGCGCACCGTAGCGTGATATGAAATCAGCTAAAGTGTCCGCAATGACATCTGAAGTGGTTGAACTAACCGCATATGCTTCTGGCCACTTAGTAAATGAATCTATATATGCGACAATATACTTATTTCCCGAAAAAGTTTGCGGTAAGGGTCCAATGAGATCCAAATGAACCTTGTTCATGGGAAACTGGGGGGTCGGCATACGTTGCAGAGGGGCGAGCTGGTTCGCTCTATAAGCTCTCTTCTGCTGGCAACTAATACATGACTCCACTAGATGCTTGACATCTGACGACATTCCTGGCCAATAGAAGTGCTCACGAATGCGATCAATGGTCTTTTGAAAGGCTTGATGACAAGCCGCTAGGGACTCATGTGTTAGTGCAAAAACTTGAGTAACCAATTCTTTTGGCACGACTAACTTTACAGATTTATTCAAAATAGCTGACTCCCTTGTATCCTCACAAACTAAAATGTCATCTCTAAAAAAAAATTTCATGTATTTAGGAGCAATTTCTACACCTTGGTCTAGTTTTCTTGCAATCTCGCAGCATTTCTTGTCTGATTTTTGTAATTCACCAATTTTTTCAAGTAGATTAGAATGAGGCATAAAAGTAACTTCCTTTTCGACTTGTATACAAAAATTACAATTAACAGTATCATTGGAGTTATCATTGTTGACATACCTCGAAAGGAAATCTGCGACACTGTTACACTTACCTTTAACAAACTTGATTGTAAAATTAAAGTCTGAGAGAGTGCAGATCCATTTAGCCATGCGAGATGTAGGGTCGTGAATTTTTAACATAAATGTTAGAGGCGCATGGTCTGTATAGATGAAAAAATGGGTATTAGCAATGTAACATTTGAAGTGGGCAGTAGCCCAAACTAAAGCTAGTAATTCCCTTTCAGTGGTGGAGTAGCGGGTCTCAGCATCTTTCAATTTTCTGCTGGCAAAGGCAACAGGATGGAGCATGTTATTTTCATCTAATTGTGATAACACTGCCCCTAATGCTTCGCCACTGGCATCAGTATATAAATGGAATTCTTTCTCAAAATCAGGGAGTGCAAGACATGGTTTTGAAATAAGAGCCATTTTAAGGTCTTCAAATTCTTTCTGTGCATCTTCATTCCACGAAAATTTTCCTGTCTCTTTCGTTAAGTTGATTAGATTTTTAGCTCTCTTAGTAAAATCTGGTATAAATCTCCTATAGAAAGATAGAGTTCCAATAAATGACCTAACAGCCTTTCGGGTAGTTGGAGGTTTAAAATTTTCTATTACGGCAATATTTTTATTGATAGGTGATACTTGGCCACTACAAATCTCAAAACCTAGATATTGTATTTTATTCGAAAGGAAAGTGCATTTACTGGGCTTAAGTTTAAGTTTATGCAGTCTTAACCTTTCAAAGACCATGCTAAGCTTCTCAAAATGAGAATTAACATCACTGGAGGCAATTACAATGTCGTCGATATAAACAAGAATTCCAAGATTGCCTAAATCACCGAAAATAGCATTCATAAGTCTTTGGAAACTGTTACCTGAATTTGAGAGCCCAAAACAGTTACGGGTCCACTCAAAAAGTCCCTTGTGGATGATTATAGCAGTTTTATGCCTATCCTCTGGGCGAATAACCTGTTGAAAAAAACCACTAGTTAGATCTAGCGTTGAAAAAAATTTAGCCCCACTTAAAGCATCAACAGAGTCGGTAATGTTAGGTATTGGATAAGCATCTTTAACAAGATTTTTATTTAATCTTCTGTAGTCAACAGCAAGTCGATAGGAACCGTCTGATTTCCGAACCAGAATAACCGGAGAAGCAAATTCAGACATGGAAGGGGAAATTATGTCCGCCTGTAATAAAGTATTAAGTTGGTCTTCCATTTCTTGACGTAGTTTGTAGGGGACTCTATAAGCTTTGCCTTTAACTGGTTTATTTGAAGTTAAGTTAATTTCCTGCGGGATTGTATCACAGCCGGGTAAATCTAAGACCGATGCTGCAAATACATCTTTGTTTTTGTCTAGAAAATTTTGCATTTTAATTTTTAATGGGGGTTCTAAATGATCTAAATTAATTTCAGAGCTCCAAGTGAGATCAGCGTGATCAAAGTCACCAATTGGAGGGGCCAAATTTACATTACAAGAAAGGTTATTTTCAGTTACGGGTACATTTGATTTGTCTACACATTTTTGAATTTTGGCAACAAAGGTTCCTTTATTTAAATGAATACTATTGTCTGAAAAATTTGCAAATGAGATATATAGCCCATGTTCTTTAGTGCAAATGGCTCTGGAGGTAAGGAGACCTTGATTTAAATTTTTCGCCAAAGGTTCTAACATAACAATATCATTTTCCTTAATAAAATTTTCCTTATAACTTTTAACCTGGGCTAACATTTTTGACTGCGGGGGAATTGAAATTTTGCTACATAACACAGCGAAACTTATATTTTTATTTTTATTGGTTTTATCACTACTGCTATCTTCATTGCTCTCCTCCTCGACTTCAGGTACCTTATCCTCTATACTTACCAAATCTTCAATTTCATCAATATTACAAATTTCAGTAGTATCTTCAGCTAAATTACCCTGAGTTACCTGACTCGCTGCTGAAAGAATGTTGTCGACACTTTGAATACTTGAAAAATTTTCAGTATTATTACCCTCAGAGCTACCGCCTGATGTTGTTTGCATGCAAAAGTTCTGCGCAACACTTTCAACTTCCTTAACTGACTCAGTTTGAATGACTATCTCAACATCTTTTCCCATATTACTCAACTGCGGGTCCTGAACTACCATATTTTCACTACTATGATTCCCATTTTCAATATTAACTGAGTCATGAACTTTCTCACATGCACAATTTTCAGGAGGGCTATTGGCATTACTACTTTTTGAATTCTCCCCTACTTTGTTGACACATTTTATATTTACAGAACTATTTTCAACACAATCATTATTTATACAATTATTATTTGAATTTACATTATATACAGAATTAGAAATATTTACAGAATTAGTAGCAAGGCAAGTATTAGACACTGAAGTATTACTTGGGGTTTCTACGCTTTGTTTACATTGGCCTGAAACTGGCACTTTAAGAGCGACAGCATTTGTATCACAATTTATACTTGCCCGGTACTCTTTCAAAAATGGCATTCCCAAAATCATATTAAATTCCTCTGCTAATTTACCTTCCACTACATAGAATTCAGCTTGACATTGAACATTATCAAAAATAAAATTTAAAAATATCTTCCTATTTAGGTGCACTTTCTCACCGGTGACAGTCATAATGGGGATATTGCAATTCTCCATTTCAAAATTCTCTAAACAGTTAACATCAGTACCACTCAGGAGATTAATTGCAGAACCCGTGTCACATAATGCATTTAGGCAAACTTTATTTATGTAAATTCTTGTAGTTGGTAATGTATATGATTGGGGCTGAAACATACTATACACAGTTGGGGGGTCCAGGGGCCTGTGGGGGATCGAGTTGACCACATTTGATCCGGCCACTAATAGTTTAAAGCCTCACTTTCACTGTTAGCTACTGGGGTGTTACTTACCGCCTGCACTTCATTTCTGTTCGCAGCTGTGCTCCTATTGTTTTGGTAATAACCACCTCTTCTTCCCCTATATCCGCCTCGCTGATTGTGGTTCCCTCTAGGATTTTCACCTCTGTTTCTATAATTTTGCCCACGGCTCCTGAAATTTTGACCACCTCCCCTTCTAAAATTATAGTCGACAAAATTTAGTGGACAATCTCTGGCCTAGTGGCCTTGTACGGAACACCTATAGCAGGTTACGGGTCTTACCTCTTGGTTTTTTTTCTGTACATCCCTAGCCCTAAGATCTACTAAACTGTCTATCTTAGCTGCTAAAACATCAATTTGAGATTTTAGTTGGTCTATCTCCTTCTTTTGTGGGCTATCTTGCTGAAAAACTGCAGCACAGGGTAGGTTTTGGGTCAAATTTGGGTTGAGAATTTCCTCGCGGTGGTTGTAGAAAGGGTTAATGCTCCTATAAGCTTTTTCTTCAAGAAGCGCAATTTTGAGAACCTCTTCTGGGGATTGCGGATTTCTCGCAATTACTCCCTTTCGCACTTCTGGTGTAAGATTGCTCAACAGCATAGAGTGTAGTAGAGCCGTTCGGCTTTTATCGACTACTTCACCCTGGATACCTTCAATTACAAGGGCTTTTAGTGACATATCATATGCCTTGTCATAAAACTCCTGAACACTCATATTGGGTGGCTGTTTAAAATTTAAAAATTGACTGAGGGCAACATCTGGTGTGGTCTGTGAAGTATAACTCTCTTTTAAGATTTTTAATAGCTCATCAGATGTTTTTGCTTTGTGAATTTTTATTCGCCTAGAAGCAGCTCCTGAAAGTCTAGCAAGTAAAACAAACTTCTTTTCCTCCTCAGTCCAGTCGAATAATTTTGAAAAACTCTCAAATTTCTCAGAAAAATCTGAGAAGCAGACTGAGCTGGCCTCTCCATTGAATGGGGGAATATTAGACAAATTATCCACTAAAGCATTTTTCCGCTGAATAGTGGCAATTGCTTCCGAGTGCTTATCAGCCATAGTTAGAGTTAGAAAATGACAAACAGACCAAAAAAAATGAAAAATGGGGGGGGCAACTTAAAAATGAGAAAAAGAGAGGGGAAAGGAAAACCTTATAAATACATAAAACTTAAGTACAGGACTATGCTTTTTGTAAATAAGAAAAGGTTATGCTCACAAGACATAATTTTGACTGGGAATTGTAGCTTACTAGCACAGAGAGAGAGCCTAGACCTCTTTTTACACTTGAACATATAAATAAAATTTTAATTGCAAAAACACCCAGTTGCTCTTTGATACATAAATACATACAAGTAAAAAAAAATCAATAACCCAGAGACCGAATTGTTACGGCTCCATTTGTTGTGGTGTTTTGGGGTTCTTTCTAAAACACAACTTACTTAAACTTAAAAAGCTCATTTATTACTCAATCTTCACTTGACAATTAAATATTTAGAAAAAAATAAGTATACCCTGATTAGCTCCACTGAAATCTGTTGCCATGGAAAAGGTAGCAAATTATATTAAACTAATCAAAATATCAAAACTTAAGAATCCGAATAGGTTAATACAACAATGATAATTTTGAACTCATCATTTTAAGACAATATTAAATGTAGTAAGGGGGGACAGATTTCTAAATCAAGTAGCATACTGGATTGCATAAAGAACACCCAACTCCACTCCAACCCGATCAAGCTCAAATCTCCATACACATTAAATTAACAAAAGTGTAATCATCATATAATTTGGAAAAATGCAGACAACCTGAAATTCCTCCAATATGAGGACCAAAAGGGGAAAGAGTTAAATCCGTTAATAGAATAGGGATATGATGATGTACTAAAATTTTAGAACAACCATAGAGATTCTGAACAAGATCCGATCGGTTAACCAAGAATCGTATAGTGGTGTATAATGACTGGATATATATTTTTTTTTTTTTTTTTTTACTTTTTAAAATAAAACAATTTTGGTGTATATTTTAGAAAAACAATGTTTCTGAAAGAGGAGAGTTAAAGCTTAACTTAACATTTTATGAAATTAAATTTAATATTACTGTTTCACTTATTAATCTATCCATCCTTAAATCAAGATCAAAAATACGATTGTATAACATTGAGTGAACTTCAATTTATGTTCATTAAAACAGTCAGTTATGAATTTAAACTTAAGAAATTTTAAAGTCCTAATTTAATAAAGTTGAATTTTCTCTCCCTTTTTTTTTTTTTTTTTTTTTATTAATCACAGAAAGGTTAGGCCATTCTTATAGGTCTACTGTGAATATAAAAAAATAATTATTTAGAGATTTATACAAAGAAAAACATACCAACTTTGATAATAAACAAAAAAAAACACAATTTATTTGAACATTTAAAATAATGAAGCAACTAAGTTATCAAAAATAATCTTAATAAAACAATATAACAGCTGATCTTTTAAGTTGAAACCACTCACTGGTTACTTTTAAATTACACCTCATATTTTTAAAATTACCATCATATTACCATTTAATGGTCGTTCAAACATACAAACATTATATATTAACCTACAGACTATTTATGTTCATAATGTTTATTCTTATTGAAATTATCCAAAGATATTCATTTCACTTTTAAACTCTGGTATAGCAAACATATTTTTTTTTTTTTTTTTTTTTAAAGAGGTACAAATAAATAAAAAGAAAAACTATGCAAATAGTACTTACAACAGGTAGAGAGTTCTACAATTTTAGTCAATGGGCACTTAGGAGCATTTCCTCCTTTTTCAAAATCTGATGAAGCACTTAAGCTGGAGTATTCAGGCTGGGGAAAAATTCAGACGTGGTTTCAAGCTAACATTCATCAATCCTCTCATCTCACTGCATCACTTGCCATCAACTACTAGGTCCATCATCTAGTCCGGAGGGGAAAATCGTTCTACGGTCCAGAACTTCACCGTCGGAGTCAGTAATTTCACCTTCCTGAAGCATGTGTTTTATTCGAAGATAGCCATCATCGTAACTCAGAACACTACGACTTCTAACGACCGGTTTAGTTCAATATCTATGATCACTTCTGATGGTTAAGAAGTCATAATCTTGGAGCGCCACTACGCCAAAAAAAAATAGGCTACACATATCTTCTTCTTAATTTCTCGTTAACAGTTATAGATCCGCAATTCGAAAATGCCCTTATAGCCTCTTTTCATCATAACATCATGATTTAGGATGGTTAATGTGGGGCCATCAATGCCCCACTCTCAAAAAAAAAAAATCTTCCAGAAACCTGTCCGCCTTCAACAACTTCGCGATCCAGCCCACAGGCCAATCTTCGAGCCCCGTAATAAGTCGAATTTTTTTTACGAGTCAAACGACAGGTCTCTTGGCCAAGCAACAAGTGTCGTAAACATTCATTCTCCCGCGCTGCTTGAAAAACGGGACCGATCCACTCTGCCAGGGGTACGGGAATGGAAACAAAAGGAAAAATGGACTCATCGTGAAGACTACAGCTTGCCGCTCCACTCTGCCGGCCGCTTCATGGGGGAAGGAAACCATGCATCACCCCCATGGCGTGTGCTGAAGGGGGGTCCTGTTAGCCTCTGTTTACATGGGCGCCAGCTATCCGCCTGATAGCAGAGCCAATTCAAGCCTGACGTAAACTTACAAAGCCTAATTGCGTGTATAGTACACTCATAAGATAACGTAATTCTTATACAGGGCGGTCGGTCATTCTTATATCAAAGTCAGACTAGATGACTCCAAATTTTCCACCTGTGCAGTCTACTGACAAAACATCCCTCCCTTGCTGTCTGCTTTTCGTATTTGAAAAACAGGAAGCTACGTTAGACTATAAACGTTGAAATTACTTTGCAAAAAGAAAATGAAAGAAGAAAAAATAAAAACTGATTTTATTATAATTATTACAATTACTTTTATTTATTTAAATTTTTATTAGAAACAGAAAAAAAGAGTGCTTTTAAATAAATGTTGAGAAAGTGATTTAAATAATTAATGTAGATTAAAAAAAAAAAATTTGTTGAAACCAACCGTAACACAGAACTCTCGTTTCCCTACTACTAATAATTAAGAAACGAACCACGATAATACGGCGAAACACCGTCCTTATTCACATTTGAAATAGTACTTGGGTTAAGCCGTTTCTTCGACATAGTGGAACGCAAAAAATGTTTTCAGTTTTTTTCTGTGGGTAGACGATTTCAACATTGACAACACTTTGCTATTTTATTAAAATATTAAAAGCAGAGAAAAAAAAATAATTCTATTCTGTGATGCTGTGGTAATTTTACCACAATCAAGTTCCGTATAGCGCAATTAGTTTTTTTGCTTTCCCTTCTCTCTCCTTTTATTTATTTATTTTTTTTTATTTCCCTGGCAGACTTTAATCATAGTTTTCCCTTTTGTCTAAAATTATCATTTGATTTAGTTATCCTTTTTAACCCATTGGCTTCAAAACGTTTTTCAATTTTGTCTTTGTGACGTCAGTTTGATTTCATTTCATTTTTAACAAATCAGATTCATATTTTTTTCCGTTTGCTTTAAATTTTAATTATACCCTCCCTTTGGCATATATTTAGCCCTATGTTGGCATTCTGTTATTTTTATGTTTTTCATCTTGTCAATGAAGTTTCGGTGCCTGTATTGGCAGGTGTCACTGTTTGGCGAGTTTTTCCATGTTACGGCAACCCTATCCTTGCGCCAGTGACAGGTTCGCATTTTCCTTCGAATTTTCGGAGTTGCAGAGCTGCCAACTGCTACGAAAAAATCGTAGTTGCTACGATTTTGAGCCACAAACTACGATGCTACGAAAATCTGCCTAAAACTACGATTTTCTGCAAAAAAAAAAAAAAAAAAACGCGAATTTTGTCACAGGATCACTCGAAAAATCACGAATTTCGTCACAGGATCGCGCGAAAAATTCCGAATTTCGGTACAGGATCGCTGAAAAAACGCGAATTTCGTCAAAAAATTGGCGGGAAAAGCAAATTTCGCCAAAGTATCGCCGAAAAAACGTGAATTTCATTCAACTGATTGCTGAAAAAATGCGAATTCGTCAAAAGATCGTTCAGGGGTGATTCTGGTCCGAATTTTCCGAAAAATTAAGGCAATGATTTCCGAAAAAAAAAATTATCGGTCATAAATCCGAAAATTCGGACATTAAATAAATCGGTATTTCGGCAAATGATCGCCGAAAAAAATCAATCTCGTCTTTCGTTCGAAGAAAAGTCGCCAATTTTGTTACAGGATGGCGGGAAAAACGTAACTTTCGTCAGAGAATTGCGAAAAAATGGCAAATTTAGTCAAAAACATTGCGAAAAGCGGCAAATTTCGTTAAAAGATCGCGAAAAAACAGCAAATTTTGTCAACAGATCGCGGAAAAAACGTGACTTTCGTCTGAAAATCACGAAAAAATGGCAAATTTCGTCAAAAACATTGCGAAAAATGACAATTTTCGTCAAAAGATCGCGAAAAAACGGCAAATTTCGTCAAAACATTGCGATAAACGGCAAATTTCGTCATAAACATTCCGAAAAACGGCATATTTCGTCAAAAGATCGCGAAAAACGACAAACTTTTGTCAACAGATCGTGGGAAAAACGTGACTTTCGACAGAAAATCGCGAGAAAACGGCAAATTTCGTCAAAAAATCGCGAAAAAACGACAAATTTCGTCAAAAGATCGCGAAAAAACGACAAATTTTTGTCAACAGATCGCGGGAAAAACGCGACTTTCGTCAGAAAATCACGAAAAAACGGCAAATTTCGTCAAAAACATTACGAAAAACGACAAATTTCGTCAAAAGAACGCGAAAAAACTGCAAATTTCGTCAAAAACATTACTAAAAACGACAAATTTCGTCAAAAGATCGCGAAAAAACGGCAAATTTCGTCATAAACATTGCGATAAACGGCAAATTTCGTCATAAACATTCCGAAAAACGGCCTATTTCGTCAAAAACTCGCGAAAAAACGACAAATTTTTGTCAACAGATCGCGGGAAAAACGCGACTTTCGTCAGAAAATCACGAAAAAACGGCAAATTTCGTCAAAACATTGCGATAAACGGCAAATTTCGTCATAAACATTCCGAAAAACGGCATATTTCGTCAAAAGATCGCGAAAAACGACAAACTTTTGTCAACAGATCGTGGGAAAAACGTGACTTTCGACAGAAAATCGCGAGAAAACGGCAAATTTCGTCAAAAAATCGCGAAAAAACGACAAATTTCGTCAAAAGATCGCGAAAAAACGACAAATTTTTGTCAACAGATCGCGGGAAAAACGCGACTTTCGTCAGAAAATCACGAAAAAACGGCAAATTTCGTCAAAAACATTACGAAAAACGACAAATTTCGTCAAAAGAACGCGAAAAAACTGCAAATTTCGTCAAAAACATTACTAAAAACGACAAATTTCGTCAAAAGATCGCGAAAAAACGGCAAATTTCGTCATAAACATTGCGATAAACGGCAAATTTCGTCATAAACATTCCGAAAAACGGCCTATTTCGTCAAAAACTCGCGAAAAAACGACAAATTTTTGTCAACAGATCGCGGGAAAAACGCGACTTTCGTCAGAAAATCACGAAAAAACGGCAAATTTCGTCAAAACATTGCGATAAACGGCAAATTTCGTCATAAACATTCCGAAAAACGGCATATTTCGTCAAAAGATCGCGAAAAACGACAAACTTTTGTCAACAGATCGTGGGAAAAACGTGACTTTCGACAGAAAATCGCGAGAAAACGGCAAATTTCGTCAAAAAATCGCGAAAAAACGACAAATTTCGTCAAAAGATCGCGAAAAAACGACAAATTTTTGTCAACAGATCGCGGGAAAAACGCGACTTTCGTCAGAAAATCACGAAAAAACGGCAAATTTCGTCAAAAACATTACGAAAAACGACAAATTTCGTCAAAAGAACGCGAAAAAACTGCAAATTTCGTCAAAAACATTACTAAAAACGACAAATTTCGTCAAAAGATCGCGAAAAAACGGCAAATTTCGTCATAAACATTGCGATAAACGGCAAATTTCGTCATAAACATTCCGAAAAACGGCCTATTTCGTCAAAAACTCGCGAAAAAACGACAAATTTTTGTCAACAGATCGCGGGAAAAACGCGACTTTCGTCAGAAAATCACGAAAAAACGGCAAATTTCGTCAAAAACATTACGAAAAACGACAAATTTCGTCAAAAGATGGAGAAAAAAACAGCAAATTTCGTCATAAACATTGCGAAAATGGCAAATTTCGTCAAAAGATTGCAAAAAAATGACAAATTTTGTGAAAAACATTTCAAAAAATGGCAAATTTCGTCAAAAGATCGCGAAAAAACGACAAATTTCGTCATAAACATTGCGAAAAACGACAAATTTTGTCAAAAGATCGCGAAAAAACGACAAATTTTTGTCGAGATCGCGGGAAAAACGTGACTTTCGTCAGAGAATCGCGTAAAAACGGCAAATTCCGTCAAAAACATTGCGTAAAACGGCAAATTTCGTAACAAAATATCGAAAAAAAAAACGCAAATTTTATCTACAGATCTCGAAAAAAACAGCAAATTTCGTCAAAAGATCGCGAAAAAACGCAAATTTCGTCAAAGGGACGCAAAAAAAAAGTGGCGGGAGTGGACACCCCCACTCCCGGTTGTATCAGCTTACTCGACCTGATGAAGGACTCTAACTCAGACATTTTTCTCTCGAAGATATACCTGTAGTTCCATCACCCCCCTCCCCCCCACCGCCTTGGAATCTTTCAGAAAATTGACTGTGAAGTTCAGAAATTTGGCTTAGGAGTGGACAGAGCATTAATTGAATAGGAATAATTATGTTTAATCAATCCCACCCGCAACAAAAAAAATTAGCAAAAACGAAAGAGTCTCCTACTTTGTGTGCTTATGGATATACACATGCGTTTAATTGATTAGTATTTGCTCGCTTAAAATTTACAGCGTAAAAAACAGCCACCACCCAACCAACCTTCAGATAAATTTGAATTTGGTGTGCTACTATTTCTCATTTTCAAAGGTTGGCAGGTCTGGAGTTGTTCTTCGGTTTTCTGGTTGGAAATGGAGTGTATTATAAAATACGTAATTTTTTTTGTGTGTCAGAGATACATCATATATATATATATTAGATTATATTCTGTCAGCTTGCATATTAAATAAGTATGATGTGGACTTATATATCGGAAACATGGTCTATAAGCAAAAGACACAATAATTGTGTTTCTTTTTTCGTCGAATGTGCAAGGAGAGAAATGCTCAAATTCGTCGGCCTGTTGTGGCATAATTTATAGTCTTAATACGTACATCATATTATGTTTAGCTCATTGTATTATTTTTATGTAATTTACAATTTTATGTCATTTAGTTTTTAAAATTTGGCAACACTCAAAAAGTTTTGGTTTGTGTTTGTTGCTTTCTAAAAAGGTTGTTCGATGTAAATAAATCTGATAAGTTCAAACTGAAAACGATGTCAGTATTATTACCTGAAAGTACACGCAACAAAATAATTAACGATCATATATGAAAATCGGCTCCACAACAACTGGTGACCCGCATTTTTAAATAAATATTGCTCAATAACCGTAGCAATCTATCTAAATAAATATGCTTCCAGACGATGAAAAATCAAAAGATTCTACGCAAGAACTATGTAAGGTGAGTGTTAAAATTCCTCCTTTTTGGATTGATCGTCCGGAAATTTGGTTTTTTCAAGTTGAGTCGCAGTTTAAGATAAGCGGAATTGTTTCTGAGGAAACCAGATTTAATTATTTAGTATCGCAATTGGAACCTAAATACGTTGAGAACATATGGGACATTGTAACAAAAGATAGCGATACGAAGTACACGGAATCTAAAACAAGACTTTTAGACTTGTTTAAAGAAAGTGAAAGCACTCGTATTAAAAAACTAATTACTGGAATTGATTTAGGTAATTTAAAACCCAGTCAATTATTACAGAAACTGCGATCAGTCGCAACATCAGATGTATCTGAAAAGTTAATAAAAACCTTATGGCTAGAAAAATTACCAGATTCTATGCGAAATATAATACTTGTTAGTGATGAAGAGCTACCAAAGCTGGCGATTATGGCTGACAAGATTGCCGATATGACACCTTCTAGTGATATTTGCAGCGTATCTTCTACTTGTAATTGCTCGAACACCGAATTACTATCCAAAATCAAATCCCTTGAACAGCAAATTGCCCAATTAAGTGTTGATCACATATCACGACCACGATTACGGAATAACTCTGTTTCTGGCAGAAGATCTCGAAGCAATTCTAAAAAGAGATTTAATCCTCGAGGAAAATACTGTTTTTATCATTTCCGTTATGGTGCCAAATGTCATCAAGATAAATGTACTCCGCCGTGTAGTTGGTCAACTGATTATTCACCAAACCAGGGAAACGCCAAAATGCAGTAGAGAATGCGGCAGGCTCTTCTGCTAATAATTTTACGGATTGTCGCAAATTTCGCTTATTTGTTAAAGATAAAAAATCGAAAGTGCGATTTTTGGTAGATAGCGGTGCAGATGTTAGTATTTTACCAGCTTCTAATCAAGATAAACAATCCGTGGATTATAAACTGTATGCAGCAAATGGTACAGAAATTGAAACATATGGTATGAAGATGCTAACACTTGATTTAGGACTTCGACGGGAATTTCAATTTCCTTTTATCGTTGCAAAGATCAATAAAGGCATTTTGGGAGCTGATTTTCTAAACAAATTTAACTTGTTAATTGATTTGCATAATAAGAAATTGATTGACGGAATAACTCAGCTAACTATTACTGGCGAAGTTGCTGCCGTCAGTGAAGATAGTGATGTCGGTACTGTAAATAATACCAATAAATTTTATAACCTGCTAAAGGGATATCCCGAGATAACCAAACCAAATTTATTTTTATCAAGTGTAAAACACAATGTTCAACATCACATTATAACACAAGGTCAACCTGTCCATGCTAAAGCAAGACAATTAAATCATCAACGACTTGCAACAGCGAAACAAGAATTCCAATTCCTGCTCAATAATTATATAATAAGACCCTCCAGTTCTCAATGGTCAAGTCCTCTTCATATGGTTACGAAAAAGGATGGTACTTTTCGCCCATGTGGAGATTACAGACAACTCAATGCCAGAACTGTTCCTGATAGATATCCTATCCCTCGAATAGAAGATTTCCATCATATTTTGAAAGATACAACTATATATTCTAAAATTGATTTATTTAAAGCCTACTACCAAGTGCCCATTGCCGAAGAAGATAGGTGTAAAACAGCAATTATTACTCCATTTGGTTTGTACGAGTTCAATGTAATGAGTTTTGGTTTAAAGAATGCACCAGCAACATTTCAAAGATTTATTAATGAAGTTTTTTCAGGTCTAGATTTTGTCTTCGCCTATTTAGATGATATTCTCATCGCATCTACAGGTGAAGAACAACACAAGAATCATCTCAAATTGGTGTTTGAAACATTAAACCATTATGGACTTCGCATTAACATTTCCAAATCTGTCATGGGAACACAAGAAATAGAATTTTTGGGATATTTAATTACTCCTCAAGGCTCACGTCCTTTACCTGACAAAGTTCAAGGCATCGTTAATTACAAACTTCCAACAACTATTCATGAACTTAGAACATTCCTAGGCATGATTAACTTTTATCGTCGATATTTAAAGAACGCTTCAAAACATCAATCTCTCTTACATGATTACCTCAAAGGAGCAAAAAAGAAAGATAGACGAAAAATTCCTTGGACAGATGAAGCGAAAGAACAGTTTCAACAATGCAAAGATGATTTAGTCAATACTGCACTCTTATCATTTCCAAAGTCTGAACTACCTCTGTCACTAAGTACGGACGCTTCAGATTCGGCGATTGGAGCAGTAATTGAACAGTATGAAGATAATGGATGGAAACCTATCGCATTTTATTCTAAGAAACTAAATGATGCACAAAAGAACTACAGTACTTACGATAGAGAATTACTTGGTATTTACCTCTCCATTAAACACTTCAAGCATTTGCTAGAAGGAAGAAAATTCACGATATATACAGATCACAAACCTTTAACCTTTGCATTCCTACAAAAGCCTGAAAAAGCATCTCCTCGTCAACTTCGTCACTTACACTACATTTCACAATTTTCAACTGACATCCAACACATTAAAGGTCACGACAACATCATCGCAGATACCCTATCCAGAGTGGAAGAAATTTCTTTGATCGATTATGATAAAATAGCAGATGAACAAGATCAAGATGACGAATTCCAAACTTTAAAGGCAACCACAACTTCCCTGAACTTCAAGCAATATCCGCTACCTTCTGGAAAGTCTTTGTGGTGTGAAACCTCAACAAGTAATATTAGACCATACATTCCTGAATCCCATCGCCTGAAAATTTTTCATCAAATGCATGGAGTATCCCATCCTGGAATCAAATCATCTGTGAAACTCCTGACATCAAAATTCATCTGGCCAAGTATCCGAAAAGATGTACAGCTATGGACCCGATCTTGCATGGCTTGCCAAAAGAGCAAAATTAATCGGCACACCAAATCAAGTTTCGGTGAATTTCAACCGCCATCGGAAAGGTTCAGTGACATCCATGTTGACCTTATAGGACCTTTACCACCATCGAACGGAAATATTTACTGCCTGACCTGCATCGACCGGTATACTAACTGGATGGAAGTAGTTCCGCTGAACAACATTTCAGCCGAAACAGTTGCCAAAGCATTTTACGGTAATTGGATTTCTAGATTTGGAACCCCATGCCGACTCGTCACGGATCGTGGTGCACAGTTTAGATCAGAGTTGTTGAACGCCCTGTCAAAAATGTGTGGAATAAAATTGCAGCCCACGACTGCCTATCACCCCCAATCCAATGGAAAGGTCGAACGGCTTCACAGATCTTTAAAGACCGCACTAATGGCACACAATAACCTGGCCTGGAGTGAAACACTGCCAACTGTTCTTCTTGGTCTACGCACTGCCATGCAGGAAGATTCGGAATACACCATTGCCCAGATGGTCTATGGACAAAACATACGATTACCTGGAGAATTTTTCCACGAAAGTACAACTCAAACAACACCTGATACTTTTGCAAAACAACTTCAACAAGTAATGGAAGAAGTTGGACCAAGAACTGTGTCAAAAAAATATGTTCAAAAAATATTTGTTCCAAAACACTTAAAAACCACGTCACATGTATTTATTCGCAAGGACAGAGTTAAAAAGCAACTGGAACCCCCATACGAAGGTCCCTTTCAAGTCGTCGACAGAAATGAAAAATATTTCACACTCAAAATCAAAGACAAAACTGTTACTGTGTCCATTGATAGATTAAAACCGGCGTATTTCTTGCAAACATCGGACCTTCCTACAAAAAACCCAACAAAAACAAAACAATCTGCGAAACCTAAACAGGATTTACCTCCTCAAGTTCAACAACTTCCTGAAAAACATTCACGTACGGGACGAACGATCAAACTTCCTGTGCGATTTCGCGATTAATTTTGTAATTTACTTTTTTCTGTATATATTTCATTGTATTGTATAGATTGTACCGTAACTTTGTTACTGAGAGGGGAGTACTGTTGTGGCATAATTTATAGTCTTAATACGTACATCATATTATGTTTAGCTCATTGTATTATTTTTATGTAATTTACAATTTTATGTCATTTAGTTTTTAAAATTTGGCAACACTCAAAAAGTTTTGGTTTGTGTTTGTTGCTTTCTAAAAAGGTTGTTCGATGTAAATAAATCTGATAAGTTCAAACTGAAAACGATGTCAGTATTATTACCTGAAAGTACACGCAACAAAATAATTAACGATCATATATGAAAATCGGCTCCACAACAGGCCTTCCAACTATCAACTTTGAGATGAAATAACTAAATAAATTTAGATGTGTTGGTCCAATTGGATGTAGCCAAGATAATATTGGCATACCATGTTAAAATTTCTCATATCAAGAAGTACTGATAACGATAAGTATAATTTCCTTTTTGTTCTTATTTTTGTTTCGCATAGAATTAATATACTTTTTTACGAATTTATTTTTGTCACACGAATAAGACAACTGGTGTATTATATATAAAAATATATATATTACTTAACCATTCTAGTGTTGTTCTAACAACATATTTTTAAGTAGGGTTTAATCTAGAGCTAGCCAAATAGCCAAAAAGCTAACTGAAACCACCTTTTGCCCCCAAAGCATTTAGTGGATTAGCCAAATAGCAACAGCCAAAAAAATATATATCATTTCCATTTTGTTGTTCCTGCCTTTCGTAAACCTGCAACTGCCACGTGTAAAAAAATCTCAAACCGCCTCTGTCCCGGCAACTCACTTCAAAATTTGTCTCATCCTCTCTGTGCAAGCCTCTTACAAATAGTATGACGTCATTTGCATTAAACAATTATTGAGAAAATTAAAAGAATTTGGTTATTTTTTGTTGATGATCCAAACTTAAGAAATGAAACCAAAACGGTTCATGAATGGAAGTTATTCAGGCAGGTTCTGGCTACAAGGGGTAAAGAAATGAAACCAGCTGATTGTATTCTTTTTCCATAAAAATGGCTGACATGATTAATTACGAAATTACTGAAAATTACTGACATGTTTCCCAATGTGACTTCTTTGTATGAATTTGTAACAACAATTCTGTTGTCTACAGCAGATTGTGAAAGGGGATTGAGTCTCCTGAATATAACAAAAACTGACTTGAGAAATAGACTGACAATCAAAAATTTAAGTAACTTAATGATGATTAATTTGGAAGGGGAAGTTTGAAAAGAATTTCCATTTAAAAAAGCATTTGATGTGTAATGTATGGCCAAATCTCGAGAGGGTCAATTTTACAGAGTGGTGTACTGTTTGTATATTGTATAATTACAAATAATACTCATTTATATAGAAATTGTGTATAAATAAAAGTTTTTTTTCTTGGCTAAAGCTATTTTTATTTGGCTAACAGTTATTGGCTGCAATTAGCCAAAAAGCTACAAATCTTTTTTTCCTCTATTAAGGATAAATATAACTTTTTTTCGCCAAAAAAAAATAAATAAACTGTTTCAATATTCATTAAGTCTCCTTTTTTTTATGTAATTTTGTTGTTATTTATATATATATTAGTGGATAAAAATTAAAAAAATATATTAATCATCTAAGTTATTTTTGAGCACAAAAATCCTCTGAGGAAACAAAAATAGAAAATATGTTGTGTGCTCAAATAATTAGTTATATGTTCTTTGAAAAAGTAAAGAACAGATACCTGGGTATACTAAAACATTATGAATTATAATGCAGCTCACCTTTACGCTTAACTTAAAGAATTTAAATCACAACACTTGGTGCCTTGGCCACTTTCTTTAGAGGATTTATTATTATTATTATTATTATTATTATTATTATTATTATTATTATTATTATTATTATTATTTGTGTGCAAATACTGAAGAATTTTTTTTTTTTTTTAAATGAAAACTAAAGTTGTTCTCATTGATGATGGAACATGGATTATTTTCCATTTCAAGATAGTAATTCTACATTTTTTTTTCTTTGTGCATGGCTTCTTATTAAGAAAAATGTTCTTCCAATATTTTTTTAGAGAAAATTTGTTTATTTTAGATGTGCTCTTGAATATAATTGTGTTCTTAATAAAAATACACACATATATATATATGAAATAGAACCGGTATTAATCTAACTTTTAAAAAAAAAATTCTGAGTGTTTTATCTATATTTCTGTTTTAATTCACAAACTTTTTGCAACATGTCGAAATCCAAGAACACTATTAGTCTGAATATTCAACCATTTGATGGTAATCCATCTACTGTCGAATTTTTTTTCGACCAGCTTGAAGACATTCAACAACTAAACAATTATAGCGAAAAAGAAATGCTAGCACTGTTTAAAACGAAACTCCTAGGTCCTGCTCTCCACTTTTATTTGGATTCGCAGTTTAATACTCAAACTAAAAAATTAGCAGACATAAAATCTGAATTTATCCAGTTTTTCGCTTCAAAGGAGAACAAAAATTTGGCCCTTCGTTCATTAGATAAGATGAAATTGGAGCATAATGAATCAGTTAGACATTTCTCATACCGATTAAACAAGAATCTAAAGTTAGCTCATCCAACAGTTGATGATGCTTCGCTCCAAATTTTGAAATTCACATATTTTATGAATGCTTTACCTAAAAATATTCACGTAAAATTATTAGAAGAAGGTATTTCTGACTTTGCTAATGCTCTTTCAAGAGCTGAACAATTACAAAATATTTACAACTTCACTGAATCACCAACCACCCCTGCTCCTGTCTAATTATCAAAAAATTAAATATCTATGCCTCAGGTGCATTCCAATCTGTCTTTGTCTATCTTCATCCAAATTTGCAAACGTTTACGTGCGATAGATTTAGCCTAGCCTCGTCAACTAACAAAGAAACAAACAAACAGACTAACAGACAAAAATATTTTTTTTATTAATACAGATATATTTTTTTCAAAATACTTAATGTAAATTTATTATATTTTATAAATAATTATATAGTATTTATCATTAGTGTGAACATAATAGACATTATGCACTATTAACCCCTTTCGACAAACGTCACTTTAAGAAATTTTAATCTCTCATCACCGATTGTTCAGAAAAGAAATTTTTATACAATTTAATTGCAGAAACTCTTCGATTGAATAAGACAAAATTTTCTATTAAAATTTACTGGTATCAGTAATCAAGGATTTTGATAACCTTATACGTGACGCTCGTCGCGAAGTCATTCATGGAACCCTAACATAAGGTTGTATTGATTTTTATATGTCAATTACGAGTTTTGACAGTAATATTCGAAAATATATATGTATGCCTATATGAATACAAATACAGTCAAAATCGTGTTTTAAAGCAATTATTGATAGATGAAAATTATGAAAAGTTGGTCATGAGCTAGCAATTGATTATAATTAAAGATGCATCACATTTGTAAGGAAAATGACATATTTCTTAATTCTTTAGCATCTGATAGAAATTAGCTGAAATTTCCATTTCTGTCTGCAAACGTGTCAGGGACATTGGGTTTGTCAAGCGGACAAAAAATTATTTTATGGCATGATTCGATCAAAGTTTGATAACCACCTTTTAAATTAATGATGTTTGTAAAGTGGAGTCTGATTCAATTAAAAGAGGTGGTACTCATTCAAATAAGCGACAGTTGATGTTCCGTTTTTAATTCTAAAAAAAAGAAGCCTGATTTGATTATACATTGATTCGTATAAACGGCAGATTTCCATACCTGTTCTTGTAGGGGGGCCCGTACTTTGGTCTGCCCAGGGACCCGGTGAAACTTGTCACCGGTCCTGTATGCAGCGGGAAGTGAAATCCCGTGTCCAGATGTATAGGACACGATTTTGTGTATCACATATAGCTGAGACTCATTTCCGATAAGTACAGTTTTGTACAACGCGATCAAACACATGAGCGCTTTATGCTTTTCATTTCAGGGCTGCTACTGGCAACTATTTTTATAATCTATTCGCGCCACTATTTGAAAAATAATAATTTTGTAGTATATTTCTCTTGCACATGTTGACAAAGTGTGTGTGAAAAAAGTTTGTTTTGAGAAAGTGGTGTGAGATAGAATTAAAAAATAGTCACCAGTGGCAGCCCTGCATTTGTATCATTTTTGTGAGCAAGGTGTTTTTTTTTTTTTTTTTTGTAATAAATCGATGACGCTGAACAACTTTGTAATTGACTTTTTTCCCATATCTCGTACCGTTTTTGAAATAAGAACGCTAACTCCAAATTTAGCCACCAGGAGACGCTGTAAAAGGTTTCCTTCCTCAGCTCACGGCAACTTTACTATACCTTCAGAAATTATTGGAGTGACAACGGACTTTAGCAGGCACACTGTATATATATATATATATATATATATATATATATATATATATATATATATATATATATATATACATATATATATAGAAAAACTATATTTGTCACATTTTTACAAACTTTAAAATGTGTAAGTACTGCAATTTTATCTCACTCCAGCATTTATCCGATTTAGAACAATTTTTTTTAAATTATCTACACTACATTGTCCCCCCTCGCGAAGCCGGGAAGGCCGGCTAGTGTTTCATAGAATTGGAATTGGCACAGCAAATTTTCTGAAAAGTTACAACAGAGTCGAACATTCCACTTTTTTTTTTTTTTTTTTTTTTTTTTTTTTTTTTTTTTTTTTGTGTGTGTGTGTGTGTGTGTCCCTTTGACGAAATTTGCGTTTTTTTTTGCTATCTTTTGACGAAATTTGCAGTTTTTTGTGATCTGTTGACAAAATTTGCAGTTTTTTCGCTATTCTCTGACGAAAGTCACGTTTTTCTCGCTATCTGTTGACGAAATTTGCCGTTTTTCGCAATGTTTTTGACGAAATATGCCGTTTTTCGCGATTTTCTGACGAAAGTCACGTTTTTCCCGCGATCTGTTGACAAAATTTGCCGTTTTTTTCGCGATCTTTTGACGAAATTTTCCGTTTTTTCGCGATTCTCTGACGAAAGTCACGTTTTTCCCGCGATCCTTTGACATAATTGGCGACTTTTCTTCAAACGAATGACGAGATTGATTTTTTTCGGCGATCATTTGCCGAAATACCGATACATTTTATGTGCGAATTTTCGGATTTATGACCGATATATTTTTTTAATTTTCGGAAAATTCGGACCAGAATAACCCCTGCCCTGCTCTCAAGTTTATTTCTTAATTTAACTTATTTCATATTTATATTCATCATTTTATAAAAAAAAAAAAAAAAAAAAAAAAAAAAAAAAAGTCTGCGCTGCGGATGACAGATGCATCTGTTCTTGCTCCTCCTTAGATTTTTTTATGTCGGCACCAGTGATGTGGGGCGGGTAAATACCCAGTGGGTAGGTAAATATTTTTTGGGTATTTACCTGGGTATTTACCCAAGCCTCGGGTAAATACCCAAAAACTGGGTATTTTCATATTTCAGCTTGAAAAAGCATATTTAAAGTAAAATTTATTTTTATTTGAAACTTAAATATTTATGAAGTCCAAAATCATAGAATGAGATATTCAAATTATGAAAGTTGTATGGCTTCAGCCACAATTAAAGAGAAGTCGAAACTTACATCGCAAAATTGCTTAATTTTACTGCTAGTGTGCTTCAGCTGCAAAGTAAGTGAATTGAATTTGTAGGAAATTTTCAAAGTAAATAATGTGAAGCTCTATTACATTTTTTAAAAAGAAAATATAAGACTACCTATCTGCACAGTTTATTGCAGAGCATTATACAGATTACATGTCACATCTATTTATTAAGAAAATAATAATAATAATCCATACTTAAGAGAAATTTAGATTGCTAATAATAAAAAAAAAAAAAAAGATAAATTACACAATCAAGCATTTAAATAAATAATTTAACAAACAATTTATTGATTTATGTTTATTTAACAATTTTTATTATTTTACAGTCTATAAATATTCACAATTGTCAGCTGAACTACAAAATTTTGGTTTTAGAAATTTAATTATCTTTTCCTAATATTGCAGACATGTATAAAGATTAAATAGGAATTGGCTGATTTTCTCTAAATATTAACAGTAGTTTAAAGGAATTGCAATTTCAAAGTATTCACTTTCTAAATAAATATTTTCATTTCCAATTTTATGAGTTGTGATTATTTCTTGCTGAATTAAAAAGCTGCCCAAAAATTTAAAATATTTTGCCTCAATACAAAACACTATTCAAATATTATGTGTTTGATCATCAACTTAATTATAAACCTCTATGAATCATCTTTTAAGTTTTAAATATCATTCCCATTTTCTAAAAATTTAGTAATACACACTCTTTTCTTGCTTTGTTTATAATCTGCAATTCCTTTAAATTTCAATTAGAAATTTCCACCAGAAGCAATAGATGGCGCCCAATCATTGCATAAGTATGAACCAAAACTAAACTAGATTTTACAAAGTAAAACTATGCTAGATTTTACAAACCAAAACCATGCTAGTTTTGGTTTGGATTTTGATTCTATAAACTGGTCTTCACTTGCTTTTAGATGTCTATGGTGTGCGTTTGAAAGAGTTAGAAGTAAAAATGGGAGGAAAAAATGGAATTTTTTTAATGTGAAAGGAAAAAGTGTGCAGTGCAAATATTGTAATAAGGATTACAAGCATGCTAATGTAAACAAAATGGAAAATCATATTAAGAAATGTTTCAAATGTCCTGCAGGTTTGAAAAAGGTTTTTGACAGTGATTCTAAATGCAAAAAAATATCATAAGGAATCTATTTCTACTATGCCTTCAACTTCAAATGTAGAAGAAAATATAACAATTGGTGATACAGATGAACTGGTCAAATGTCCAGTACATCTTCTAACACTTCATCGATACCGATAACAAGTGTACCTTCGCTTCTAAAAAATGCTGGAGATGGAACATCTAGTTTTTTGACAAATAAAAAAATTTCGAAGTCACAGATATCTATGACAGCATTTTTGGATCAGATGGATGAAATAACAAATGTAAGTACATTTACATACTAATAAACAAAAATAAATACAATTTTGTTCTTTTAAAAGTAAATACTTAAATTAGAACTGATATTAATTGAAATAAATTATTTGAAGCTTTTCTCTAGTATATGTCTCTGATTTTTAATATTACAATTTTTAATAAATTAATAAATTGTTTATTTTAAAATTTAAAAGATTCATTGAA
Source organism: Maratus michaelseni (assembly GCA_963931845.1). Lineage (NCBI taxonomy): Eukaryota > Metazoa > Arthropoda > Arachnida > Araneae > Salticidae > Maratus > Maratus michaelseni. The sequence continues at coordinate 468,361,472 of OZ007587.1, forward strand.
ATAAGCCTTTGCATTTTAATATATTTTTTCTTTTAATAAAAAAAATCGTTTAATTTGTTTTGAAGTGTAGATAAAGAAACACTGTTAAACACTGATGTGAAAAATATATAATTTAAAAGCAAGAATTCACTTTGTGATTGGAATAATACAGAGCTATAAGCAGTGGCATGGAATGAGTGTATGTGTTCAGGGGGGGGGCAGTTGGGGAAAATCTTCATATCCCCAAGGAACCCATCCCCTTGCCATTATACAATTTTATAAGACAAATATTTTTTGCAGTTTCAATGTAATCCTATTTTTATATAGAATAGCAAAGCAAAAATAGATTGCTTAAAGCCACAAGTTTATAAATTTATTTGTAATGAAAACAGTCTGCTTTCAAGATTCATAGTTTCTATAGGCTTTCAAAAAACATTCCATATAAAAAATAACGTTACAGGATATATGCATTTATTATTTAAAGAACATTTTGGATAAAAGTCAAATACTACATTTTAATTAAATGTAAATTTGACTGATAATAATTTGACTGAATTGAAAATATTGTTTATTCTAAAAGATAGTTATAGACACATAAATTCCTGATAAATTAATTTAACTTACAAATAATAAGTATAATAAATATTGTTAATACCTTCTAAAATCCCCTTCCCTTATGTAAATCCATATAAGGGTCTCCCCCATTTTTTAACTTTATCCTTAGCTGCCGAAGTTTTTAAAGTATAAATCGGTTGGTTTGCAGTATTGCAATTCAAAACAATTAAATAATGTAATTAAATATCATATACCTGACAAAATATCATATGCTGAATCCTATATCTTTAATCCGGAATCATTTGAACCACGGCAATAGCGAATTAGAGAAAATTTGAAACTAGAATGCATTTAGGTAAATGATAATAACATCAGGCATTATTATGATAATACAAAACACTAAGGCAATTTATAAATAAATAATACTAAGGAGTTCCACTTAAAAATATCTCAAAATTCAAAAATATGTATATTTTGTATGGTGTCGCCATCTGTTGTTAGTTGTGGGAAACAATAAGATTTTTTTCTTTTTAACTTGGAATTTTATATTATTGAATAATAAATAACACAAATCACGAAACTGATAAATATAAATTTAAAAAATAAAACAATATAAAACATTTAAATAAGATTTACAGTTAAATAATTAAAATAGGACTTGCCATTAATAAATAAAAAAAAAATTATTATTACTTTACCATACTGAACAATGGTTAAACACGCAAGGCGGAAGGAATTAGGAGAAACTAAGTAATTAATACTTAAAAATATCAATTTCAAGCATAAATTCAAAATTTTGAAAAAGGAAAATATATATAGCTGCATAAAATAGTGTTTTCTGAAATGTATTCTTGTATGCTAGTGGTGGCATCTATTATCATTTCATGAAAGAAAAGAAATAATAAAATAATAATAAAAGGTTTTGGAATATCTGAATTACAAGATTACAGATGCTATAGAAGTCTGGATTAAAAATGTAAAAATTCTATGCCTTGTATATTTTTATTTTGGAAAAATAAAACTACAAATGCTTCTTTTTTGTTTTAGGAAACGCTCAATCAACATTTGGCTAAGGCCATTTTCATCAGTGGAAGTCCATTGTCATTGGTTGAACATCCTTTGTGGATTGAATTTTTTAAGAAAGTTCGACCTTCTTACAATTTACCTTCACGTTTTCGTCTTGCCTCAACTTACTTAGATTCTCAATATTCTGAAATGCAATGTGAAGTTAAGAGACAACTAACTGAATCAAAACACCTCCATTTGCAATGTGATGGTTGGAGTAACATAAGAAATGAGTCAATAATAAATTTTGTGATTTCAAAACCACAACCTCTATTTGTTGATTTTATCATGTCAAAGGAAAACAAGCATGATGCTTGTTATTTGGCTGAGCAAATTGAAAAAGTTATGAAAGATCATGATCCTGAAAAAATTTTTGTGATTATAGGTGACAATGCTAAAAATATGATAGCAGCGTTTAGATTAGTAAAAGAAAAATATCCGCATCTTGTTCCATTAGGTTGCCTTGCCCATCTTTTACACTTATTGTGTTCTGATATTTCAGGATGCAAGTCAGTTAAACAATTTTTTACAAATGTAATTGATATAGTGAAAACTATCAAACGTAGCAACCGTTTAAGTGCATTGTTTAACCGGATTCAAGATCAAGAAAGCAAGAAAAATATTTCCTTGAAATTGCCAGGTAAAACTAGGTGGGGAAGCTACTTACACAGTCTTAAAAGCTTAAAAGATAACAAGTTTACGCTGCAAACTATGGCAGTTTGTGAAGAAGCTCAATTGTCTTCTCAGTTAAAAAAAAAACTTTTAGATGATACTTTTTGGATTCGTATTGAAAATATGATTGATATCTTTACTCCGATTGTAGAACTTATAGAATCTTTTGAATCAAATGAACCTCAGATTCATTTGGTGTATAACAAAATAAACAACTTAGAAAAAGTATTGCTAGAATTACTTCCTGTATCTTTATTGGAAAAAAATGAAGAAAAGCATATTATAGAGCAATTTAGAAAAAGAAAAGAATCTGGTGTTGGTCCTCTCCATCTTGCAGCAGACATTTTAAATCCTATAATGCAAGGAAGTACCTTAAGGTACTTCCTTGCATTATAGGATTAAGGTTCTAATTAGAACCTTCAGATTTGCTTGATGGTTTAACATTCATTTATGATGTTGGCCATCACATGAAATTAGAGAGCACACAACTTAAAATGGATCTTGTTCATTACAGAGAAAAAGAAGGTATCTGGGAAAGAAAAATCTTGTGGGAAAGGCTAGAGAATATGCCTCCTCTACTATGGTCGGAAAGCTTACGGGGCACTAATATATTAGCTGAAGTAGCTTTGCGCATATTAAGTGCACCTATTACGTCTGCCGGGACGGAAAGAACCTTTAGCACCTTTAGCTGGATTCACAGTAAAAAAAGAAACCGCTTGACATCAGAAAGAGCAGCTAAGCTAACCTACCTATCGTATAATTGGAAGCTGCTACACAATGAAGTAAATAAACAGAATACACCCAAAATAAAGAAACAGGAAACAAATGAAAATGTTTCAGAAACAATAAATCGTATAGAAGAATTACTTTCAAGTGACGACAGCTTAGAAATTGAGGACTTTGAAAATTCAGATTCCGAAGTTGTTGTGTCTGAAGTCTGACTGATTTTAAACTGAGAGAAAAATTGTGTCGATATGATAAAATTATATTTTTCATTTTCTATTTTATTATCTATATCTATAGTTTTGCATTCAACATACAAATATTGAATTAAGAAAATTATATTTTTCACTTTTATATTATATCTTTGCATAATTTGTATATTTTTTATTTATATTTTTCACTTTTATATTTAATATGTGCTTAATTTGTGTATTATATATTTGTATATTATTTTTATATCAATATTATCCCTTAAATTTATTGAAAAAACAATTCTCTATAAACACATTAACTTTTTTATATGCTTCATTTTTAAAAATTACATTTAAGTTCAATACTTAAGTGTAAAAAGTTGATTTTTTTTAAATTAAAGGATTGTAAGAAGTCTAAAGTTCTATAATTTTCTTTCTTTTATACTCTTTTATCATAACTAAAAGTAAAATTAATGTAATTTCCCAAATATATATAATTGAAAATAAATACCCAGGTAAATACCCAAATTGGGTATTTACCCTTAAAAATAAATACCCGGGTATTTTACATCACTGGTCGGCACCCAGGTAAACATATACTTGCAGCTAAACTTACAGCTAAAAATATACTTGCAAAAAGATTATTGCAAAAAAAAAAAAAAAAAAAAAAATATTAGGACTATTCTCAAATCTAAACTGTCTATTTTCTGATACATTTTTAAAATTCATTTTTGTTCGCAAACGTATCAAAATTGGCAGGTGCTCTTATTCAAAAAACTATGCAATCGAACTATTTTTCCGTAAAGAGAGAAGACTTCGCGTTGTGTGTGTGGGGGAGGGGGGGGGATATTTTTTTAGAACGACTTAAAATTAATTAAACCGTACGCATATTTCTCTTCAGTTCGTAAATTCTACACTTAGAATCACTTAAATTAATTTTTAAAATAACATTTGCGTTTTTTTTTAAAGAATTGTAGATTTTTGTATAAAATATAATACTTTATTTTATTAGTAGTTTGTCGTTCAGAAGCTCAGTAAAGCAAAGAACAAAATTTTATTTATTTTTTTATTTATTTATTTATTTTTTTTTTTTTTTGGTCCTATATAATAGTTGTTTCTTTGATTATTAATAAACAAAAATTAAAAAAAAGTATTTTTTTAACAAAGTTTGTAATAAAGTCTACTTAAAACAAAAATAATTAATTATAATAGTTCCATAAGTAGAAACATTTATATCATTGGTCGCATTCGTAAACTCCACACTAAACACACTGGTTTTCGTGTCAAAACTGAAATCAGTGCGGTTAGTGTGGTTCGGTGTAAACCAGTTTTCTACGAGTTTACGAACGCTGTTGAGTCAACACCGGCTCTATTAAGAAAGCCCGGGGACACTCAGAGTGACGTCACTAACCTCGGTCATTGATGACAAACCTCGTTTATTTTCCGTTCGTCATCATAACTTTCCGAGTTCGTTCCAAAACTTATCTCAGCCATAAGTTAGAGTGTACAGGGTATATAACCTTGTATATACGTTCATGCATTTCATGTTATAAATATTATATTCATTTGAGGAAAGACTCTTTCTTTTTAATCCTTTTAAAAGTTTTCATTATAGTGTCTTTTTAAAGATAAAAAATCTTTTTTAACCCCCCCCCTCCCCTCCTCCTTTTTATATCTTTTAATAAAAATAAAATATGAATAATTCATAAATATCAGAGTTTTTATTATTATTAACAACTAAATAAGTAAAATATAAATGTAGTTCTCTATTTTTTCTCTCTTTTAAGTTACATTTTATTTGCTTCATGTAACCATTTCATATGTTATATTCATTTTATTAAAGACACTTTCATTTTAATCCTTTTAAAAGATTTCATTATATTGTCTTTTTAAAAATATTTCATTTCCCCCACCCCTCTCTCCGCTTCTTTGTATGTCTTATAATAGAAATAAAATATGTATAATTCATAAAATATATATTTCATAATTCATAAAATATATAGTAAAAATATTCATATTATATAAAATATAATATATAAACATAAAAAAAACTCTTTTTTTTTTTTATGGTGTATTTTTTTATATATAAAATGTATAATTTCTAAGTATAAGAGTCTTATTTTATTTTTTAAATTTAATATTAAGAAGAATATTCATCTAATTCATTATTTTTTATTTTCTATTAAGTAATATTTTATATTCTTCATGTGTTATAAATATATTTTCACTTCGTGAAAGACACTTTTTTTCTTCTTTTGGTTAATGTGCAAATTAAAGTTCATATTTGAGTTCTAGCACATTTTCAAGAAAATTAATAATATTTCGATTGACTGGATTGCTTTCCATTAAAGTAAGTACTTATTTAGAGTATATACATGCATTTTTAAGAATATTAGCAATGTTAATCATTATCTATTAAAATATGTTTACTTTGTCGTTGCTACATAGACTAAAATATTTATATATTTTTTATACATAGATTAAATTGTAAATGTGTTAACGTGAAAATGTTAACTTAAATACTTCTCCTGTCACTAATCCATATGCAAAATTATATCAGTTAGTAAAAAGTGTAAGGTAAGAACTTAATATAAGGCATTGTCTGTCATTTGATAATTACATATTTGATTTAATTTTCCATATATGCATTTCTTTTATAATCACCAATAAACAGAGATTTTTACTATTATTAGGAAATATTAAATATATAGTTGTCCTGTTTTGAGATAAAAAAAATTTGTGAAGGCCTCTGTTCTGAAATTAAAAAAAGGGTCTTTTAAAAGACATTTTTAATATATAACATTTATCATTATAACATATTTTTTATCAATTAAATACTACACATTTAATTATTACTACACATTTTAAATATGATACTTGATTTAAATAAAATTTTGTGAAAAGTAAAGGTTATTTTTGTGAAAAATAACATTTTGTAATTAAAGTTAAAATCCAGTTACTCAAATTCGAACCAGGATTAAAAAATACTTTTTAAATCCTTTTGCTGAAGTTTTCCTCTCTGGTGAACTTATTTGTTTGCAAATTACACATTTTAAAATGTCACAAAATAATTAATAAATAATAAATAGTAAGTTTTTATGGAATAAAAAGGAATTTTGTGAAGGATCCTGTTTTATTATAAAGAATTTTGTGAAGGGGTAATTTTATTAAATTGATTTTTGTGAAGGAGCCTGTTTTATTAAATAGGATGTTGTGAAGTAGCCCTAAATATTCACCAAATTTTTCTTGGTATATTACCCTTGATATATTTAATATTTTCTAATAATTATTAAACCACCTCTGGTGAGTTTTATTGTAGATTATATATATGTATAAACTATGTAATGTGTACAAAATAAATCGAATATGTAATTATCGTATGATAGACAGTACATTATAGTACAGTTTTACTAACTGATATTATTGATAACATTTTGCATGTGAATTAGTGACATCATAAGAAACATTTAATTAAGTTAATATTTTCATGTTCAGAAATTTTCAACGTAATATCTGTATGTTAAAAAAAATAAATATTTTAGCAATGGAAGATATTAAATATGAAAAAAATAAATAAAAGGGAAAAGGAAAAGCATGAGAATGAAACAATCATGAATTTATCAAAACGTATTCTTATAACTAAAGTTTGCATAAAAAACTTTTAATTAGTTTTTGATTATTTTTAACATTAAAATTATTACAAATTTTAAATGATAGCTCTAAAAAAATTGCTAGATTCGTAAGATAGAGAATAGATTATTTGCTATACACTTTAAAGATCATGGTCAGTAATGACAAATGAAATATTTAGTTACTTTGTACATCTTTTATTAAGTGTGACTAATTATATTTATTCTGAAATACACAATTTATATACTAATTCTTGAATAAATATTTACAAAATTACTTAAGTTAGTTAAAACTACATATAATTAATTTTTTATGTTACTTTTTAGTGGCATAAGAAAGGTGTTATGATATTAGTTACACTTCCAATCCAGATTAGACTTAATGTAAATAAAATTAGTAATAATAAATAAATTTAGTCTTTCTTCATCATAAGCGTACAAATACGAAGTATGTGAAATTATTTATGCACAATTTTCCATTGATATGTATGAAAAAAAAGGTAGGTGTTAACTAAAAAGTATTAAATTTACAAATGAAGCAAATTCATATTGAATATTGAATAATGCATAAAAATTGTTGCGTAAGATTACTTACTAATAAATAAATAGTGCAAACGTAATAAAATATTTTTCGCAACATGAGCTTCGGACAAAGCTATGGAGTTAAGCCTACTCGCGCAGAAACGACAAATTAAACATATTTTAATACACAATGATCAACATTGTTAATATTCATAAAATTACACATATATACTGTAAATAAGTACTTACCTTAATTAAAAGCAATCCGATCTTGAACTGAACTACTTTAAATTAATATCAGAATTCAAAACACATTGATTTCCCAACACGTTGTCTCTGAAACGCACGGTACTATTCCTATGAGCAAGTACGGAATAGGAGAATATTGCGACCTGCTTCATGACCGAGGTTGATGACGTCAGCAAACCAGTATTTCCTCTGAAACCTGGCTTTGTAATAGAGCCGGTGTTGACTAAGTGCACCGAGAGACTTTACGAATGGCTAGTGCGAAAACTAACTGCACGAGTTGAACGAGTTCCGACTTTACGAATGCGTCCTTCTCTCCATCTTCCTGCTTTCATGGTAAACTTTTATGTAGGCAATGGCAACAGTTTTGTGTTCGATAAGGGTTGTGTTCAGGAAAGAAGATCGCGCGGCGCACGCGCGATGGAGAGAAGGGTTATGGAGTAGGTCTTATCGGAAATTTAAATAATTTAATATATTGAAATAATTTAATTATTTCAATTATTTTAAGCTTCTGTGGCTTGGATTAGGTGAAACTAGCGACTACACATCTTTATCCTCCAAAAAAAAAGGATCTTATAATAGGAATATCTATTTTTATTTCATCATAATAAACACCTGAAACATTCATGAAAAGCATCACGTGATCAGATAGCCCGATCCGCGTTCATAACCTGCAAATTTTTAGCGCGCGCTGCGCGCGGGTGACTCACAAAAATTCTGTGGGCGATTTGATCACGTGATTGGGCTTTTTTGTGTCTCTTGGTTTGGTAGGTTGATTGATACAGCTGTAGCAACATGATCGGATATCTGAAAAATTTTAAATTTTTAACATTCTAAACTGATTTTTTAAGCCTTTGATCCAACATAAAAATAATAGAATACGAAAGTATGATGTGTATATATATATATATACATCATATAGTTACATAACTGCAGTCAACTTATATGTCTCTTAAACTACAGCACCTACTAAAACTGATATATTAGTTTAGTTGATAGCAGTTACATAAATATATATATTGTACAAAACAATGCATATAATATTATAAAGTTAAATTTTCTATAACCAGTGCACCTTTAACTAACAAGGGAGAGGACGTTCGGATCACCGAATTCCTGAAACACGGTATTAGTGGTTTCAATAAAATTAATGTAAACTCTAAAAAAAAAAAGGTACTTTTTGGTTAACCGGGCACCAGTGAAACAAATATAAATATATACACAGACACACATATATATATATATATACACATACATATATACACAAACATATATGTAGATATATATTTATATTTTTTTTTCACTGGCGCCCGGCTAACCGAAAAGTACCAAAAATTGTTATGTACTTTACTGACGTTTGGGTTGTCCTACACAGATGAACCTGAAAAGTATGGATACAAAGTGAATGCTCGCCGTTTATTTCCGATTTTCTTCACCTATTTTTATTAATTTAAAAATTATTTATCAGTTGCTTTATATTTTTTGGGATAAATAGAATGTTAATAAATCAAGGTCGTGATACCAACATATGTTGGTATCACGACCTTGATTTACGATAAATCTTTTAACATATGTTAAAAGATTTCTTTCTTTATTTATAATAGTAAAATAAAATCTTTGTTAAAATTTGATAAAAAAGCTTTTAAACATTTTATTAAAATATATTTTTCGATAACAACCTTGTTGAAACATAATTATTAATTTCTAAAAATTTATTTTTCTTGAAATTCATTTTTCGATGTAAATTGCATTATTTATTATATTGCAATAAACATCATAAAACACGAGAAACAAATGCTAAAATACTTGCACATTCAGTAGAAAATTTATAAACATTCTAACTATATTTTATTTATATTCATTACGAAACTAGAAGGTAAACCACATGTATTTTACCTCTTTACAAAAATAGGTACTGATATTTCTAGTTTAAATAATGTAATATTTTACATTTTATTTTTATAATATTTTTTACATTGTAAAATATGCTTTGCATTCTATTCGTACTAAAAATTCACTGTTGAAGTACTCATTATAAAAACATGGAGAAATTCGTGCAAATTGACTATATTTTCATTTCTTATTTTACATTTGCTAAAAAGAAAATAATAATAATAATAATGTTTAAATATTAAAAGACACTGTAATGTAAAATTTTAATCGTAAAATAGCTGAATTTGTCGTATTTAATTAAATAAGTAATTGTTAATAATATCAAATTTTGCTTTTATAAAATATATTCCATTAGCGGGATTCGGTTAAATTCCGAGTGAATGTATGTCTGTTTAAAGGAAGACACCGTCTATTACGGAACCTGGTTTATTTCTTTTTCTTACATGCATCCTTTTAAACCAGGCCCATATTGGCGTGAGAGCTGCTTTTTAAGTCTGTCTGGACATCGAAGGTTCGTCCATCGCGAGGCAATTCCGAGAGAGCAGATTGGCGTGGATTTGTTTAGATGAGGGAAATCGTAAAAAGTTCGCTCCTGATAGCCGTGTAATGGTATAAATATGAGGTTTTTGCATTATTTCTGCTAGAGGTCGTCTAAGTCAAAAGAGGCGTATTTTTAATTTTAATTGGCCGCGAGCTGAGTGATTGATTGTGCGGAATAAAGGCGTTGGCTCTATCGGCCGATCGGATGCCGCAAGACTTTAAAATTGCGTTAACGTCAGCACAAATATTCTTATGAAGAGTCAGAAAACGATCTTTGAAAGTTATAAGATGTGATGCAGGAAAACTAATTTAACAGGGGCGACGGCATTTTCAATCAATTGAAACACAATTATTAAAGCATTTAAAAGTTTTGATTTAAATTTCTATTTTTTAAAACGGTAATTTAAAATTTTAAAAGGGGCAAAAAGGGATTTTGCATTTTAAAAAGGGGTTTAGCTTTTATCCTTTCATATCCCCCCCCACTAAAACAAGAGCCACAGGGCTCGCCTGCAAGACCTGTGGGTCTTATCTCGTGAATTTAACCCATGTTTTTTAGATTCTTATTTTCTCCAGCTCTCAAGTAATTTCTCCAGCTCTTCAGTATTTACTTCAGCTCTCAAGTCAATTGGACCTATTTTTACATTTATATATCAAATTTACATAAAAATATTGGTTACACTAAAATAATGGAATTCTTTCAATGGTGCTGCAGCAAAACAATAATGTGTCTCGAGACGACATATCTTGATTATAACAGTTGTCATAACATAACTGTGTTTGTAGTGTTTCCCTTTCTTTCCAGTTTTTGTTTTAAAGTTTTTGATATAGTTTGTTGGGAAACATCCTTTTGTGTATAATTGCAAATTGCAACCATAAACTATATAGTATATTAAAATATTCACAGGTAACATACTGAAAACTATACAACATATGCAAATGTAAAAAATATTCAATAATAGACAATGTTCAAATGTAAAAAAAAATATTCACAAATACAAAATATTAAAATGTAAAATATATTCACAAATACAAATTATTCAAAAATATAAAATATTCAATAATACAAAATATGCACTAATACTATCAACAAAATATATTGTATCTCAAATGCAATTTGAAAAGCTTGCATTTCTAGAAATATTGAATTTTCACACTGAGATAAAATAACAGTAAAATATCCTAAAATACTAATAACAAAAACAAATTATATTTCTTCATATACCTTTCCGTTTTGTTAGGGACTTAGCTACTTCTATGATGCAGCCTTAGGTTTATATCCATGAAAAAACAACACTAAGTTGTTTAAAAAAAAAGAAAACTACAGCTAATAAAAACTAAATATACACTTGCTATAATTTTCACCATGCGCAGGGTCAGTGCGATATGGGTTTTAATACTCTGAGGGGAATATCACCCAAAAATGTGCCACTCGCACGACAGAAAAAGAAAAGTGGGTAATCGATATTCACCTGCAGAGGGGAAGCGAAGCAGTTTTGCCAGATTCTCCGTTCAACCTGGAAAGAGAATCTGGGAAAACAGTCCGGCTAAAGATGGGTGGCCACGGAGCGGAGGACCCCTTCATGTGTCATCAATTCGTCATTATAATATTTTTAAAAAAAATAATAAAAATTCTAACAGTACTTTTAAACTGTCACCATCATTCTACACTGCTGGGGAGATAGGTTACACGCCCAGCTGGGTCCTCATCCAAATGCTACAAGTAAGGGGGACGATAGGAAAGCAAAAATTAAAAAAATTGACAGCTGAAAGAGATAGATGGGGTTTATTCATGGCTGAGTTTAAGATTTTGAGGAGGGTGGTAGTATCTTAACTTGGAGGAATGGACAATTTCGGAATTTCTCTTAAAATGTGGGCTGGGTTTATCAATTTCAAAGGATACATCAGAAAGTTGTTTTAAAATGGTGTATGGGCCAGAATATGGTGCAGTCAATTTACGGATATTCGGATAGTGAAATTCTTCATACATCACAATGTCACCAACTTTAAACTTTACAGGAAGGAAACGAGCATCATAACGGACTTTATTCTTTTTATGGTAAGCAATTGTTCTCTCTTTAGCCAATTTTCTAGCTTCTTCCACAGGGGGGATAGTAACTATTATTTGGTAAAGGGGGATCATATGGTAAATTTCCTAAAAATAAATAGCTAGGGGTGAATTGGGTTACAGAATGAGGGGTGTTATTATATTCATATAAGACTTCATCTAAAAGCTTAGTCCAGGGTATTTTCTTGGATGTGGAATTGACTTTACATTTTAATCTAGTGACAATAGTCTGATTTAGTCGTTCAATTTTCCCATTCGTTTCCGGGTGATGGCTGCTCGTCAATCTGTGTTTTATATTGTAATTACGAAGAAATCTCCTAAACCTGGAAGCTGTAAATGCTCCATTTCTGTCGGTTAACAATCTATCTGGTACTTGTATCTGAAATAATTGTTTCAAAATGTTTGTATAAGTTTCGGTAGTTACACTTTTTGAAGGAAAACCCCACACATAGCGAGTTGCATGGTCAACGACTAAATGCAAATATTTTTTTGTAGAATTGTAATAATTAAATCCGCCAACAGAGTCTACTGCCAAACATTCAAAAGGTATCTCTGTTGGGGGCATCAATTGCAATAAGCCAAATCTTTTTTGTCTACATTTTTTGTTTATCTGACAAGTGTGGCAGTGTTTTACAAAATTTTCAATGTCCTGATTAAAGTTAGGCCAATAATATTGCGGAGAGATTAAATTTATCATTTTATAAATTCCAGGGTGGCCAAATTGTGTGTGGGTTTTTTCTAATAGGGGTAAACGTAAAGACATGGGGACCACAATCTTATACAAACCTTTCTTTTTAATAACAACAACATCATTTATCTCAGTGTACTTTTTACCATCAATTGTTACATTTTCTTTCTTCTGATTGTCTCTTACTTCATTCAAGTCAAGGAGATGTATAATATGGGGTAAATTTTCTGAAACAGGTTGTCTAGATAGCATATCAGCTTCAACATTAGTGGAGCCTTTCTGGTATTTAATTTCATAGTCAAACATACTAAGTTTTAGGGACCAGCGGAAAAGACGTCCTCTTAAATTTTTAACACTTTTGAGCCAGGTAAGTGCCGCATGATCTGTATGTATGACAAATTTTTGACCGTGTAAATAATGATAAAATTTATCTAAAGCATCCACAATCGCCAAACATTCTAATTCCGTAATTGCATAATTTTTTTCATAATCGCGAAGATTTCTAGAGTGATATGCTATAGGATGTAATGTTCCTTTTTCATCAACTTGTTTCACTACACATCCCACTCCATGACTTGATGCGTCTACAAACAAATGACAAGGTGTTTTGGGATCAAACAACTTTAAGATTGGTTTTTCAATTAAAGCATTTTTTAATTTTTCAAAAGAATTTTGACAATTTTGGTCCCACACATAAGGGACATTTTTCTTCAACAAATTGTTGAGAGGGTATCGAATGTTAGCATACTTTGGAATAAATTTGTGATAAACATTTATAGATCCCAAAAAACGTTGTAATTCTTTTACATTCGTTGGTGGTGTTAATTTCTTAATCGTCTCTATATTAGGGTTGTCAGGTGTGATACAACCGTTCGAAACTTCATATCCTAGAAAATTAATTTTGGATTTCACAAAATTACACTTTGACAATTTGAGTTTAAGGTTTTCTTGAACACATATATTAAATAATGTCTCTAAATGACATAAATGTTCCTCTTCATTTTGGGAGAATACAATAACATCATCAAAGTAACTACAGGCAAAGTCAATTTTGTATTTATTAAGAATTCTACGGAGGGTACGGTTAAACCAAGCAGGTGAGTTTTTCCATCCAAACGGTAAACGATTCCACTCATATAATCCAAAGGTGGTGGCAAATGCCAGCTTCTCAGTGTCTCGAGGGTGGATAGGAATGTGCCAATATCCACTAGCTAAATCAAGAGTGGAAAAAATTTTAGCATGCGCCAATTTATCTAACAGGGTGTCGATTCGAGGTAAGGGTTCTGCATCTGTTTTTGTAATGGCATTTAATTTTCGGAAGTCAATACATAACCGGGTTTTCTTCCCTTCTTCACGTTTATACACCAAAGTTACGGGTGATGAATAAGGGGAATAGCTTTCTTTAATGATACCGGCTCGCAATAAATTTTGAATTTGTTCTTTAATTTCCTCTTCTTCCTTAGGGGAAGTGCGATATGCTCTTAAAGAAACGGGGAGATCTGATGTTAACTGTATTCTCTGGGGTTCCATGTTTACACAGCCTATATCATATTTATCTTTGGCGAAAATACAGACATATTTGGCTAGAAGAGCAGGTAATTGTTCTCTGACAGACTGAACATTTTGCACATGGTCAGTGGTCTCGAACAACTCCGGCTCAAAATTTTCTTCGAATATCTCTGCATTTTCAATTGCTGGCTGGTTAGTATATACTTCTGATAAATGTAAAGTATAGTGAGACGCATTTGTTGGAATATGGTCCATGAGAGGTACTTTCTTATTATCTTGAGTTATTTGCATTTTAACACAGTCAATATTTAATCTAAACAGTTTGCAATGGGGTAGCCCAATCAAAGCATAAGGTAACTGATTGTTAATTATAAAAAGTTCAATTCTCTTAGAGATACGTCCTAATTGCAAACTAACAAGGCATTTTTCTTTCAAAGCAAGAACACCTTGTGTTTGGGTGACTGGTATACTCTGCTGAACTTTACATATTTTTAGGTTAAGTTTATGGGCTAAATGACAAGGAATAACACTAATCGAACTCCCAGTATCGATCAAACAAGGTAGTGAGTCTTCATTTTTTACATAAGTAACTTTATGACAATCTCTATTTGATTTTTTATAGCTAGCTTTTTCTTTTTGTATATGTCCGGACATAAGAAATCGTCATTGATTACTAGATGTATTTTGGGATGACTCATTAGCGCTATGATCTTGGTTGGGGTTCGGCAAAGTCATATTGTGACTAGGGGTTGGTACTGCTAACACTTGTTGTCGAAAAGGGCAGTTTCCCACCCAATGATACGCATTTGGTATTCCGATATTAAGACAAACTTTGCATGGATAGGGCGGCAAAGTGGTCTGGTGGTGTACATTAGGTCGTGGTGGAACATTTGAAGTCGGTCTAAACGTATTTTGGGGATTTCTGGCTTGATTTGATGGAAAAGGTCGAATGGGGTGTGTTTGATAGGGAACTCTGTAGTTCCACTGCCTGTTAAAATTCTGTCCATTCTCATATGGAGGTCGGTTTGGTCGCCATTGGCGATACTGATTGGGGTTTTGGGGGCTTGCTTCAAATTTGCTCTCATTTCCCTTTCTGTCCAGTTGCAGTTTGCTAATTCTGAAAACTAATTCACGCCATGCATGTGTAGTTGAGGGGTTGCCTGCAATAACTAACTTCTGCATTTCTAATGGCAAGCCCTCCGTTAACCCTTCCAGGATAAGTTTCTGCTCTAAACCTAAGGTTCGGCCTACTTTAGTCTTTTTTTGATAATATTCGTTCAAGTCCTCTCCAACTTTATATCTAATACGTGAAAAATCAGTGAGAGAAAGGGTATCTGGAATTTCGTAGTGTTCATTAAACAAAGTGACAAATTCGGACCAATGAAGTACATTTAGACAATTATTAATGTACAACGTAAGTGCACTGTCCTTTAAATACTTCTGTATGTGCCTAATTTTCCAGCACTCGTCTTTTCCCTGTCCTATACAGACACTCTCGAAATAGGCTAGCCATGGTATCCAAGACATTCCATCTTGCGGAGAAAACGCAACGATATCGGGGTCTACTGACATTTTTGGGTTGGCGGATACTGAAGTGTGACCAGACCCAGCTTGAGCTGACAGGGTCTGTCCACCTAACATTGTTACACCAGATGTCTCTGGTGCACCTCCAGATTCCTGACTAGACTTCTGATTATTTTTCTCTTCAGGATTATTAACGGGATTATCATCTTTGCTCGAAATTTGATTTTTTTCTTTTTCGGGGTCACCTGATTTGTCTGTTAAATCCTCTACTTCTTTGGGAGGTGTTGGGTTACTCATGATAGATATAAATACTAAATATCACTGAATTACACAGAAATATAATACACAATTAAAGCAATTAAGAATAAAAATGAAAAAATCTTTCAAACTATTTAAAATTTGTAACACTATATCTGTAAATATCTGTTAAAATCATCTTTTTAAAATTAAAATCCACCTTAATAATTTTTTTTTTTTTTTTTTTCAATAACTTGAATTCAATAAAAAAAATTTAAATAACCTCACTAACTATAAAGTACGTTGCATATAAATCACCTTTAAAAAGTTTAACACTTAATAATAAAAATATTATAATAATATAATAATAATAAAATTTTCACTTCTGCTAAAATATTTTCAAACTGTCTAGAAAAATGATTTTAATATGAGGTTTAGTTAATGTTATTTTTCATTAAAATCGTAATTATCCGTTCAACACAACTAAAGAATTTTCATAAAAATCACCATTCTTACTCTTTCATCTCTTTAAAATTACGTTAAACACAATACATAAACAATTATATATTTGAACTTAAATAGCTGACTTAAAAATAATTAAAGTTTTCACACAAGTAATAGCATACTAAAATAATCCTCTTTAATTTATTTTTGGCATGCATAAAAAATTAAATAAAAAGTTTGAGAACCACTGCCTCTCACTAAAAAGATCTTAAAAAATTTTTTTTTTTTTTTTTTTTTTTCTTCTGTACGTTAATATCAAAAGTACATACCTTTATACGCCTTTGCTTTAAATAAATCCATGAAAAAATTTACCTCTTACTTTTTTTTTTTTTTTTTTTTTTACCGCGACGCGAAACAATAATAAATTAATTTCACTGAAATATTTATCTCTATATCTTCTTGCATTGCCCACAAAAATACTTTTTCCCGTAGTCACGTGGTTTTTGTTTTTGCTGAGGGCAGTTCTGATTTATTTTTCTAAATAGTCCAGAAACCAGAAACCGAAACATCTGAGTCACGAGTTCATTTCTTTACCGGCGCGCTCTTGAAAATTGAAAACAGCTGTGTAGTTGACCTACTTTTCATCCGATAAAACACTTCGATTCTTGCCGGCAGAATGAAATACTGCACAAGATTAAAGAAAAGTTAATGATTCACTTTCCTTTTGACGAAGGGAGATTAAGTACTTTTGAGTTCTTGGGATAAATTCCGTAAGTCTTTCACCGTATGCTGTAAGAATTTTTCACGGAGGTATTCGCTGTGATTGACGGGCGTAGATTACGTAACTGTTTAGTTTTTGGGATTTTCCCGTTGAGATGAGCTGTCCTGCTCGACTTCTGAAACGAAGCGTGTTGCTCCGTCGGTGGGTCCTTGATCGCCGGGCCGGTGGCTGCGCGGACTGATGGCGGCTCCGTATTTACGTCAAAGTGCTCATTCTGATTCCCTTGCATGCTCTTGTAGTCCTGGGCCGTGAGCGGGATTCGGTTAAATTCCGAGTGAATGTATGTCTGTTTAAAGGAAGACACCGTCTATTACGGAACCTGGTTTATTTCTTTTTCTTACATGCATCCTTTTAAACCAGACCCATATTGGCGTGAGAGCTGCTTTTTAAGTCTGTCTGGACATCGAAGGTTCGTCCATCGCGAGGCAATTCCGAGAGAGCAGATTGGCGTGGATTTGTTTAGATGAGGGAAATCGTAAAAAGTTCGCTCCTGATAGCCGTGTAATGGTATAAATATGAGGTTTTTGCATTATTTCTGCTAGAGGTCGTCTAAGTCAAAAGAGGCGTATTTTTAATTTTAATTGGCCGCGAGCTGAGTGATTGATTGTGCGGAATAAAGGCGTTGGCTCTATCGGCCGATCGGATGCCGCAAGACTTTAAAATTGCGTTAGCGTCAGCACAAATATTCTTATGAAGAGTCAGAAAACGATCTTTGAAAGTTATAAGATGTGATGCAGGAAAACTAATTTAACAGGGGCGACGGCATTTTCAATCAATTGAAACACAATTATTAAAGCATTTAAAAGTTTTGATTTAAATTTCTATTTTTTAAAACGGTAATTTAAAATTTTAAAAGGGGCAAAAAGGGATTTTGCATTTTAAAAAGGGGTTTAGCTTTTATCCTTTCATATATATATATACATCATATAGTTACATAACTGCTGTCAACTTATATGTCTCTTAAACTACAGCACCTACTAAAACTGATATATTAGTTTAGTTGATAGCAGTTACATAAATATATATATTGTACAAAACAATGCATATAATATTATAAAGTTAAATTTTCTATAACCAGTGCACCTTTAACTAACAAGGGAGAGGACGTTCGGATCACCGAATTCCTGAAACACGGTATTAGTGGTTTCAATAAAATTAATGTAAACTCTAAAAAAAAAAAGGTACTTTTTGGTTAACCGGGCACCAGTGAAACAAATATAAATATATACACAGACACACATATATATATATATATACACATACATATATACACAAACATATATGTAGATATATATTTATATTTTTTTTTCACTGGCGCCCGGCTAACCGAAAAGTACCAAAAATTGTTATGTACTTTACTGACGTTTGGGTTGTCCTACACAGATGAACCTGAAAAGTATGGATACAAAGTGAATGCTCGCCGTTTATTTCCGATTTTCTTCACCTATTTTTATTAATTTAAAAATTATTTATCAGTTGCTTTATATTTTTTGGGATAAATAGAATGTTAATAAATCAAGGTCGTGATACCAACATATGTTGGTATCACGACCTTGATTTACGATAAATCTTTTAACATATGTTAAAAGATTTCTTTCTTTATTTATAATAGTAAAATAAAATCTTTGTTAAAATTTGATAAAAAAGCTTTTAAACATTTTATTAAAATATATTTTTCGATAACAACCTTGTTGAAACATAATTATTAATTTCTAAAAATTTATTTTTCTTGAAATTCATTTTTCGATGTAAATTGCATTATTTATTATATTGCAATAAACATCATAAAACACGAGAAACAAATGCTAAAATACTTGCACATTCAGTAGAAAATTTATAAACATTCTAACTATATTTTATTTATATTCATTACGAAACTAGAAGGTAAACCACATGTATTTTACCTCTTTACAAAAATAGGTACTGATATTTCTAGTTTAAATAATGTAATATTTTACATTTTATTTTTATAATATTTTTTACATTGTAAAATATGCTTTGCATTCTATTCGTACTAAAAATTCACTGTTGAAGTACTCATTATAAAAACATGGAGAAATTCGTGCAAATTGACTATATTTTCATTTCTTATTTTACATTTGCTAAAAAGAAAATAATAATAATAATAATGTTTAAATATTAAAAGACACTGTAATGTAAAATTTTAATCGTAAAATAGCTGAATTTGTCGTATTTAATTAAATAAGTAATTGTTAATAATATCAAATTTTGCTTTTATAAAATATATTCCATTAGCGGGATTCGGTTAAATTCCGAGTGAATGTATGTCTGTTTAAAGGAAGACACCGTCTATTACGGAACCTGGTTTATTTCTTTTTCTTACATGCATCCTTTTAAACCAGGCCCATATTGGCGTGAGAGCTGCTTTTTAAGTCTGTCTGGACATCGAAGGTTCGTCCATCGCGAGGCAATTCCGAGAGAGCAGATTGGCGTGGATTTGTTTAGATGAGGGAAATCGTAAAAAGTTCGCTCCTGATAGCCGTGTAATGGTATAAATATGAGGTTTTTGCATTATTTCTGCTAGAGGTCGTCTAAGTCAAAAGAGGCGTATTTTTAATTTTAATTGGCCGCGAGCTGAGTGATTGATTGTGCGGAATAAAGGCGTTGGCTCTATCGGCCGATCGGATGCCGCAAGACTTTAAAATTGCGTTAACGTCAGCACAAATATTCTTATGAAGAGTCAGAAAACGATCTTTGAAAGTTATAAGATGTGATGCAGGAAAACTAATTTAACAGGGGCGACGGCATTTTCAATCAATTGAAACACAATTATTAAAGCATTTAAAAGTTTTGATTTAAATTTCTATTTTTTAAAACGGTAATTTAAAATTTTAAAAGGGGCAAAAAGGGATTTTGCATTTTAAAAAGGGGTTTAGCTTTTATCCTTTCATATCCCCCCCCACTAAAACAAGAGCCACAGGGCTCGCCTGCAAGACCTGTGGGTCTTATCTCGTGAATTTAACCCATGTTTTTTAGATTCTTATTTTCTCCAGCTCTCAAGTAATTTCTCCAGCTCTTCAGTATTTACTTCAGCTCTCAAGTCAATTGGACCTATTTTTACATTTATATATCAAATTTACATAAAAATATTGGTTACACTAAAATAATGGAATTCTTTCAATGGTGCTGCAGCAAAACAATAATGTGTCTCGAGACGACATATCTTGATTATAACAGTTGTCATAACATAACTGTGTTTGTAGTGTTTCCCTTTCTTTCCAGTTTTTGTTTTAAAGTTTTTGATATAGTTTGTTGGGAAACATCCTTTTGTGTATAATTGCAAATTGCAACCATAAACTACCGGGTGTCCTAAAAAGGACTGACTGATTTTAAAATTCAATAACTTACAAACGGTGACAGTTATTTAAAAAATTCTTGCAGGAGAGTGATGTACGATGTCAGGAGTTTTTTTACTGCGATTCCCGGTTTTAGTTTGAATTTTCATCAATAGATGGCGCTGAGAGCAATAGGCACTCAGTCGAGACCAAAACTGAAATCAGGAGGTTACATGTATGGAGTGGGTCTCTTTCACCAATACAATTTTTGTTAGAGCCCGATTCTGAACTTCAATATTGTAGGCAGGGAGAGTCAGAGCAACAATAGGAAAAAGTATTGTTTCCACGAAAACGACTTCTACCAAATAGAAATGTTTAACGACAATGTTCAAAATATCAATTTTTTTAAAACTTGTTACATTCCAAGAAGGATAAGGTCTTTTAAAAATGAGTGTCTTCTTTATTCATCAATTTTTTTTTCTTTCTAAGACTTTCCAGCACAATTGAAAAGTGTTTATGTACTTGGTTTATCGGACGTTCTTTCCATGCTCTAACTTGTGTAAATATATTCAAATTGCCATGTATGTATCTGATATAGTATATTGAGGTTTACCATGGAGTGCTCTGTATTGAAAACGAATTTTGTAACAATTATAGTTCGGTTACAGGGGCACTTAAAAGCATGCCCGTTTTATTGTGGTCAGTGGGATAAATCCTCTGCACTGTATTTTAATGATGTTACACTATTTCAAACTTATTGAAAATAATATATAGCACTAAAGTGCACTAAAAGATGCTTGCAATCGAATATTGCATGTGTAGAACTTTTAATTCGTTTACAAGGCCACTCAAAATAGTTTCATTGCATGATGGTACATGGGAAAAAATCGTTTACGGTGTATATTAATGATGTTACACCGTTACAAACATAATGAAATTGATTTACATTTATGAAGTGGACATGTTTTCTGTACAATATGGAGTGTAAAGCATTTATCATTCATTTACAAGGCTTACGCAATTAATTCTGCTACATAATGGCCTGCGGGGAAAAACGGTTTGATGCGAATTTTAATTATGTTACAGTATTTCTAATATAATGAAACTGATATACATTACCGAGGTTTACTGAAAGATACTTGTTGTATAATATGATGTAAATTTTTCGTTCATTTACAGGGACACGCGAAAGATTTCGTTTGAAGTACTGTATCAGGAATACTGTCTATAGGCGATAATTGCTGGAAGTGCGCTTTCAGTTATGCTAAGCAGTTTAAAAAACATTTTTGCATACTACGTGATGTGTATAATGCTATAGATCATATACAGGGCTACACAAAAGAATTCGTAAGCATTACCAACTATGAGCGTGAATTCCAGAAAAGAGTTTTTTATTCGAGCTATGTTATGCATTTTAATGATATCATTTACAGGGCCACGCAAAGAACTAAATATATGGCCGCCGATGGATGATAATTTCTGGAATTTCTATTTCAGTAATTTTTACCGTGTTTTTTGCCTGAATTAAAATTTTGTTTTATATTTGGCAAGTAAAATATTTGTAGGTAATATACAGGACTGTACAAAAGAATTCTAATATCTTTCCGTCTATTACTAGAAACCTCTGAAGGTGAATTTTCAACTGCATTATGTATTTACTTATTAAACTAAACTTTAGAATACTATGTAGAATATGTACAGTTTTATAGGTCATGTACAGGGCCTTTCAAAAAAAGTGGAGTACTTTTTTGGCTATGGGTAGTAATTACTGAAATCTTGTTTTAAAATGTGTTATGCGTTTTCTAAAATGTTTAATTAGATATATTCTTTCATCTCATGAAATGGTGAACTTATTGTGGCGTTTTTAACGCATGGCGAAGTAAAATTAGAACGAATTATTTTGAGTTGCGGCAATTTTCTTTTGCATTCTTAGGGTTTCGTTCATCTCACGAAACCTTATTACTCCCGCTTCGTTGTTTGTCCATCACAGAGGCGGTTCTCAGAAACTATTTAACTTACAGAGCTGAAGCTTTGTGTACTTATAGCTGAATACCTGCTATGAAGTTCAAAATCATAAAATTTGAAAAAAAATCGTATTATTTTATATAGAAATAAAAAACCAAAAACCTATCAGCCTTTACCTATTAAATTTAAACATTTTTCGTTATAGCAGTTGCCAACAATTAAAAATCCACAAAAAAAATTCTTTCTACAATAATTAATTTTCTATTAAAATATTTCCACGTGAAAAATGAAATAAGAAGTTCCACCAGTTGAAAAAAAAAAAGATTAATATGACGTGATATTGGTAATTAAACGAAAATTTTCAAACATTTCTCAATAATACAAGGAGTGTAAGTATGTGTAAATACAGAAAGCAGCTTAATATGACGTCATTAGAGAATTAAAATGAAAATTAATCTGACGTCATAACGGATTTTCAAATGTTTCAGAATAATACAAAGAGAGTATCAATATGAGTAATAGAGAATAGTAAATATATAAGTTTGAGGAACATATTGAATCATGATAAAAACTCGATTATGGAATATTGGCATATTTTAAAATTTTGAAGGTCTCTATACCACATGTTTCATTTTGAAATTGATTTTTTTTATATCGGATTTGGTCCAGATGACAGATATTATTATGACAGAATATAATAGCGGGCTTAGCCCGCTATCGGGGGCCAGTTCAGATATTCGAAAAAACGAGAAAAATAGACCGGCAAATTTTTACTTTATAGAAAACATTATTATTATTATTATTTTGGAAATGAAATTTATTTGGATTTGTTAAAGAAAGGATAAAGTGTTTTGAAAGGAATATTAAACGAAACCCTTTATGCGATCTTCGATCACACTTACTCACTTGTTATGAGAGTAACAATCCTGTTTAGAAGATTTTGATTACTTCTTCTTAAAGCATCACTTGTAAGAATTTATTTATTTATTGCCTTAATTTCAAGAACTTACACAAAAAGTCGCAAATGAAATGGATATTCAAAATATAAATAATACGTTGTCAAATGTTTCTCTCACCATTTATTTACCAGAAATACAAAGCTCTTCCGAAGATAACAAATTATTACTACAAAATAAATATATGCATACAGAAAGTGTATTATACTGTAAAAGGAAAGTTTTATGAACAATAAATCAGAATGACTATGTCGATTGGATAAATGACGGTGTCACTATTTTTTATAGAGAAATTGATAATGATAACAAAGTTAATAAAGAAATAATAAGCAAAATAACAAAATAAATATTTTCAAATATTTTCGAACAGTTAAAAATGTTTCTAAAAAATAACTGATAATTAAACTTATATAGCTAAAAAAATTAACCAAACAGATAAAAAAAATTACATGGGATAAATACAAATTTGTAAAATTCTATAAACATATCAACTCTTTATAACTCATATTTAAAAGAATGTGAATGCCTCAATCCAAGGAGAAAAGGGTAAAAACCAGAAATTAGACGCGTTCAATCACATTACGATATTCTCAAAATGCCCACCATTAGACACAATCATATGTCTTAAACGGAGAACAAAATTACCACATACGTTCTGCAAAGTTCTTTCTGAAATAGCTTCGCATTCATGAGTAATGATTTGTTGCAGTTCAGTAATAGTGGTGGGATTATGTCTGTGCACTGCATCCTTTAGGTAGCCCCATAGGAAGAAATCTCATGGATTGAGGTCCGGCGAACACGGTGGCCAATCCATACCTGTATCGGTTGCATTTTGATAATGCAATGCAATGACACGGTTATCAAAATATTCATTGAGGAAAGTGAAAACATCAGCTGTCCGATGAGGTCTCGCACCGTCTTGCATGAACCAGTCAGTTTGTAAATTACCTAAGGTATTCAACATGGCCACAAATTGGTGCAATATTTCGATGTATCGACTTGAATTTACAGTTTCCTCCAAAAAAAAAAAGGCCCAATAATTCCACTGCTAGATAAGGCTGCCCACACAGTAATTTTTTGTGAGTAGACTGATCGTGGCACGCACACATGAGGGTTCTCAGTTCCCCATATCCTCCAATTCTGTTTATTGACGAAACCATCCAGATGGAAATACGCTTCGTCAGAAAACCAAATTTGGTTTGCGTCAATACCCCCTTCATCTATCAACTGTAGCATTTCATTTGCAAAAGTTAGTCTTTTTTCTTTCATAATGATAGGAAGTGGTTCCTGCGTTTGTATTTTGTAAGGATACATTTCCAAGCATTTTCGCAGAATTTTGTGCGTTGCGGTTTTACTCACTGAGCATGAAGCTGCCATTTTACGGACCGATATTCTCGAATCTTGATTAATAACATTTTTAATAACATCTACGTTAGATTCAGTCATGGCCGATTTATGTCGTCCAACTTTGTCTACCAAATCGTCGGCAACACTACCGGTTTTTACAAATTTCTCATACAATTGTTTAATTGTATTTGGATGCGGAGCATTCCTTAAGTTAAATTTCTCTTGGAAACTTCTTCTTGTAGCTATTATGCTTTGATCCAAGCGGTAGTACTCTAGTATTATAAATATTCTTTCTTCCAAAGTATAAACCATTTCCAAGATTCTTTTAAACTGGATTCAACATGCATAAAAATATACTGAAAAACTTCCTTAAAAGATCTAAAATCTTCTTAGAATTTAACAAAATTTATGAAATTTTTAACAACAACAAAAGGGAAAAAATACTGAATCTCATCTCCTAGTTTTAAGATGCGATGCACAAAATATTATTTAAATCAGACGATAAAAAGTAATTAAATCCAGGAAAATAAAACTTCATAAATATAAAATCGTCTGCTCTCTCACATACTGCTTATTAAATTCATGCCCAATTCTGAACGCTGTCGTTATGTTGAGGAATTCCTTATTTCCATGGCAACAACACATTTCATCGAAAATATAACGACTGAGCTCAGAATCGTGCCCTAACAAAAATTGTATTGGTGAAAGGGACCCACTCCATACATGTAACCTCCTGATTTCAGTTTTGGTCTCGACTGAGTGCCTATTGCTCTCAGCGCCATCTATTGATGAAAATTCAAACTAAAACCGGGAATCGCAGTAAAAAAACTCCTGACATCGTACATCACTCTCCTGCAAGAATTTTTTAAATATCTGTCACCGTTTGTAAGTTATTGAATTTTAAAATCAGTCAGTCCTTTTTAGGACACCCGGTATATAGTATATTAAAATATTCACAGGTAACATACTGAAAACTATACAACATATGCAAATGTAAAAAATATTCAATAATAGACAATGTTCAAATGTAAAAAAAAATATTCACAAATACAAAATATTAAAATGTAAAATATATTCACAAATACAAATTATTCAAAAATATAAAATATTCAATAATACAAAATATGCACTAATACTATCAACAAAATATATTGTATCTCAAATGCAATTTGAAAAGCTTGCATTTCTAGAAATATTGAATTTTCACACTGAGATAAAATAACAGTAAAATATCCTAAAATACTAATAACAAAAACAAATTATATTTCTTCATATACCTTTCCGTTTTGTTAGGGACTTAGCTACTTCTATGATGCAGCCTTAGGTTTATATCCATGAAAAAACAACACTAAGTTGTTTAAAAAAAAAGAAAACTACAGCTAATAAAAACTAAATATACACTTGCTATAATTTTCACCATGCGCAGGGTCAGTGCGATATGGGTTTTAATACTCTGAGGGGAATATCACCCAAAAATGTGCCACTCGCACGACAGAAAAAGAAAAGTGGGTAATCGATATTCACCTGCAGAGGGGAAGCGAAGCAGTTTTGCCAGATTCTCCGTTCAACCTGGAAAGAGAATCTGGGAAAACAGTCCGGCTAAAGATGGGTGGCCACGGAGCGGAGGACCCCTTCATGTGTCATCAATTCGTCATTATAATATTTTTAAAAAAAATAATAAAAATTCTAACAGTACTTTTAAACTGTCACCATCATTCTACACTGCTGGGGAGATAGGTTACACGCCCAGCTGGGTCCTCATCCAAATGCTACAAGTAAGGGGGACGATAGGAAAGCAAAAATTAAAAAAATTGACAGCTGAAAGAGATAGATGGGGTTTATTCATGGCTGAGTTTAAGATTTTGAGGAGGGTGGTAGTATCTTAACTTGGAGGAATGGACAATTTCGGAATTTCTCTTAAAATGTGGGCTGGGTTTATCAATTTCAAAGGATACATCAGAAAGTTGTTTTAAAATGGTGTATGGGCCAGAATATGGTGCAGTCAATTTACGGATATTCGGATAGTGAAATTCTTCATACATCACAATGTCACCAACTTTAAACTTTACAGGAAGGAAACGAGCATCATAACGGACTTTATTCTTTTTATGGTAAGCAATTGTTCTCTCTTTAGCCAATTTTCTAGCTTCTTCCACAGGGGGGATAGTAACTATTATTTGGTAAAGGGGGATCATATGGTAAATTTCCTAAAAATAAATAGCTAGGGGTGAATTGGGTTACAGAATGAGGGGTGTTATTATATTCATATAAGACTTCATCTAAAAGCTTAGTCCAGGGTATTTTCTTGGATGTGGAATTGACTTTACATTTTAATCTAGTGACAATAGTCTGATTTAGTCGTTCAATTTTCCCATTCGTTTCCGGGTGATGGCTGCTCGTCAATCTGTGTTTTATATTGTAATTACGAAGAAATCTCCTAAACCTGGAAGCTGTAAATGCTCCATTTCTGTCGGTTAACAATCTATCTGGTACTTGTATCTGAAATAATTGTTTCAAAATGTTTGTATAAGTTTCGGTAGTTACACTTTTTGAAGGAAAACCCCACACATAGCGAGTTGCATGGTCAACGACTAAATGCAAATATTTTTTTGTAGAATTGTAATAATTAAATCCGCCAACAGAGTCTACTGCCAAACATTCAAAAGGTATCTCTGTTGGGGGCATCAATTGCAATAAGCCAAATCTTTTTTGTCTACATTTTTTGTTTATCTGACAAGTGTGGCAGTGTTTTACAAAATTTTCAATGTCCTGATTAAAGTTAGGCCAATAATATTGCGGAGAGATTAAATTTATCATTTTATAAATTCCAGGGTGGCCAAATTGTGTGTGGGTTTTTTCTAATAGGGGTAAACGTAAAGACATGGGGACCACAATCTTATACAAACCTTTCTTTTTAATAACAACAACATCATTTATCTCAGTGTACTTTTTACCATCAATTGTTACATTTTCTTTCTTCTGATTGTCTCTTACTTCATTCAAGTCAAGGAGATGTATAATATGGGGTAAATTTTCTGAAACAGGTTGTCTAGATAGCATATCAGCTTCAACATTAGTGGAGCCTTTCTGGTATTTAATTTCATAGTCAAACATACTAAGTTTTAGGGACCAGCGGAAAAGACGTCCTCTTAAATTTTTAACACTTTTGAGCCAGGTAAGTGCCGCATGATCTGTATGTATGACAAATTTTTGACCGTGTAAATAATGATAAAATTTATCTAAAGCATCCACAATCGCCAAACATTCTAATTCCGTAATTGCATAATTTTTTTCATAATCGCGAAGATTTCTAGAGTGATATGCTATAGGATGTAATGTTCCTTTTTCATCAACTTGTTTCACTACACATCCCACTCCATGACTTGATGCGTCTACAAACAAATGACAAGGTGTTTTGGGATCAAACAACTTTAAGATTGGTTTTTCAATTAAAGCATTTTTTAATTTTTCAAAAGAATTTTGACAATTTTGGTCCCACACATAAGGGACATTTTTCTTCAACAAATTGTTGAGAGGGTATCGAATGTTAGCATACTTTGGAATAAATTTGTGATAAACATTTATAGATCCCAAAAAACGTTGTAATTCTTTTACATTCGTTGGTGGTGTTAATTTCTTAATCGTCTCTATATTAGGGTTGTCAGGTGTGATACAACCGTTCGAAACTTCATATCCTAGAAAATTAATTTTGGATTTCACAAAATTACACTTTGACAATTTGAGTTTAAGGTTTTCTTGAACACATATATTAAATAATGTCTCTAAATGACATAAATGTTCCTCTTCATTTTGGGAGAATACAATAACATCATCAAAGTAACTACAGGCAAAGTCAATTTTGTATTTATTAAGAATTCTACGGAGGGTACGGTTAAACCAAGCAGGTGAGTTTTTCCATCCAAACGGTAAACGATTCCACTCATATAATCCAAAGGTGGTGGCAAATGCCAGCTTCTCAGTGTCTCGAGGGTGGATAGGAATGTGCCAATATCCACTAGCTAAATCAAGAGTGGAAAAAATTTTAGCATGCGCCAATTTATCTAACAGGGTGTCGATTCGAGGTAAGGGTTCTGCATCTGTTTTTGTAATGGCATTTAATTTTCGGAAGTCAATACATAACCGGGTTTTCTTCCCTTCTTCACGTTTATACACCAAAGTTACGGGTGATGAATAAGGGGAATAGCTTTCTTTAATGATACCGGCTCGCAATAAATTTTGAATTTGTTCTTTAATTTCCTCTTCTTCCTTAGGGGAAGTGCGATATGCTCTTAAAGAAACGGGGAGATCTGATGTTAACTGTATTCTCTGGGGTTCCATGTTTACACAGCCTATATCATATTTATCTTTGGCGAAAATACAGACATATTTGGCTAGAAGAGCAGGTAATTGTTCTCTGACAGACTGAACATTTTGCACATGGTCAGTGGTCTCGAACAACTCCGGCTCAAAATTTTCTTCGAATATCTCTGCATTTTCAATTGCTGGCTGGTTAGTATATACTTCTGATAAATGTAAAGTATAGTGAGACGCATTTGTTGGAATATGGTCCATGAGAGGTACTTTCTTATTATCTTGAGTTATTTGCATTTTAACACAGTCAATATTTAATCTAAACAGTTTGCAATGGGGTAGCCCAATCAAAGCATAAGGTAACTGATTGTTAATTATAAAAAGTTCAATTCTCTTAGAGATACGTCCTAATTGCAAACTAACAAGGCATTTTTCTTTCAAAGCAAGAACACCTTGTGTTTGGGTGACTGGTATACTCTGCTGAACTTTACATATTTTTAGGTTAAGTTTATGGGCTAAATGACAAGGAATAACACTAATCGAACTCCCAGTATCGATCAAACAAGGTAGTGAGTCTTCATTTTTTACATAAGTAACTTTATGACAATCTCTATTTGATTTTTTATAGCTAGCTTTTTCTTTTTGTATATGTCCGGACATAAGAAATCGTCATTGATTACTAGATGTATTTTGGGATGACTCATTAGCGCTATGATCTTGGTTGGGGTTCGGCAAAGTCATATTGTGACTAGGGGTTGGTACTGCTAACACTTGTTGTCGAAAAGGGCAGTTTCCCACCCAATGATACGCATTTGGTATTCCGATATTAAGACAAACTTTGCATGGATAGGGCGGCAAAGTGGTCTGGTGGTGTACATTAGGTCGTGGTGGAACATTTGAAGTCGGTCTAAACGTATTTTGGGGATTTCTGGCTTGATTTGATGGAAAAGGTCGAATGGGGTGTGTTTGATAGGGAACTCTGTAGTTCCACTGCCTGTTAAAATTCTGTCCATTCTCATATGGAGGTCGGTTTGGTCGCCATTGGCGATACTGATTGGGGTTTTGGGGGCTTGCTTCAAATTTGCTCTCATTTCCCTTTCTGTCCAGTTGCAGTTTGCTAATTCTGAAAACTAATTCACGCCATGCATGTGTAGTTGAGGGGTTGCCTGCAATAACTAACTTCTGCATTTCTAATGGCAAGCCCTCCGTTAACCCTTCCAGGATAAGTTTCTGCTCTAAACCTAAGGTTCGGCCTACTTTAGTCTTTTTTTGATAATATTCGTTCAAGTCCTCTCCAACTTTATATCTAATACGTGAAAAATCAGTGAGAGAAAGGGTATCTGGAATTTCGTAGTGTTCATTAAACAAAGTGACAAATTCGGACCAATGAAGTACATTTAGACAATTATTAATGTACAACGTAAGTGCACTGTCCTTTAAATACTTCTGTATGTGCCTAATTTTCCAGCACTCGTCTTTTCCCTGTCCTATACAGACACTCTCGAAATAGGCTAGCCATGGTATCCAAGACATTCCATCTTGCGGAGAAAACGCAACGATATCGGGGTCTACTGACATTTTTGGGTTGGCGGATACTGAAGTGTGACCAGACCCAGCTTGAGCTGACAGGGTCTGTCCACCTAACATTGTTACACCAGATGTCTCTGGTGCACCTCCAGATTCCTGACTAGACTTCTGATTATTTTTCTCTTCAGGATTATTAACGGGATTATCATCTTTGCTCGAAATTTGATTTTTTTCTTTTTCGGGGTCACCTGATTTGTCTGTTAAATCCTCTACTTCTTTGGGAGGTGTTGGGTTACTCATGATAGATATAAATACTAAATATCACTGAATTACACAGAAATATAATACACAATTAAAGCAATTAAGAATAAAAATGAAAAAATCTTTCAAACTATTTAAAATTTGTAACACTATATCTGTAAATATCTGTTAAAATCATCTTTTTAAAATTAAAATCCACCTTAATAATTTTTTTTTTTTTTTTTTCAATAACTTGAATTCAATAAAAAAAATTTAAATAACCTCACTAACTATAAAGTACGTTGCATATAAATCACCTTTAAAAAGTTTAACACTTAATAATAAAAATATTATAATAATATAATAATAATAAAATTTTCACTTCTGCTAAAATATTTTCAAACTGTCTAGAAAAATGATTTTAATATGAGGTTTAGTTAATGTTATTTTTCATTAAAATCGTAATTATCCGTTCAACACAACTAAAGAATTTTCATAAAAATCACCATTCTTACTCTTTCATCTCTTTAAAATTACGTTAAACACAATACTTTATGTATTAAAAATTTTTTTTTTTTTTTTTTTTTTTTTCTTCTGTACGTTAATATCAAAAGTACATACCTTTATACGCCTTTGCTTTAAATAAATCCATGAAAAAATTTACTTCTTACTTTTTTTTTTTTTTTTTTTTTTACCGCGACGCGAAACAATAATAAATTAATTTCACTGAAATATTTATCTCTATATCTTCTTGCATTGCCCACAAAAATACTTTTTCCCGTAGTCACGTGGTTTTTGTTTTTGCTGAGGGCAGTTCTGATTTATTTTTCTAAATAGTCCAGAAACCAGAAACCGAAACATCTGAGTCACGAGTTCATTTCTTTACCGGCGCGCTCTTGAAAATTGAAAACAGCTGTGTAGTTGACCTACTTTTCATCCGATAAAACACTTCGATTCTTGCCGGCAGAATGAAATACTGCACAAGATTAAAGAAAAGTTAATGATTCACTTTCCTTTTGACGAAGGGAGATTAAGTACTTTTGAGTTCTTGGGATAAATTCCGTAAGTCTTTCACCGTATGCTGTAAGAATTTTTCACGGAGGTATTCGCTGTGATTGACGGGCGTAGATTACGTAACTGTTTAGTTTTTGGGATTTTCCCGTTGAGATGAGCTGTCCTGCTCGACTTCTGAAACGAAGCGTGTTGCTCCGTCGGTGGGTCCTTGATCGCCGGGCCGGTGGCTGCGCGGACTGATGGCGGCTCCGTATTTACGTCAAAGTGCTCATTCTGATTCCCTTGCATGCTCTTGTAGTCCTGGGCCGTGAGCGGGATTCGGTTAAATTCCGAGTGAATGTATGTCTGTTTAAAGGAAGACACCGTCTATTACGGAACCTGGTTTATTTCTTTTTCTTACATGCATCCTTTTAAACCAGACCCATATTGGCGTGAGAGCTGCTTTTTAAGTCTGTCTGGACATCGAAGGTTCGTCCATCGCGAGGCAATTCCGAGAGAGCAGATTGGCGTGGATTTGTTTAGATGAGGGAAATCGTAAAAAGTTCGCTCCTGATAGCCGTGTAATGGTATAAATATGAGGTTTTTGCATTATTTCTGCTAGAGGTCGTCTAAGTCAAAAGAGGCGTATTTTTAATTTTAATTGGCCGCGAGCTGAGTGATTGATTGTGCGGAATAAAGGCGTTGGCTCTATCGGCCGATCGGATGCCGCAAGACTTTAAAATTGCGTTAGCGTCAGCACAAATATTCTTATGAAGAGTCAGAAAACGATCTTTGAAAGTTATAAGATGTGATGCAGGAAAACTAATTTAACAGGGGCGACGGCATTTTCAATCAATTGAAACACAATTATTAAAGCATTTAAAAGTTTTGATTTAAATTTCTATTTTTTAAAACGGTAATTTAAAATTTTAAAAGGGGCAAAAAGGGATTTTGCATTTTAAAAAGGGGTTTAGCTTTTATCCTTTCATATATATATATACATCATATAGTTACATAACTGCTGTCAACTTATATGTCTCTTAAACTACAGCACCTACTAAAACTGATATATTAGTTTAGTTGATAGCAGTTACATAAATATATATATTGTACAAAACAATGCATATAATATTATAAAGTTAAATTTTCTATAACCAGTGCACCTTTAACTAACAAGGGAGAGGACGTTCGGATCACCGAATTCCTGAAACACGGTATTAGTGGTTTCAATAAAATTAATGTAAACTCTAAAAAAAAAAAGGTACTTTTTGGTTAACCGGGCACCAGTGAAACAAATATAAATATATACACAGACACACATATATATATATATATACACATACATATATACACAAACATATATGTAGATATATATTTATATTTTTTTTTCACTGGCGCCCGGCTAACCGAAAAGTACCAAAAATTGTTATGTACTTTACTGACGTTTGGGTTGTCCTACACAGATGAACCTGAAAAGTATGGATACAAAGTGAATGCTCGCCGTTTATTTCCGATTTTCTTCACCTATTTTTATTAATTTAAAAATTATTTATCAGTTGCTTTATATTTTTTGGGATAAATAGAATGTTAATAAATCAAGGTCGTGATACCAACATATGTTGGTATCACGACCTTGATTTACGATAAATCTTTTAACATATGTTAAAAGATTTCTTTCTTTATTTATAATAGTAAAATAAAATCTTTGTTAAAATTTGATAAAAAAGCTTTTAAACATTTTATTAAAATATATTTTTCGATAACAACCTTGTTGAAACATAATTATTAATTTCTAAAAATTTATTTTTCTTGAAATTCATTTTTCGATGTAAATTGCATTATTTATTATATTGCAATAAACATCATAAAACACGAGAAACAAATGCTAAAATACTTGCACATTCAGTAGAAAATTTATAAACATTCTAACTATATTTTATTTATATTCATTACGAAACTAGAAGGTAAACCACATGTATTTTACCTCTTTACAAAAATAGGTACTGATATTTCTAGTTTAAATAATGTAATATTTTACATTTTATTTTTATAATATTTTTTACATTGTAAAATATGCTTTGCATTCTATTCGTACTAAAAATTCACTGTTGAAGTACTCATTATAAAAACATGGAGAAATTCGTGCAAATTGACTATATTTTCATTTCTTATTTTACATTTGCTAAAAAGAAAATAATAATAATAATAATGTTTAAATATTAAAAGACACTGTAATGTAAAATTTTAATCGTAAAATAGCTGAATTTGTCGTATTTAATTAAATAAGTAATTGTTAATAATATCAAATTTTGCTTTTATAAAATATATTCCATTAATCATGAAAAATACAAAGCAACCGATTAAACATTTTTAAATGAAAAAAAAAAACAGAAAAATCAAACAGAAATTTTGGGGGATCGAGCCCGCAACCTCCAGACTCAAGAGCAGTGCTCTAACCATTCGGCCACCAAGTTCACTTCTTAATTTAACAAAATATCATTAAAATACGCTAATTAGTCAAATGAAGGACCGTGATCATTATCATTCATTTGGATGTCCAAATCAATGATAACGAACGCAGGCCTTTCAATTTCATTCACAGTGTTGACTCACTCGATATTTTAATCTCCATCGCCCGCGCGCCGCCTGATCTTCTGTTCTGAACAGCCCCTGATTTTGCTTTATTTTTATGTGTTGCATAATTCGAATTTGACAAACTGTTCTCTGATTAAAACTTTTTTTTTGACAACTCAGCATTTTTCAATTGTAGTAGAAACATGAATGTAGAACGGATTATAATAGTGTTACTATTATGTATTACTATTGGTAAAATTTATGCCTCTTCCGACGATGATCAAGTTGAATCGCAAGTAGAAATAGGCCAGAATTACTACAACGAACTTCTCCATCTCTCCAAAACTTCTTATGGCACCTGCTGGGAACAGACTGTGGAAAAGCTCAAAACCTCCTGCAGAGACTTAAATAGAATAACCCAAAGTATTATTTCATTCCAATTTACAAACTGCTTTTTAGAACAGTCAGCATGGAGAGGGAGACTTGTAAATGCAACGCAGATGACACAATATCAAAGTGTCTCCAACAATGCACAGAAAAGGTGTTTTACACCTACACGGAGTTCTACAATCACGTATTCAGCGTCTGTCACTATTTACAAAATAGACAATTTCAAAAACAAATCGCCAAGACTGCAGTTCTACAGAAAAACTCAGAAAGAGTAAATGTACTTCTCCATGAATCTGCACAGTCAACAGCTGAAATTCTTGAGCATCAAAAAGACGTTTTAAAGCATAAAAAAAAGCCATCTTTAATAGTAAATTTTTAACATCGGAGATCATTAAATCGAGAGACCATGCCCACGTAATGTATAAAGAATTTAACGCAGTAACCAGTCAGCAGAAAATATTAATCTTCAAAATCTTTAAGCGCATACATAACTTCCAGAACTTCATTCTCGGCGAACTAATGTTACTCTATTCGTCGGTATATTATTTCTCTGTAATAACTGTAAGCTATTTGTTTACGTCTGTGCCCAAAACTGCAAATGCCAGAATGCTGATGATAGGAACAATTGTGTTCAATGTCGGTCTGGAGCAAGTTATTCAGACCTCCACTCTCAGCTCATCTGACATCGAATCTGATCCTCAAGTGACGTCTGTAAGCATGTATTCTTTTAAAATGAATTTCACTTTAATTTTAATTTCCTCAGGAAATTTCATTGTCCAATGGAATTTTTTTGGTAATTTTATGTTAGCCAGGCGTAGGTGATGAATCACCAAATATTGTTCTCATACTCTATTCATATTGCATTAATTTCATTTAAAATACTAAAAAAAGAAATATCATAAACCAAAGCATTTAATTTCAACATCAAAGACCTGACACCTGGCTAGCATAAAATTACCAGTATTTTTATATTCTTTTCATTTTAATGCAATATTACTTTATTTTTTGCTTGCATAATTGTTAAAATATGCCTATTTTTATTAGAAGAAATTATACTCCTACGAATGATTCAAAAATTACTAATTGAGCCAACTTCATTCTTATAATGCTTAGCAAACATATTTAGAATGTATTTTGATTTGCTCATTTAATTTTTCATTTGAAATTTCAAGCAAGTATTTACATCTTAAAAATAACCGCTATGCCAAATTTCAAGCTTCTATAACAATTTATATCCCAGAAATTGCAATTTTAGAATATTTTTTCCCCTGTTCCTGCCCATTTTAAAATTTCTAAAAAACTGTTCTATGGATTAATTTATGTCTCCAAAGTAGCAGCCATGTAAAATTTCGAATTTCTATTCCTAACAATTTTAGACAAATTGTAGTTTAAAAGGTTTTTAGAACGTTTCCTTCTCGTTTCACCCTTTAGAAACCATTCTTAGCAAGCATTGAAATCGTAAAAATAACCACCATGCTAAATTTCAAGTTGTACTTTCATGTTATAGTGCGTAAGTTTGTTGTAGAAGAAGTTTGAGTATTATGGAATGGCAATATGAAATACTTAGGTTGTGTTCAGGAAAGAAGATCAGGCGGCGCGCGCGCGATGGAGAGAAGGGTTATGGAGTAGGTCCCAGGTAGCACAGAGATATCGACCAATATCCACGGCAATATTGGCCAATATTTTGAATGTCGCTGAATGTCGTACGTCAAATTTACAACATCTGCCGATATTCACAGACATAACTTAAAATTAGTTTTAAAAAGAAAGCATTCAAAAGAGCTTTTTGCATTACTTATGACATCATAATACAGAAATAGTATTCTAAAAAATAAAATTTAATAATTTTGCCAATTTTAAAAAACTTGACTTTTTAATGCCTTACTTTTAATATTTGGTGACATTGGCCAATGTTGTAAAAATGATATTACTATTACAACATTCAGGGATATCTATCGACATTCGTAAAAAACAGCATCATTTTTCGGACATTTCAAGATATTTGTCGACATTTAGCATATCTGACGAAGTTTGTAATCTTGACCGAAGTGATCAGAAAGTTCTAAAGCACCGCCCATTTGTGTGGTGTAGTTTTCGTCAATGTGCATTTGATGGAGGCGTTGGGCGTGAAATTTGTGCAGAAAGAAAAAGCCTATATAAAAATTTCTGTAGGAATCTATAGTTATTTTTATATATAAAAAAAGCATGTGAAAATTTATGTTTTATAAAAAACTAAAGATGATTTTATACTATCTTTATACTATGTATTTTATACTAATTTAAAAAATGTTTTTACAAGAAAAAAAAATAATTTATATAATTTTTAAATGGATGCGTGTTTATCTTTTTAAAATTCTTTCGGATTTCCGACTTTTATAAGAATTTTATTTTTTATTATTGAAACAATACAAGTTTAGTTTCAAAATTAGGTCACTGAACTTTTAATTAGGCACTATTAATAATATATATTTTATACAGTTCATCTAGGTAATTATTATTATTATATAATAGTAAGCTTTTGGGCGTGTTAACTTTTGTGTAGTGCATCAATTTTTGAAAAAATTTACACATATTTCTGACTTAAAATTAATAAAATATATATATATATATATTTAATTTCTCACAAAGCAAAATTCAAAGTATTGGGGTTGTTAAAACTTTCTTTATAGTTTGGTGCAAGGGGGGGGGGGGACACATGATTTTTAACACAGAAAGCTTTAAAGAATTTCTTACCTATTTTAAAATATTTTGTTACAAAATTTCCAACAAATTCAGCACTAAAAAGTGATATTTAAATAAATCTTTGCTAAAAGAATGTAAAAAAAAAATGTCGATCGTGATTGAAAAATACGAGATAATTAAATGATGGTTTTAATATTTGTCAGGCATTTTTTATTCCAGTAACAAAAAAATCTACTCCCACCAGCTTTTGTTAACAGTTCTTTATAACAAGTTTTTCCTTGCGATTCTATTGATCATATTTATTAGTACTTGGGTTTGCCTTTGTCTTGTTACGTAATAACGAGACTAGACTTTCCTAAAGCAGAGATCACTCGTTTTACAATGAGGGATTTCTGCCTACCACATCTGGGGTGCGAAAAAAATATTGTTATTCAGTAATAAAAAAAGAAAAGTCATTTAATATCCAAAAATGTTATTCAGGAATGTTAGAAAAATATATCGCTCAATATCAAATCATGATATTCAGCAATGACAGAAAAAAATATCACTTAATATCAAAAAATGATATTCAGAGACGTTGGAAAATATTGGCCAATATTCACAGATGTCTATAACTAATATTCACAAATATTATTTTAGGGGGGGTCATTTAACGTTGGCCAATATCAAATTTTGATATTGGCCGATATTACATTTTGATATTGGCCAATATCTTTGTGCTACCTGGGGTCTTATCGGAAATTTAAATAATTTAATATATTGAAATAATTTAATTATTTCAATTATTTTAAGCTTCTGTGGCTCGGATTAGGTGAAACTAGCGACTACACATCTTTATCCTCCAAAAAAAATGGATCTTATAATAGGAATATCTATTTTTATTTCCTCATAATAAACCCCCGAAACATTCATGAAAAGCATCACGTGATCAGATAGCACGATCAGCGTTCATAACCTGCAAATTTTTAGCGCGGGCTGCGTGCGGCTGACTCACAAAAATTCTGTGGGCGATTT
Organism: Maratus michaelseni; assembly: GCA_963931845.1. Taxonomy (NCBI): domain Eukaryota; kingdom Metazoa; phylum Arthropoda; class Arachnida; order Araneae; family Salticidae; genus Maratus; species Maratus michaelseni. The sequence goes on from OZ007587.1 coordinate 468,400,030, forward strand.
GATCACGTGATTGGGCTTTTTTGTGTCTTACTTGGTTTGGTAGGTTGATTGATACAGCTGTAGCAACATGATCGGATATCTGAAAAATTAAAAATTTTTAACATTCTAAAATGATTTTTTAAGCCTTTGATCCAACATAAAAATAATAGAATACGAAAGTATGATGTATGTATATATATATATATACATCATATAGTTACATAACTGCTGTCAACTTATATGTCTATAAAACTACAGCACCTACTAAAACTCATATATTAGTTTAGTTGATAGCAGTTACATAAATATATATATTGTACAAAACAATACATATAATATCATAAAGTTTAATTCTCTATAACCAGTGCACCTTTAACTAACAAGGGAGAGGACGTTCGGATCACCGAATTCCTGAAACACAGTATTGGTGGTTTCAATAAAATTAATGTAAACTCTAAAAAAAAAAAAAATTGGGTACTTTTTGGTTAACCGGGCACCAGTGAAACAAATATAAATATATACACAGACATATATATATATATACATACATATATACACAAACATATATGTAGATATATATATATTTTTTTTTTTTCACTGGCGCCCGGCTAACCGAAAAGTACCCAAAAATTGTTATGTACTTTACTGACGTTTGGGTTGTCCTACACAGATGAACCTGAAAAGTATGGATACAAAGTGAATGCTCGCCGTTTATTTCCGATTTTCTTCCCCTATTTTTATTAATTTAAAAATTATTTATGAGTTGTTTTATATTTTTTGGGATAAATAGAATGTTGATAAATCTTTTAACATATGTTAAAAGATTTATTTCTTTATTTATAATAGTAAAATAAAATCTTTATTAAAATTTGATAAAAAAGCTTTTAAACATTTTATTAAAATAAATTTTTCGATAACAACCTTGTTGAAACATAATTATTAATTTCTAAAAATTTATTTTTCTTGAAATTCATTTTTTGATGTAAATTGCATTATTTATTATATTGCAATAAACATCATAAAACACGAGAAACAAATGCTAAAATACATGTACATTCAGTAGAAAATTTATAAACATTCTAACTATATTTTATTTATATTCATTACGAAACTAGACGGTAAACCACATGTATTTTACCTCTTTACAAAAATAGGTACTGATATTTCTAGTTTAAATAATGTATATATTTTACATTTTATTTTTTATAATATTTTTTACATTGTAAAATATGCTTTGCATTCTATTCGTACTAAAAATTCACTGTTGAAGTACTCATTATAAAAACATGGAGAAATTCGTGCAAATTGACTATATTTTCATTTCTTATTTGACATTTGCTAAAAAGAAAAAAATAATAATAATAATGTTTAAATATTAAAAGACACTGTAACGTAAAATTTTAATCGTAAAATAGCTGAATTTGTTGTATTTAATTAAATAAGTAATTGTTAATAATATCAAATTTTGCTTTTATAAAATATATTCCATTAATCATGAAAAATACAAAGCAACCGATTAAACATTTTAAAATGAAAAAAACAAAAAAATCAAACAGAAATTTCGGGGGATTGAACCCGCAACCTCCAGAATCAAGAGCAGTGCTCTAACCATTCGGCCACCAAGTTCACTTCTTAATTTAACAAAATATCATTAAAATACGCTAATTAGTCAAATGAAGGACTGTGTTCATTATCATTGATTTGGATGTCCAAATCAATGATAACGAACGCAGGCCTTTCAATTTCATTCACAGTACAGACTCACTCGATATTTTAATCTCCATCGCCCGCGCGCCGCCTGATCTTCTGTTCTGAACAGCCCCTTAAATATCCAGCCTGTATGGTAACTACTGGTAACTACAGCCATGGCCGACTATAATATATACGGCCAGCTCATTTCGCCAAAAACCGCCGAAAATGTGAAGCCGGATTCACTTCAAACCCTGAACCATTTCATTGGACCACGTGGTCTTTGTTTACATTTAAACCCTGCCCAGATAACGGCTTTTATTTCGATCATTCGAAGTTTGAGATACATTAATCGTATTTTCAAATAAACGAATTAAATAGTTATACCATTCAATTATCACTATTTATAAACATATTTTTGTTAATATTGTTGCATTTTATAGCTACTAACAAATGTGAATTTTTTAGGTTTGCTAGATTCTTATTTGTTTATAATTGCATGCGATACTTTAACACTATTTCTACCGTTGTGAAATGTCACCTTTTTAAAGTTTTTATTTGTGTTTATTTTGCTTGTAGTTTTTGAAAAATCTTTAAAAAAAGGGGGCTGTTCAATGTATTAAAAATTATTTGTAATTGTTCCAATGAAAAATCATAAATCGAAATCTTTTAAAATGTGCCATTTGACACCGGTAGTGTGTGAGATTATTTTGCAGTATGAAAATTAAAACACACTTCAAACATTTGTTTTTCTGTAAGAAAAATATCTAAAAAAAAAAAAATCATCAGGAACATTATGCAAATTCTGAGTCTCAAACTGTTACGGAGCTACACGAATACATTTTAAAGCAATAGTTTGCTGTTTTAAGCAGATCATTCTACAATGTTCTTAAAATAAGTAATAATAAAATTGATTGTATTTTGGTATTAATATTTCTTTCTATGTTTTAAAAAAAATTTATAGATATTGGTTTTGCCTATAATTAAACCAGATTGTTCTTCAGAAAAATAATTATTACGCAAAATTACGATAATATATTAAGAATTTAACCCATAAAAATGTTATCATTTATTCGTAAATATTGTATGTTATTAAAAGCTTAAAACTAATAATAAATTTTAAATTAAAATAATGCACAAAACTTAAAAAAATTATTAAATTTGGGTGACATGATTTTATAGAATCTTCTCACTATTATTGTATACAGTTTATATAAATAAATTTTTTTAATGTAAGGTCTGAACATTTTATGAATAAACTGTTCTCTAACTTTTTTGTTTAACAGATAAACTTTTCCCCTGTATTTTTCAGCATTTCCATAAAAATATATGTCTATAAAATATATATGTAAAATATTTATTTTCTTTCAGGTTTTAGATTTTAATAAAATTTAGGTTTCAATGTAGAAAAAAAGATATTTGCGGCTTTTTGGTTAATTACAGCCAATAACTTTTAGCCAAATAAAAATAGCATTAGCCAAGAAAAAACTTATTTATACAAAATTTCTGTAACATGAGTATTATTTTTAATTATGCAATATACAGACAATACATCACTCTGAAAAATTGACCCTACAGTACATATCAATTTTTTTAAGTGAAATTTTTTTTGAATTTCCCCTTCCAAATTAACCATCATTAAGTTACTTAAATTCTTGATTATCAGTAGGGATGTAACGAATAGTGATTTGGCCGAATACCGAATATTCGGCCAAGTTTTAGGCCGAATACTGACTTTTAAAAAAATATTTTAACTGTTTATTTATTTATTTTTTTCAATTTTAAAATCAAAAAGTAAGTACTAATTGAAATTAATTTTTTGTTTGAATGTCCAAAAATCATAACAGCTGAATGTATGCAAGCACAGTATATAGTGAACGTTTTTTTTCTGAAGCTGGTAATATATATGAAACCAAACGAAACAGACTTCTTCCTGAAAATGCTGAAAAGTTATTATTTTTGCATCACAATTTCAGGCTTTACAGTGCAAGTGATAAATAATTTTGTTACCCCTGTATGTTATTTTGAAGTAACTCATTAAATGTTTTTTCAGTATAGGTAATAGTTTTTTTCTTTTCAATGTATCAAGGTCATTAGTTCGTTTAATCAACATCTAATGTTTAATTTTTAATTAGTAAAGTACTTATATAGTCATATATTTATTCTAATTTTTTTATTTAAAAGTAAAAGTAAAGACTAAAAAATTGATTTAATTTGTGAAAGATTAAGGATTTTTACAAGACAGTAAAATATTTGTTTTTAATATTTATGAATTTTATTGTTTAAGAAACTTATCATCATTATAAATCAGATTAAAAAAATAGATATAAAGTTAATATTTTTAAATTCACTGATGAGAGATAGAGAGAGATTTAAACTTTAAATGCAGTATACATTTTGCATTTTAATGTAAAAGAAATTAATGTTGCAATACTTACTTAAATTCACATGATGCCTAAATATGCAGCAAGAAAAGTATTTTTATTTATGTAATATCATTATATACAGTTATTTATAAGTTGTCATAAAGCTTTAAAATTGAGTAAGTTAGGATTTCTTTTTCTTATAATAATTAATGTATTTAGATATAATTCTTTAATATTGTTTGTTAAAAATATTTAAAATCACATTTTGTTTTGATTTTCTGGAACTTATTTAACCAAGTATCTTAGAGTATTCGGCAAAATATCTAATTATATTCGGCTACAGGTATTCGGTCATGCCGAATATTCAGCAAAAGGGCCGAATATTCGTTATATCCCTAATTATCAGTCTATTTCTCAACTCAGTTTTTGTTATATTCTTAAGACTGAATTTTGCACATTGAGCTTCATATTTGGGCAACCACTTTTTAGAAGATGTTCTAAATATTTTAAGGCGAACTAAGCCTCTTTTGAAGTAATTATAACCGAGTATCTGTTGCGCATTTCGAAAAAAACAATCTGATCTGAACGAAATCCGAAAAGCATATATGTTATGCATGTAGCACATCGTTCATCCAAAATACCATGCATCTTATCTTGCACATATGTAATCTCCGATTTTTGCTGTGTCATATGCTGGAGTTGTGTCTGAAGCAAATGATGTCATGCTATTTGAAGATGTTCGCACAAAGAGAACAGGACAAATTATGAAGTGAATTGCTGGCACAGATTCAGTGTGAGATTTTTTTTTTTATGAAATGCAGAACAGCAAATTGAGAACGATTAGCACATTTTTTTGGCTGTTACTATTTGGCAAATCCACTAAATGCTTTGTGGGCAAAAATCACTTTCAGTTAGTTTTTTGGCAATTTGGCTAGTACCAAATTAAACCATAAAATTTAATGATTCCTGACATTCAGGGATGAATTTGACTGTAGGATTATGGAGAAAGATCGAATACTATAAGGCTTGTTACAGATGTTATATTAGCAGACTTGTATAAAACCAAAAACTTTCTGTGCACATAAATATTGAGTCAAAAACTTTCTGCAAATTATTTTAATGTTTAATCAAATTACGTGTTATTTTGATGATATAAATTAAAAACAGTAGTTTAAAATAATTACCATTTAAAATTAATTAATATTAATGAAAGAATAATTATTTTGGTTAAAAATAATAATAAAGCTAAAAATCCATGATAGGAAGAGCTGAATTCTTATCAATTATTTTGTCAATGCATTTAGAAACAAAAAGGCGGAAAATTTTCCGTGCACTGCGTGCGTCTATATTACACAACTCTGGTTACTAGCATGGGCCCAGTAGCAGAAAATTCTCCATGTGTCTGCGATGAATATTTCAGGGGCAGAAAATATTCTGCAGGTAAATTATGTTACAATTCAAGTTATGTATATCAATAATTGATATCAACTAAAGTATTACTGCTATGTGCAATTTTTTAACTCTGTAAAATTTTTATTTCAAAATTTGTTGGATAAAATTGTGCTTACATGAACTGCAAATTTTTTTCTCTTACTTAAAATATTTTAAATGTCCTAGCAAACAATAATGATATTGAACAAGATCAGAAGGCCATGAATTAATGCATATCAGTAGTGTTTCCCCCAAAATAAAAAAAAGCAGGGTGCGCCTTCAAAAAAGGGGCACTTCAGCATAGAAGTGAATGTTCTTTCTCGAGAGATACAAACAAAAATTTTTATATTTTTTTTCTGGACCTATTGACGAATTTTGAGATTTTTTTTCTTGCAACTAATTAACGAATTTCTCGATATTTTTGAGCAACATATTGACTAATTTCGCAACTTTTTTCTATGACAGACTGAAGAGTTTCACGATTTTTTTCCATAACCGACTGATGAATTTTGTGATTTTTTTCCTGTGATCGATTGGCGAAATTCGTGACATTTTCCTAATACTGATTGGCAAATTTTATGTTTTTTCCCCAGACAAATAAGCGAATTTACAAATTTCCCCCCCGCGTTTTGCCGGTGAAACTTACAGTTTTTTTTTTTTTTTTTTTTGTATTTTTTTACTGAAAAAAATTTTTTTTTTTTTTTTTTTTTTTTTTTTAATGTGAGCAATTGACACATTTCGCAATATTTTCCGAAATAAAATCCAAAAGAAATTCCATGGAAAAAAAATCTGCAGTAAGGGAAAAAAATCTGCGACATCTATTGCTCGTCTCGAACTTTCTGCTACTGGGAGCATGGGAAGGTTTTAAAGAATTTTTTTTTTAAACACTATGGAAATGGAAATTGTAATGTAATTGATGCATAATTTTTCATGGTGATTTTCACATTATGTTTTAGCGACACCTTGAGAAAATTAGAGTTTTTTTTTCGTGACCAATTGATGAAATTCGCCATTTTTTTTCCTTTGCAACGAATGTCTTTTCTGGGACTATTCAATGAAATTAGTTTCATTTTGCTGCAACCGATTAATTAAACTTGTGATTTTTTTTTTTTTTTTTTTTTTTTTTTTAAGTAACTACTTAATGAGATTTGCTTTTTTAAATTCATGAGCAATTGATGAAATTCATGGTTTTATTTCCTGATTGTTTGGGGAAAGTAGAGATTGTTTTTACCATGACTACTTGACAAAATTTTTGTTGTTTTTTCCTTTCTGTGACAGATGGATGAAATCTACAATTTTTTCTGCAATTTGTTATTGAGATTTGCATTTTTTTTTGCAACTGATCAATGAAATTTGCCCTTTTTTTCTTTTCTTGACCATTTGACAAAATGTGTATTTTCTTTTGAGACCGATTTGGGAAATTCATGGTTTTGTTTTGTGAGTGATTGATAAAATTTGTAGATTTATTCAGCAAGCAATCGCTGAAATTTGCAAGATTTTTTCATGAAGAACTAATAGAGGAAATTCCCATTTTCTTTTCATTCTGAACGATTGATGAATTAATTTTGCAGAAGTCAAAAATAATAAAAATTCAAAGAATTCCATTAATTTGTGGAAAATTTATCTGCCTATATATGGTGTCTACTTGTAAGAACATATCCAAATAATTTTAGAGTTACAAATTTATCGAGTCGGACCCAAAATTGTTCTCTTCTTGGCACTATTTGCAGTATGGTGTTACTGCTGAGTTCATTCATGGCGCATATTGACAGGATATTGCAGTTTTTTTTTTTTTTTTTTTTTTTTTTAAAGAAAAAAAAACTGAAGATTTCAATGAATGTGGAAATGTGGTATTTCTGTTTAATCATACTTTTAAATTATGGACAGCAGAAAAAAAAAGTAATAACTGTAGAAGAATCGTGGAATCCTTAAAAAATAAAAATTATAAAGGGGAAATTTGCTGTTCGACAGAGGAAGGTCATCCATGTAAACACACAACAATTTTAACATTGAAAGTTATTGGCCAAAGCAACAAATTTAGCTGCCACATGGTGACTGGTGGCCATGAATCTGCACCTATACCATACATATACAGTGTAAGCAGGGGGTCGGAAGTAGCGAAACTACAATAGTCGCTACTTTTTACAGTAGTTTGTAGTATAGCATGCTACATTTTGAACAATGTAGTGTAGCGAATAGTGCGATACAAAAACTCAGTAGTTTGTAGCGAGAAACGATGCTACTTTTAACTCTACTTCAGGAAAAAACAGTGCCATTCTGCAAATCACGTGGTCGAAACTTGCTTCTTTTGTGCAGAATTTGTTCTGCTCAACAATTTCTGAATCACATTGGCAAATCTCAGCTGCAGTGTATAGCAATGCATCGCCTGAATTCATAGATTTTTTCCATTGACACTTGCTGCTGAAATCAAGTACTAACCCACCAAAAGAATTATTTTTCTTATTGGCAACACTTGTCTATTTACTCGTTATTAGCCCCAAAGCAGAATATTTTGCAATGTTCTACAACAAACCTTCAGCTGATCAAAAATGTTCTGCAGGAGTAAAAAAAAAAAATACAGGGAGATGTTCTTGTATATATAGGAGTGCAATTCCATCTGATATAGAATGCAAAAGACATTTTGCATTTAGTTCATTCCCCCTCCCCCCCCCTTCAAAATTGAAAAAAAAAATTATAAAACATTTCACTTGAAATGTTCAAGAATGTAAAATACATGAAGAACATTTCACTTGAAATGTTCTGCAACGTATGTTGCACTTTTAAGCATATTCTGCTTTGGAGGTTATTAGGTCTTGATGTTTTAACGCTGGGTTTCTTATTATGCTGAATTGCTTTTTTTTACAAATTTATTTATTGTTTGCATTTAGGGTTATCTTTCTGTAATTTTCTAGATTATAATATCTTTCCTAATTTTGCTACGAAATTTGTTAAGTGTGTATAAACTAACGTTTTTGAGACAAACACAAAACATTTTCTTGTATGGTATCTTTCTTAATTTTTTTTATGTCGTCGGCTATGTCGCATTTATTTGATTGTATCCCAGCAGATGAGATATAATGAAGGGTCATTTTATTATTTAATCTGTGTCTTCAGTTTCTAATGTAAATTGAACACTTTGACAAAATTTGAAAGTAGCGAAATAGTGACTACTTTTGAAAAGTTTTTTGTAGTTGCTACTTTTTAAAACAAGTAGTTGTAGTTAACTACATTTTCAACAAAGTAGTTGTGGTTGTAGTTTGCTACAATTAGAAGTAGTTTTTCTGACCCCTGAGTGCAAGGAAAGTATTGTAATCACGATACAAACCAATTATACAAATAATGGTGTATTTTTTAGGTGCACTGATTCAAGTTTACAGTTATTATTACAATGATTCTATATATATATAGGTGGGTACAGGCATATTTATTAAAATTTCCTTGTGATTTTAGGTCCTTAGACTTCACCTTTGTAACATTATGACCAAAGTTTTTATTTATTTCTGTATTACTATTTGAATCTACAGTAAAGCATTTGCAAAGTCGAGTGGAGTCACTCCAAATTTTTTTAGATGCTAGTATATGTATGTTCATGTATTTAAATAATTTTGATTGTGTTATGTATCTTTCTTATTTTTGCTGAGAAATGCAGAAAAAAATAAAATAAAATTAGTTAATTTATTTGAATTCTAGAAATATTAAAATTAGTTAAAACCCTTTCTTGTTATATTCAGACCATGTACTTTATTTACTTATTAAAGGTAGCTCATTAATTTTAGAATTATGCTTGTCTAATAAGTAACACACTTCAAATTGAGGTAAAGGTCTGCACGGGCCCATACTCGGCCCAGCAAAGTGAAGGCGAATTTTCAAACAGGCCAGGCCAGCAGAATTAGGACAATTTTTTCAACAGGCTGGGCCAATAAACAAAATAAATGGACCAGGCTGGCAAAAGAATTGAACAGTCCTGTTGGGCTCATAGAAAATTTGTTGGGTCTACCAGCCCCATATAAAGATTTAAATGAAGACGATAAAACGTAAGCCATTTTCAATGACTATGACTTTTATGAGAATAAGAATAAATGTTTGTCACGAGCCAATACTAGTTTGATAACATCAACACAGAAAAGTAACATGTCCAGCGTCGAGATTGGCATCGGACACGGACAGTTACATGATGTCTTAGCCCATGCTTAATTTTTTTTCAGCAGACTCGTTCCGGGCCGAGATCAGGCTTGCATTTTTTTTTCTACGTAGTCAAGCCGAACTGGACATAATTGTTCTCAGGAAGGGCAGGCAATGGGTTTTGTAAAAATATTAATAGCGATAATGAACAACATAATCTTTGGAAATATATCTTAAGGTGGTTCTCAGATTCACTGCTCAACAATGTGAAACTTTGACACATTTTCTGGCTAATTTTTAACTGTAAAGGCATAAAATTGACAGGTGACTATTCGATGGATTTGGAATGGAATAGCAATTTCCGTTGTTGATAAATAAATTACTTATCGAGATATAAGAGATTCTTGTTTAGATGTTTCTCCTTTTCCTGTGCTATCGCTTTTGAAAATTCGATTCAAAAAGCTAACTTTGACAGTATTTTCTCAAAGATATATTGCCTTTATCAAAACATCGGTACTGCCATTCAATTACATAGTTTCTGAATAAGAACACCTGCCAATCTTATGCGTTTCCGAAAAGAAATGAATTGAGAAATGTGTCAGAAAGTAGTTCCTTTGGATTAGATAAAAGCCTTTTTAAATGACAGAGAAACATTTTCACAAATTTCCTTTTTATTATATAGTTCCCAAAGTTATGATGTTTTTAACCCTTCTTTTTTTCTTTTATTCTAAACTACATTAATTTTTTAATGAATCCTTATGTAAAAGAGTCTATTTTTAAAGAGTTTGTTTACAACTTTTTATTCAAAATTTCACTGTCTGAATATGAATGGTGATTTAATCAATAGTTTGAAATAGCTGTTTTTATCGACTGTTGTGAGGTTTTGAAATATCCAAATAATAATGCTTCCAAACATTTTTCAGTTCAAAAATATATTTACACATGAATATAAAAACAGACAAAAAACTTCAAAATAATTAAATTATTAAATTCGAAAAGTATTTAATGATAAAAATTAAATCATATTTGAGGCTGTGTTCTCAAATTCAAGCTGGCTACTTTCTGACACAATTTTTATTTCGTTTTTGTTTGCATATGTGCCACATTTGCAAATACTCTTTTTAGGAAACAATGTAATATAATTATTTTTTCCGTTTTTCAGTAAAAGCAGAAGGTTTTTCATAAAATGTTGTCAAAGTATGTGTTGTATGTATGTAAACTTCCGCAGGTAGTGACAACTTTACTTAACCAATTATGCAAGGTGATTTTCAAATGTGTTGTTGATTTTACTTAATCGTTAAGAAAAACAGCCGTAAGTTGCCACGACAAAGGTGGATGTAGCTTTGGGAACTGAAAAATACCCCCGTCAAAAGAAAATAATGGTGGCACCCGATTACAGAAGACTGCTGTTTGGTCATAGTAATATCTTTTAATCTTATGAAGTCAATTAATCTTTTTAAAACATAGGCACGTTCCTTTTGTTACGATTCTACATTTTAAGGGTACTCACTACCCTTGATTCTGCAAAAAATGATGAAAATATCAATTTTCTAATTTTTTGCTTAAATTATAATTTATTACCCCTAGTACATTCTCATGAAGTTTTGTAAAGATCCGAGTATTATAAATACAGTTTAAAGCTATTTTATTACATCGCTTTAAATGCCACAATCCACTTCATTTAAAAGTGATTTTCCTCAGTTCTTGTTTTTATGACGAATAGGCATGTTCAAAGGGATAAAACTTTTATCTATATTGTTCAATTGACTCGATTTTTTTTAGGTTGTTCCTTATGGTATGTTTGATAAAACTAAGTATCGTATTTACAAGAAAGTAAAACTTTTTTTTTTTCACACATAAAAATGTAAAATAAATTCAGTTTTTTACTGTAATTTTACACGTACATGGACATTTAATTTTTTTTCTACCAAACTAATTAACATAGGATAAATCAGATACTTAAAATTATACAGCACACTTCTACAAATAGTTTTAAAAAAATTAACTGAAAATGTTCAAAATTGTACGAGAAGATACATTTTAAAAATTACTTAAATTATTTATGTTATTAATTCACTTAACATAGTCAAGCATAGTTTTTGTAAGTATTCTTAACAAAGACTAAGCAGAGAGAGTAAACAGAAAGTATTTTTTTTTTTAAATTGAAGAACGTGTGAACTAAGAAAATAGTTCACAGTAATTGAATTCGTATATAGAAATATTTTTATTAAAAAGAAATTGCTGGAACAATTTAATATGAAATAGTTGTTAAGTTACATTGTTAATTCATTTAACAATTTCAAGCATAGAGTTTTAATAAGTGATTTTAACAAAAAGTAAATAGAAAGAGAAAGGAGGAATAAAATGGTTTCTATAACAAAATTTCAATTAAATACATTACTGGAGAGAACATTGCAAGTTCACAAAATACCTTTCTAACATTTATTAAAATTAATAGATTTATATATTAAAGATTAATTTATAATAGTAATTCATAATGTAAAAAAATACTATGCTCTTTTCTCTAAAAGATTTAATCTCTTATTTTAGTAAGTACCATCAATGTAAAAATTATTCTCACATACACATAATCCACTATTTGCAAATCAATGCTTTAGATATTTTATTTTAAATAGCTTTACAAAAGAAATAATTCATATAGTAGTGTTTTTACTAAAATAAATGTTTGAAACAATTTTTATTCATTAATGTAATTCAAGAAATTTATATAATTCTTTAAATTATTTATGTCATAATTCATTTAACATAGTCAAACATAATTTTAACTAACGATAAGCAGAGAGAGAATAAACAGAGTATTTTTAAAATAGACTTGATGAACATATAAACCTGTGGTACTCACTAAATGCCCTACAAGTTGGATGCATAATTATATGCATACATATTATATTCTGCAAAAAGTATTTGTTAAGAACCTTGCAATCTTTAAAAATATTTGAAACAATAAGAATAAACAAGGTTTCTTGAACAAAATTTTCAATTAAAATTCTATTACTGGTGAAAACATTGCAAGTTTAAAAAATACCTTTGATAACATTGGTTAAATATCACATATTAAAGATTAATACAGTAGACTCCCTCAAATCTGCATAGCTTGGGACCAGCGGTTTTGCAGATTTTAGAATTTTGTGGATTTCTGGTCACTGTTTTGTGTAAATTTTTTAAACAGTAATTTTAATGCAACAATGCACTTGAAATCATAATGAATGCTTACAATAAAGTGAAATATTAAAACAATCAAGTTAAATAATAAAATAAAATACAGTGGAACTTCCCTTTAACGAAGTCCATATTTAACGAAGTTTTCTACTTAATGAAATTTTCTGCAAAACCTTGACTTTGAACATTATTAACATGTAAATTAATTTCCATATTACGAAAAACTTATTCTATATAAAAAAGTTTATTTCACTTTCGTGCGTGTACAGATTCAAATGGAGAGGTTGCTGTTGCGATGGGTGCATGAATTTATTTCAGCGAACTGTATGAAAATGAACACATTTGAATCATTTAATCAAAACACACACATTTAATCACATTTTAATGAAAAAATAAAAGGTGCACAACTTTTTTTTTTTTTTTACTTCTCTTTGTTATGTGCTTTTTTTAATACTGTTCTAATTAAATTTTACTGATATACACATTGAAAAAAAAAAGTCTACCCGAATTAAAATATACTTTTCAAATATTTTCATTTTATGTGTGCTTTCTATTTTATGTGGGTTATGTGTGTACAAGCTTCATAAATTTAAGTTGATTTTTATTTAACGAATTTTCATAACGAAGTGTTTAAGAGTAACGATGAGACTTCTTTAAATGGAAGTCACATTAACCACAATTACTTATTAAAATATGTAGCAAATGATAAAAAAAAATCATGACTTTTTCTCTTACATCTCAACTGTAAGTTTCACTGTTTACATGTGCAACAATATTCAGATTTTAGTCATTTGTGGATTTGAGGGAGTATTGTATATAACAGTAGTACATTATTACAGAAATAACCATCTTATTTATTTATATAACAGATTTTGTCTATTAAAGAAATTTTAGTGAGTACCATTAATGAAAAAATTCTCACTGAAAATCTACACACACATAATCCACTATTTGATAAACCAATGCTTTAGATCTGTTGTTTTAAATAGCTTTAGAAAGGAAATACATATAGAAATATTTTTATTTAAAAGAAATGTTTGAAACAATTTTTATTCATTAAAAGAATTCAAAAAAATTATATAATACAAAATGAATTATAAGTCTCTATAGAAAAAAAGCAATAACTAATTTTATTTTCAGGAAGATGAACCAATTCAAAAGAGATACTCTTGATGGATCTATTAGATGTGGAATGACTGGCTTATTATAATCAGATAAAATACAAAACAGCTTCACATTCGTATTGAGGCTGTCTGCTACGATTCTGATGACCTTGAACCCAATTTCTTCAACATTCTTTAATACTTCATTTGTAAGTTCAGCTAATTCTTCACCAGTTGGAAGTGTTTACCTGTAGAGCTTTTCAGCTTCTTCATGTTTGTCATCCACTCATCATTGCTGGTAGTAACATTAGCATTTGTAGAAGAAGCCACGATATTAGACCACGCCACGCAGACCACAGAGACCTTCTTAAACCCTCTTATACCTGGACCTGACAGACCACGCAGACCTGATATGCCTGATAAGCCATAGTGTAAACGCAGCATTATATTTTGTGCAGGTTCTGAATGCAGTTGTTCGCATTTGTCATATCATTTGAGACATTCGTCGTAAGGCCGAGAAAAATGACTCTGTTTCATCTGAATTTAATTTTCTTGTTAGTACATAGTGGAAACCAGATTGTAAAAGGAATTTAATGCATTCAACTGTTGATTCTGTAGTTATTTTAGCTGCTAAATATGTTTCTTTACTTATGAAGTGAACTGGGTTTTTGCAAGAATTTTTCCACTCTTCTAAATAATTTAAAAATGTGTCTTTAAGAAAATCTAGCCTCTCATCATTCACTGATGCAAAATGCATGACATCAGGATTTCTTGATGTGATATGATGGTACGTATTTCCAACATTTAGAATATTGAACCATTTTTGTACTGTCTCCAGGAATTCTATTGTAGCTGTTGTTTCAAGAAATATTGGTTTTCCGAATCTTTCAGCATTTTGTTTCAAATATTTCAGTACAGAAATCAAATCACTACTGAAAATTTTAAGGGCTCTTTTAACATTCAATTTTTCGAAGTTGGAGGGATAAACATGTTTGAAGGTCAAATTTCTAACAGGTTTTATAATTTTATTCTTTTGCATGTCATATAACACTTGTATGAATTCTGAACTGATAAGTTGCCCTTTGTTATACATATTTCTTGAAAAGAAGATATTTCTGAAATTTTTAACAATGTGACAGGGATCGAATGACAAAAATAAAACTCTTGATGGATCTATTGGATGTGGAATGACTGGCTTAGAAACATTATCTCCAGATAAAATGCAAAACAGCTTCACATTCGTATTGAGGCTGTCTGCTACGATTCTGATGACCTTGAACCCAATTTCTTCAACATTCTTCAATACTTCCTTTGGAAAAATAATATGCTACTGGCAACCTAAAATGTGTGAAGAGGCATGTAAATACGTAACAAAGAAGATGGTTAGCAACTTTTTTTTCAATTCCAAGCTCAGAAATATTTGATTTTGTTGTTATGAAGCCATTTAAATCATCGGATTGCTTATTGTGCATTATGCTAGGTTTTATACTCATTTCATCGATTATTAAGGATCCAAAGAATTCCACATCTTTCGCTAACTTTTTAGATTCCTGCACCAATCTTTGTTTAAAATAAGAGATGAAACAATAGCACCTGAGGTGGGGCCAACGTATCTTTTAAGTATTGATTTTGATGGAAGAGAAAACATATTTTTCTGTCGTATGAAGTTGTATGCAGTTGCAGATCTACTGTGCAGCAAAATGGAGTATCTTATCGTGTTTTCAGACCAGTGATGTTTCTTTTTTCCAAAACATTGAAGCTGCTCGGTTAATATTTTACTGATATTACTTGTAGATGCTTCTAGCTTGTGGATATTATAGGTGTTTTAAGTCTTCGGAATTTCTTAAAAGACATCTGTATTTTTTTTTTTTTTTTTTTTTTGCATACATAATACACTATTGGAAAGGTTAGTATTTATAGCTACAATTTTTGTGGACTTAATATAATCTTGCTGACTAGATACTGTTGATAATAAATTGAAATTTTCTAATTGTAAACTTGTACAAACTGGAGAAATTTGTTTAATGGCTTCAATTTCTTCATCTAGTTGTTGTCGTTTATGAGATAATTCTTGATAGTTTTAATTATATATCTTGCGCTTTCTGAATTTTAATTGCTTATTAGCAGGAATTTTTTTTTAAACTGTTGTCACAGCTGTTGGTAAAAGCATTTTAATTTTCGCATCTTGTTTGTAATCATTTTGTGTAAAATGCTGACTACATACATATATCCCATCTACTCCTCTACACAGGATTGTATGAATTTTTCCTGCATACAAAAAATTATATATAAAGCATAAATATCTGTAATAATAAATAGTTGTATATTTATGAATAACAAAATGTATGTTCTTATGTAAATTAAAAAAAATACTGAAAAATTTTTGCATTCTTAATTAAGTTTATAGCAAGGTTGCAATTAAGCATTTCACTACATAATTCGATACTCAGTCAATTTGCCAAGTTGCCCTGAATTAGATCAAATTTTGATTATGTACTAGATCAATAATGAGAAGTTATAAAAAATTGCTTTTTTGTTATTTTAAACATCATTTAAGGGGGAAAAAATACATATTCAAATGATTTGTAAAAATTGATCAAAATTCAGACATCAATATGTAAAATATTATCTAATAAATTCATATTTAATACTTTGGAAATTTTTCTATAGAAAATTTCACACGCCTTGCATTCATAATAATCAAATTTTAATTGCTTAATAGGCGTAAAGCCAACACAGTGAAAAAATACCCAAGCCGAGACTCGAACCTGGGTCATCAGTATAGCGCATTGACGTTCTACCAACTGAACCACTTGGGAACGATACTCAGCCTGGAACTTTCTCACTATATGTTGGCAAGGCTACAAACGCAGCACAAGATGGAATATTTTCCGTGAGCCACCAACCTGGGGCAAACACGAAAACAATGAATATCCAGCATCGATAATTGAATAAATTCCTATTTAATACTTTGGAAATTTTTTCATAGAAAATTTCACACGCCTTGCATTCATAATAATCAAATTTTAATTGCTTGATTATTGATGCTTGATATTGCTTGATTACTGCTTAAATTATTGATGCAAAAATACCAAGCATTCTACATTTTCAACAAAATAAATCTATTTATATAAAATCGAAATCTCTGTGTGTCCATCACAATCTGATTGGACTGTCACATTGATCACTTCAACAATGAGTAATTGTTGAAATGTACTAATAACAGGGTTACCACAATAACACCAAATAATGACAAACTTGGCAAAATATTGCCAGGTTTGGCGACAAAAATAAGTTGCCATATATGAAGCCAACTTGGCTATATCTGGCTAATTTGGCGAAATTCCTATTGAAACCCATTAATCTTTCATAATCGAGCTCACTGCAATTTAAGTTAAAACTCTGCACGTTTATGTTTTTTTTTTTTTCAAAATCTATGGGTCAGAATTTAAAGTGTAAAAATGAAAATATATGTTCTTACATCTTCATCCCGATGTTACAAGTAAAATAACTGCCACTAGATGGCGCTGTACTATCTGAGTTCCTAACTCTCTGATTTTAATGTGCTTTACATAGTTGGATACAGAAATTAAATTCTCGGTACTTTTCCAGTATATGGGACTTGGTGAAATAGTGAAAACTGCCTTGGCGAAGAAGAAAATTTGGCAACTTTTTTCACGGTGGTACAGTGCCTAGAAGTAAGTAGTGTGCTTATCGCCAATACAACCGCAATAAAAAAAATGTCCCTAACAGGAGGAAAACCAGGTTCTCCGCGAGAGGGCGTCGAGTTCCCACCACCGTTATTAACGTTTGAAGTTTCATTTAACAGGCTTGATCCTAATGTTAGTTTCAATGTAATTAACGCTGTATTTTCAAACAAACTATACGAATGTTTCTATTTCTATAATATTTTAAAGTAAACATACGTATATTATGCCTGTTTAATGATAAATCATTATGGATAAATCTGCAAATACTAAGAAAAGAAAAGCTGATCGAACATGGTCCGGGCTTAATTTCTAAGAAAAAAAGTGCCGGAGCCCTAATATTCTGTGGTACTAACACGCACCCCCCCCACCGTCACTCCAGTCTGCCTATTTATATTTCATACATTATCTTCAAAATTTAAAACACTTTTTTTTTTAGCAAAATAAAAATAATTAAATACATCTATCTGCGTATACTTAGATATCAACTGTTCCATTTTTTTGTTATTACTACTTCCAAATAGAAACCTTTGCTTTACCTAATCTTAATGTTAATTAATCGCAGAATTCTGCGATTAAATAAGCTCAGGATTATGATTCGGAAATAGTGTTAACACAAAAAATTAATAGTTCGCAGCTATGCGGAATAGAAAAAAGACTATTTCTGTTTACTCGTTATTCTGATCAAAATAGCATTAAAATGATTTGAAATGGAAATAAATAAAATTTGAATTTAAGACAGATTGAGTTCAAGCCTCAAGACTGATATAAAAACCGAGCCCGTTTTATCTCAATCTCTTACGTGAGCGACACATTACCTCACTTATAAGTGTTTTGATACAAAAGCAGGCAAAAAATTGGGGATGGGAGGGAAAGGAAAGGGTAATTTAGAATTCGTTTTTCGGAAGCGTTATTGCACTAGGCTCCGGAGCGCAGTGTTTATGAGCTCTGGTGAATTCTGGCCAATATTTAAACATTTACTAAAAACAGAGAAGTACCGGAGCTGAGGTCTGGTGGGCTCGCGCAAATTAAGCCCTGAACATGCTTCGTTCCCGGATATACTAGTGGATATAAAAGCAACAAAACTAACATAACTCTATCCTCCCCCCCCCCCCCCCCCCCAAAGACTAAAACTAATTTGAAAAATGGTTAAAAGTCATTCCTTGTGCCGACAAAGATCTGAACCAACATTCAGTTGTATGTGAATTAGAGTCCTGCACGGGTCGGGTACAACCCGACCCGAACCCGCAAATTTCATTTGAAGTCAACTAGCAACCCGACAAAAAATTTACTTCGATTTCCTTAATCTGAAAAAATATTGGACATTCTTTTGAAAAAGCGGGTCATCCCGAACCCGACCCGCAAGAGTAAAAACCCAACCCGAACCCGAAAAGTGAATGTCAACCGGACCCGCAGCAAAAAGTAGAAGTCAACCCGACCCGAACCTCAACAAAAAAAAAGAGCGCCAACCCGACCCGAGGGACGGGTCGGGTGCGGGTAACCCGACCCGATGCAGGACTCTAATGTGAATCGCATTTTCATGAGCGATTTATTGTGAGAAATTACAAATACACTATTGAAGGGAAAGAAGATTTGCTCAATTATTTTTAATTTAGTATTTTAATTTTTCTATCTAAAATAATTAAAATATTTATCTTGTGATAATGACAATAAATAATTTAAACAATGAACATTATCATAAATATTTTATTAATTATTGATATCCTAACTTTAAAATTTATTTTAACATGACTATTTTGTTTCATTAGTATGCTTTCATTCAATCATGGTTTTAAATACATTCACAAAATCAATGTATTACTTTTTGTAGGGTGTCTATTACTCGAAAAAAACTGGAAAGTGTTTGATTTATTTCTGTTATTAAAATTTTGATTCACATTTGAGAAATGTGAGTATGAGAATGGTTAAATATTGTTGATAACTTAATGTAATAATAATATATAATAATAACTATTAATCAAAAATAATTTTTAAATAATTTTTTAAGGATGATTGGTGCATCTACCCTAATTTAAAGAAAATGCATTCTTGTCATACTTTCAGGAGAGTAATTATTTTTTTTTTCTAGATTTGAAATTATCATTAATTTAATGTTTGATGTTTGCTAGTATACCTTAAATTATTTTACTCAAAACTAAAGCTCCGAAATGTCAGAAATTTTTAACAACTCAATTTACTCTTAGTTTGTTAACAGGATGTAAACAAGTTATGTAATAATGAATACCGATTAAAAAGTTGTCAAAATAGGGACATGTTTTTGCAAGAATTCATCATAGTATAATGTATTTATCCAATTTTAGAAATAACTAAATATTGTAGGAAGAAAAACATTGTCCTATGATAAAGTTTGTAACTGTTTGAGTTCATTACAATTAGTTGTTATGAAATCAATTACATTTCTCTTCAACTGTATTTTCATTATTAGAATTTTTTTCCTTGTTTATTTTTTATCTACAGCATTTTAAAGTACTGATTTATACAGAAAAAAATAGATTTAAAATGAGGTGTATGTAAAAACGAAAGTTACCATAGCCGCGGCGAGAACACTGGCGCCATCTATCGGCGTCCTCTATTTCTGAAGTATAATATTGACGCCGATAACAACACTATATACTTCTAGGCACTGTAACGGTGGTCACAGATCTGGAAAACATGGAAATATCAGGGAAACTCAAACTAAACCTGGAAAGTCATTGAAACAAATGTTAACCAGAAAGACCCGTGCGAGGCTTTCGCACTGCAATCTTTCAGATTATTTCCTGGTACGTTTCAGCACTTATTTTTAATTAACTGATTTTTTTTTTTTTTTTTTTAATCAAACAACACGTTTTAACGAAATGTGGGTGTACTATCTCAGAAACTTGTTCAAACACTTTTCACATGATACTAGATTGCCAGAAAAATTTTTGCCAAATTTTCTTCTCTCGCCAAGGTCATTCCTCTAGGTTGTCAAGACTCCTATACTGAAAAAAGAAAAAAACGAATTGCCTATGGGAACTTAGACATGAGATGTTCAAACTTTGTGGTCCAGCAGCCATTTAAGTGACGTCAGAAATATTAACAGTTTAATGAAATATTTAAAAAAAAAATACAGTGGAACTTCCCTTTAACGAAGCTTTCTATTTAACGAAATTTTCTGCTGAACATTGACTTTGAACATCATTAGCATATAAATTAATCTCCATATTACGAAAAATATATTCTATATAACGAAGTTTATTCCACTTTTGTACTGGTACAGAATTCAAAATAAGAGGTTGCTGTTGCGATGGATATGCGAATTTATTTCAGCGGATTGTAAGGAAATGAACACATTTAAATAAGTTCCATTCTGCTTGGTGCTAAATAAAACATTTTTTTTTTTCACATTATGAAAAACATTTGTAATCATTACTCTCCCACGCCGAGACTCCTGCGCTAACAGTTGGGGAAAGTCAAAATCCCCTTTTTACATTCAATGATATAGAAAATGTAGTGATGCAATGGCGTCAGAGGTGCATTGAAGCAAAAAATATCGATTAGAGTCAGACAGTTACCATTCTGACCTTCCATTGCTGACAGACAATTGCTTTGTACATCCACAACAATGTGCTTCAAAATGCAAATCGAAGAACATCAAAGTTATTTGTGTTCCTGCCAATACAACTTCTAAACTTCAGCCATTAGTCTAAGGAATAATAAAATATCTTGAAGTACATTATTAAAAAAGAAAAAAAAAAACATTAGTTTGAGAACCTATGTGTATCAGAGCTGATGAATGTTTGAGTCAAAGCTTGGGAATGTGATACTGATTTCATCGACCGTACACACCAGTTTTGTAAAAGACGGCTTCATAATTAAAACTTAATCAAATGCTTCTGAATCCAACACCTGTTTGTCATATCTGAAGGAAAAATTTCATGAATTTAAGTTGATTTCTATTTAACGAATTTTCTTCATAACGAAGTTTTTAAGTGTAACGATGAGACTTCGTTAAATGGAAGTTTCACTGTACTTAAAATTTTTGTGAATCCTAATGAAATATATATCTAAATAGAAAATAATCCTTAAATTACGTAATCTACTGGTGCTCCGATACAGTATGCATATACACAGCCACGATTAAACAAATAAACAGTAGGTGATGCACACGTAAAAATTAAATAAAATCTGATTAAAAGCTAGATATTTTTGCAAAAAGTACAAGCAAGAAACAAATTAACAATCGTGTTTTAATTATAGGATGACGTCATCTGATAATGCAGTATTTTATTTTTGTAGCAACACTGATTTGATGAAAATCTTTCATTTCATTTATGAAAACAATGCCGATTTAATTTTTAATTAACTGCAATTTTTAATCAAAAAACATGTTTTAACGAAATGTTAAGTGTGCTATGTCAGAAGCCTGTTCAAAATCCTTTCATATGCTATCTCATTCGTCATTCTGCGTTTCGTATTTTCTTAGAAAAAGATATGTTGACAGGAGAAATAATATATATGATTTCCATTATGATTGCGGTAATCTGGAAAAAATATATATTCTCATTTATCGGGTTCAGTCAGTGTTTGAAACCAGCTTGGACTCTATTTTTATACCAGTCTGCAGGCTCATGGTGAAAATTTTAGTTATACAAAAATTGAAAAAAATATATAAACTCTCGTTATGTGAAAAACAAGAATGTGGCCTAAGTTTTTTACAAAACTTTAAAAACTGAATTGTTATTAATGGATATAAAGAGAAATATTTTATCTGATTTTGAAGCCTTTGCACAGTCCGTGGTTTTGTTAGTAACATAAAGAAGCCGTGAAATATCTCTTTTCTGTTTGAAGTTTTTTGTTCATTCGGAAACAGAACTCATGTCTTTCTGCCATAGTTGTACAATATTTTATCAGAACGAAATGCCATTTTAAACAGATTTTCAGGAACATGAAAATTGAGGCTTTGAAATGAAAATGTATTACCTTGAAACATACTTTAAAATGTTATTAACAAATTTCTGCTGTATACTTTTGGTATCTTTTCCCCCCCACCTTGGAAAAAAAAAAATCTGATCTTATCTTGAGGATGAAAATAAATGATTACATTTTTCTAGTACAAATCTATAATTCGCAAAACTTGAATGCTATTCATTCTCAGATAATAGGAAAATTTATGTTCTTCTCTAAAAATATGAATTAATCAAGTCAACTATGAATGTCTGGACTTTTTGTGAGTATTTCTATTTAAGCACTCACTACATTATGTACCTTAAATATGAAAAAAAAAAATCAATACCTAAAAAAGTTGTAAATGTTATTACCAAGGCTTGTCCCAAACTTCAAATTTATTAATTGGAAATCTTTAGAACAAATACAATGATTATGCAAGTATATTTCACATCTCTATTTTTTATTCATTTGACACTTTAGTCAAAACAGAAAACATTTCAATAATTAACTATCCGGTACTTGTCTATTACCTTATCGACCACTTTCTGTAAACAAACAAATTAGTGCCAAATTCTAATATCAAATAAACAAATTGAAGAATGTTGCCATTTCCAAATTTTTATACGTAAGAATATTGAGGAAATTAGAGTTTTCTTTTAATGTCACTGAAAAATTGTGTCTTATATGACAATATCAACATACCACATATAAAAGTTCATTCGTTCATATATTTTGTACAAAAGAATGTTTAGAATAATTGGTATTGCATTATGAATGCTAAATTTTTGCCATGCAATGTCTTAAATTAATCAAATCTGTTTGAAATTATTAAAAAAATTTCCTTGACCTTTCGTGATTTTCTATATAATATTTTATGGAATTTTGTGCATATGCTCAAAAAATATGAAAGATTTTTTTTAAAATCATTTTTACAATTTTGAAATAATATGTAAGCTTTTTTAATCCCATTTTTTCTTATATTTAACATTTGCCTAATAACTGAATTTCATAGCATATCGGAAAGAGAAAATTAAATAAAATCGGGCTAATTTGACATTCTTATAGATTTTCTGAAGTTTTAAGAAATCTCATGTGCTTAGAAATCTACAAATATTGCAACATTATTAACTACAGATTTCAAGGTGCCATATATTATGTGAAACAAGATAAAAATTAAACTATTTTGAAAAATTGATGCTGAAGCCTCTGATCTACTACCTTAAGAATTTAAATGTAAATTTATTAAATAAAATAAAAATATGCTTTTTTTAGATATTTCATTTATACATGAAACATAAATATTTTATTTTACATATTTAATATAAAAAAGTTAATATAAGCAGTAAGAAACTATCTTTTAACCCATTACCTTTTCTGATGATGCGAAAACGAACCATTTATCAGGTAATTTTTTTCCGCATGAAAATAAATGTTTGGATCATGAATATTTTACTTGAAAAGTAGAAGGTTTCTTTTAACTCATTAAATTATTTTAGTTGTAACATGTAATATTTTATATAAACAAAATCAGTACTTCTCTATTATCCCGTCGACCACTTTTCATAACAAAAAACTATCGCCAAATTGTAAGATTAAACGCCAAAAATGCAGCCCCATTTACTTGATGTCAGAAACATACGTGTTTGTTATGTCATCAAGTGGTTTTTACTTTGACATTTGCGTGTATTTTTCATTATGTTTCACTGATTTATTAGTCATTTCATTAATTAAAATAACAATTGTGTCCTTAAATACTTATATTTTATTTATTTTGATATTCCAATGGCAACGTTCTCCCGTTCATATGGCGTTACAGTTTGGCGATAGTTTTTTGTTATGAAAAGTGGTCGACAGGATAATAGAGAAGTACCAAAAAATCTGTGACAAAAGAATGTTTTTCACTCTTTCCAAATGATGCAAGAAGGGTATACTTCCTAAGTGCTTTGAAATATTTCATAAATAGTTAAAATTTTATATACCATGACTTTGCACATTTTTTGCAAAATAAATCTTTTCAAATTATTGTATCTTACCTTTTCAAATAAAAATTTTTATTTCTAATCTTTAGTCAAAATGAGCTTTTGACCAGAATGGTTACAACTTTGATTCATGGCCTGGCCTTGTAAAAAATAAAATGAAATCAAGCTTGACTCAATTTCTATAGAAAATGCCAAAATTTCTTAACCAGTGTTATTGTACTTTAAAAACAATATTATTAATTGCATGTTTGAGTACATTTTTTCAGGTCACCTGCCTAAAATTTTATTCCAGGAGAATATGGACACTTTAAAACAGTACAAAAGGTAGAATTACAGTAGAGTCGCGATTATCCGAGTCCCGCTTAACCGAGTCACAAAAAAAAAAAAAAATCCCTTTCTATCATTTTGGCTGGAATCTCAGAATTTTATGACTTTTCTTTCACCTTCAGCTTACATTTCATTGGCATTGACAGTTTCTTCCAACTCAACATAACTGGTGAAATGCTATCTGCAGATTTTGAAGCAGTAGTAAAATCCGTAGAAAATTTTCATAAATATATCGAGGAAAACAATTTGTGTAAAGATCAAATGTTTAATTGTGATGAAACAGGATTAAATTTTCATATGCTACCATCGAAAACCTTAACTGCAAAAGAAGAATCATCAGCTTCCGGATATAAGAGATGAAAGAAAGGATAACTGTTTCAAGTTGTTGTAATGCATCTGGTTCCTTAAAATTACAACCCATGATAATCGGAAACTCAAAAAAACCAAGGAGATTCAAAAACATCAACATCTCGAGTCTT
Organism: Maratus michaelseni; assembly: GCA_963931845.1. NCBI lineage: Eukaryota > Metazoa > Arthropoda > Arachnida > Araneae > Salticidae > Maratus > Maratus michaelseni. Next base: position 468,425,324 of record OZ007587.1, read on the forward strand.
CCTGTATATTACAGAAATCAGAAAAGTGCGTGGATGAGTGCTGAACTTTTTAAGGAATGGTTTTATGAACAATTTGTCCCTAAAGTGGAATTTTTTTTTAAAGAAAAGCACTCCTTCTTTTAGACAATGCATCATGCCATCTGGATGTGGAGCAACTAGCAAGTGGAGATATCAAAGCATATTTTTTGCCCCCAAATGTCACTTTACTGATACAGCCATTAGACCAAGGTGTTCTTGAGAACTTGAAAAGAAATTGCAGAAAAAAAGCTGTTATGAAAGCTGATTAAAGATCTGGAAGAACGAACAGTTGCAGAATATCTGAAAGAAATTACACCAAAGGATGCTGTGTATTGGATTTCCGAAGCATGGGAAGAAATTGAATCAACGACTCTACAGAAATCGTGGCAGAAAATTTTGTCTGAAGAGCAACCAAATGATAAAAATGAAGCATCTGATGACAAATCTTGATTCAGCTTAGCACAAACACTTCCTGTTTCTGAGACCCATACTTAAAAAGACATTGCTGAGTGGATGAATGCAGATGAACAGCAAGAAATTACAGATGCCATGATTACAGATATGATTGAAAATCGCATACAAGAGAGCAGTGATGATTAAAGCTATGTTAACCAGAAAAAATTACACATTCTGAAGGTCTAAGTTCTGTTGAAAAACTATTCAATACATTGAGCAGCAAGAAGAGGCTACACCTACAATATTGAAGACACTAAAAAATGGCATAATATTGCAGCAAAGAAACGTTTATCATCCCACAAACAAAAAAATATCAAGGACTTTTTCAAATAAACAATTTCATTACCTGTTTTTATTCCACAAGCATTTGCAGTGTACATCACAATGACTGTAAGTATATTATAAAAATTAATAAATTGTGTGTAAATTTATATTTTATCTCTTAAATTAGTGGCCATTTATGTAAATCCCGTTTAACAGAGTTTTCCGAGGTGAGCTTGGTCCACATTAACTCGGATAACCGCGACTCTACTGTATAATACTTTCTAACTTAGTTTCAATTCACAGACAATTTACAACAATTCATCATTTGGTATTACTTTTTTTTTTTCAAAGTAATACTCTACTGGAATTTATAGATTAATTTTCTTTACATAATTTCTGTATCTTGCATATTAACTAATACATGTAAAACTGAATAATTAATTCATTACTCAAATTATTTGCAATATATAGGTAGAGAGAAATAAAATATATGCTACAATTCAATGAAATAAATAATCTTTTAGGCAGTCTAATGGAAAAATGGTTTAAAATTTATTCATAATTAATTGTAAAATTAGTTAAAACACTTGGTACAGATGTCATATATGCACCACGTTGGCATGATTTTTTTTTCTGACACCAATGTCACACACTGGGATACTTAACTGGTGCCAAATTGGCGTAAAAAAAAATTACGCCAAAGTATATGACATCTGTGCCAAACACTTTCTTGAAATATTTAAACTGTATATACTTTATTTACTTATTAAACAATGAAAATATTAAACTCATATTAGTCACTTCACTTTAGTTGTTATAAAAAACTTATTATATTTAGAATCTGTAATGCTTTTCTAATATATAACACGTTTCAGACTGAAGTATAAAAACATTTACAGGAAAACAAAGACCATTTGAACAACATTAAAAATATTTAAAAGAACATTTTCAAATGAATTTAATATCAAAATATGATTATTTGAAGCACATCCTCTTTTGACATGGCAGCAGAAAGAATGGTGAGTGTCTACACTAACAGCAAACATAGCATATTCACTAATCTTGAAAAAAATTGCGATTGATGTGGAAGACCTTCAGTGTCTCGAGAACTAGCAGGTTACATTTACAGACAGAAAATCGAACAAACTTCTACCTGAGAATGCACCCTGCTGTTATAAAAAATTCAAAAGAAGACATCATTTCATTGACGTTCTAAGACTTCATGCTTTCTTGGTGATAACTGTGGTGGATTAATATTTTGATATTAAAGCCATTTGAGATTTGGAAAGATGTGTTAGTTGTATATTTTTATATAACAACTTTGAAAAGTTCTTTGTTTTCAGTAAATGTTTTCATTTTATAATATAAGTGTTTATATATTAGAAATGCATTAGGAATTTCACAATTAATAAGAGTAACTACTAAAGTAAAATAAAGTGACTCACGTGAGTTTAATGCTTTCATTAATTAACAAATATGTATATGAAAAACAATATTATGAATACATTTATTTTTGTGGTTTGAACTTTGGAAAAAGCCCTACTTCAGGGTATTTCTATCACGCAATTATTACTAATATCAAAATATCATTTAAAGAATTAATAATACAATAAAAATATTAACCGTAGGATAATGTAAATCGAGATCTTGACTTGGCAGCTTATTGCTTTCAGCCATGCAGCCTTTCGTGATGGTTCCAGAGGGAATTTATGAAACGATATTTTTTCGCCGTTATCTCCAACATTGCAGCTACGATCACTTCGAGATTTACAGTTATAAACGCAACAATTTACCATATTTTCACTTGCGATACTATTTTAATAATCGAAAAATTGACAGGTATTGGAATTCGCTGTCATTTCTAAGCTTGATTGAAATGTTAGAAGAGTTGTAAACCATGGCGACGTGACGTAATTTTGTTGTTTGTTTACATTTCAACCCTGCCCAGGTTGTTTCAGTTACGGTCAAAGTCAAATTTCAATTTTGGGCAGGGTATCAGAGTCCTCTGGCGGGAGGCTTCATACATTAATCTCAATTGACTATGCCTGTAGATCTAGTCTGCCTTGCTACAGCTAAGCGTAAAACTGCCAGAGTGCCAGACGGCGTCCTAGTACTCTTATGATGTACTGTGGTAAGTTTTGTTTGAATACCTGTTGTTGGAGTGACGTGGTGAAATCAAATCTTATTCTCAAATTATTGCAGTTTTTTGTGGATAAGTTTTATAAAATTCATATTAATTCTCTTCGTCAGGAATGTTAACAAAGTGCAGTACTATTTAGTTGAACAGTTATATTTATTGCTGGTTAGTCAGTTTACGTCTATGTTGACGAGTGAAAGTTTTTTTTTTGTTTTCCAAGATGCCATGTCAGATAATATGGAATATAACTATTACAAGACGAGTCTAATGAAGATAAACAATCATTCCACTCCGACGTATCATCTTATATATGTTTTTTTTTTTTTTTTACCATGTTGTACACCAGATGAGGAAGACACAGTATGTCTGTTTTGTAGTGGAAAATATTCAGAGGATGATACAGGGGAGGAGTGGAACAGGAAACTTCCCCTAATAGGTTTTGCCCAATTTCTAATGTCATATACGTACCACGTTGGTGCGATTGCAACAAAATGTCACTTTTATGCCTCACAAGTAACAAGGTTATTTTGTTTATATTGTTTATTTACTTTTATTTTATTTCTATAAATTATTTTTATTATGTAAATCAATATTTATTTATATCAAACTATCATTTATTTATTTTTATTTCCTTTTTAAAAATAACAGTAAGCTATTTCATTTATTACATTTTATATTGAAATAAAAAATCACGTGCATGCTATTTGTAACTAATATTCAAAAACAAAGTTTTTGGCCAAATTGGCAAGAGAAAAAAATATAAACTTATTTACCGCAGCATTGAAAATTGTATATTTTCTTATGGAACAAAAGGATGCTTCCCAAACTTTGGATGAATTAGATGAGGTCCATATGAAAATTGAAGCAAAATTCAATAACGGACTTTAAAAAAAATTATTAGCAAGGAAATAAATTTGTTATTACCTAAAATGATGATCAATATTTGTTTAATTTGTTAATGAAAGTTTCTATTTCTTATTTATTTATGCTTTTATGAGCAGGGATATATTTGTAGCTTAATTTATTTAGTTTTTATATCCAACATAGATGGCACCACTATTATGATGGTTAACACAAAATTTCGGATAACATGTAAAAAATTCACAGTCCCATCAATTTCATGTTAAAGAGGTTCAACTATGTATATATAATTTTTAATATTCAATGCTTTTATAATATTTTTCGAATTCTTATAAAAAGTGTCATTTCACTGGTTGAAATGAAAATAATCACCAAAACTCAATTTTAACCGAGAAACTCTGCAAATCGAGGGCTTTACAGACTTGAGAGATGTCATGCCATCTCATCTAAAAAATATGAAAAGAGACCACGCCTCAGTCTGCATGTTCCAGCCATTCCGAGGAAAATGGTGTGCATGTTTTTTAAGGAAAATTGCAGCATCAGGTTATTTTCTATTTTAAATTGTAAATTTCTATATTAAGATTTATTTCTATATTTTGTGGGAATACTTAAAATTCGTGACAAATATTATGAATTTTGAATATAACTATTTTTTTTTTTAAATTTCTTCACCCCATTTAAGACATGCTATAACTTATTAAAGAAAAAACACTAAAATTTCTTCATTTTTTTGCAATTTTTTTAACACAGTTATACAATAATAATAGTTTTTTTTTGGCAAATAAAAGAGCATATATTAAAGTAAAAAAAAAACAAAACAAAAAAAAAGGAAATTGGGAAAATTGTCTTCTGGCCTTTTGATACAGCAGTGTGCAAAAATTGAATTGTTCCTCGTTACCAGAGGAAACATGGAATCTGCTTATCTGTAACAAAAAAAAAAAAAAAGATCTTATGGCCATTCAAATTTCAAATTGTCGATTTTAGACAAAAATTTTTGGATTTAAAACATGAAAAAAAAATATTTACAATTTGAATATTGAAAAACACATCTGTGAGGGACTACAAAATAGTATATACTAGAAAAGCATGAAAATTTCAACCAAATCGGTTGATCCAATCTAGAGTTCTACCTGATTTGTGAAAACAGAGTTTTGAGGAAAAAAAGTTTTAAAATTTTACATTTTTTAAAAAACATGGATAACAGTGACAATTTTCAACTAACATAAAATCATCTATTCCAGGCTTTTTTTTTCTACATGCGCGCCACCCACAATGTGCTAAAAATGAGCCTATGCACTGCAACACCAAAAGGCAGATAACTTTTGAATCAGTACGAATTTCGAAAAAGCTGCTTTACCACAAAGTTTTTGAGAGTTTAATAAATGGAAATATGTAAAAAAAAAAATTATACAATTTTTTTCAATAAAAAAAAGTTAACATGCCTTAATCGTAAATTTTTGAAACTCATAAACTTTGGCACCTATGAAGATTGCACACGAAAATTTACTTGCTGCGGTTTGTTTTTCAGGTGATATCTTTCATAATCTGGTTATGGAATGTGTTATATCAATGGGAAAAAGCAGGGTTTTTTGTCGATGGAGGAGTATGCGATGGGGCACAATGGAATAGAAAAATGTGGTCGATGTTCGGCATTGATAGAAATAATGTTAGTTGTGGCCATATTTGTGATCCCAACAGGAGGCTACAGTTTTTTTTCTGATTTTCCACATTTAGTGAAAAATGTTAGAAACACGATCACAGATTAAAAATCTTTCTTGTCTCTTATTTTGATCTAAATAATTTCTCTTCCAAAAAAAAATATATATATATACATGTGTTTTGTAATTTTAACCTTTTTGTAATTTTTTTATTGATTATTGCTGACACCCGATAGCATTGTTTCGATAAAATTTTGTGAAGCCATTTTTGCAAATGACAATTCAGACTCTTACAATTTAAAACACTGTCCAAAATTGAGCCGAGATCATTTGCAGCCAAACTTTTATCAAAAGACGAATGTAGCAATGGCATTTTTTTTTTATAGTTTACTGGCAAACACTGATGGGTGCCATTATTCACATGACTGGGAAGAAAAATATTACCTCGCTGTAGTAAAGGACAGAGTTATATGTTTAGCATCTTTATATTTAGAAATTCTGAATTCATATTGCAAATTCCAAAAGAATTTGTACTTAACGGGCTACTTCACTCAGACGAAAACACCCGCTCGCTAATGTTAATCCTATGGAGGAAATTTTTGAAGGTATCTCGTTCGCATTTCAATATTTTTAAATCATTTTTTTTTTTTTGCATTGGATAGTTGAGGTCAATCTCTATGCACGCTCCTTTCTACTTTTTCGATTTTTGTTGCAGTTTTTTTTTAGTGAAGATACTTTCACTTTTAAAACCGGTTTCGAAAGTGAAAGTATCTTAATAAAAAAAACTTGTAATCAAAATCAAAAAAGTAGAAAGGAGCGTGCATAGAGATGGACCTCAGCTATCCTATGCAAAAAAAATCATTTAAAAATATTGAAATGCGAACGAGGTATCTTCAAAAATTTCCCCCATAGGATTAACATTAGTGAGCGGGTGTTTTCATCTGAGTGAAGTAGCCCCTTAAAGAGGGACCACATAATTCTGAAATGTTTCTCATTATATGAAGCAAAAATTACCAATTAAGATTTCTGAATAAAGATTGCAGAAAAAAAGAAATATAAATCACTGTAAATTTAGAATTACTTTAATCTCAGTCCTCAATACAAACTTATCTGATACAATGACATTAATCAAAATCTCATTTACTTTTAAACTGGTGTGTATTCTAATAATTTCATTAACAGATGTATATTTTTATGTATTAAAAGCTTTTGACATTTTCACATTTGTATTGGCCATTTCTGTCCTAGTGCTGCATATGCTTTGTATCAGTTCATCTTTTCCTCAGGAAGGATTGTACAAAAGGTCTTTCTAGTTTTATATATTCATGGATAATTTTTAAACTTTAATATTGGTCATGTAACAAAGTTTGGAAACGCTGCTCTAGAGGTTAGCAATATCTCTGCAAAGTTAAAAAATCTTTTGCAAAATATAGTATTCACATCTTAGAAGTTGTGCATTAAATAGACAATTGTTTATTATAAATCAGTAGTGCAAAGATCTTCCACTGTATTACTCGGGGCCTGTGAGACCCGGGACACAAAGGCCATGTTCGGGCCAACTGTCTCAAGACAATTGTGCAACATGCTATTTAGAGTGAGTAAAACTCTAAACCTAAAAAAGGATCGAATGAAACATGTTTGGTGTAATATCTGTTCTTTTTGGAATTTCAACGTTTACATTTCAGTGTTGTTTGTGAAGAACACTTAGATAGTTTACTTTACATAAATGGAAAAATTATTTTTTTCTGTGAACTATAAATGGAAATTTTTATTAATTTGTATTTTCAGAGAGTGGACAAAATGAATTTTGGGGCCCTTTAAAATGTGGTCCTGGAGCACATGTATGTGTGACCATGTGGTGATCAGGTCCTGGTATTACTTTGTCCTCTTTCTATGTGTTACTGATTTTTAATGAAAATTTTTTTTTTAGTTTTTCAGTCATGATGTTGCCACTTCAATGAACATGTTACATCCAAAAGTTAAGGAGCTTAAAGACAGTGAAGGATGCGAGACGTTTATTCGCAGGATTTCATTTGTAATCTGATCAAGGCGATGAACTCTAGATGCCCAAAAGACACGTTACATAGTGGTTCACCATCAATGGAGGTATAAATAATTTCACAGAAGTATTGTAAATTTTGACGTGTTTTAAATTGTTTCACTGATATCTCTATATTTCTTTAGGCAACTGAAATATTCTTGTCCTATCTGGACAAATGGGAAAGTTTCAAGAAGCAGCATAGCGTGGATTTCATCTCTGATTCTACAGCTCTAGGTTTAAAAATCACTCTTAAGGCAACACTGGAACTGTTTCAATATTTGAAGACAGAGCATGATTATGAATATTTAATGACTTCAAGGCTTTCACAAGATGTCTTAGAGGTAAAAATGTTCAATAATTGTTGCAGGTTATTTTAAATTTTCTCTTACAAATTGCAAGTTCTGTTTTATTATTTATCAAGCAATGATAAAAAACTTGCTTTGCAAATCTGGTTTAGTTTTTTATCCTCTGCAACATAAAAAAAATAGCTTGCAACTTCCTATTATGAACTTTATTGCCATATTTGCTTGTGTATGACAGTATTTTTTGAGGTGTGAAATAATAATATAGTTTTTATGATTTATTTTAGAGGTTATTCAGCATGATGAGGCATGCGTGATGCAGATGTAATGATCGTCCAGATGGTACAACATTTCTGCAACTATTTCGCTTGTTGGGAACATGTTACTTGATTAAACCACCCCATGGTAATAATTTAACAGGAAGCGATTTTGTAAGATCACTTTTTAATTTTAATGCTAAAGATGTCCATGAAGATTTCAATAACAGACTGGAGTTGCTGTTACCAATGGGATCTAATACTTCTATAGTTGATAATTTAGAAGATCACAGTTATTTTCAGCAAAATTCACCAGAAAGTGTTGGATTTTGCATTTGAAGATCATTAAATGACGAAGTGTTTAGATTGTAAACATTGTATGCTTTTCAGTGAAGATAATGGAAATTTATGTCTTCATTCCCATGATTTAATAAATGCTAAATTTTATTGATTCTTAAAAACTCCCTCTGTGGACTTGTTTAATTTAATTTCAACTATTGAAAATTCTACAATGAAGGTTTTGTCAACTAAAAAATTAGAAATGGACACGCTATCTGACATCATCACAGCAAGTAAGTAATTTACCATTAATTGGATGTATAGACCACCAGAAAACCTCCACAAGGGCACTTTTAAATTATTATGTAATGATATGAATGACTTTTATCTGCAAGAGAGAGAACATCAGAGATAATGCTAAAGCTAACAAAGCTAGACAGCACAAAAAATTGTCAAGACTTTGATTGAATTGATGCAGAATGAGATATGTTGTACCTGGAAAATGTCTCTTAGGTTTGGTAAGTTTTTATGAGATCCCTTCACAAATAAAATAAGTTAAGAAAGTGATTTTTTAATAAATGTGATAATTTTTATTCAGAATTAAATATAAAATGTATAAATTATGTTTGTACAGTCAATAAGAAAGCAACTCCCCCCCCCCCCCAAAAAAAAAAAAAAAAAAAAAAAAAGAACCATTCCCCCATAATTTTAACTTTCAAGACTCAAAACCTTTTGAAATTCGACTTAATGAAATAGCATTTTTAAACTTCAGATTTAAATTTTCTAGTTCCTGTTGCAATAATTGAAAAATATGTTTAATAAAAATTTAAATAGAACTACTTTCCTTGAAACGATTTTATACAGACAGCTCCGAACTTAAAAATCAGCATCGGGGACAAAAGACTAAGGAATTCAATGCTACATTTTGAATCCCAAAATCTTTCAACATGTATTTATCTAATTAATATTGGTATACAATCAGGCAATGGCATGTTTTATAATACAAGAAATAAAAGAAAATCAAGAATATGTACTAAAATAAAAATTATTATTAAGGGACTTAAAAGTTAAAATTATGGGAGAATCGCTCATATCCTGGTTCGATTGAAGCAGGCCAGTGAATAAATACATGGATCATATTCGAATACTGTATTCTCTCACCGATTTCAAGCTTTCAGTTGTGAAATATATAGTCTACTTTATCTGTTTAATTTCAGTGTGGATCAATAAAATAATTATTGCTTGAATAATTTTAAACAACTAATTTTAAAAGAAAACAAATTTTTTGAAATAATTATTTCAGTTTTTTATAAAAGTATAATTTGTCACTTTAAACTTAGATGTTTCATCTCAACAGACTTGTTGAGTGTTAATTCTATTTTTTAATTTTTAATTTAGATAATTTATTGTGAAATTCGTAAATCTTTATCTGTTGTCAAAATATATCATGTTTTTTTTTTTTTTTCTGTTTTATAAATTTTTTCAGAATAAATATATTCAAAATAAATTCAAATAAATCAATAAATTTCAGTAATTTACATTGTTTACATTATTGTTACCAAATCAATGATAAAAGTGCAAAAATGAACTAAGTAATATTGCCTTTATATAAAAATCTAGATAAATTCTCTGAATTATCTACATTTCCAAATGACTTGATGTTCTAAGCTTTTAATGTCTGTGAAATTTGATCGGTAAATGTGCTTTTTAATATTTTGTTAATTTAAATGGTGTTATTATAGTAACAATGCCTTAATTGTGACTTTTAAACAATTATTTTCTGATCTTGTTTTAGCCAACTATACAGTACAGTAGAACTCCAATTATCCGAATCGCTTTCAGATTTTCAGAAAAAAAATTAAGACGGATACGTATTGCGATTCTCAAAATAATGATTATGTCTACATGCGCTATATTGTCCTTCCTTCTGCGAATCTAGTGTAGGCGCAGCGCGAACATTATTGGGATGATGAGTCACCGTCTCATAGTGCAGTTCGATTATTAGCTGTCGTCAGTCACTAGGTGGCTGGCCCGGCCCACCTAGATTTCAGACCCTGGGTTTCAAATTCGAAATGACGATGAACTTATTGAAAGTGTGAGAGAAGAAAGTGTCGAGGAAGAAGATGACCTTAATGCTGAAATTGAAGCAGACACGGGACCATCAGCTAGTGAAGCATTTGCCGGCCTTGAAACTGCGTTGAAGTGGATGGAGCGTCAGCCTGAGTGTGACCACATGCAACTTCTCACTGTCAAGCGGATGCCCGACTTGCCTCCCCGAAAACGTATGAAGACTGTCACACAGCTTACTTTGATTGAGATGTTCAGCAAGCAATATGACTTTCATTTACAGTACAATACGTACATACTGTACAGCACTTGTAAGTACGCTTAACATGTAAAAGTGTTACCTTTTCATTTAATTAATTAAAAGATCTTTTTCTTTAAAAATAGTTTTTTTTCTCTCATTTTCAACATACTTACAGTAATTAATTAAAATAGACCCTTTTTTAGAAAAAAAAATCCAATTATCCGAATTTTTGATTATCCGAATGGGGTCCGGTCCCAATTGATTCGGATAATTGGAGTTCTACTGTATTTTGTTTTCATGTTAAATTTTAGTGTACTAATAAGTAACTTACGCTAAATAGTTTCCAGCACATTAGACTTCACTATGAAATACAATGCATGTTATGTTAAAAGAACAGTCCAATTATATAATTATGTCTATATTTATAAACACACATACATATATGTATATATATATATATATATATATATATATATATATATATATTCATATACATAAATATACATATGTTGGCTGCTGTCCATCAGAAAGTTATATTTATGTGTATAAATTATATATATACATAGGAAATAATGTAGATCACCTCCCCGTGGTGCTCCCTGGTAATGCTAAATGATCTACGATTGTACTTTTCCATTAGACAAATGCCAAACATATTTTTTGCTAAAGTTCCAAATGTAGCTAACTCCTTATTTTATATCAACAAGTATAGTAATTCAATTAGCCATCATTTTTCTTTCTTTGAAGCCAATACTTATAATATATTCTAGCTAATAATTTTTTGGAAAACAAATTTTTTTATCAATTCCAGAGCTGCTAACTATCCTCCTCCTCTAGAAAACGTACATCTTCGAGAGAAAATGTACAATCTGGCAACCCAACTGGGTAATGCTAAATGATCAACGAAAAAGCTGTTATAACTAAACTCTTGATGTTATGTTCTTTGAACTATTTTACTTCATTATGTAGATTATGTGATATATTGGTAGATTTTGCAGCTAATAGTAATGGTAAGTCATTCTGTTAAATGGTTGAACAAAAAATATTTTTTTTAATTTTTTTTATAAAATTTGCCAATTGTTATTATTATTAATTTTTTTTTGTTTACACTTTTGCCATATTTCATGTACTATGTATGTTCCAATATGTTGACTTTTAGTTAAATAAAGTATTTCGATAAATATGTTTGTTACAACTTACTGTTTAACCATATTTAAATTGATACTTCAAACAATTTTTAGTGAATTTAAAACATGTCATCTGTTAAAATAATATTTGAAAGCACTTAAATTTAACCATTACATTCTTCAATTTCTTGCGAGTTAACCTGTAACAGGAGATGTGCAGTCTCTGAGACTGCACTGTGCTGACAAGATCAGACACAGTGTTTAAAAATCTCTTCAGTGTGGAATCTTTTATCTCTTAAATTAGTTGTCCAATGTATATATTTATAAAAATTCATACTAATATTAAAATATTAGTAGGAATTTTTATAAATATATACATTGGACAAGACATTTGCAAGGAAGCTTTATTTCATTCATAAAGACTAAGGTCGTATGCCTCCCCTCCTGTTACGGGTATATATATGTATTATGGTCTCTGGCTTAATTTGTGCCAGAGACCACCGGAGCTCTGCTCCGGTACTTCTCTGTTTTTAGTAAATATTTAAATATTGGCCAGAATTTACTGGAGCTCATAAACACTGTGCTCCGGAACCCAGTGCAATAACACTTCCAAAAATCGAATCTGAAATTACCCTTTCCTTTCATCTCCAGTCTTTTGCCTTATTTTATATCAAAACACTTATAAGTGACGTAATGTGTCACTTAACTCACGTAAGAGATGGAGATGAAACAGGCTCGATTTTTATATCAGTCTTCGGGTTTGGGCAGGCTGGAACTCAATCTGTGTTAAATTCAAAATTTTATTTATTTCCATTTCAAACCATTTGAATGCTATTTTGATCAGAATAAAGAGTAAACAGAAGTAGTCTTTTTCTATTCTGCATAACTCATTTTTGTGTTAACACTCTTTCTGAACCATAATCCTGAGCTTATTGAATCGCAGAATTCAGTGATTAAATAACATTAAGATTAGGTAAAGGTTTCTATTTAGAAGTAGTAATAAATAAAAAGGGGAGTAGTGGATAGCTAAGTATACGCAGATGTATTTAAAATTTTTATTTTGCAAAATAAAAAAACACTGATGTTATAGAATTTGAAAATAATGTATGAAATGCAAATATGCAGATGGAGTGAGTAGGGGGTGGAGAGGGGTACACTACGGTGTTAGTTAGTACTGCAGAATGCTGAATCATACTGCAGAATTTAATCATGAAAATTTTTGCATTACAGAAATAGTTCTTTCATTTATTTATTTTTTAAGGATGCATCATTTTAGGATTTTTCATGATTGATCATTTTTGAATGGAACTGCAAAGTTTTTTTTTTTCCCTAATTGTGAACTGAACAAATTTTGTGGAAGTAAAATAATTTTAACCAATTTCTCAGATGACGTGCTAGCTATACTTGCAATTTTACTGCAAGGGCTTATTTTCTTTTATGTAGATTACAATTTAAAATGCAGAAATTTAAACTGAAAAATTCCTCTTTAAAAAACAGAGTTGCATATTGCATCCCAATTTTCAAATATAACAACATGGTACAGGAAAAGATGAAAGTAGGCATTTGTAACTAAAAAATTATATACCATCATAGGAAAATAAACTTGTTATAAAATTTTACATACTCATACTGCTTAGTATGTAATTTTGTGATTTTCCAATTATTTTACTTCTCAAAAAAGGATTTTTAATTATCTTGTAACACACACATCAGCATTTTTTTTTATGATTTTAATCTGCATCATTACTCAAAACAAAAAGAAGTCTTGTGTACAGGAAGATAGAAATTATTTCTATATTCATGCTTGTGTATAAGGTATGGCATTCTCGCCAGATTTAATCTTGTATATTAAAAATAAATTTGAGATATAGTTTATATAACTTAAATAAATGATTGGTCCAGTTTCAATGAATTATTACTTTTCAAATATTAATTTTTTATACTTATTAATATAGGAAAACTAATTCTTGCATTGAAATTGCTCCTATATATAAAAGCAGGAATGTCTGTAGGTCCTACAGCAGTGACCTGAGCCTCCCCCCTCCCCCCCCCCCCCCCCTCCTCCTGCAGCTTCAGAACTCTTCCCTCTCTGAGAAAAATTTTAACATTGTTTTGATTTTTATCTTTTAGCAGATATAAAAATTACATACCAAACAAGAGAAAAGCTATTTTAAAAAAAAAGAAATTAAATATGAAATGATCTTCTAAAACAGTTATTCTTAGATTTTTATTGGGGGAGATGTTAAAATATAAAATTGCAATACCTTATAAATGCATAGAAAAATAGTTAAAACAGCTTTTTTTTAATAAAACGGATCAATTGATGTACAATATGCATAAATATAACAATATTCAATACTAAAATTTAGATAAAGATTCTAACTCTATTATATTTACAAGTTGATAAAGTGAAAAAACATATACAGGGTGATTCATAAAAGATGGGCAGAACTTTAAGGGGTTATAGTACACTTAAAGACAAATAATATTAAATAGGAGACTAAGGGTCCCAGACGTATTCCCAAGGAGATAGGGGGCATTAAAGTTTAGGGTCCGAAATTTCAAATGATTATAAAACATGGAAAAATTGGTCGATTCGTTTGCGGTTTTTGCAAAAAATTTTCTTTATGCCAGTATTTTCTTGAAATAAAATTTTAAAGTTCAATTTCAAAAAATGCCGATAGGGGGCGCTTTAGACTTTGGAGTAACAAACAACTATTTTTTAACGTTATTTTTTGTATTTCTTTAAATGATTTCGAAAGCTTAGACTTAAACTTAAATTTTGATCTAAAAATCTGAGTCCTAACGAGTAGTTAAATAGCGTAAACTGAAATTTGAAATTTGAAACCCTTCTCCCCCCAGAACAAAAATCAGTTATTCCCGATCTTTGTGTCGTAGATTAGGCTCTAACTACTGCCACGTTTTGCTAAAATTATTCTTTATGTCAGTATTTTCTTGAAAATAAATTTTAAAGAAAATTTTCAAAAAATTCCGATAGAGGGCGCTTTAGACTTTGGAGTAACGAACAACTATTTTATACCGTTATTTTTTGTGTCTCATTAAATGCTTTCTAAAGCTTAGACTTAAATTTTCAGCCCAAAATCTGAATCGTTAGACGTGGTTAAGTTTCTGGGGAGAGGGGTTTGAAATTTCTACTCCTGAGCACAGTTCAGTTTACCATGTCCACACATTGTGTGCTGTGATACGAGGTAAAAAGACACAAATTAGGATTATGTTACCAAAGCATATTTATTAACATGTAATCACAATAAATGTTCAAAATTGTGACCACCAGAGGTTATGCACGCAGAACAACGGCGACGAATGGAACGGCAAACATTCGCGAAAACATCAGGCTTTTCGAGCACTTCCCCTACAGCGGCGGAAAGTCTGGCGACCAGTTCCTCGGGGGATTCAATGGGTGTCTCATACATAAGAGCCTTCAATCGTCCCCAAAAAAAGAAATCGAGGGGTGAAAGATCTGGCGAGCGAGCAGGCCAAGCAACAGGACCACCTCGACCAATCCATCTGTTCGGAAATGTGATGTCCAGATAGTTGCGGACGTCTCGTACGTAATGGGCTGGCGCTCCATCGTGCTGGAACCACATGACCCGCCGGATGCGTGGAGGAACAACGTTTAACAGGTCTGGCAGCACATGTTGCAGAAATGTGAGGTATGTTTTACCGTTGAGGCGTTCAGGAAGAAGGTACGGTCCGATTAGGTGGTCTCCGAGGATTCCTGCCCAAACATTGATGGAAAAGCGTCTCTGATGAGCATGTGGATACGTAGCATGTGGATTGACATCCGCCCATACATGTGCATTGTGTGTGTTAAATGTACCTTCACGTGTGAAGGTACATTCATCGGTGAAAAGCACAGTTCGTCCAAAATGTGGATTTAGCGCGTTCTGCTGCAGAAACCAGCGGGCGAATTCAATACGATTTGGATAATCCCCTGGAGACAGTTTCTGGACTCGTTGCACATGAAACGGGAGCAAATGTTCATCCTTCAGTACCCTCCAAGTCGTGGACTGTGAGGTATCCACCTGGCTAGCCACTGTTCGTGTACTTGTACTTGGCTGCGCCGCTACTACATCCAGAATGGCTTCTGCAACAACTACTGATTCGTCCTTTTTTGCACGACCTGCATTCGACCGGGAAGCGAGAAATGATCCCGTCTCACACAACTGTCTGTGCAAGCGCTCGAAAGTTTTGCGGTTAGGCAACCGCCTGTTAGGAAATCGCTCTCCGTACATTCGTTGTGCCTCTGCACCATTTCCATCTGCCGCTCCGTAAATTAAATGCATCTCAGCCTTTTCCTTATTCGTGAAGGGCACCATCTTCCGATTCATTACTACAGCGACTTACACTTGACTCACCGTTCAGTGGTTTTTATGCCTGAATCGTGTCGAAATTTTGCATACGTGTTCTTCTTCTTCCCCATTTGACATTTGCATACTTTCTGTTTCCTTCTTCACCCGGTGACTAGCGTCAGGAATGGAGCTTTAACGTTTGCATGAGCGACGTTTCCAACTGTGCCAGTGCCTTTATGAGTGAATTCCGACTATGCAGTCCTTGACGAAAGTTGTATTTTTGCCTCGTATCACAGCACAGAATCGTTGGGCATGGTTAAGTAGTGCAAACTGAACTATGTTCAGAAGTTGAAATTTGAACCCCCTCCCCTCGCTACTGAACCACGCTCAGCGATTCAGATTTTGAGCTGAAAATTTAAGTTTAAGTCTAAGCTTTAGAAAGCATTTAATGAGACACAAAAAATAACGGTATAAAATAGTTGTTCGTTACTCCAAAGTCTAAAGTGCCCTCTATCGGAATTTTTTGAAAATTTTCTTTAAAATTTATTTTCAAGAAAATACTGACATAAAGAATAATTTTAGCAAAACGCGGCAGTAGTTAGAGCCTAATCTACGACACAAAGATCGGGAATAACTGATTTTTGTTCTGGGGGGAGAAGGGTTTCAAATTTCAGTTTACGCTACTTAACTACTCGTTAGGACTCAGATTTTTAGATCAAAATTTAAGTTTAAGTCTAAGCTTTCGAAATCATTTAAAGAAATACAAAAAATAACGTTAAAAAATAGTTGTTTGTTACTCCAAAGTCTAAAGCGCCCCCTATCGGCATTTTTTGAAATTGAACTTTAAAATTTTATTTCAAGAAAATACTGGCATAAAGAAAATTTTTTGC
Source organism: Maratus michaelseni (assembly GCA_963931845.1). NCBI lineage: Eukaryota > Metazoa > Arthropoda > Arachnida > Araneae > Salticidae > Maratus > Maratus michaelseni. Next base: position 468,442,235 of record OZ007587.1, read on the forward strand.
AAAAACCGCAAACGAATCGACCAATTTTTCCATGTTTTATAATCATTTGAAATTTCGGACCCTAAACTTTAATGTCCCCTATCTCCTTGGGAATACGTCTGGGACCCTTAGTCTCCTATTTAATATTATTTGCCTTTAAGTGTACTATAACCCCTTAAAGTTCTGCCCATCTTTTATGAATCACCCTGTATTTTCTGTGAAAAAGTAATAATTTTCAAATATCTAAACTGATGTTTACGAAACAAAAATGGGGGAAAAAAGGACATTTAAAATACCATGAAAGTAACACATTTTCCAATTACTTTAAAAATCTATTTGAATTTTAAAATAAAACACTTCAAGGTTACTGAAATGAATTCATTAATATAAATCAAAAATAAAGACTGCAGCAGAATTGGGGTGGGGGGGATGTGTTGCTAACCATCTATTTTAACAACGAAAGAAGTCTTAAATACTTCGAAATCGAAATTCCAGCTGACTTCCAGGTTATGTTCTTTGGGAGTTTCGGTTTCGAAACCAGACGTAGAGGGTTCTCCAAGTGCCCAAGAAACCGGAGAACTATTACAATGAATTAATACAAATTTCAAAAACATTGTACAAAGTACTTGTTGGGAGCTAGTTCTACAATAATTGGAAGTTTTGTGCAAAGAGAACTCAAAGCAAAATTGCGATAAAAATATTCTTATACTATTCATCGACAGTAAGGAAAACTGACCTCAAATGGGACATGATCTGCAACTCAAGATCTGATTAATGAATGGACCTTTGGAGGTTTTAATAACACATTTTTAAATCAATTTTATGTAAAAATGGAGAAATTATTTTACAATCTGTAGATCAGACAGACTTTTAATATTTTCAATTAATAATTTCTTTATATATGGTTTCTTCGTTCATTTTCCATAATTGTGATGTCTGTTCCTTTTCCACAATCAGGGATCCCGCGTTTTATAAAGTGACATACCCAATCAGTCCTTTAAAAGTAATAAAATACAATCTATAAAATACGCAAGTGAACAATTATGATTTCAAGTTATTTTTTTTTAACCAATACATTTAATCATTTTAATTTTTCTGAATTCCTTTACTTTTCAGAATTCTTTATTAAAGAAATAATTCATTAATAAATCATCTACAATTTATTTTTATAAGCTATTGTTAACATTTAATCAAGGTATACAATCAAGATGAAGTAATCAATAAAAGCTCCCATTCAAATCCATAATTAAGAAAGGAAAAATCTGAAAATTACATCATGTTGACACAATTGTTTAAATTTTTCTGTTTAGTTTTTGCAACATAAAAATAAATTTCAAGCTAAGCATAACATCATTTTCACCAGTGCAAAATTTTTTCTTGTACTTTAATGCTTCATCAACATGTAATCAAATAAAAATATATTTTCTATTTAATTGTAATGAAATTTTATAACATAAAGATAATAATAAGCCCAATGGATAATATTCTCGTAACGTCACAATATATATGAATTTTTAATTGCTTATAAAAATAAAGTACAAGCGCATTAATATTTTTACGGAAATTTATCTTGCAAGTAAAAGACTTCCAAAAAGCCATGTGTCTAAATATTTTTTATTATTTCTCTTCTTTTTTTCTGCAACAATGGAAGTTTTTTTTTAAATTTTTATCAATGAATCTGAAAAATGAATGACTCACTACACAGCTAGCTCTGTTTGCTTGTAAGATGTTGGTACATTATTGGAACTTGTACATTTTTGTTGAGATGGGTGGGTCCTGATTGGAATCGTCACCCCACTTGCATATTATCTTACATGTAAACAAACAACAGAGCAGTGCAGAATAGATAGAGCATTTGTACCATTAGTCTTATCTTCTTGGTGTTACCTCTAAGCTAACTTCTTATGTGTACATAAGTATTTTTTCCTTACACACTACTACTCAGTATTCACCCAAATACTCAATACGCTATTAGTTGTGATTTTGACCAGTCAAAAACAACTTTTAACCATCCAAAACTAGTCAGGATTAGTTTTAATTCAGTTAATGTGGGCAAAATTGAATTAAATAACTTCAGCACTGTGTTTAAGCCTTTAGCAGCTCTGAATGAAGTATTTTAGCAGCCCTAGAATATCCTTCTGTAAATGAAGTATTCATGAAAACCCAAACAATTTGTAGATGTATCATTTAATACTCGATCAATCATAAAATACAATAAGATGCCTTTATTAATACACTGATTTTTTTTTTCTGTCTCAATTTCAACAACCTGTATGAAAATAAACCTATAACCTTGAAATATAGATCAAAATTGAACTACAATCAATTTGTATTCACACAAAATATAGTTGTTGACATGAATACTACATGAAAATTAGGATGGACAGCAATCAAACAGACAATGCTGATTACCATTATCCAATAATAACTTTACTACCCTTCCTCCTCTGCTGTACATTAATGATATAAAGATTTTAAGGACCCCTTCACAATCTAATATATAAAAATGAAAATTTGTCTGTCTGTTTGCAATTCTATGCAAAGCCACAGTTTGAAGCCAGAATTGTGAAATGTTACGTATGGGTGTATTAAAACACGGTCGAGGCAACTAAAGTAATCCAGAATCGAAATTATGTATAGTTAACTTTAATTAATAAAAAACCTACAATCGAAAAGCTATTTCCTATCAAATTTAAACATTTTTCGTTATAGCAGTTACCAACCATTAAAAATCAACTCTAAAATTCCTTCTACAATAATTAATTTTCTATTGAAAGATTTCCACATGAAAATGAAATAAAAAGTTTCACCCATTGAAAAAAAAAAAAAGATGCATTATATTGAAAGCATAATGGACACTTTCAAACATTTCTCAATTATACAAGGAGTATGAATATGAGTAAGTACAGAAAGCAGTGGATATAACGTCATGTGAGTTTGAGGAACATATATATCGTGATAAAAACCCAATTATGGAAATTTTGGCTTATTTTAACATTTTGAGATTCTCTGAATTAGTTTTCTTTATTTTAAAATGTATTCCACATGTATATGTGTGTGTATGCGTGTATATTAGAATTTCAACAAATATTTCGGTCCCCAGAGCTCATTCTTAGAAAAGAACTGAATTAAAGATTTCAGATTTTTTTTAAAAATAAAATGTCAGGCCATGGGAGGAATGCACCATGTCACACAAGATTATTTTTCAGGCCCTCAATCAGACACTCCAATTTTTAAGGGTCAAATGGATACAGTCACTGTTGGATTGTCTGGAGATTTCCAGAAAACATTGCCGACCCAACCACCCACCAACCCAAAAAAAAATCTACTGAGTACTGAATAGAATTAGTCTCGACATACAGACAGACACTTTCAGGGTCTCATGTTTTGTAATATATATGATGTATTGAAATAAACAAAAATATAGTACACATGCATATAATACCACACTTAAAATATAATAGCATTTCTTAAGTATTAAAAAATAAACATATATCTTTCACCTTTTAGTTTTTGAAAATTAAATGCTTGAAGTCTGACAGCAAAATTTATATTCAGTAACTAATTTTTCCTACTGCACAGATTATATTTTTGTCAGTATAAGCACAAGATATAATTACAGGCTTCCATTACCCGATGCCACTGAAAATAGTAACTTTAGTAGCCTCTAAGGAAAATAAATAGTAAGCAAAATATAAGCATCTGTACAAAATAGTGCATACCTACTTTTAAACAAGTTGGAAATTGTAAATCAAATGTGACAAATGAGGTGCTTTCGTACTATATAACTAGTTTTTTAAATATTCAGATCTTGGTGCAATAGCTGTTGCAGTCATGCAAAAATTCATGAATACAAAATTTATTTTATGGGATGCAGATTTTCATATGATAGATATTCATTTATTTTATGATATTAAGTTTCAATAAACTTTTGCAAACAATTCAGTACAATTCTGTTACATTAAAATTATCCAATACAAGACAATGTAAGAAAATAGTTATTTTTTCATCATTTCCATAATAAAATAAGTACATTTTAAGTTGGCAACATTTTATCTTTTGGTGACACTGACGGAAAGTTCCAATGGGAAACTGAAGCCTAGCTTTGAAAATGTCAGAACTTGAAATCCCTATTGACTCTTTTTCCATTGAATATCTATCCAAAAAACTGTCGGTAGATTATAATTAAACAATTTAAGTATACAAATTCAGTCATACGGAAATAATAGGATGTCACCACCATGGCCACCTAGAATCATTACCTATCGTGGGATATCATTGAATTAATTATATGTATGATAGGATTTAATAGAATGAAAAAAACTTATATTAACATCTTTTTAAGTTTGGATTTGAATTTTATAAAATTTGAAATGACTCGACAAAATTGTGAAACAATTATATATATATATTAAATTTCAAACCATTCAGTTGGGTAGTTTTGCATTTTCTTATATGCGGACGGACTAGACGACGACTATAAGTGCTACGTATTTATATAATTACGAACACACTTAAAAATAAATAATTAAATTAGCGTGTCTAGTTCAGCTTAGCTATAAATGTCCTTGACTTTTTCCATATCAATAAGAAAAAATTTCAGGTATCGAGATTTTGTGATATTTCGTACAAAAAAAAAAAAATTCTTAAAAGTTGTGAATGTTAAGAGTGGAACTTTCACATCACACCTGATTCTGAAGCACAAACTACTGATTTTGTAAACAAATGTGTGTAAAATTTACAAATTGTTCAACATCAAGATATTCATTTCATAGTTGATTGCTTGATGGCCTCATATTTCTTAATGAGATTTTTTTTTTTTTTTACATTTTGCATATTACATACTTTTGTTTTAGCATCAGGTTTAGTGGAGGGTATAAGGTGGTATGTACTGTATACCCTCTGTTTCTTAAATAAAGAAATAGCATATATTCTATAGAGTATATTTCCCTTTGTCCAGAGCGTATATCTCTCTAATATAGGAGTATACAGTCTGGTATATTCCTCTTCAGAGTATATAGTGTAAAATTCAGACACTTTTCTCCAGGAGGGGTTTCTGTGGCTCCAGGGGATACATTGTAGAGTTCTGGGAAGGGGGAGGAATTGCACTTTTTAACCATTAAAAGCATAAAATCTCAAATCTACTGGGGGGAGGGGATGTCTCCTCCTGGCCACCCCCTGAATTCAACACAGAGTATACCAGAGAGGGTATACTCTGGACAGTATATCATTTTTTTTTTTTTTTTTTTTTTTTTTTTATACAGCACTGAGGCTCCATTCATTTTATCCAATCAGAATGAAATTTTCTATCACATCAGTCATACAAGGAGAGTGCCAAGTTTGGTAATCACAGATTTTGATTATTTTTATATATGTTGTAGGGTAGAAGCCCCAGCTCAATGGATTTTATACAACGCTCTTTAGTTTTCGAGAAATGGGGGGGTCTAATATTATAACACAACTTAAATACTTACTTTGTAATGAAATAACTGCGTTGGTTGTAGCAGCTCAGTGGATATGGCGTCTGTCCGTTGATCCGAGGGCCCGGGTTCGAGTCCAGAACACGCTATGTTTGTTTTTCTCATTTTTTTTTATAAATATACTTGTAATTATAATTTAATAATCTCAATTAAAAATTATAATATTTTCCATTAATTATAATGTTAACCTATTTATTTTTTTATCTGTAACCAAATCGTTGTATAAAACATCATTAAACGGTTAATTAAAAAAAAAAATCTTTTTAAAAATTTATTTCATATAGCTTTATCGATGCAATGATATTGAACAATTGTGCCAATTCGTGATTGTAAAAAAACATCATTTATAAATTGCTTTAACAAGGGAAGTCAATGCGATGATAATACTACTCTGTTTTTAAAGTAAGAAGCATAATTATATTAAAAATTAGCATAAGAATTAAATTACAACATATTTATGTTTTATTTTATTATAACTAGAGGGTGCCACAACAGACTTTGGTTATTTATTTTTTCAGTTTGGTGCAGTTAGGTGATTCTTGTTTTCAATCTTTATCACAAAAGTGCGTATCATTCTATAACAGCTTATAATCGTATAAAAATGGAAGAAGAAAGCCGTAGTTCACAAGAAGATCAATTTGAAGTGTCGAGATTCTATGAAAATCAGAAGAGTGATGTCACAAATGCGTTGAAGTACTGTAAAATTTTATTGCAAAAGAATGGATTTATAACAAATAATCCAGCATCTGAAATATCTTCGTTTTCTATTGCAATGGGAGAAGAATTCTATAATTCGACAGTAAATATGCTGATTTTGTAACAATTTTCGAATTTTTACTAGTCAATAATAGATCCAATTTTTTCAAATCTTTTTAAATGATGAGAAATGTTTAATAATGGTCTAAAAAAACTAAAATAAAATTTGATTATGTTAACAAAATTTTTTTAGATAATTAAATTATAATTACAAGTATATTTATTTAAAAAAAAAGAGAGAGAAAATCAAACTTAGCGCGTTCCAGCCTCGAACTCGGGTCCTTGAATCAATGGGCAGACGCCATATCCACTGAGCTATGACCAACGTGTTTATTTCGTTACAAAGTAAGTATTTAAGTTGTGTTAAAATATTAGACCCCCTATTTCTCGAGAACTAAGGAGCGTTGTATAAAATCCATTGAACCTGAGACTAAAGGGCTTCTACCCTACAACATATATAAAAATAATCAAAATCTGTGATTACCAAGCTTGGCACTCTCCTTGATAGACATATATCATATCATCAGTCATTGATATACAGTCAAACCCCGATTTAGTGCCATCTCGAAATAGCGCCAATTCCGTTTAACCGCCAATTGCGTCTATGAACAAATCTGCCAAATAGGAATTTCAATATAATGTATCCGTTAAAGCGCCAACTCGATATACCGCCAAAAAAAAAAAGTCTAGAAATTACTGTATTTTCTTTGCATATCTTTCTTTTTTAAATTTTTTGTTAGAATTTCAAAGGACACTTCCTTTTCATGTGTCTAGATGTTTTCAAGCTCAATTCAAACTTTATTGAATAGCAAAGAATTTATATTGTTCTCAACACCTGCCAAAATGCACCTGCTACCCATTCTACTTGTCATTGGGAGAAGAAAAATGAAAAATAACGCGCACTGAGTGCCGAGCAAGTAAAACTTATGATTCAGACTGGCGAGTCACGTGATCCGATCCGCTTCTGTAGCGGGGAGAAAACAAGGCATGGCACGCCATTGGCTGAAAGGGTCTCTCCTCTCTCAGGTGAGAACAATGTAAAAAATAACTTCTCCCTGTAATTTATGTCGATTTCTTAGAAAGAAAACGGTGTGCAGTGCAAAATCTCTCATTCAAAATTTTGGTCGGACGTTGATTGAAACATCGAAGAATTCACCAGCTAAATCTGTAAAATATCATTCTGTCTCTTTATTTTAACTCATTATTGCGAAAAGAGCAGTTTTATCAATTTCAGAAAAGCGGGAAATTTGTGAATATAAAGAAAGAAATGTGAATGTATCGCAGCAACACATCTCCAATCATTTTTCTACACTCTGGAAAAAGCCTGTTAGCAGGCGCTGCATCGGAGACATTTTGATGAATACAGAAAAATGGATTAACACCAACGAACTGCAATCATCTGTAAAAAGACTGAAAACAGCGAAACATGAAGACTTAGAGTAGGGGTGCACAACCTTTTTAAGCGAAGGACCACTTACAAAAATGACTGGGTTATCGAGGACCACCATCTGAAAATTTTTGTTTCGAGGAGGTGTTATGACCACCGGGGGGGGGGGGGGGGGGAGATCAGATTAAAAAAAACATAAATTTTGGAATGGTAGATTTAGCACCCTAGATTCCTTCCTTCCAGTCAACATATTCAGTTCTGTTGGCAATGATATATCAACAGTTTATGTTTGTATTTATACAAGAGATATAGCTAAGATTATTTTCAAAGAGTGAAAATACTACTTTACTTTATTTGAAGGGATAAATTTAGCTTTTAAGATTGCCAGTGCAGAAAAAAAAAATTTGCTTTCATGAATGAAGGTGGAGAGGGTGGTCAGCCTAAAAGTTCATAAAAATGGAGGGGGGGGGGCTAATTTGAAAAGGAAGGTTAGCTCCCTATACTCAACCAACTCCTTAGTGCAGCATAACCCAATTCAGTTGGAAAGGATGAAACACATTTTTTTCCATGCGCAATTGACAATATTCATAGTTTTTTCCTAGTGATTGACGAAATTCACGATTATTACGCACACGTTCGGCCAAAATTTGCGATTTTTACGCGCTCGATCGGCGAAATTTGCAATTTCAGCACCCGATCGGAGAAATTTGCGATTTTTACGCGCCCGATTGGCAAAATTCACGATTTTTGAGAACCGATCGGCAAAATTCGTGATTTTTACGCGTCCGATCGGCAAAATTCGCGATTTTTACGCGTCAGATCGGCAAAATTCGCAATTTTTACGCGTCCGATCGGCAAAATTCGCGATTTTTACGCATACGATCGACGAAATTTACGATTTATACGCGCCTGATCGGCAAAATTCGCGATTTATACGCACCCTATCGGCAGAATTCGTGATTTTTACGGGCCCGATCGGCAAAATTCGCGATTTTTACGCATACGATCGGCAAAATTTACGATTTATACGCGCCTGATCGGCAAAATTCGCGATTTATACGCACCCTATCGGCAGAATTCGCGATTTTTACGGGCCCGATAGGCATAATTCGAGATTTTTACGGCCCGATCGGCAAAATTCGCGATTTTTTCGCATACGATCGACGAAATTTACGATTTATACGCCCCTGATCGGCAAAATTCGCGATTTATACGCACCCTATCGGCAGAATTCGCGATTTTTACGGGCCCGATCGGCAAAATTCGCGATTTTTACGCATACGATCGACGAAATTTACGATTTATACGCGCCTGATCGGCAAAATTCGCGATTTATACGCACCCTATCGGCAGAATTCGTGATTTTTATGGGCCCGATCGGCAAAATTCGCAATTTTTACGCATACGATCGGCAAAATTTACGATTTATACGCGCCTGATCGGCAAAATTCGCGATTTATACGCACCCTATCGGCAGAATTCGCGATTTTTACGGGCCCGATCGGCAAAATTCGCGATTTTTACGCAGGCGATCGGCAAAATTCACGATTTTTACGCAGGCGATCGGCAAAATTTGCGATTTTTATGCACCCGATGGACGAAATTTGGCAAAATTCGCGATTTCTACGCACCTGAACGGCAAAATTCGGGATTTTTTCGCGTCCGATCGGTGAAATTTATCCGCGGGCCACCAGTAATCCGATCGCGGGCCACAGGTTGTGCACCCCTAACTTAGAGGATGCCCTTTGCACATGGATACAACAAATGAGTGCTAAAAATGCCACTATCAACGGAGATGTCATCAGAGAGCAGGCAAAAGTTTTTGGCCAGCAAATGAATATTACAGATTTCGAATACAGTAATGGCTGGTTGAACAGATTTAAAAAGTGACGAGGATTCTCTCAGTACATACGAAGTGGTGAAACTGCAGGTGTTGATGAAGATATTGTGTCAAATGGTCGCAAAAAAGTGAGTGCGCTGATTTTAGAATATAAACAAGAGGACGTTTACAATATGGATGAAGGTGGCCTTTTTTACCGCTTGCAGCCAGATAAAACAATTTCGAGTGGGCCTGCTAAAGGATAAAAAAAAAAAAAAGATCGTGTGTCTCTTGTGTTCTGTACGAATAGTGATGGATCTGATAAAAGAACTATGACAGTGATTGGAAAATCAGCTAAGCCACGATGTTTTAAAAATTTTAATCCTGCTCTTTATGTAGATTATGAGAATAATAACAAAGCGTGGATGACTTCAGCATTATTTAAAAAATGGTTAGCGAATTTCAACATAGAAATGAAAAGAAGCAAACGCCATATTTTATTGATTTTGGATAATGCCCCTTGTCACAAAGCATATCCAATGAGTAATATCCGCATTGAATTTTTACCTCCTGACTGTACTGGATTTTTGCAACCTTTGGATGCTGGTATAATAAACTCATTCAAAGCTCATTATCGAAAGTATCACGTCCGCCATATCATTGAAAAAATCAGTAAAGATGATTTTTCTCCAATCCTTTTATATGATGCTATTCGCATGATAAAAAAAGCATGGGATGAAATTTCATCAGAAACTATTGTTAACTGCTGGAAACATACTGGATTGATTAAACCTGAAGGATCTACTAAAAAACAAAACAGTACAGCACTTCAGGAACTACAAGACGAAATACACAAATTAACAGAAATTGAGCATCCTCTATCGGCAATTGAGTACATTAATATAGACAAAAGTGTTTCAACATTTGAAGATTTGACAATCGAAGAAATTGTTGCCAATCAAAATGAAAATGAAAATTCATCTGACAGCGAAGCTGAAGAAGCTGAAACGCCGCATGTTACATCTGATGAAGTTAAAAATTGTATTGGGAAAATAAGAATTTTCTTAGAAAAACATGCAACTGATAAAAAAATGATGAACAATCTTTTAGTTGTAGAAAAAGATATTGAAAAAATCAATATTGAAAGGAAAACTCAAACTAGCATATTAAAATATTTTCCTGTAAAAGATAATTAAAGTAAAATAATTCAGTGTGATATTTAATGTATGTGTGTGTCTGTTATGTGCATAATTATCTACTTTATCTAAAATTGACTATATATAGAGGTAAGTGCATGTTAATTTCATACATTAAATGGATAATTTTGAATCATGTAGCATTAATTATATTATGTATATTAATTATATTATGTATATTAATTATATTATATTAATTTATACTATTATAATATACTATATACCATTGGATAATTTAATAAAAAGGCATTACTGATATTTATTTTTATAATAATAATAATAATATTAGTATAATAGTATGAAAATTAATTTTTATTGTATTTTAATTCGATATACCGCCAAACTCGTTATAGCGCCAAAAATTTCTAGAACGGATAATGGCGGTATAACGAGGTTTGACTGTATTTTAATACAAAAGAAAAAAAAAACTTTATGAGTAATATATCAATTTGGGCAAGAACTTTTTCTTAGTTCATAAGATATAGCTTTCATGAAAAGGGTAGCATAGCAGCGCCACCTATTGGGCTATTTACACGTAACATGATCAGCATCTATTTATGTCAAGGTCTAACAGAATCTGAAGTTTGATGAAATTCTGTGATATTCGGATGATGATTCGGAGATATAGCTATCATGATAAATGTAGCAGAGCAGCGCCACCTGTTGGGTGATTTTTTCCAAAAGCTAATCAGCACTCATTTATATGAAGGTCTAAGTGAATCTAAAGTTTTATTAAATTCCATGCATTAGTTCTTGGGATAGAACACCCACAAAATTTTTGTCACATACAGATATTTTCTAAAAAACAGTCAAATCATGTTCAGGACCTTCTAAAACGTATAAATCTGTCAAAAACCAGAAGTCGAAATTTTTCATGAATCCAATACTTTCTTCTTGAAAAGATAAAAAAAAAATTAAAAATGAAGTAACTAAAAAAATGAAATTTTCTACAGAAAATGGATTTATAAAAAGAAGAATTCATTTGATAAAGAAGACACATCTGCATTTCTTGTACAACATATCATAAATTTATGTAAAATAAAATAGCAAAACTGTCATAAAGTTACCCCTTGTTTTATAGCCACCAATGGCTTACACAAAGCATGTAATTAAGTAAGAAATAAAAGAAACACAATATTCTAGCCTTAGAAAAATTTCTAAACTCATATTTCAATATATTTTATTGGTTAATAAATTGAAAACACATGCTAAAAAAAGATTTTTCCCTAATCAGAACCAAATTAAAAAAAACAGGCCATGGAGACATGGCACTGGGCACAGTGTTTTTAAAAGGCTCAGATATGGTATGAATTTCTTTAAAAATGAACTTTTGAAGCAATGTTTCACCCTGTGTCAATTATAATCAATATATGTACATTTTAGAGACTAAAAATAAAAAGATATATCTATTTACAATCAATGCTGGTTAATTCGAACTCACAGAAACCAAGAAATATGTTTGAATTACCCAACTCTAAAAAGAATGAATTTTTTTTTTATGTTATCTAAAATTTCATTGATAAATTGAGTAAAGAAAAAAAAATACTTGTCTAAACATCAGAAAATGATACTTTTCTTATAACTTGTTTTGAACATGTTTAAATTATAAAAGCATATTATATAAAGTATATTAATCTTAAAATGCCAATATAAAAACCTTACATTTGTAGTAAATAGTATCATAACAGAAATAAAGCAGAGAAAACTTAAATATATAATGAACTAAAAAAATTGCATAAATTTCTATGTTTTTCTGAATATCTTTATACTTTGCAGAAACATTTCAGTTTCTTGTCTGCTAAAGGTTTTTTTATCGAGAGAAATAGGGTAGTTTTTTTGTAAGAAAAGAAAAAGTTATTCACCATTATCTAGCAGTGTACCTCAATTTTCTTTTTCCTATAAGATAATTATTTTTTTAGTAATTTAAATTAACCGATAAAACATTAAAAAGTTCGAATTCACAAACAAATTTTAACTTTAGTTCTGAGGCTTGATTTTTATGACTTTATGATTAGTTCGAACTGAAAGTTTGTATTATTGTGAATTCACTATATTTAAATATATATTTATAATTTCATATAAGCATGTTATAAAATATTACTTATTCGATAGTAAAACCAGAGGTCTGTCCTTCTTCAAACCTTACTTAAGATACTTCTCTTAGCTAAAATGCCGATAAGGCTTCTTTTCGATGTTGAGTGCCATAAATTCTCTTCTAATTTACATCCCAATTAAAATCACAAGTAGCCTGAATATCAGAACCAATTACCCATAATAATCTCATATTTATGACTGTTTAAATCTATAAATTCATATTCACTCGTATCATATATTCAAGTATTTCATATATACTGGGTGGTTATAATATAATTATCTCTATTTGGAGCTGTCTGTAGTTTGAAAGAATAACCTGAATTAAACCAAAATCGGTACACTTACTATTCGAGAAGGGGTAAGAATGGAACAATAAAAAAATAATTGCAATAATCACTGACAGAAGGCGCTACTGAGTGTGAAATGTAATGTGTAAAACAAGAACAAAGAATTAAGGCTTAAAACAAGATGACAAGTCTAATTTATTGGAAAGTGTCACAGTGAATGTGGTTACGCTTACTGTTCAGGTTCCACATGGCCATTGTGCAGCAGGACATAATCCAGGCAGTGCACGACATGCTCAACTGTGGAATATAAGGCATCAGGAGTGATGTTTCCCAGATGTGATATGTGATCTTTTAAGTCATTGAGGTTTGCGTCACCTCTGCGGCACACAACAGCATTTGCACTGACAGGCTCCGTAGCGTCATCTGTTGGCGATTATCAAAACATTTTTTTTATTGTTCCATTCTTCTTCCCCCTTCTCGAATAGTAAATGTACCAAGTTTGGTTTCATTCGGTTATTCCTTCAAACTACAGACTGCTCCAAATAGCAATACTTATATTATAGCCGCACTGTATATCACATATTATATATTCCCAATTATTAAAGATTTATTTTTGAACATCTGTTTAACATGAACCCCATAAGGATGCAACGCAATAAAGCATCTGCTTAAGTAGCCGAGTTTCTTGTAGTTACTTTAAAAAACTAGTCAGTCTGATATTGATCGCCTATGTGTACAGACCTTGGGGTGTCAGGAACATATAACGGAGTAGCGAACAGAATACTGCAGTCTCCTATCCTAGGCTTTATTCCAAATTAAATAAAGTCATATACACATGACAAATGTTTCCTTTTAAAGTAGTATTTACACAAGCCATGACTCCAAGCAATATTGTTTCATGTATTCTAAAGCTTTTTTTGTTTTGATGATATAGTAAGAAACTGTTGAAGTAATCCTGTTATGACTTATTTGAGTCCTATTAATAAAATAACATTTTTTAATTTAGTGAAGAAAAATAAGAAATTCAGGGAAGTCTACCACCCATTTCATAATGCAATAAACATTTATAAAAGAAACTTACTGTCCTGCAACCAACATCCTTCCAATCCTTTTTTTTTTTTTAACATAAGTAAATTGAAGTGAAGAGACCAACTCTCTAACTGGAGGTGAATTGAAGTGAAGAGAGTAAGAGTCAGTCAGTGGTGGTGTTCTGTTATGGGTAGGATGCTGGTAGTGCATCCGAGTAAATTTCGGTTTCATTTTAAGAAGTAATGTGAGTGGTTTTATGCAAGTATTGTTGTTCATAAGTAAAATAGTAAAAGTGTATATAGTTCTTTCCAAGTGTACATAGTTTGTATATAATTGTTTCGATTTAATAAACTTCATATTAAATTTTCAAGAGAGATTACTTCATCATCGGCTATTATGATATCACACTTACTATATAAAAATTCACTTTCAAGTTATAAAATAAAACAAATATTTGAAATTCTTTACTTTTCATCTGAAAAATATATCCTTTTATGAATAAATGCAGCATATTTGAACATAGTAAATAATGGTATACAAATTCGTCAGTGTTGGCTAACGGTAATTAATTATCCTCAAGAAAAATGGAAATTTATGCGAAATTCTTTCTTTATATGCTGTAAAGCATATAAGGAAAAATAAGCTCAAAAACTGGGAATTTCCTGCAAAAAATTGGAAGACATTAAAATAGAAAATAATACAGGGTTATTCTAAATGATGGACCCATTTTCAAAAAATTGTATTTATTAAAGTTCAAATCCAAAATGAACAATCTTTATACCAATGAAAAGAGGAAGTTTCAAAGTTTTTTTTAAGACATTATAAATGTAAAATGTGTCCACCGTTTGCTGCACGGCAAACATCTACGCGATAGCCAAACTCGTCCCACACACTAGAAAGCGTATCTGCTGTTACTGAGTGCACGGCTGAGTGCCACTACCAACAACTCTGAACGATCTGCGGAATAATATCACTGCTGCCATGCACTCAGTAACAGCAGATACGCTTTCTCGTGTGTGGGACGAGTTTGGCTATCGCGTAGATGTTTGCCGTGCAGCAAACGGTGGACACATTTTACATTTATAATGTCTTAAAAAAAACTTTGAAACTTCCTCTTTTCATTGGTATAAAGATTGTTCATTTTGGATTTGTACTTTAATAAATACAATTTTTTGAAAATGGGTCCATCATTTAGAATAACCCTGTATATATATAAATATATCGTTTTGTCAAAAGCAATTTAAGTTTAGATTTTTTAAATTAAATAAAAAAGTAAGAATTTAAATGAAAAATTGGCTATTCAGGATTGGCTGAAATCAGGAAAAAAATCTCCCTTTTTAACTTTCCAACAAAGTTGAAAAGTGTTTATGAATTCGGTTTGTCTGTCTGTGCTCTAACTCGCGTAAATATATTCGGATTGACACACATGTAATTGATATATGTTATTGAGGTTTACTATGGCATGTTCTATTCAAAATGAAGTGTGTAGCACTTATAGTTTTCTTACAGGGATACTCAAAAGAATTTCGTTACATGACAGTCCATGGGAAAAAAATATTTGCAGTTTATTTATATGATGTTACACAATTTCAAACACATTGAATTTTATATATATCACAAGAACACTAAAAGAGGGTTACTATGGAATAGGATGTGCATAGCACTTATAGTTGATTTACAGGGACGCTCAAAAGAATTCCGTTATATTACGGTCTATGGAGAACAATTGTTTACAGTATATTTTAATAATGTTTCATTGTTTCAAACGTATTGAAATTGATATATATCACTAAGGTGCATTACAAGAGGCTTGTTATAGAATTTTGTGTGTATAGCATTCATCATTCATTGACAGAAACACGTAAAAGAATTTGCTACAATAATTACTGGAAGTGCGTTTCCAGTTGTTCAAAGCATTTTTTAATTTAACTCATTTTTTGTCTTTTACTTAGTGTGTATAAATTCTATAGATCCTATACAGGGCAGCACAAAAGTTTTCAAGTACATTTCCGTTGATTGACCGAAATTCTAGAAGAATTTCATACTGTGCTACATGTTTTCTAACTGAACTAAAATTTAGCATTCTATGTAGTATACATACAAATCAATAGATCCTATGCAGGGCTGCACAAAACAATTCGAATATTTTTTTGAATAGTGTTGGTCACTCCTAAAATTGTGTTTTTAAATATGTTATGCGTTTTCCAAATTGTTTACTTAGATATCCTCTTTCACCTTATTAAACGGTAAAGATTTATAAAATTATTTTGGAAGTGTTGGAAAGTGGTACATAATCTATGCTTGACGCATGATTTTTCATTCTTGTTTGCTTCTGCCTCAAAATTGTAGCTGGGTTTGAATTAAAATAGTCTTCATAGACTTCTGATGCCGAGAATAATTACTCTTAGCAGCATTTTAGTTGCAAATGACAGCCCAGTAATTGTACATTATGGTCAATGGGGGAAAAATTGCTTCTGATGTATTTTAATGATGTTACATTATTTCAAACATAATCAAATTGATATGAATTTCTGAGATGCACTAAAACAGGCTTTCTGTTGTAGAATATGGAGAGCAAAGTATTTATCATTCATTTATAGGATCAGACAAAAAAAATTCGATTACATAATGGTCTATGGGGAAAAAAGTGTTTGCAGTATATTTTAACGACATTACACTATTTCAAACATAATGTAATTGATATATATATCACTGAGACTGAGGTGAACTACAAGATGCTTGCTGTAAAATATAATGTGCATAGCATTTACCATTTATTTACAGGGACACACAAAAGAATTTGGTTTCATGAGGAATAATTTTTAGAAGTATGTTTTCAATTGCAGTATGCATTTTTAAATTTGACTAATATTTTGCATATCTTGGTGTGTATAAATTCTTAGATCCTATACAGGGCTGCACAAAAGAATTCGAGTAAATTTTCGCTTATTGACGGAAATGGCTGAAGGGAAATTTTCAACTGTGTTATGCATTTCCTAACAGAACTAAATTTTAGCATGCTTAGATCTTATACAGGACTTCACAAAAGAACTTGAATGCTTTTCCAATTGTAGATGGTAATTGCTGAAATTGTGTTTTGAAAAGTGTTATGCGTTTTCCAAAATGTTTCCTTAGATACTGGGTGGGACTTGTAGAACTTTAGCCCTGGGTTAGGCATCTCCACCTAGTGGAACTCGTTTATTTAGATATCTTTCACCTTATTAAATGAGGAAATTTTGTTACAGTATTCTGAATGTATTGGAAAGTGTTTCATAATTTATGCTTGGCACATATTTTTTCTTTCTTATTTGTATTTACACAAGTTTCTTGATACATATATAAAAAATTAAAAAGCTCTGCATTTACTTCTGAAATTTGTATTTTAAATGTAAGTGCCAATTTTGCAGGAATGTAAAAGAATCTTTACAAAAAACGGTACTTCTGTATTATCCCGTTGACCACTTTTCATAACAAAAAACTATTGCCAAACTGAAAGATTAAACGCCAAACATGCAGTCCCATTTACTTGATGTCAGAAGCATTATATGTGTTTGTTATGTCATCAAGTGGTTTTTAATTCGACATTTGCGAGTATTTTTCATTATGTTTTACTGATTTATGAGTTATTTCATTCATTAAAATAACAATTGTGTCCTTAAATTCTTATATTTTATTTATTTTGATATTTCAATGGCAACGTTCTCCTGTTTATTTGGCGTTATAGTTTGGTGATAGTTTTTTATTATGAAAAGTGGTCGACGGGATAATAAAGAAGTATCGAAATACTTCTCCATTCCTAGAATTTCATTGGAATGTCAATTTTTGGAGTCATTTTTTAAATGTCATAGCAGCCAACTTTTGCACTTTTTTTCTAGCACTATTTTTGAACAAAAAAAAAAAAAAAAATGTCTTATTTAGTTGCTGAAAATTTAGGATTAAACAAATCAAATCTTTCTGTTGAAAAATAATGGTAGGGAAAAAAGCGTAAAAGTTGGCAGCTATAACATTAAAGGTATTATTAAACAAGAAATCAATCAATATAAACAAAAAAAAAATTAGCTTGTCACAAATTTCATAAAATACTCATAAAATCTCATAAAATCTTTTACTACACACATTAAACAAATATTTTATACAGAGATTAAAATCACATTAAAAAAGTCAATATTCTAAAATTAGAAAATGTATTGGATGTCATTTATAAAAGACAACTGTACAACAACCATTATTTACAATACATAAATTAATTTGTGTGAATGTTAAAATTCATTTGTCTCATATTATACACAGACATTAAATAAAATTGATATAAAATCATTTCTTTATAAACAGTCCCAGACTATGAAAGACTTTATATATATATATACAGACTTTGCTAATCAAAAAGTCAGTGTCATAAGTTTTTAAGGTCACTTTCAAGCTGATACAATTTCACTTTGAGTCTTTTGATCATTCTCATGGTCTGTTCGGAGCTTTGAGCTGTTTTGTGAACTGTGTTTAATAGCTCGACATCTTGGTGATTGCTTTCAAAGATTAAAACAGCCTGAAATTAACATTATTACTGTAATTATTTAATTTATCAAGATATATACAGGAAAAAAGAAAACATAGAAAAAAGTTGACAAAAAAAATGTGATAAAATTTAGAGACGCAAGAAATGTTAATTTGACAAAATACTGCACACAGGATATCTGGCTGTCGTATGTTTCAATCTCTCCCTATTTTATCTATATATATTTTTAATGAAATTAGGCATAGGTTAAGATTAGCTGGCTAATATATATATATATATATATATATATATATATATATTCTTCTGGAATTTCAATTTAAATTTTCCCTTAACAATTACTTTTATGATTATTTTAGTATCAATATTATGATTACATCATTTTAAATCATTAGTTACAGCAGTATCAGCTAATTAGTTTAGTAAATTAGGTACTTTTCCGTTACACCAAAATATATGCGCTAATGTGCCATTTATTTAAACTCCGATCATAAAAAAGTTTTTTATTGCAAATTGTGTCAAACATTGCGACTTGCTATTTATTAAATGTAAATCATTTTTATTATTATTTAATTGTAACCATGCAAACATCTTAATTTACTACTTATTTTTTAAATCAAAATTTTTTTTTATCAAGTTATAACTTACATTTTTCACTGATGGTGCGATGTATTTTACCATTTGGAAGTTACTTGAATATAAGAAAGCTACAGTAAAATTGTTTCAGAGCTATAAAATTATACAAGATGCTAAATATAATTTTGTTGACTGGATGCCATACCGAATCTATTGAGAGGTTATAGTGCAACGCAAAATGGCATACTAATAGACAGTGCAATACAGTTCATCATTATTCACAGTCCCATCTCATGGAGCTTTGCCCCACCAGTGGCTGAGAGGTTCTGTTCTCGAAGCTGGTAGACGGGAGGTGCTGGGTTCGATCCCAATCGCGCCCGTCGGCCTAATCGTTCGGAGTTTTCATGGTTTTCTTCGAGCCGTGGATTTATCCATGCGTAAATACGGGTTATGTTCCCTTAGAAAGACCCCCACGAAGGGCACTCCCCCCGGGCCTATATCCCAAGTGTAGATAATTGGCCGTCAATAATCAACTCAACCAACCCATCTCATGGAGTGCATGTGGTGACATCCTTGTTTAAAAAATTAAATGTTTACTGCAATGCAAAGAGACATTTACAATTTCATGCCTGCAGTTTAAATTGAGTTTTATTTTGTTATTTTATTGTATAATATTTAATTGTTCTTTTATTTTAAGTATATGTTTATATTGATAGAATAAAATAGTTCATGAATGTCTATAATTTTGAAATGGTCACTTTCTTATCAACAATGTTTATTATTTTATTTTTTTCAAATGTTTCATTTGACATCAACTATTACACTTGGTGATGACAATGATGTTGGCATAATGGAAAAGTACCATAAATTATTCTGATGAGAAGAACTTACAACTGAATAATATGAAAGACAATATTTAGTACTTTTATCTTCCTTGTTTTCTGTAACAGAATATAATCAGGCTGTAATTTTCCTCTTTACCACCTAAAAACAAGTTTTGTGTTGCAATGACAGATAACTTATTCCTGCTAATAACACAGCAACTTAGTAACATAACAAAATTAGTAATATAAGATCAAATTAAGATTTTTTTTAGTAATAATAGATTATTTTCTTTAAAAAAGAAAAAAAAATTAAAACTGAATACATTGCTTTATTCTAAATCTACCTTGCCTTTTTCCTTTAGCTTCAATCTGTCTGACACTTAACGTTTTTTGCCTTATTAACTGTGTCTTTTGTTCACAATGTATGCAGCTACCGATTCTATTAATAGTTATAGTTGTTCATCAAATGTTTTTTTTTTATATAGGTTTAGAAAACAATTTAACATAAATATAAGTAAATTATTTTCAGTTTAATAAATTAATGCATTACATGTTGCATGATGGCTTTATGGCTATTAATTTTATAATATGGATTTTTTAACGAGTTCAATGAACAATAAAAGCATAGCATGGCCTTATAATTTTAAGATTAATAGCAATAATATCCAGCTACTGCCAATTATCTGGCATACTGACCAGATATCCATTGAACCGCTAATAAAATGAATACTTCAAGCAGTGAAACAGGTAGTTATTATTATTTTTTTTAAATATAGAATTGATTTCAAATGAGCAGGGAGTTCCAAAACTGTTAAAATGTAATCTAATTTTTAACACTTTCCAACATCAAGTAACAGCTAACAAATCTCAGCTTTTTAGTAAGCCTTAAATTTATTTTGGTCAATTAAAATAATTTAAAATATATCCATACGTTGAAATTTTTTCAGATACCTCTGAACTTCAAACTAGTGAAATGCAAAATGGCGAGTTTTTGATTCAGCCAAGTTCTTGAGTGGTTTTGGTCTCAGACAACAGTATTCAAATATATGTCACTTGGCATTCATGTTGGCATCCAAAATTGCAGTTATCAACTGTTTTTAGTTCCCAGCTTGAGTTTTCTATAGTCTCGTAAGATGCTGAAATGCTAGTATTCAGATAGTTTACTGTTTAGCACTCTTCAAGCTACTTTTCTCTGTAACTTTACTGCTAGTAGGATGATCAGCATTATTTTAGTTTTTTAATTTGTTTTATTTTTTCACATGTGTTATAAATCCAGCTAAGTTACACATAAGATTTTTTTTTTCAAGTTTAACCAAGCATATGAAGTTAAATTTAAGAAAACTATTATAATAAATAAAATTAAGTAAATTTGTATTTAAGAATATGTAGGATAAACATTTGATGAGTAAAAGCGAGGAAATGTTGTCACTCATCTGGTTGAAAGTCTGGAGTAGTTAGTGCTAACTACACTCAAGTGCAAAGTATTTGAATAAATCATTTGATTCTGAAACTTTGTTGAGAACTAAGGTTTTGATTCTTAAAAAAATCTCGAACCAGTTTATCACTACTTCAAACATACCAGATATACAAGAAATGTGATGAATAAAGCACTTTTCATAGTGTAGATAATTAGCTCACCAAAAAATGTTATGAACAAGGTAAAGCATGAGATGTTCTAAAGTACAAAAATACAAATTTAAATAAAAATTTAAGCCACTAAAGTGATGTCGCCTATGAAGCCTATGCAGTAAATAAATACACCAGGAACATGAAGTGAGGGCAGGGTATACAGAACATTATTTTAGCAGTTTTTACCACCTATCAAACGTAAGAAAACTGTATTAAATCATTTTTCAGCTATGCGGTTTTTGCAATCAACAATCAAAAATAAAACTAATTGAAAAAAAAAAGCAGATCAAATGAAATTAATTAAAAAATAAAGTTTTTCATGAAATACAGTACGGCTACAAAATACGGTTACACTCCAAGAGATAAGAATTAATTTTAATTATTTGGTAAAACATTTTAATCTCTCTATTTCTGCAATTTTTTTTAGTGCAGATAATTTTTGTATAAAGCAAAAATTTAAAATTGTTTTTAAAATGGAAGCCAAAATGATGATGGTTAAACAGTTCTTTGATTGTGGATTTTCGGCAGATAAAATCTTTAAGCTATTAAAATGACTTGGTTTTAATATGATTATTGGTTACTACAGTACGGGACCTCAAATCCGGAATCCTAAAATCCAGGAGACCCAAAATCCGGAATCAATAAGAAAATCTGAAATTCTATGATAGATCCGGAATAAATTATTCCTAAAAACACCCATACATGGCACTGTGCACTCTTAACAAAGTTTCTAGCTAAGCTAGACTAAACAACTACACTTGATGTTTTTTAATACATAATTAATTTTAAGATTAAATGTCAGTTTGTGACTAGACACATAAAAAACCCCTAAAATACTAAATAAAGTACTTCTAAAGTTAAATAGACAAAATATAAAAATTACTAAAGTTAAATTATGAAACGTGAAAGTTGCGATCGCAAAGGAAAAGGCTGAATATGAGCAAGATAAACTAAACAAGTAAAACACATGGAAAAAAACTTATGAAACGAAGGTGATGTGCCTAGAAAACAAAAATATAAACTGAAAAATATAAGAAGGGGTGGGAAACAGGCAATATCTGTCCTAAAAAACTGATAAACACTTTAAAACAGTATTGGAAAGCGTTAAAAAATCTCAAAAGAAAATAATTTTCATTCAGCTGGGGCAGTTTGGATAGGAAATTAGACTTTGAAATTTTAAGAGAATCTATTGAACATGTTGCTAATAATGTGCAGGATTTTAAAAAAATGTTTCTTATCCTTATTTTCGATTATTTTTTGTGATTTATGCTTTTGTCTGTTTATTTACACTAAGCTTAACACAGCAATTCGCAATATAAAGTGCTTCACGGCATGCAAGATGTCACCACAGGCATAAACTGCGTCTGTTTCTTTATTGTTTTGTTGAGGACCTAAAATCTAGAAAATTCCAAAATCTGGAACGATGGTGGCACCGGCTAATCCGGATTTGAGGCCCCGTACTGTAGTAGATGCAATTAGCATTTGTCGCAAAAGAAAAGTTCACTGCCACACAAAGATGCCAGAAATTGTTGAAGCGACATAGTAGCAAAAGTGTCAACAGAATATTTTTCGGTGGGATGCTATTTTGCACTGAACAATGTTATAATGTCATAAATGATGTTGTATATTCAGCAACCTTTGAGGATATACCTGAAAACCTTCAAACTGTTAAATGCTTCCAAACAAAAATTCAGTTATATTTCGGGCTGCAGTGTCAAAGAATGGAAAATTTTCTCTGAAATTCATCGATAGAGGAGTAAACATCAATGCAGAATATTAGAAACAGAACATATTGGCTACACATTTATTGCCACATGCTGACAGATTGTATCCAAAAAAGAATAGGATGTTTCAGCAAGATCCTGCACCTTTGCACTGAGCCAAATCAACAAAAGTGTGGTTTATCATGCAAGAAAATTGGCCTCCTTCTTCACCAGACCTAAATCCCTTATACTATTGGATCTGGGGATTTTAGAGGATAAAGTAAATATTAAACAACACATAAGTTCGGACTCTCTCAAAGCTTTCATATTTATTGTATGAATAGGACAGATTACCACTTAAAATGGTTCATGCTCCAATCAGATAATGGCGTAAGAGATTATCTTTGGTAATCAATAAAGATGGCAGTCTATTCAAATAAATTATTTCAAAGTAAACTTTCATTTCTGATGCATCCTATTGGTGTATTTATCATTTTCTATTTTATATCTGTAAAATAAAATGACTCAATATTTGTAATCGTATTTAGTAGCCATCCTGTATATTTGTACTTCACAACTTGTTCAAGATTTGCACTCAGAACATCAAATTTTCCCTACCATGTCTTTGAAGCATAATCTTTTACACTGCACAGCAATAACAATATCAAATACTATGTAAATTTACGCACACACACACACACACCTAGCAATAACCTTCATAAATAATTTAACTAAATTTTCAATATGTTTCTGTTAATTACTACATATATGTGATAGAATGACCCCTTTCAAAAGAGAAACAGCTGTGCTCTACTTCAACAAGATATTTATATTTTGCAGCAAGCTTACTTTTTTATAGAGATGATAGATATACATGTGTCTCATTGTACATTCGATATAATCCATACATTCACATTATTAATATGCCACAATAAATAAACTATGTGCCATACAATATCTGTCCTTGCACATGAAAAAAATTCTGCAGGAAACTTTGCATACATAAGAAATTTAGAGCACAGAGAGACAGAGAAGAACACACACACATAAGCATGTTGTTTTAAGATTTTAATGAATACAGTTGTATAAAGCGAAGATGAGCATTCTTTTTTTTCCTCACACCCTTGAAACAGTTTACAAAAGAACAAAGAGAAAAAAAAAGATGGAGGGATTGGCATTACAGAAGTTGCTTAATTTTACTGATACAGGGATGAAAACAGCAAGCATAAAAAATGGGGAAAATGTACAAAGGTTTAAAAAAAAAAAGGATAAAAATGGAAAACAAAAGAGTGAAACGTATGCACATCTATTTCATGTACTAATATTTTTTTTTATAATGATAATAAGCAACTGACAATGTAAATTGATTTTTTCACATGATTATGAAAGAACAAAGGGAAAGAATTAATAATTAATTTTTCTCCCGTTAATCATATTGTAATAAAAATGATATATCATAGATATTGTATTATATATTTTCGATTTTATGGAAGATATTTTAACAAAAATACTAACATTCATGGAGGGGATGCACTGAACATACTGAACATGGTGACTTCCAATGATGGCTGTAGAGAATAGTATTGAAGATTACATTTCTTTAAAAATAATAAAAAATACATTGCGGTAGCATGTAGGCAGGAATTAGGCTGAAAATCCAGAACCCTCTTGACAAAATTTATATAATTGGCAACTGCTTCTGCCATTCTATTTCAATGGCGAAAATTTTTAGAAAAATTTGATACTTTTATTTTAGCCGGGTGCCAGTTATATATACGTATACACAAATATACACATATATTTATATATATATATGTACAAATTAGATATGTGTATATATACATGTGTGTGTATATGTATATATATCATTACCACCTGATTAACATAAAAGTACCAAAAATTGTAAGGAGAAACACAGTCCGATAAAGTTTAAAAAAAGCAGAAAAATAGGAGATTTTATAGCAATTAATAAAAAACATAGAATTGCAGAATCATGGAATATTTTCACCACTGCTGATATTAACCTGATTTAATAGGATTAAGGTAAAAAATCTAAACAAAAGGGAAACCCTTTGAGCAGATCACAGCTTCAAAATCAATACACAAGATTTCCAAGTTCTGCCAGTAGAAAATCAATATCATATCTGCCAAAATTGGAAGAGTTTTGAAAGGAGAATAAGAAAAAAAATAAACTAAATAATTTCTGAAGTTTTCTGTACCCTGAAACAAAACAGAAAAAAAAAAAAAAAAAATTAAAAAGTCTATTTAAGAGCAGAAGAGTGTTTACCTTCATAAGTTGCTTCTCCAAATCCTTAATTTTGTCTTTCAGGAACCTGATATCAGTTTGAAAGCCTTCGATTTCTAGACGCCGAAAACGTTCCATGTTCTTTATCCTGTTTTTATCCACCTTTAATTGTTCAAGAAGAGAGGCATTCCTTTTCTGGAAGAGGGGAAAAAATATGTAACATTGTGATTAAAAAAAAGGAGACTTAAAACTATGACTTGAGACTATGAAATTTAAAGTCTAAAAGCAGTCACCAGAGTAAAAAAAAACAAAATATTTGCCATTATATTACACCAATTGATAATAATTTACCTATCTGAAAGTATATCATGATTTTTTTTTTCATTTCTTATTTATTTAGTGCAGTTTACTTTTCTGTAATACTTTATCGTAGATTTATACAGGATAGCAGTAGAGTTTCACCTGCTTCAGTGGTTGATTCATCCCAAATGAACCTTAGATCAGGACGTATACACACCCTCATCTCGGATCAAACAAACCTTGAATTACTGTGGTTTTTTATTTTGATCGAGATTAAATTAAACATTTTTAGCACCACTCACATTGCTAAAAGAAACGATTTGGCATACTTCCAATTTGAATTTAATCGCTGCAGAGAGTTAATTCAGATTAAGAAAGAAATTGTCAAAAAAATCGGCTTTGGATGGAAGAAAAAAAAAGTCCTTCCGGTCTGTACCAGGGGAAAAAGGTGGCTTTCATAGCCCATGTTTATAAAAATTAAACTAATTTTACTCACACCCGAAGCTAAATTGCTTGAACTAGATTATAGAAAATTCAATCCTGGTTTTTGTTAATACTTAATTTAAATGTGAATTTCACCATGAGAATTACAGCATAACAAAAATCAGATTGTTTCAAAATGTCAGCCACACTAGAATTTCAAACTGCCCTATCTCTGCCATTTTTTAAGATAAAGCCAAAACAAAAGATGTTCGGGAATCCTTGTATCACGATCTAACAGTTAATGGAAACAACTTTTTCAATTTATAATTGTTTTATACATCTTTTTAAATTAAAAAAAAATTAAACTTTTTTAACTGGCTGCCATTTTTAAACAAGGATGAAGCGTGCCAACGAGCTAGGTCGAGACCTTGGTATGTCCTATACACATACTCAGTCACATTCATATCGGTTCATAAATACGAGAGTTAGAGCATAACAAATATCAGATTGTTTCAAAATCTCAGCCACCCTAGAATTTCAAACTGCCATATCTCAGCCATTTTTTAAGATATAGCAAAAACAAAAAATATTCCAAAATCCTTGTATCATGTTCTAACACTTAACAGAAACAATTTTTCCGATTTATAATTTTTTTTTATACATTTTTCTGAATTTTTAAAATTTAAAATTTTATAATAAATTATAACACCTTGTAATAGTATATTACATTTAAATGCTAAAAGGTGTAAAATTAACAACTATAATATAAATTAAAATAACTTTTATTAGTTGTTTTACATGTTTCGACTCTTTCCGAGTCATTTTCAAAAACAAAATGAGAATATTCTAAAGCTGCACGGGCTTTGAGGTTATTATTTTCATGTACTTTTTTAAAATTACGCACATTATCTATTATTTTTTACTTGAAAAGATGCCGCATCGTTACATATTGTATTTTACGTGTGAGTATCTCTATGGTTTCTCTTATTATGGATGGATAATATAGACTGGAGGGAAATATTATTTTACTTTCATTGAAATTTATTTGGATGGTTTCTTCTTGATATAATCTTGCCAGGGATGTAGATTTTCTATTGTATTTAATATCAGCTATATGCTCTTTTTTTCTGCAATTAAATTTCCTGCTGGTCATGCCTATGTAGTAATTTTTAGATCCGTCTTCTTTAATAAAAGGTATTTCATATACTCCTGAATAATTCTCAAAATTAATTGGGTCAATTTTACTGCAAAAAAGTCTTTAATTTCTTAGGTGGTTTGGCTATTAAGCAGATATTGAAACGTTTAAGGCTGTGTTTTAATTTTTCAAAAAAGCTTGGATAATATTGCAGAGTATAAGGTTTGTATTTTTGCGAATCATCTTTCTTTGGTTCTGAAACCAGAAAAGAAAGATGATTCGCAAAACAACTAATAAAAGTTATTTTAACTTATATTATAGTTGTTAATTTTACACCTTTAGCATTTAAATGTAATATATTTTTAATTTTTTAACTGGCTGCCATTTTGAAACAAGATGGCGGATGAAGCATGCCAACGAGCTCGGTCGAGACCTTGGTATGTCCTATACACATACTCAGTCACATCTAAATCGGTTCATAAATAAGAGAGTTACAGCATGACATATGTCAGATATATATATATAAGTATGGATATATATATATATCTATACTATTATATAAAGAGGAAACTGTGACTGACTGACTGACTCATCAACGCCCAGCCGAAACTACTAAAGTCAGGGCCACACAATTTGGACTGTAGATTGCTGTTATGGCCTAGGCAAGCAATAAGAAGGGATTTTTGGAAATTCCCCCCTGAAGGGGGTTAAAGGGGGGGGGGGTTCGAATGTTTTAGGTCATTTTGCCATATCTCAGCTGCAGTTATAGGTAGGAGCTGGAAATTCCAGAAAAAAAATCTACTACAAAAATGATTAAACACCTATTTCATCGATTTTAGAAATTCCCCCCAGAAGGGGGTTAAAGGGGGATGGTCGAATGTTTTAGGTCA
The DNA here is from genome assembly GCA_963931845.1 of Maratus michaelseni. Lineage (NCBI taxonomy): Eukaryota > Metazoa > Arthropoda > Arachnida > Araneae > Salticidae > Maratus > Maratus michaelseni. The sequence goes on from OZ007587.1 coordinate 468,470,497, forward strand.
TTTCGCCATATCTCAGCAGCAGTTATAGGTAGGAGAGCGAAAATCAGGAAAACAAATCTACTAAAAAAATGATTAAATACTTATTTCAGCGATTTTAGAAATTCTCCAAGAAGGGGGTTAAAGGGGGGTGGTCGAATGTTTCAGGTCATTTCGCCATATCTCAGCAGCAGTTATAGGCAGGAGTGCGAAAATCAGGAATACAAAGCTACTAAAACATGATTAAACACGTATTTCAGCGATTTTAGAAATTCCCCCCAGAAGGGGGTTAAAGAGGGGTGGTCGAATGTTTTAGGTCACTTCGCCATATGTCAGCAGCAGTTATAGGTAGGAGTGCGAAAATCAGGAAAACTAATCTACTAAAAAAATTATTAAACATGTATTTCAGCAATTTTAGAAATCCCCCCCCCCCCCAAAGGGGTTAAAGAGGGTGGTCGAATGTTTTAGGTCATTTCGCCATATCTCAGCGGCAGTTTTATGTAGAAGCACGAAATTAAGGAAAATAAATCTACTAAAAAAATTGGTTAAACATGTATTTCAGCGATTTTAGAAATTTCCCCCCAAAGGGGGTTAAAAGGGGAATCAAATGTTTTAGATCATTTCACCATATCTCAGCAGCAGTTATAGGTAGGAGCGCGTAAATCAGGAAAATAAATCTACTAAAAAAATGATTAAACATATAATTCAAAGATTTTAGAAATCCCCCCCCCTCCGAAGGGGTTAAAGGGGGTGGTCGAATGTTTTAGGTCATTTCGCCATATCTCAGCAGCAGTTTTATGTAGGAGCGCGAAATTAAGGAAAATTAATATACTAAAAAATTGGTTAAACACGTATTTCAGCGATTTTAGAAATTTCCATCGAATGTTTCAGATCATTTCGTCATATCTCAGCAGCAGATTTAGGTAGAAGCGTGACATTCAGGAAAACACATCTACTAAAAAATGGATAAACACGCATTTCAGTATTTCAGTGTTTTTAGAAATTGTTTTAAAGGGGGTGGTTTCGAAAATTTTAGGATATTTCGCCATATCTCAGCAGCTGTTTTATGTAGGTGCGCGAAATTAAGGAAAACAAATCTACTAAACAAATGATTAAACACGTATTTCAGTGAATTTCGAAATCCCCCCCCCCAAGGTGGTTAAAGGGGGATTCGAAAGTTTTAGGTAATTTCGCCATATCTCAGCAACAGTTTTTGGTAGGAGCGTGAAATTCAGGAAAACAAATGTACTAAATAAATTACATTGTCTACCCATGCAAAGCCGGGACGGGCCGCTAGTATATATATAAATCAACATTTGAACGGAGGGTGGTTTGGGGGTCTGGAGGTCATGATTGGTGAAAATATACCAAAATTTTTTGGAATTGCTTTCCTACGAACGGCTGCAATAGGTAGCTTTTTGTAATGAAAGCTACCTAAAAGCTAAAAATCACATAATCTAAAATTTACATGGTTTTTGTTCATAAAACATCTTGCCATTTTTTTCTGCCACACATGGGAAATGCTTTAGGGCGTAACCACCCAATAATATCAGACAGTGAAAAACCAGGTGGCTGCCACAGTATTTAAAGATTTTGCTTGATGAGGTTTTTGCAGAGTTACATGAATTTTCATATAAAATACATAGCAATCATAGCTTCATGATGTGATTTCTCTTCTCTTGCATCAAGAAGAGATTCATGCAGTGTTTAAAGTTTTTTTTTTTTTTAATCCTTAATAGTCTGATAAGGCTTATAAAAACAAGGCTAGAAAATGAGAGAGAAAAGTCGGCGAATGGCACTTAACGCTTTTTTCTTAAACAATGGCAAAAACTTCCTAATAACATCATTTGAGAACCAATAAAATTCAAGTACTTTTTAAGGACTGTTTAGGTATATACACAACATTACATGCATTAAAATGGCTCTAGAATAAATATAATACATAAAGAAAATAATCACCACATTGCTTGTCTATTTCAAATAAATCAAAATCTTTAAAAAAAAAAAAATTATAACTTATTTTCATGACAACATACTACTAGAAAATTTTTAAATAATAGTTTAACATAGTACGGTACATGTATACACTGTACAGAAATTTCATACATCATAAAAAATTATGAAAACACAGCATACCTTTTTTTTAGGAGGAGACGAAAAAAAAAAAGTGATATGACTACAAGAGCAGAAGTAAAGTCTCACATGAAGTTGGTTTTCATGATATTGCATTTTTACCAGTATATAATGATAGAGATTTCTCCTTATTAAACAATGCTGTTACTTAAGATTTATCATAACGCATTTTGTACCTATGAGCAGTTTAAGATAATACTGAAAAGAAAATTTAAGTTGAACGATTTCTTTACTTCATTTAGCAGAAAAAATTGCCTATAAGTCTATTGAGTCACATACATAGATATAGTAGTCACACTGAGAAATTGGCAATCGAAGTTTGATGGTCAAATTGCATTTCAAAACTCAAGGAGTATTATTACATTTTTCAATGACTTTCAAGCACTTGAAAATGGACCTTTTCTTTTCAAGCACTTTTTATAGTTTCTCCAAAATGCATGAACCATGAACACCATAAGAATAAGAAATGAGTAATGCCTTTTGAAAGAACTTTGTATTTCTTCTTCAGGAACAAAGAAGATGTGCTACCATTTTGTAGGCAAGAGCAAGACTGAAAGGAAATGGATGATAAAGGGACAGGTTAAAGAAAAACAGCCAATAGGAAAGCAGAAGACAATCACACTGAGAGCACTAGCCAATCAGAAGAAGACAGAACAGAAAGTGAAATATAAAGTGAGTTGAATAAAAGGACAGTCAGAAAAGTAAAAAGGGGATTACAAGGAAACATAATATATAATAGGTGAAGACAAAGAAAAAAATTAAATAAATTTAAAAAGTAAATTTAAATAAATAAATAAAATAAAAAAGAATAATAATCATTATTATTAATGTCCGTATACGTCTGTGTGTCTGTGTGTGTGTGTATCTGTACCCGGATAAACTCTGCAACCGTAGCGAGTAGCGACGCGCTTTTTGTGTCAAAAAATTCAGAAAAATCCGGTCCTCCAGGAATTGCAGTTTCGAAAAAATCGGCCCTTAATTAAGGGAGTTATTAACGAACAAAGCTGTTTTAATTGCTTCAAAAGAAACCTATGTGGAAAGTCCTCCGCGCATGCGCAGAAGAGCTCAATCATCATCTTCCACAAAAAGAAGAAGGAAAGATCGCTTCGGCCGGTTTCGTTTTACGACTGTCTAAACTCGCCGACGGCGAACTGACAGAAATACGAAAAAACCGTCAACATATTCTCAAAGAACGTACTTTTAAGTCTCTAACGATCCTGTCGGTTCGAAAGAATTTCGATATTAACCCTTTCAAAAAAAATAATCAAAAAAGGGTCGAATTCGTGTTTTTTATTGTCTCCCTTCTTCCGAACCTCGCATCCGCCGGACTAAGAAAGATTCGGATAAACGGATTTCACCAAATAAAAGATTGGTCTTTGTCCTCTCCAATGCCAGCTTGCATTAAAAAATATACGTCAGTTAACCCTTCGAAAATGTATATTTTCCGTACACAGTTTCGCGATTTCGGCAATTTGGACGATGTTAAAAAAATCGTAGCGGCGGTTCTAAACAAGTTAGAGAAAACTAAAAATACCAGACGAGATCTACATTCTTTTTCCTTTCGAAATCTGCGATCCTTTTTGAAAAATACAAATATTAACCCCTCGAAAAAAATTTGCGCGCAGACTCACTTTTGCAAATTCCGATTCTCTGCGATTTTTAAAATTGCGCATCGGCTCTCTGAAAGAACAAAAAAACAAACAAACACACCCAGGTACATTTCCGTTCTTTCGAGATCACTATAAAACCTTTAGTTTAAAAAAATATTTCAGTTAACCCTTTCGAAATCGTTTTTTTCCGTAAGTCTCTTTCGGTTTTTTAGCTATTTCTGCAATCTTTAAAAATTCATTTCTGGGCTTCTAAACAAGATACGAAAAAATAAAAATACCGAGCCTAATCTACGTTCTTTTTCCTTTTAAAATCAGGTATCAGTTTCGAAAAATTCGTTTTTTAACCCTTCTAAAAAAATGGTTTCCGAGACTCACTCGCGTGAATTTTCGTTTTTCGGCCCATGTTTAAAAATCCGCATCGACTCGGAAAATGTGAATAGAGACAAATAAAATACACCAGATCATAGCCACGTTCTTATTCTTCGAAACATATATTTCAGTTTAAAAAAATATGTTAACCCTTTAGAAACCGATTGTTCCCATACGTCACTTTCGTGTTTCCTCTAATTTGCCAATGTATACCCCCCCCCCGCTGCAGCTATTTTTTTATCGAATTACATAAATTCCTAGAGAAGAAGCTAAAAGTGCATACATTCAGCTCTAGAAAGACACCTTTCAGTTAAAAAAATTCGAGTATTATCAATTTCAAAAAAATTCTTTTGTGAAACCCGTTTCTAGAAATAAGCGTTGTTTGGCGCAAGCACAGATTAATCAAAGTGTAATAAGTGACTTTGCTTTGGAAGTAATTATCTAATTTATTAACGATTTTTTTTAAAAAATCGTTGTTCATTTTGCGTACAGAATTGAATGGGCTTTCCGAATATATGATTTATTTTGAGAAATAATTATATTTTCATAGTTAAAATTCTATTCTACTAGGATATTTGTATTCTCAAGCAGCCGATTGCACTCCAAATACTTGCTTTGTTTACTTTTTTCGGAAGCTCCAAAAGATATCAAAATAATTTTTTTTTATTTCTATTTTTTATATATCGGATTCTATATAGTTTATTTAACACCCGGTTTATGATTTTGTGTTTGTGTGGGGATGCGATATATTTAAATTTGTCGTTTTAAAACGCATCCTTTTTTCATTTCGTCGGAAAGAAATGTTGCCATTTGAGTTATAGAAACTTTCTATTCGATGGATCAGAGATTATACACTATGTAAAGAATCAACTTCATTTCGATCGTAGTAAAATAAACCAGAGAGTCAACACAGGAACATCACCACCAGGGAGCGCTTTCGGAAATCGGGTTCTATGGGCCCGATTACAAGGTGGTTTGGCTCTTTCGACTGTATTTCGATAGTTTTACAGATTTCGGTCATGTTCGTATAGAACAGATTGCGCCCTCTGGTGGTGGAAGGTGTAATTAAAGGATTTTTCATCCAACTCGGGTTCTATGGGTCACATCACGACGCGGTTTGGCTCAATCGACTCAACGTCGATAGAGGATACTAGAGCTTATCGATTTTTGCTCTGAGTCTCACCACCAGGGGGCGCTTTCCTATCTCCGGTTCTACGGGCATGAAAACGACGGGGTATGGCTCATTCGACTCGACATCGAAAGCCTTAACGATTTCAGTTATGATCGTATAAACAGATTGCGCCACCTGGTGGTGGAAGGTGGATCTAACGTATACTGCAGCGCGTGCGCAGCACGACTGCTATACAGTGCCGCAGGCAGCGGGGACCCGAACCGGAGGTTCGTTTAGTTAGAGGTTTATACTATTCTATGTGCCGGTGCGTGCGTAGCACGACCGGTTTACGGTGCCGAAGGCAGCGGGGACCAGGGCCAGGGTCGGAGATTCGTTCAGTTAGAGGTTTATACTATTCGATGTGCAAATTAAGGTATTATCCGGTGCCGAAGGCAGCGGGGACCAGGGTTGGAGGTTCTTCGGTTAGAGGTTTATACTACTCAATGTGCAAATTAAGGGATTATCCGGTGCCGAAGGCAGCGGGGACCCGTGTCGGAAGTTCGTTCGGTTCAAGGGGGGTGCGAGCCGGAGAATACAAAAGATTCGAGGCACCGATGTAAATTAGGGATTTTATCGATTTTAGTTACCGATGTAAATTAGGGGCCCGCTGGCGGGCGAAGCCAGCTAGTAGTAGTAATAATACTAAAATACTAAAATAAATGCAAATAAAAAAGTGTCTTTTTTTTTTTTTTACTTGCCAAGATGTTCTATTTAAGTGCAATTTTATTAGGAGATTTTCTGCTTTTGTGCATATAAATAGACAGTGCAATGACTTATAATGAGATAAACAAAACAAAATCATATTAAGAGACAAGGTTCATACTCATTTTCCCTAGAAAAAAAAAATCCCCTGATGTATTTTCCGGGATGAATAATTTTTTGCATGTCAACAAGTAATGACATTTTTTAAACCAGAATCTACCTATTGGATGACCATGATGTGAGGAGATATGTTACGTTTAATTTAAATGATAAGCAGAGTAAATGCAAATGCAGCAAGTAAATGCAAATGTAGTTCCAGATATGTTGAAAAAAAAGTACAGTACTATTAAATGTAACAGAGTTCAGTGACAATTAACCTAAAAGCAAAAAACTAAAAGATAATCTTAAACTGTTAAATAAATGAAATAAACCATGTGGTGATGAAATGGGAACAACATGAGTTTAAAAACAAATTACATTTATTAACGAAACAGAATATATTAAATAGTAATTAAATGCATATGATATTTAACAGAAAAACATTTTAAATATATTTAAACAAAGTAATAAAAGTAACTTAACTATGTTTTGACAAAAATCCCCCCTAAGATTTCATGACCACGTTAAATGAATTAGGTTGATATCCAGAAGCAGCATTAATCAATATTCTCAACAGATAAGCAACGATTCTTTTAAAATGAAAAAAAAAAAAACTTTTTGTTTCTATCCCTGTGGAACTTGGGCGTCACAATTACTTTAAACATGCAACTGTCATTGTAGAATAGTGTTCTTAGTAATCGACCCTTAAATTACTTCTTTCTGTATGATAAGAAGTACCAAAAACATTTGCCGTAAATAGTGATAGAAAAGGGGCAATGGCAGAGCTCCAGGTGACATCATGAAAGACTAAAATAAAAGCAATTTTTAAAAGCAGATCGTTGGGAGCATTTTAGAAAAACATCTGTAAGACTTTAAGAAACTGTATTGTAAAATTCTGGATGAAAGAACGTTTAGTTAAAAAGCCATTACAACTTGATTGACTTTGCTGCTTTAATAAAAGGTGTTAAAATAACGTTCGTGAAAAACAACTTGTTCACTGAAAGCAACAAAATGAAAATAAAAATAACTAAAAGTATGCTCGGCGAAAAGTCAAGCCAAGAGCTACATGCAAGCTATTAGAGTGTAAGAGAACTGAGACTGAATGAGCATGTGCTTTATACTAAACACCTGTTTCAATAACTGCTCATTACGCAATGCAAAGAGCAGGTAGATGGAGTGAGATCGTGACGTCAAATGCATATGTCACGTACAACATAACGATCACGATCGAACGACGTCAGCTTACGGTGAATGGATGAGTCAGCACATGCGTTTCACAAAAGATGTGAATGGAAGTGCAACTGGATGTAAACAAAAACCAGATAAATTAAAGATATGCTTGTAAAATAAAGAAAACTGAATATAATAAACTTAAAACAATATGTATAAGGAGTAGGACGTTCAACTTGGATATTGCAGACAGAGTCAGATAATATAGACGAACACGCGAATGCCGTTCGCAGAAAATTTTCAAAGTTTGCAGACAGTTTTGATGTTTTTTACAAATTTCTTTATAAAAAAAAAATTATCAAGACCCCGGGCAGAGAATCTGTGTGACGCACGTCGCATACTCTTGAGAAGGTCTGCAGACTATTTTTCAACTGGAGAAAAAAAAAAGTTTGCTAGAACTTATTTGCCATGTACCATGGTACAATATTTTTTGGAAAAAGCACATACAAGTTTAAAACTTTAAAATATTGTAAGTGCGACGCTTATGCTGGAACGGCCAATTCTTTGTTAAGCCGAGTGACTGGCATTTTATAAGAAAGAGTCGCAATATTAAGGAATGGTTTGTCTCAAAAACAGTAGATAAACTGATGAGTAAGTGTTCATTACTTCCATTCATAGACTAATAACTTTTTTATTTTAACATTCATTTATTTATATTTCAGTTATTTTATAGATTAATAAAATAACAGTTTTATTGAGCAATCATAAATTGATATATTTATATAAGTTAATGATTAAAATATTTCACATTATAATAAAGAAATTTTTTTTAATTTTCATTAGTTTTTCTTTCCTTTATTAGTTGTCTATATGAAGTATTGTATGTAGTATTCCAATCAATACTACATTTCTTGACTGAGTTTTAATAATGCTTGTAAATTAATATTTTTCTTTTAATGGTGTTGCTTAGTGGCACTCCACTCGCATATAACTTTTAATTTTTGCTGTTAGCGGCGATATAGGACTCAGGAGGGGTGCAACATTTTTTTGCAGAAAATTTTTAAGAAATTATTTGAGTTCGCAGACAGTTTTACACTTTATCTAAGTCTGATTGCAGATACTATAGAAGCAATTATAGACATTAGGTGAAACTACTATAGATGTTGGACAATAATTTACTGTAGATAATGGATAAAAGATATTGGAAAGGTAAGGATATTTATTGTAATATATAAATGTAGCTTCTGTAAATAAAGATGATTGAAAACATGAAAGGTAGAAAGTAAATAAAGATATAAATAGGGATATAAATAGGCAGTGGTAAGAAAAAACTTTATTATGTTTATCACTATTGGTGAATTTCGCAGTCTATTATCCTACGACCCATTGACGAATTTTCTGGGGGGGGGGGATTCTTGCAACTAATTGGCGAATTTTGAGATATTTTCCAGCAAAGTATTGGTTAATTTGCGGTTTTTCTCACAACCCATTCACGAATTTTGCGTTTTTTTCCCCACAACTGAATGACAATTTATGCTGTTTTTTCCAACGGCTGAATGAATAATTTCACAATTGTTTTTCCACAATCGATTGGCAAGATTTGCGAAGTTTTCCTCCTACCGATTAGCAAATTTTCTGTGATTTTTTTCTGACGACTGATTGGCGAATTGCCGTATTTTTTCCTCTGCACTTTACTGGCGAGCTCACGGGTTTTTTTTCATGCGATCGAAAACGAATTTCACAATTTTTTCCCTGTGACCAATTGACAAATTCATCGATTTTTCCCGTGAACGATTGGCGAATTTTGCGGTTAGACTGTCGATTTTTATGATTTTTTCCCCGCATCCAACTGAAAAAAAATCAATATTTTGCCATGACTATCTGACGAATTTTGCAATATAGTCATATGATCAATAGACGAATTTTGCAATATAGTCATATGATCAATAGACGAATTTTGCAATATTTTCTCTTATATTGGTGAAATTCGCTTATGAACCCCAAGTGGGCAGAGTACATTTGAAGCTATATAAAAACGGACAATGCACATTCACAGCTTAAAAAAAAAAAAAAGGGCATAGCGACGAGCTTTTTTTAAAATGCTTAGGGGAAACACTAAAAAATGACCACCGCGCAGGGGTGGCGAATGATGGCAGATTTTTTAATCGCCACTTTTACAATTTTAATCACCTCATGGCGAGTGGCGACTGCTAATTTTCACCTATACTATCAGCCAATGCTCTACTATAAAGATAAACCCAAATTTGTAACAGCAGCCAATGCTCTACTATATATAACCCTAATTTGTGACATGCACTAATGACTTAGTATCACATATCAATATCTAACAGATATTGCAGATGTCCACATTTTTTTTCTTTTTTTTTTTTTAGATAAGACATTTTATATTATAATTATATCCGTATATTGAAAGATATTTACTGATGCATAAACTTTAGAAAGACTTTCAGAAGAGAGTGGAGCTTCTACTCTTTTAAAACACATATTTCACACAAAATTTATAGCTACATGTACGAGGTTTCGCACAAATAGCCTTGACCATACTGTGTTATTAACTCAAGTGGTATGTGATAACAAGTTTTTCAAAAAAGTCACAGGAATCATTTCAACACACTGCATCTTATTTTAAAAATATCGATAAAGGTCATAATGATCTAGAAGGAATTTTATACCCCCCTTTTTTCAATTTCTACTATTAGCTCACACCCTCTATATATTTATATATCTTGTTCAAATTTTCAATCGTTAATAAAATACTCTTTATTCATCCATTCAAGTTCAAATACATATTTTTAAACTTGTACTGGATGACAATTGATGTTAATACAGTTTTTCAAATATTAATTCATTCATTAAATTTAATTAATTTTAGTTTTATATTTTATTTCTGTTCAAAAGTATAGACTCACTTCATTTCATTTCTGTTCAAAAGTATAGGCTCACTCCATATTTTAGTCCCCTTCGTCCATGCGTCACCTGATCTTCGTCTGTGAACAGCCCCATTATCTTTTTACGCGTGAAGGTTTCGTTATGATACTTCATTGTGAAGTTTGGTAATTTTTGAAAATCAATATTTTAAATTAAAAAAATGGCATAATCATTAGATTTGAAATTTATATCAAGAAAAATACAATTTTTTTCCCTTCTAACGTGGTTTGTCTAACAATTTTGTGAGAAATACTTTTCGAGCTATTAATTTTTTATATTTTAGCTATTTATTTTTTATTTAATTTTTAATACATTTCAAAGATTTTTCTTATATAAGATATTTAGCAGGATATAATAAATTTAGGAATAAATACCATCAGTGGCGTGTAGATCGCTGGAAAAAAAATTCTTTTTGACCTAAGTAGGAATTGACTTTAAAAAAATGTTTTTATATTACTTGTTTTTTAAACCTAATTATGCACATGGATATTAGTTTACCTCTAATGCTGCCACTGAATCCTGCAGGGCTTTATTCCTTGTTGTTAGATCTGTAAGGGAATACTCAGCTACTTCACGATGATGCTTTAGTGTCGACTTTTCTTGATCAGTTTCCTGCTTGAGGAGCTAAACATAAAATAACAGAGATAAATAAATATGAAAGAAGTTATAATGCAATTATTCTATAAATAATTTTTTTCAAATTAAAAATTTATTGGTTAAAAACTATTATAAATTACACTAGAAACAAAATGAATTGTTATTCTATAGTGATACAATACACAATCACAATTTATGCTAAAAAGCCTGTATAGTAGGAAAAGTCTTACTGGCAGTCAAAATTATATAAAATAAAATTTAAAAAACAGGCAGATGCCTTCTGAAGCGTAAAGCCCGGACTACGCCTGGGCCCCACAAAGTGCATTTTAGATGTAAACAGAAAAATATAAATAAAATACTTTATTTTAAATTATACGAAAATAATGTTTGAAATTATCATAAAAGCATGTAAATAAAGCCACAGCTAATATGGGAAAAGCACTTTGAATAGCCAAACAGTCAAACTGTAAAAAGCAGGCAGATGTGCTAACTATAAGTTATTTAAAAAGCAGTGCATGTATTCACAATAAATACATACACATATTGTGCAAAAAATGCATTATTACACAGACAGAAATATAAAAGGACATGCTTTGCTAAGACATAAAGGTGAAAATAAGGAATTTTGCTTAGTAGCCACTGGCCGGTAGGTTAATTTTTTTTAGTAGCCCAGTTAGTGGCGAGTGAGAATAATTTCTTTAGTAGCCAGTAAATACATTTATGTCACTGAATATTTAATTTAAAAAATATATAATTAGTTTAGAGTAAAGTAATTTATGTACTAAATAATAAGTTAACAGCAAAGTTATACAGAACATGCTTGTGTAGCTAACTACATAAGTACCTTTAAAAACAAAAAAAGGCTAGAATTAAGATCGGACAATAATAAAATAGGTATGTTTATAAACTAAATAATAACCCACAACATGATTTACATTACACATGCACAACCTGTGGCTTGCAGACCAAAAAGCGTAAAATCATGAATTTCCATCATTCGGGAACATAAAAGTCATGAATTTCCACCATTTGGGAGCATAAAAATCATGAATTTTGTCGATCGGGTGCAGAAAATCGTGAATTTTGCCGATCGGATGCATAAAAATCATGATTTTTATTAATCAGACGCGTAAAAAGCATGAATTTCGTCGATCAGATGCGTAAAAATCACAAATTTCGGTGATCAGATGCGGAAAAAATCATGGATTTTGTCGATCGGACGCAGTAAAATAATAAATTTCGGCTGTGGGCTGCAGAAAAATAACGAATTTCGGCTATCGGACGCGAAAAAAATCCTGAATTTCATCGATCGAAATCAGAAAAATCATAAATTTTGGCGGTCGGGTGCGGAAAAATCATTTTTGGCAATCGGGTACGGAAAACATAAATTTCGGCGATCGGACGCGGAAAAATCCTGAATTTCGGCAGTTGGGTACAGAAAAATTCATGAATCTTGGCAATTGAACTCGAAAAAAATCTTGAATTTCGGCGATTGGGCACGAAAAAAAACATGAATTTTGCCGAACGGGCACGGAAAAATCACGAATTTTAGGGAAAAAAGGAAATCGGAAAATCCTGCATTTGACCGGTTCTTTCCATATTTTTAATCGCCAGTTTTTCAAGTTTAATCGACGAGTGGCGACTGCTTATTTTCACCTTTACTAAGACAGTCATTTTTATAGTGGTTTATCTCTTCAAAATTTAATTTAAAAAATCCAGGTGTGACATGATACATGAAACTTAGGATTTGACTGACCTCTATATACAGGGTGTCCATAATTAAATGACCCTACTTTAAAGTTGTCTACAGACGAAACTATTGGTCAGAAAGTTATGAAATTATGTGAAGGACATAATAAAAGAATGGGAATTTGTTTAAAGAAAAAAAAAATTGAGTTCAAAATTTTGACGCCAGAGGACATTTTTAATAAAATAAATGTAAACACATTGATGATTTGTTGTTACTACAGAGGTGCCATAAAACAAAATACAGTTTTAAAAATTAAAACTAATAGATGTTAAAAATCCATAAGCTTTCGGCCAAACATTAGCCTTCCTCAGATGAACACAAGCTGTCGAGAAGACGCAACTCTGAATGCCGCGCTCTGGACAGGTCCAAAATGGGCGAAACCAATCCACTACGAATTGGAGGCAGTGACGGAAGTTGGGATGATACCATTACAAGCTGGGGACGGTGGGTCAGCAAAAACCAAAAAACCCAGTGACACCCAATACATTATTCCAAACGAGGGATCTGATAAGATAATACATCATTACATGCATTATGACCTCTATTCAAAATTTCTAGGGACTCTCTGATTATGCAACTATTATACTGTGAACAATGTGAAATTATTTTAGTTTTACTGAAAAATATATAACAATATCTTTAGCTTGATTTAATCTGGATAAAGCAGTGGATAATTTACCCTTTTTTATATCAGCTATATGCTCCTTAATCCTTTCCTTTAATCTGCGAGTTGTCATGCCTATATATGAATAAAGTTTAGAACTGCCATTAACTTTAAAAGGAATAAATGCATGTAATGATGTATTATCTTATCAGATCCCTCGTTTGGTATAATGTGTTGGGTGTCACTGGGTTTTTTGGTTTTTGCTGACCCACCGTCCCCAGCTTCAGCTTGTAATGGTATCATCCCAACTTCCGTCATTCCCTCCAATTCGTAGTGGATTGGTTTCGCCCATTTTGGACCTGTCCAGAGCGCGCCATTCAGAGTTGCGTCTTCTTGACGGCTTGTGTTCATCTGAGGAAGGCTAATGTTTGGCCGAAAGCTTATGGATTTTTAACATCTATTAGTTTTAATTTTTAAAACTGTGTTTTGTTTGTAGTAACAACAAATCATCAATGTGTTTACATTGTATTTTATAAATTTGAGAGGGTGAATTTGTCGTTCGCATTGTATGGAATTTTCTATATATTTTATTGGCATTTTTAATATATTACACATTTAGCATACATTTACGATAGTTTACATATGTTATTGCGACAAAACATGTTCCACATGACGGCCATCATTTTCAGCTACTATCTGGAATCTTAAGATAGCATGTTCCACAGTTGACTGCAGTCTGTTCTGGGAAATGCTAAAAACATGTCGCAAAAATAGTTTCGTTCAACATGTTTTGTTACAATAAAATTTGTAACCTATCGTATTGTTATGAATTTTGTATATATCTGTAAATATTCCATTTGTTTAAATTTATTTTATTTTATTATTGTCAAAATTGCAGTATTATTAATGTATTTCCTATTGAGCATCATGTAACTCAATGCTAAAGGCCTCAGGTGCTTTGCAAGAAAAACAACCTTACAGCATCGGTTTTATAATGGAGTTCTATTGGAAAATCGCCAAGAAATGGGTTTATCGCCAAGTTGGCGATGGTTTTGGCGACTTATTTTTGTCGCCAAATTTGGCGATATATCGCCAAATGTCGCCAAGTTGGCGACGGATTTGGCGACTTTTTGTGCAACCCCCCCTTATACATTTACATTGGGATCCTTTCACGTTTGGAGTACTCTATCGAGAGTTGGAGGACCTTCTGGTAATTTCTAGCATTAGAAAGTCCTGGAATAATCTGGAAAGATCTCTGAAGCCTATATAAGGGACCTCCACCAGTTCAGTTGAGTTAGTTGTCTGTCAACTGCGATTGAATTCATACGAGAGGCTTTGCATTGAGAACTGTGTTTCTCGGATCGGTTTTGTAGTTGATACGTCGTATTGAACGCATTGTTTCTGTGTGAAATTTTGCTGTGCTTTTATTGGATTTGAAGATTACTGAATATCTTGTAATTTTCAGAAGATATTGGTGTTCGTATTGCACTGTTTATAGTGAATAAAGCCTTTTGATTATTCTTATATATTGGCATCAGTCCTTTCGAACCCCGAGCTCACAACAATTGGTGTCAGGAGTGGGGTTGAATGCCGATTACCAGAGCAATGGAGGCACAGCTGACTAAATTATTGGAGAAATTAGGGGAGATGGATGAGAAAATGACTGCCAACCTTGGCGAGTTGAAAGAAGAAATGAAGAAGGAAATGTCAGCGATGGATGAGAAAATGACTGCGAATCAGGCTGAGATGTCAACCAACCTTGCTGAGTTGAAAGAAGAAATGAAGAAGGAAATGACTGAGAATCAGGCTGAAATGAAGGAAATGTCGGAAGAAATGAAGAAGGAAATGTCGGAAGAAATGAAGAAGGAAATGTCAGCGATAGATGAGAAAATGACTGCAAACCAGGCTGAAATGAAGGAGATGTCGGAAGAAATGAAGAAAGACATGTCAACCAACCTTGGTGAGTTGAAAGAATTAATAGATAATAAAATTACATCTTTAAATGAAAGAATTGACAGCGTGGAAAACAAATTTGAAGGAAGATTTCAGGAAATAGAAGAAAAAGTTCAAAAGACAGCCAATACCGTAGAAGAAAGAGTAGAAGAAAAAGTTCAAAAGATCTCCAAAACCGTAGAAGAAAGGATTGAGAGTGTAGAAAAGGAGTTGGAAAATGTGAAGAAACAAAAGATAACTGCCGAAAACTATCCCGAAGATGTCAAGTATCAAGGTATGCTTCCTCGGGCCTCTATTAAACTCTCGACATATGACGGAAAATCCTCATGGCCAGTTTTTAAGACACAATTTGGGATCGTAGCGGACGCCAATGGATGGGATTCCCAGACAAAGGCTTGCCAGTTAGCTGCTTCTCTACGAGCTGATGCTGCCGACGTCCTACAGACTTTGCCTGCAAATGAACCGCTGGATTTTGAAACGCTCGTCAGTGCCTTAGAATTACGCTTTGGCGAGAAATGCATGAAGGAATATAGCAGACTCCAGCTCAAATCTCGACAGCAGAAATCCACTGAATCCCTGCAAGAGCTTGCTACGGATGTCGAGAGACTTTCCCATCTTGCTTATCCTGACTGTCCGACTAAAATTAGAGAAAGTTTAGCTCTGCAACATTTTATTGATGGTGTGCGTGACTCTGAGATCCAGAAAGCACTCCGGATTGCAGATCTCAGTGACTTAAAAGGGGCTTTGGTTTACGCTCTGAAATTCGAGGCAGCCCAACAAGCTACTAGGAAAGATCGACACTTTGTGCGAGCAGCCAACCTGCCTGAGACGTCGGATAGAGCTGTGGAGCGCTTACAGCAGCAGATGAAGGACATAATGAGACAGATGAACTCCTTAATGGCCAACAAGCCTTACAGGAAGATCAAGTGCTGGAAATGCAGTGGAGAAGGCCATATCCAAATCGACTGCCCAAGACGACCCAGCACTGAAGGTAATAGCTCAGCCGCGAACGGAGGAGCAGGAAAACTGATTAATGGTCATCTCACGGGGTGGAGGTTGCCAGATCTTAAGAAGCCTCATTTTCAAGTATGTGAAATTTCTGCAAGAAGTTGCGGCGAAAACGGAGTTTTTCTAGTCGGAAGTGTGAATGATTTGCCCTGTAATATGATCATCGATACAGGAGCCAATGTGACCATCATTCGGAAAGATCTAGCTCAGCGGCTGAAAGAAAAACTCTCCTGGACCCCGCCACGTGTTATCCTTCAAACTGTGACCGGAGATAAGATCGACATATTTGGAAGAATGACACTGGAAATAAAGTTTGGGAACGCCGCTTACCATCATACAGTCTATGTGGCCGATATTTCAGATCCTTTCATACTCGGACTGGACTTTTTAAAAGAGCATGGATTTACACTGGATTTTAAGAATAATGAGTTACGCTCTGCTCAAGAAGATGTCACTATTTTTAAACTTGGAAATGAGTCCGGGTCCATTCAACGGATCACAGCCAAGGCAGATGTTATCATCCCTCCTCGAACCGAAATGATGATACCTGGGGTAACTGGAAACGAAAGAATTTTCCAGTATGGCTTGACTGGATATCCTGAGAAGAGCCCAAAGGGAGTGCTAATAGCATCAGCGCTGGTAGATCTGTCGAGAGATGTGATACCCGTGAGAATTGCAAACGTAAGTGAAAAGTCTAGAATTATACAGAAGGGTGAAGTGCTTGCAACCTGTGCTCCAGTCACCTGTGTATGCAAAGACCCGAGCTTGATGTTGTCGGAGCCGCCTACAAGTTTAACACCTGAAATTGGACGAGATGAAAATTTATCTCCTGAACAGAGATATGCCGCAGAAAGACTGTTCCAGGAATTTAAGGATGTGTTTTCTCAAAACGAGAGTGATATTGGTCGCACTTCACTGACACGGCATAGAATTGATACTGCCGGCCATCCACCGATTAAACAGCATCCCAGACGTTTGCCGTTCGCTAAACAAGAAGAGGTGTCTAAGCTCTTACAACAGATGCAGGATAGTGACATCATCGAACCGTCATCAAGTCCGTGGGCCTCTCCCATCGTGTTGGTCCGAAAGAAAGATGGCTCCACAAGATTTTGTGTGGATTATCGTAAACTTAACGATATCACGAAGAAGGACAGTTATCCTCTACCAAGAATAGACGACACGCTAGATACTCTTTCAGGACATAAATGGTTTTCCACACTGGATTTGAAGAGTGGATATTGGCAGGTAGAGATCCATCCTGATGACAAAGAGAAGACCGCATTTACTACTGGACAAGGACTTTGGCAATTTAAAGTTATGCCGTTCGGGCTCTGCAATGCTCCAGCAACGTTCGAGCGCCTCATGGAGACAGTGTTAAAAGGCCTGACTTTTGAAGCTTGTCTCATCTACCTAGATGACGTCATCATTGGTGGCCGCACGTTTGAAGAACATCTAGAAAATATTCGAAAAGTGTTAACGAAGCTAAGAGCGGCGAATTTAAAGCTGAACCCTTTGAAATGCAAGTTCTTCCAACGAGAAGTAAACTATTTAGGACACATCATCTCAGCTGAAGGTGTTCGAACAGATCCTGAAAAAGTGTCTGCAGTAAAGAACTGGAAACGTCCGGAAAATGTCCATCAGTTGCGAAGCTTTCTGGGACTATGCACTTATTACAGAAAGTTTGTACAGGGGTTCTCCAACATCGCAAGACCCTTGCATAGGCTCACTGAAAGCAAACAGAAGTTTCTATGGACACAAGAATGCGACAATTCATTCCAGCGGCTGAAAGAAGCTCTCACATTTTCTCCAGTCCTTACCTATCCAGACCCCGACAAACAATTCATTGTGGACACGGATGCCAGTCAGGAAAGTGTCGGCGCTGTACTTTCCCAAGAAATAGATGGCCAAGAACGAGTCGTAGCATACTGGAGCAAATGTTTATCGAAACCAGAGCGAAATTATTGCGTCACTCGTAAGGAGTTATTAGCTATAGTGAAAGCCATAGAACACTTCCATCACTATCTCTATGGCAGGAAATTTCTCCTTCGTACTGACCACGCATCCCTAACATGGCTGATGCATTTTAAGAACCCAGAGGGCCAAGTAGCCAGATGGATACAACGACTCCAGGAATACGACTTTGACATCAGGCATCGCAAAGGCTCATCGCATGGAAACGCCGATGCCCTATCAAGAAGACCGTGTCCCGAGAGCTGTCGCTATTGTTCCAGAGCGGAGAGCAAGTATAATCCCGAATATGTCATACGCCAGACGAAGACTTCACTATTGACGCCACCAGATCCCTGGAGTGATGAGAAGATTCGAGAAGATCAAATGGCAGACTCTGAGATCAAACCAATCTTGGAGTTATTAGAATCTTCTAGCACGAAGCCCAGTTGGAAAGACATCTCGACTTACAGTCCTACGACGAAGCAATATTGGGCTCTTTGGAACTCTCTCCACGTCAGGAATGGTGTCCTGTTCCGAAAATTCGAATCGGAAGATGGGAAGACATCTCGGTGGCAGTTGGTACTTCCTCGATCCCGAATCCCAGAGGTCCTTAAGGAATTACATGGCAGTCCCACTGGTGGCCATTTTGGAGTCATGAAAACATTACACAGAGTCCGAGAGCGCTTCTTCTGGGGAAAAGCGAGAGCTGACGTCGAACAATGGTGCAAATCTTGCGATGCATGTGCAGCTCGGAAAGGACCAAAGAAACGTAGCCGAGGAAGACTACATCTCTACAATGTAGGAGCACCTTTTGAACGCATCGCCCTTGACATCCTAGGTCCTCTGCCAAGAAGTGCTGATGGCAACAAATACCTCCTTGTTGTCATGGACTATTTCACAAAATGGCCTGAAGTTTATGCCATCCCTGATCAAGAAGCTTCTACGGTTGCGGATGCCTTGGTACACCAGTGGATATCAAGGT
Organism: Maratus michaelseni; assembly: GCA_963931845.1. Classification (NCBI taxonomy): domain Eukaryota; kingdom Metazoa; phylum Arthropoda; class Arachnida; order Araneae; family Salticidae; genus Maratus; species Maratus michaelseni. The sequence continues at coordinate 468,489,520 of OZ007587.1, forward strand.
ATGGAGTCCCTCTTCAAATGCATTCTGACCAGGGGAGAAATTTCATCTCTGCTGTGATTGAGGGTCTCTGTCAACTTCTCGGAATGGACAAAACTAGGACGACGCCTTTACATCCGCAGTCGGATGGCATGGTTGAGAGATTTAATCGTACCATCCTCAACAATCTCTCACTGCTAGTCTCAAGAAACCAACAAGACTGGGACCAAAAACTTCCCTTGTTTCTTCTCGCCTATCGCAGCGCCGTCCATGAAACAACCGGCTATTCCCCGTCTCAGATGCTTTTCGGTCGTGATCTTCGTCTACCTTGTGATCTGATTTTTGGTCGCCCTCCAGATGCGCCTTCATCGCCAGAGGGATACGTGCAGAATCTCCAGGCACGATTTGAAGACGTCCACAACTTGGCTCGAGAGCGGATCAATATACAGACGGAGAAGATGAAGACCAGGTACGACACGAAAGCCACGGGACATCAATTCAAAGAAGGTGACAAGGTTTGGTTTTATAATCCGACTCGACGTAAAGGACTTTCTCCCAAACTGCAATCGCACTGGGACGGTCCTTATACAGTCCTAAACAGACTGAACGATGTCGTAATTCGGATCCGAAAGTCACCAAGTTCGAAGCCTAGAGTCGTTCATTACGACAGGCTGGCTCCATACTATGGCCATAGTACTTAGTTCATTGATTGTAAATAGTGTAATGTAAATAATGTAAATTAGTATGACCATGGTCTTGTATATAAGTTAATGTAATAATTTCTTTTGCTTAGCATTATCATTATTAATGTTATTATTTAAATACTTGTATGTAATGATGCATTATGAATGTGTTTAATTGTTATTTTCCATGTTTGCTTTAAGTGTTTTGAGTAGTATAGCATTTGTTAGTAACGGGTTTGCTTTCCGATCAAAGGTTGAACTGCCCGGGACGTGCAGTCCTTGAGAGGGGGGCAATGTTATGAATTTTGTATATATCTGTAAATATTCCATTTGTTTAAATTTATTTTATTTTATTATTGTGAAAATTGCAGTATTATTAATGTATTTCCTATTGAGCATCATGTAACTCAATGCTAAAGGCCTCAGGTGCTTTGCAAGAAAAACAACCTTACAGCATCGGTTTTATAATGGAGTTCTATTGGAAAATCGCCAAGGAATGGGTTTATCGCCAAGTTGGCGATGGTTTTGGCGACTTATTTTTGTCGCCAAATGTCGCCAAGTTGGCGACGGATTTGGCGACTTTTTGTGCAACCCCCCCTTATACATTTACATTGGGATCCTTTCACGTTTGGAGTACTCTATCGAGAGTTGGAGGACCTTCTGGTAATTTCTAGCATTAGAAAGTCCTGGAATAATCTGGAAAGATCTCTGAAGCCTATATAAGGGACCTCCACCAGTTCAGTTGAGTTAGTTGTCTGTCAACTGCGATTGAATTCATACGAGAGGCTTTGCATTGAGAACTGTGTTTCTCGGATCGGTTTTGTAGTTGATACGTCGTATTGAACGCATTGTTTCTGTGTGAAATTTTGCTGTGCTTTTATTGGATTTGAAGATTACTGAATATCTTGTAATTTTCAGAAGATATTGGTGTTCGTATTGCACTGTTTATAGTGAATAAAGCCTTTTGATTATTCTTATATATTGGCATCAGTCCTTTCGAACCCCGAGCTCACAACAGTATGTAAATGTGTAATTCATTAAAAAATGTCCTCTGGTGGCGAAATTTTGAACTAATTTATTTTTCTCTTAAACAAATTCCCATTCCTTCATTATGTCCTTCACAAAATTTTCACAACTTTCTGACCAATAGTTTCGTCTGTAGACAACTTTAAAGTAGGGTCACTTAATTATGGACCATTGGTTATGGCACAAAATCAGCAGGTGACAGTTTGTATTTAATTTTATGGAACTATTAATCAATAAATTGTGAATATTGTGCAATTTTAGAACTAAATGTTCAATTTTAATAGAATAAAATCTGTTTTGCAAACCTGAAATTTTTGGTACTTACGTATTATCCGTGCCAGGAAATTGATCGCCAAAAGTGGTTGCCAAGTACCAATCTTGTTTATCGTTGCCAATCATGTTTTCAAACGCAGTAATTTAACATTATCAAATAACATAGTTAAAAATGGTAATTAATATAAAATAAATAAAATGTAATATATGTTTATTAAATTTATAACATTATTAAAAATAGTAAATAACATTACTTTAGTAAAATTAATAAATGGTAAATAGTGGTAAATGAGAAATGGTAAATAACAAAGAATAATATTATAGATTATTCCCAGGCATGTACCATGTAGCAAGAAAAAAATATATAAAGTTTATTATAATTAGTAATATTGGCTCCATGCCTGGCGCAGTTGGCTTAAAACTGGCACGGATAATACGTAAGTACCAAATTTTTTCCTTCCAATAAGATTGTAAGTCAGGGTGTGCATGTTACATGAAGGAATGGCATGTGCACACACACATACACAAAAAGTTTTATGATATAGTTCAATAACGTATTCCAATGTAATGATTTGAGAATTTTTACAAACCTGCTGCTGATTTTGTTTAAAAGACTAAGCGACTTAAAACTGTGTGTGTGTTTTGTTTTCAAGACAAAAAAAAAAAAAAAAAACATAATACAAAACAGAAAAATTATTTAATGAAATATTTTTTGTTTCTATGTGGTTATTATTAACTTTTTTTTATTTAATAAATTTTCTGACTTTGGACTTAGAGGGGGAAAAAAAACAGAAACTCAACAGCTATGTAGAAATAGCCAGAATGGAGAGGTGCATAAGGAATTAAAATTTTTAAGTGGTCTTTTCGCACCTTGCAGAAAACACAAGGTATATGACAGCATAAATACTTTCAAATATAGAAAGATCCTGCAGTATAATAGTTACCAATAGTTAAGTAGTAAAAACAAGTTATCCATTTATTGCACCTGAAAGTCACATTTCCAAATATTATTAAAACAGGTGATAAAGCGAAGTGAACATTTGAAATATTTAAATATGAAAATATGAAATGCAATGGATGCAAATTCACATGTTGCCAATCACAGTTTACCGAGAAAATATCACAGAGTACAGTGTTGCAATCAAAACTGTTAAATCAGGATTTTAAAAAATCTGGATTATTGGACTACGATGATTATGAAAGTGGGGACAATGAAGAAGAATTTAATGATGATAGTAAGGATAATGATGATGAACTGTCCCAAACATTGTTAGATCTTTTTAATTCTGATACAGAAGAATCTGATTTTGATTAGGGATGCACCGAATATTTGGTATCGATTCAGTATTTGGCCATATTACCAAATATCAAAATATTCAGCCATACCTAATACTTACAAAAACTTTTTTTTCTTAAATATTTTGAAAAACCCACAATTTCTACTTTTAACTGTCAACTAATAAACATATTCAAAATAATTAGAAATAAAATCATATTTCAATGAAAGAGAATGCTTTTACATTATTTGCTGTTTGAAAAGTGTCACTTAAGAAAACTAACCATTAATGATGACCTTCATAGGAGTTAATGATATACAAATAAATGCAAGTTCCTGAATATTGTCTAGTAAATAATCTGTTTCTTGCTTTTTTGCAAACATGATGTTTCTAAACAAAATGGAAAAAAACTTTCACATGTGATAATAGACATCAAGACAGACGTTTTTTGTCAAGGAAACCAGGATCGCAACACACTTATTCAATCAAAAATAAAGTGCATCTCCAGGTCAAATTTCAATTTTTGTTTGTTACTTTAATAATATTGAAGATATTGTAACTATATTTCCAACACAGTTACATTGATTTCTATGAGTCACGAGAAGTACTGGAAATTTCCACCATTCATATCTAAACAACACTGAGCTAGATATTCCTAGTGCAGCTGACAGTACTACTTATATTGTGTCACTGTTCAGCCACTTCCAATAATATCATCATATTTTCTACAAGCAAAATTAATACGATGCAAATATTGCTAAAATTTCTTCATTGTTGTTAAAGTTTTAAACAAAAATTCAGTTTCAGCTTGTGGTGATACACTCTGTGTTTTTGATTGAATGCATTCTGTATTGTATTTTTGATGGAATAAGTGGATTGAGATAATGTTTCTTGCTCAAAAAAGTTTTGCCTTGACAACATTATCTACACAGAAAGTTTGAATAAACACCGTGTATGTTTACAACCTCTGAATATGATTGCCCATTCCAGACACCTGCTCTCTGGTTCATTAAAAAACTTCCTTGCCAAATCAAAATGAGCAGGAAAGTTATTCTTGCTGATTTGCCAGCATTTTAATATATTGTATTGGTCTACTTTAGTCCCTTCCTGACAAATAAATACTATATCACAGTAAAATGTTTCTTCTAATTCATTCAAAAAATTTCTTTGATTTTAAAGTATTTGTTATAGAATATAAGAACATTTTATAAATTTATTTTAATTCACAGAAGAAGCTACAAAGTTTACAGCTTTATTAATTAAAAAAGTTTTAAGACTATCCTCTTTTTAAGTTATAACTCAAAGCACAGATTTTTTTTTTCTATGTGAAGGTTTATTGTAAAAAGGTCTAGTTCATAAAATGGTTATATCTGTGTTAAATATTATGTAAAATTGTTTTATAATTTAACTTTTAATACTTTTAAACTCTGAAATATAAAAATATTCAGCCGAATAGTTACTATTTGTTAGCCGAATATTCGGTATTCGGCCTCACTGTTACGTGGGCTAGCAAAATATTTGGTATTCGGTTAAAAATCACTATTTGGTGCATCCTTAATTTTGATAGATTTGAATGAATTAATACATTTTTAAATTTAATCTAGATTGCTTAGTAATCTTCTGTTTATTAGTAATACATATATGTTACTAGTATTTATTAAATTACGATTGTTTGCTTGCTTATTCAAGGTAAGTAAATATATTTGTTTATTATTTGTTGTTAGCACAGTCGTTTCCGAATTCTCATTACAATGTAAGTAAATATATTTGTTTATTATTTGTTGTTAGCACGGTCTTTTCAGATTTTTCATTAAAATAATAGCAATTAGCATTGAGATTATAAACGGTGATTGCGGGCCACGTGATTTTAGAAAATACGGGGTATCTTTTGGCTAAAATTATTTTATATATAGTGAATTTTATATACACGAAATAACGGTATATTTTAATGAAAAATAAGAGGTGCGATCCAAGGGTTCACCACTGCTTGGTGCGTTTTCAAAAAAATCGCCAAATTGGTGCGTTTTTGCCTCCACTGGAGGAATGACGAGGGTTGCAAGACTCAGTCCGCTATCGCGCGCGCGCTAGCATGCCAAAACAAACGGACGCCAAGCAGGGGTGAACGCTTGGATTCACCCAAATAAGATTTCATAACAAAAGATGAAATCCAGTTGCTCAAATTAGAAAAAAGCATTAATCCTTCTGCTAAAGTTTTCCTTTCTGGTGTACTTCTTTTGTTTGCAAATTACACATTTTAAAACTTAACAAAACAAAATTAATGAAGAGCATGCTTTTATGAAATGGAATTTTGTGAAGGAGCCCTATTTTATTAAGAGGAATTTTATGAAGGGGTCCTGTTTTATTAAAATGAATTTTGTGAAAGGGAATTTGTTTTATTAAATGGATTTTTGTGAAGGGGTAATAAAATAGGTCCCAAATTTTGTCTGGATCGACCACTGTAAGCACCAAACCAACCTGCACCAAAATTGCTAGATCTTTTTAAATACATGTTGAAAAGAAAATAAACTAATCAGGCTTGCTACTCATACAGGCAAATGAAATTCCCTGACTTTTCCAGGTGTAAGAAAATTCTAGCCTATCGGTGGGGTGCTTAGTGGACATGCTGAAAATAAAGCAAATATTGTATCACTTTTCTGATTGCCGATGATAATGATTAAAAGCTCCTCTTCTGAATACCCCACCCTGCAAAAAAAACTTGCTTTGTGGATTACAATTGGAACTTCTCTCTTTAATAATTTATGATCATTACAGGTTTTCAAATGAAGTTTTCTACAAACTGTAAAAACTTGCTATATAATATTTGTGTACTGGATCACCATTCACTTCTTCAAGTGTATCACAAAAACACTAATGTCTAGACAAACTTTATTTTCAACAGGAGGCAAAAGGGGAGAGAAGAAGCAGACATTTGAGTGAGGATATGAATACTTGTGATAATCAATTATTTATTGTTACTTGAAAACAGAAAACATTGCTGGAAAAGTTTTAAAATCTGTAATAATGAGTTTTAAAAATTGTAAAAATTTTGCAATGGTGGATGGGGAAGAAGGGCAGAGCAAGATGGAATCTGCAAAAAAAAACCGGCAATTTAGATTTTAACGTGGAATTTGCCAAAACATGGAAGATTATTATCTCTGGTAGAGTAAAAATCACACTTTCTTGGAGATCACAATGAAATTTTATCAAATTCCTTGACTTTTCCAGATTTTTGAAAAAAATATTACTAGTAAATCTGCAGATCAGGAGCCTCAACGTCAGCTTTGCAAGTCATTTGTTTTTTTAATCTCATTTTTAATATCATTTAACATCGTACAATCCGCAATTATTATTTTTCCAATTGCATGCATATTTATAAGCATATAAAATTCTTCGAATGTTCCAGAAATTAGAATCATTAAATTAAACACGGTGTTATACAATGATATTCTGAAATTCTGATAAACTGCTTATTCTTTTAATTTTTTTAAATAAATAGGCATTCATCCCCCCCGTAATCCCATTAAATTTACATTCATTTTCATAAAAAAAAAAGATATTTTATCAAAATAGTGCGAGTTCCTTGAGTTTTATTATTTTTCGCTCTTTGAAATACGGTTGCTAAGCAACGGATAAATTAAAGTGGAAAGTAAAAATAACTGTTTTTAAAAATTGTAAAAAAATATGAAAATAAGATGTTTATATTTCCCGAACAGATGCAAAAACATTTTCAAATATTTTAAGCATTTAATTTCTAAATTCTATTAAATTTATCGGCAAATTTTTAAAACTATTGGAAATCCATATCGAAAATTTAGCATTCATAATTTTACGTCTAAATCCATTATGCCATTTCCATTTCAGATAAAATGAAATTTGAAAAATCGTCTGTATCTTCATAATAAAGCATTATGACCTAAAATAAAATGCTCTATATTTCCCGAACGAATGAAACAAATTTAATAAAAAACTATACAGCTGATTCTGGATACCTCACCAACATACCTAACCAAAAATCAACCTAATCGGACCATTTTTACAACAGTTATCGCAGAACAGACAGACAGAAACTAAAAACTTTTCGTGTCTCCACAATGAGCCTCAACTGATGTTTCGACAAAAATTCCCTGATTTATTTGGCCAAATTACCCGGCTTTTCCAGGTTCTCCATTTGGTGTAGCAACCCTGATTGATGATTAAGAGAATTCACCCACGATGATTAATAGCTGAATATCTTACAACAATTACAAATAAAACTATTTTACCTTTAATTGCGTCTTGAACTTCCTGCATTCAGCTGCCAAATCTTTTATCTTTTCCTCGCAGAGTTTATGACCTGGTCCATGTCTGCAGTACATGCACACGTAAGGTTTTGATTTGATAGTCTCGTAAGCAGGGAAATTCGACACAAGCTCGTCGATAACTTCATCAGTGCCTTGCGAAGTGTGCTCTCCTAACTTCTCTTTCAAATTGGAAATCAGTGTGTATTTGGCCATTTCATGTTCCGCTTCGGTCTGCTTCATTTTTTGTTTTAAAGACAAGCACTCGTTGATACTCTCCCGCAGAAGTTCCTCAGTTTCTTTCAATCTAAAATTGAAAGTTTAATGTATAAACATACAAAAAGTTAGAACAGGTAATAATAAAATATGAGCAACAAAGATACAGCTGATACCTTTAAAAACTTAAATTTTCAGTTTAATCCTTTGCATCTCTGTGTTGCATATCTAAAAATCAATGTTACTTATACACCGGACTATAAAAGACGATTTTATTGATGGCTGCTATCTCCCAGCACAGCAGTTAATATGAATTATTCATAGAATTCTCAACAGTCGGCGACACTGATTCCATTTTTCATGCCGAAGTTTTATTTATCAATGGAGCATTTTTGCTTTGTTATTGCTAAAATGAACTTAGTAAATTTTGTAAAATTAAAAAGGCTGCAGACATTGAAAAATAGTTTTTTTTTTTTTTACAAAGGTTAGTTCGTATACTTAACAATTTTGTATTAGAAAATGGACAATATTTATGAGGTGTATGCAATTTCCGGCTTATTGCAGATGTGAAAAAAGTATATCTTTATGTCAATATATATTTATTTTTACGCTCTAAATTTTTTTAAAATCATTTTTTACATGTTTAAAATGATGTATTCCAACATCTGGGTATATATTTTTCAAATTACAGTTGTTGAGTCCAAGGGTTAAGGGCAGAGCTTTACAATTTTTATAAAATAAGGTAAACAGCAAAAAATTCTAGTCGGCAGTAAAAAATATTTGCCCCTCCCCTCCCCCGTCATTGATTTTCAAAAAGCACAAAAGCTTTTTATGATTTAATTGAGAAAAAAAGTAATAACAGCATGTTTCGAAATATTAGTTATATAGTACATAATTTAGATAGATAATATAAACTAAGTTTTTTTAAAGAAACTTGTCAAAATTATATATCTTTAAAAAAAAAAAATACTGTAAAGACTGAATTAACAGGCATGTTCAGAAAATGCTGATTGCTGAATGTTTCAAATGTCCTGTTTGTTGATTGCTACAGAATCTATATCTGATTGGGGGCAGGGATCTATAAAATAGTGAAGCAGGAAAACAATTTTTTGTTTATTTTGCTGTCGAAGTTAGTCAAATAATTTTGATTTTGTTAGTTTAAAATTTACCAAGCATTTTAAGACAGGAAAAAATATTCACAAAAATACATATTTTTTATTCTTATTAAAAATAATTATTCTTGAAATTTTAATTTGCCACGTACGAGTAGGAGAGAGAGAGAAAAAAAATGTTGTTTGTACTTGTTTATTAAGTAAATTTTTATTTCTAAAAAAGAAAAAAAATACGATATTAAATAATTTGGTTGCCAGACGTAAAAACTTGATCGTCAGTGACCCTTAACCACATTTGTTAACCCTCTGACCGCCGAGCAAAAGGGCAAATTTGTAATGTTGTTTTCTCTGTAATTTTTTAAAAATGCTTAATAAATCTGAATTTTTAAACTTGTGATAAAAAACTCAATTACGTATATAAGTATAATCCTTGAGAGTATCAATCATTACTTGATGTTTTAAAAATGCATTATAATTGTAGAATTATATTAATTTAAATAAACCTTGTATTGCTGTGAAACCTACAGCACAGTGAACGGATATATCAGGTGGCGGCGGTGAGAAGGTTAAGCCCTGGTTAAGGGTGTTAACACTTTTTTCCCACCCAGAAAAGTGAATATTTCTGACACACTAACAGCCACATTTGCATTTTAAATGCATTAAAAGCTCAGATATTTTCTTTCTGGTGTCAAACTACATTTTACTAACGCAACACATTTTTGAACAGAACAAATTGCTACTGGATAATCAATGTTTTGCAATTGTGATACTCCCAAAAAATGTATTCAAAACAACTACTTTGACATAAAGATGTCTTACTTTTATAGAAAAAGTGAAACTATTTTATTCTTTAGAATCTGGAACTGCAGATTTTTGAGCCTTTATCGATGAACATTATTTCTTGAAAGCGTGAGAAAATAGTGAGTTTTGATTTGTAAAAGGGCTTTTGCTTTTAAACACCTTTTATATATAAGCTACAATAACATTAAAAATTAGATTTGAAAAATTAATATGCTGCAAAAAAAAGTATTACATCCCCCCCCCCCTTTTCTTTAAATTATGTATTTTTCTTTCAATACATATAATTTAGTTTGAATTACTACATATAACTTAGTTTAAAGTACAACATTTTGGTACCAAATTCAATTAAGTATTATGACGTCAACTGTTATAAAATGTTGTTAAATTAAATACCCTTACTGTTAACATTCCAGTAACTATACCCAAACATATGAAAATTTTATAAAAAGTACAGTACAAGTTAGAACATAAGTTTACACATTGATGATGATATTTAATGACAGCTACAACAATCAATTCAATGACATTCTACAACAAGACTATAAAAAGTTAAAAGTTTTATCACAAAAATATGCACAGGGATAGTTTTAATAGTTTATAAATTTACTAAGCACAAATTTCTTTATTTTATATTGTTCAGAATAGGTTAATAACATATAAACTAACATATGGTATATTATTAACATTATAGTTCATTACTTTGACAAATAAAGGTAATAAAAATCGCATAAAATTTCACTTACACCTATACTTTTCAATAAGGCACACCTAGTCTAGTGACCATACAATTTGTACATTAGATAGAATTGGTCCTTATTCAAATTTTTCAGCACCCCTCCTCTCTCCCCTTCTAGAATACTTACTTTAGACAGTTCACAAAAAGATATTTTTTTTTGCTCAATAACATGAAACTTTTTGACACAGTTTCTAATTCCCTTTAAACAAAACAGCATGACAGTCACAGACATAATTATTGAAGTGATTTGTAAATGAACAGCTTTTTTTCATTTTCTGATAAACTAATCGCATCTTGAGTTATAAGCGGTTCTTGTCTCAAGGTCAAGATGGCATTTTTTTTCCCTTTTCGGAGCTGTTACATCTGAAAATTTGGTTCAAAACACCCCAAAAACTGTATGTTCTGAAAAATCTTCTGCCTTTACCGAAAAATGGAAATAACTGTTTGATTACACAGTTTCTTAATAAGAGCATTCGCCAATTTGATACGTTTGTGAATGAAAATGAATTTTAAAAAAATGTGTCAGAAAGTAGCCAGTTTGGATTTGAGAACAGCCTAAGTGAAAGATTACATTACAAACATGCACATGATAATTAGTAAATAAACATGTATGATTCATTGTATTTATATTGACATGATGTTATCATAGGATATACAGTAGATTCCCTCAAATCCACATATACCTAAAATCTGCACATCATTTCCGATGTAAACAATGAAACTTACACTTAAGATATTAGTGTAAAATTCAAGTTTTTTAAATTTTTATATCATTCTGTACACATTTTAATATGTAATTCTGCTTAATAGGATTCAACTCATGTTTTCTCATGAAGGAAATATAAATTTATTTTTGAAAAAAATTCAAGATAGTGCTGATATTCATGGTGATTGTGATATTTTTACCAAATAATTTTAGTAATTCATAGTATTAATCAAGCTTTTTTTGGTTATTAAACATGAAATTTTTATTATATTATTAATATAATTTTTATTATATTTATTATATTATTAAATATTGTTATTTGAACAATATTTTAACATGAAATAAAACTTTGCTATTTTAAGATTTTGATGTGAATTATTAGTGTACATTTATAAGGCGAGTTTCACTGAATAATTCAAGAAAAAAATATCTCATCATCATTATGCCTATTTAGTTATGCAATATTAATTATTTACTTGACCTTTACTTTTAAGATTTTAAATTGTTTTTTAAATTTTCTCAATTTTCATAATTTTACTTATTGTAAGTATTCATTATAATTTCGAGTGCATTCTTAAATTCAAATTATTGTTTAAAAAGTGTAAACAAAACAATGACCAGAAATCCACAAAATTTTAAAATCTGTACAACCTCTGACTTTAAGCTATGCAGATATAAGAGAGTCTACTGGGCACAGGGGTGCAGAATATGTCCGATTCAGCGATCTAGAATCGGGGGAAATTTTAGCCATCTGGGGAAATTTTATGGGAAAATATACAATTGATTTCGATTTTAACAATGAATTGCATAATTTTTTGAAATAGAAAATTGCGGTCTTATTTCGCAATCTTTTGTCGAAAATTTCAGTTTTATTTCGCGGTCCCTTGCCAAACATCGCGGTTTGATTTTGCGATCGTCTGATGAAAATCACAGTTTTATTTCGTAATCGCCTGATGAAAATCGTGGTTTCATTTCGTGGTTGTTTGACGAAAATCCCGGTTTCATTTTGCGATCGTTTGTCGAAAATTGCAGTTTATTTCGCTTTCACTTGCCGAAAATCGTGGTTTTATTTCGCGATCGTTTGAAGAAAATCGTAGTTTTATTTCGCAATCGTCTGACGAAAATCAAAGTTTGATTTCGCGATCGTCCAACGAAACTCGTGGTTTTATTTTGAAATCGTCTGACGAAAATCAAAGTTTGATTTCGTGATCGTTCTACGAAAATTGTGATTTTATTTCGCTGTTGTCTAACGAAATTCACGGTTTTATTTCACGATCATTTGATGAAAATCATGGTTTTATTTCGCGATCGTTTGACAAAAATCGTGGTTTTATTTCGCAATCACCAGACCTAAATCATTATTTTATTTCACCATCATTTGACAAAAATTACGGTTTTATTTCGCAATCGTTTCACGAAAATCGCGGTTTTGTTTCTCGATCGTTTGTAGAAAATCCCAGTTTAATATCGCGGTCCCTTGCCAAAAATCCCGATTCTATTTCGCGACAGTTTAACGAAAATCGTACTTTTTTCCAAGATCATTTGACAAAAATTGTGATTGATTTCCGCAGAAATCGCCGATTAGATTTAAAAATTTTTAAGAAGCAGAAATCTGCCGTTCGGCGGGCAAGTGGCATCCTAAGAAAAAAAATGGCACTAAGAAATCGGATTTACTGCTACATGAAAACAGAAATCGCCTCTTTGGCGATCAGATACATAGCATAAAGCCACCAATTTTTTACATTTAGTCACCCTGTGGCCGGTGGCGATCAGGTATTTTAACATTTCACAAGAAAACATCACAAAAAGTGAGTGTTTCAAACTCTCAAGAAAAAAAAAATATTAAAAGCCTCTGCTCAGCTTAAACAGCTTAAACAAAGAATATGTGAACTAAAAATTGTAAAACATATGAGACAATGCTTCAGTACTGAGCTCATTTTGAGCTCTACTCCATCTTTAGGAAGAGAATTAAATTAAGAAGATCTCACACCACCATTGGTGGAAAACTCACTACAAGCTCTCACTGAATGGGTGAGCAAGAATATAAAAGAATTTAAATTTAATAATGAGAAAAGTCTTCTTAATCAGTGGAAAACTTTGAAGAAAAACATTCTAAAAGCTGAATTTAATTTAAAAAAAAAAATTCTGAAAAGAAACCACCACTTCTAGATCAAGACGGCGGTATTATAAAAGAAGCTTTTACCAGTCCTGATGTGTACGCTGATGTACCAGAAATAGTTTACCTCCTTGAAAACTGCTTGAAAATTTGCAGTGAATGTGTTTGTTAATCTGTTGGCTCTATTATTGGAAATCACATTTATAACCGAACCCTAAAGACTGATAATCTCTTTCATGAAATGTTTATATCATGGAATGTACCTCCAGTGCATAAAGCTAACAGAATTATTAAAAGCATCCTTAAACAGACATCATTTTAATCATGGAAGTAATGATTTCACTAGATTTTCTCAAGAAACAGACTCAAGATCTACAAAACATCAAAAGTGATTGACAACATCCACAAAGACAGTGGAAGATAGCACTTTCTCAATAATTGACAATTTATCAGAAAAGGTAATCAAAAACATTGTATTTGTTGATTCAAATTGTGCATTTATTAATAAATATTAAGCATAAGAATTAGATTAAACCTTACATGCATTAACTTACCTTTCCAATAACTAGACATGTTACAAGTTCAATCTATAGGTTTTTAAAGAGGTGACTTATACATTGCAAAATTTTCTATACCTACGGATTTTAATACAGAATTTATTTTGGGGAAATTTTCATATGGATTGAGGGAAATGTTGAGAGTAAGATTCTGCACCCCTGACTGGGAATACATCAAATTATTATTATAGTAAAACTAGGGGCTCTGCAAATTTAAAGAGTAAAGAGATGTAGAAAAATATTTGTTTCTCTCACAGTATTAAAATTTACAGCCACAAAAAAAAAAAAAAAAAAATCAAGAAATTTCATTGAATTTACTTGTCAGATAAGCCTTTTGCATTCGATCTATGAGCTGCTATTTGTGCTTCAGCTGCAATAACTGAATTTCTACATTGCTTGGATATTTCTTCCAGCTTACTGAGTGTGACTTTATAATAGTCTGAAAACTGCTCTTGAAGAGATTTTACCTGAAAGAAATACAGATATGATGTTACATAAATCTAAATTAGATTTTTTAATTTTTCACACTATTTTAAACATCATCATTTAATCATTTAAATGATCTTAGAAATAAAATTCCTGTTAACAATGCCAGTAACTTAAAAATCCCTGATGGCTCGGCCTACAGGCACAGGTAGATTTTGAAGACGCAGACCGTGGGGCACTTGTTTGTTGGGAATTGCTGAAGAAATGACCTTTTTGTCATGATGCGGCATTTGGAAACGGCCACTTCTTTACAGGCGGAGCCGGCAGGGATTTTTTTTTATTTTTTTTAATTTTTTTTTTTTTTTTGCTCTAAGGGTTGGTCCTATAAAAAACTTGTCAATATAAAAGTTTTAGATAATATTAAGAGGATTTATAATAAATTGAAGCGGATTGGATATCTTCTGAATTGACGAAGTTATGAATTTTTTTCTTCTAAAACCCACCTTCCCCCCCCCCCCCCCCTTTGAGGCCATTTTTAATATAAAAAATCTGTCCTACATAAATTTTCGGCCCTTTTCCTAGAAGTAATAATAACTTTAAACGGATTCGATACGTATCATAATTAAGAAATTATGGGGTTTTTTCTGTTTTCACAAAAAGCCCCCCTGTTTCGATTTTGCCCAATAACGAACTTGACCGAGATTTTATGTATCAGTTTGGAAGAGATTTGTGCAGAATTATGGGAGTTATCGTGTCCATAAAAATATGACATAGATAGATAGATATATAAAGTTTTGAACTGGGGGTGGTTTTGGGTTCTGGGAGTTATGATCGGCGTAGATCTGCAAACATTTTTCAAAAATTCCAACTTACGGGAGAATGTAATAGGTAGTATTTCTTACGAAATCTACCTAAAATCGGCATGTCTGAACTAAAAGGTACAGCCCACAGTAGAAGTGCTAAATATTTAAAACTGTCAGACATGCTCGCAGAAAATAACCTTAAAATATAATGTCACAGGTAGCAAATTAAAAAAAAAAAAAAAAAAAAAAAAAAAAACAGCGCTTGACCGTAGGATCATGTATGTTGTCTTAGTAAAGTTTTTTGGTGATAAAGGGATTACTTAGTAAACCAAACTGAAACGTTTCTTCATTGGAATTTTGCAGCATTTGAGAGAAAAAAACCAATGACCTTACTTTCTTTAATAATTAACAACAAATAAGAAAACTATTTTATATATTTTTAATTTAATTTTATTTATTTATTTTTCCTTAAATCAATAGCCAAAAGTCTGTTCCATACATGGATATAAAATATAAGATTATATGGATAAGGTATCAAACAGAAATGGGTTGATAAAAAAAAAAAAACATAATTTTCAGAAAAAATCATGAAAAATTCAAATTTTTTTCTGAATAAAATTTATAGAAAAGAGGGTAAAATTTACTATAATGCACAAAAGGATTCAATTTGGATGGATTTTATGAATGGGCCAAAATCAGGGTTGCAATTTTGATCGGTCAAAACTAACTTTAACCAGAATAGCAGTCAAAACTATTTTTAACAGTCTAAAACTGGTCAAAATTGGTTCTAACCCCTCAAAAGAGGTAGCTCTATTAAGCAACTTAAGGTTATATAATTTGCTCAAACTGTATATTTATGTGAATATTAATGTCATATTATTTTATTATACATTTAAGTCTAACTAATACATTATAAAATTTGGTGGATAGTAACAAAAAATTGGAAACTATTGATTTGGAATTTGTACGTTTCATAATGCACCTGATGAATGGTTATGCAAACTCTTCATCAGTAGAAAAGATTATTTTGAAAATTTTATCTTATCCAGAATAATCTATGAAATTGTCTTAGCATCTAAAATACAGCAACACTTGTTACTTGTAATCATTTTTTTAGTTCTAAATAAAAAAAAATTTAATATTTCTTTTGTTTAATATGATTTAGTTCACACCACTTTTTATATAAAATTAGGTATAATTTAGGTATATATATAATTAGGTATCAAATAATTAAAAGTATTTCAGTACTTAGATTATTGCTCATCTTTATAAATTTTTGTGCTGTTAAATTTTAAAGTGGTGAAAATTAAACTATAGTGCTATTTGCAAATACTTCCAAATGTTGTGTTAAATATTATTTTGACAAATCTTTCCAAATGTTGTACTAAATTTATAATTTAACAAAATAAACTTATTACCCGACTGCCAAAAAGGGTTATGTGTTTGACGCGTATCTGGATATGTATGTGGATTTCTTTATACCCTCGAAAACATCCCAACGGCTGGATGGATATTAATGAATGAGGTCTCTATCGATTCGTCTTAACCGTCCGATGGTTATAGGCTAGGTTTTGTTTTCATATATTCAATCAATTTCACTGGGTAACAACAACATATATATATATATATATATCACATCAAGTTAATTTTATATAAATGAATATGTCATTGTTCCTTATTTGTTTGTTTTAGAAAAATGTTAAAAAGACTATATGAAGTGATTTATTTCATATATGAGACATGCAACATTTAGTTTGGATGAACTGTTATTTTATTTATTGTACATGAAATCTTTTCTTCTTATTATTTTATCGAGCAGAACCTATTAAAAGTTTGCACCTGGACAGTAAGTACTCTTGACACACCCATGTATGCATCAATACATTACAACATGAAAGTAAAGTGATATGTTTTAACTTAACCTTAAAATAAACTGAAAAATTTATAGAATTCATACCCAATTTTAAAAATAAAAATGTAGGAATTTTTCAGGAGAAAAGTTATATTTTTTAAGAGTACTTTTGAAATCATAAAAAATAAATAAATAAATTTACAACAGGGATGAGAATTAGTCAAATTGCAAATGAGAGTAGAATTTCTGCTTTGCCCCCTTTTCAGGAGGAAGAAAAGGAAAACAACAGAAATTACAGAGGAAGAGGGAAATTTAGATACATTTATCTTTACTACAAAGTAACAAATTGGGCTGGAAAAGTTTCCAAAATTACAAGCTGTATGCTGATAGGAGCAGAGGAGTATTCAGGAGTTTAAAAGACTGTGCAAAAAAATACTACAAAATCAGGAGCATCTGAAGCCCGATTTAAATAAACACACTTTCACTGAAATATTTAAGAAGCAAAAAAAAGGTACTTTTCCATTATAACAACACAATGCCAAAATGTATGCTAATGTGCCATTTATTTCAACCTTAATCCATCTCAAAGGATTTGTATTACAAACATTGTGATTTGCGATTTCTGGAACGTGATTCATTTTATTTATTATTATTTAATAGTAACTTCGCAAAACATCTTAATTTGCTATTTTACAAATAAAAAATATTTATTATTAAGTTATAACTTACATTTATTGCTGGTGCTGAGATGGATTTTACTATTTGACAGTTACCTGATAATGAGAAAGCTGCAAAAAAATTGTTTCAGGACTATGGAATTATGCATAAAAAAAAATTTGTTCAAAAAATCTTGACCATCATCAGTCAAAAAATGAAATGTTTACTGGAATGCTAAGAGACATTTACAATTTCATGCCAGCAGTTTATTTAAATTGAGTTATTATATTAGTTTATTGTATAATATTTAAGTGTTCTTTTTTTAAAAGTATATATTTGTATTGATATAATAAATTAGTTTGTGAAAGTCTGCCATTTTTAAATGTTATATATTTTTAAATGCTCGCTTTCGTACCAACAAAGTTTTTTCTTTTCAATTGAATTTCCTTTTACGCCAACTATTATGCTTGGCGACAATGGTGTTGGTATAATGGAAAAATACCACAAAAAAAAACTTAAAAATTAACAGAAAACTATTACATACATTAACCTCTTGAGTAAAGTCTTTAAATTGATCTGTCAGAGCATTGACATTCGCCGCTAGCTTCTGGCACGTCTCTTCATCTTTGAAATATCTGCCCTGCTTCAAAAGTTCGACTTTGGAGAGAGTTTTATTGATATTCCTCAAGAGGGCTTCGTGGTCAGAAAGTAATGGGTCAGTCTGTGTCCTTTCCGACTCCGTCATGATCTCCTCATCGAAATTATCATCACATTTTTCAAATTCTGCCGCCTGCAGTACTCTTTCAGCTGCTCTAATCCTAACACAAAACAACAAAATGCTTAGATTTCCAGTTCTGAGAAATGAATCGTTAATAAATGACATGAAATCATTGTAGCAGGGAAAAAAAATTGCAATAGAACAAAAATAAATAAATAATAATAAATTACAGTGGTACTTTGGTTCTCAAACACAATTTGTTCAGAAATTCTGCTTAAAAAAATGAATCAAGAAATAACGAAACTACTGATTAATTGGCTTGGTTCCCATCTTCCAATTCCTCCTTGTACTTGCCTATTTCAAACAATATTCTGTACAGCAAAGTACAGTAAAATATAGAAACTCATTACAATACTGTTCATTACATGAGATAATGACAATTTTATAATATTTTAATACCAAAAAAAAAAGTTAGAGATAAGGCAGGCTTGCCCCGAGCCTGAGCCCAGACTTGAAATGAACTCCTGATTAATTTTTATACCAGTCTTCAGGTTCAGGCTCATTTTATTTATTCACAAATTGAAAAAAGGAAAATAAAAACTTGCTATTTGGGAAACAAGAATGTACAAGTTTCTTATTAAAGTATTTTACAATCCTTTAAAAATCAGCTTGAAAGGGAGTTGAATTGTTATGGATGGGATATAAGGAAAAATATTATATTCTTCCTTTGCATGCTCAGTGTTAGAAATATAAAGAAGCGGTGGGATATCGCTTGTCTACCCCTGCTTTTGGTTTGAAGTCCTTTTCCAGAATAACTGGAAATAGAACTCATGTATTTCTGCCATAGTTGTACAATCTATATATTTATATATATTACATTATCGTACATGGTACAGAAATCGCGATTATTTGTTAATTGTTTAATGGCAATGCCCGAATGAAACGCATTTCATTGGTTATTGTGTAAAAGTCCTTTGGCAGGATTTAGGCCAGGATATTTACATTTAACAGTTTGGTGCTACCATCTACAGAAATAAAAGTGAAACAAGCAATGATTTCTTGATTATAGTGGAAAGAAATTATAATTTGTGAATATTAGCAACTAAATAGATATACTTTCATACATTTTCATTTGAAATATTGATTTTTGTATAAGCATTTAATATTTATAATTTAAAAAATACAATTAGCAATATAAAATTTAAAATGTAAACAAAGGAATGATTTTTAAAAAGGGATTTTTAGTAAAAAGGGAAAAGTAAGTGTAATAATTTTCCCTGACCGTTTCATTTTTTAAACGTACAGTCAAACCTCGTTATACCGCCATTATCCGTTCAAGAAATTTTTGGCGCTATAACGAGTTTGGCGGTATATCGAATTAAAATACAATAAAAATTAATTTTCATACTATTATACTAATACTATTATTATTATAAAAATAAATATCAGTAATGCCTTTTTATTAAATTATCCAATGGTATATAGTATATTATAATAGTATAAATTAATATAATATAATTAATATACATAATATAATTAATGCTACATGATTCAAAATTATCCAATTAATGTATGAAATTAACATGCACTTACCTCTTTATATAGTCAATTTTAGATAAAGTAGATAATTATGCACATAACAGACACACACATACATTAAATATCACACTGAAATATTTTACTTTAATTATCTTTTACAGGAAAATATTTTAATATGCTAGTTTGAGTTTTCCTTTCAATATTGATTTTTTCAATATCTTTTTCTACAACTAAAAGATTGTTCATCATTTTTTTTATCAGTTGCATGTTTTTCTAAGAAAATTCTTATTTTCCCAATGCAATTTTTAACTTCATCAGATGTAACATGCGGCGTTTCAGCTTCTTCAGCTTCGCTGTCAGATGAATTTTCATTTTCATTTTGATTGGCAACAATTTCTTCGATTGTCAAATCTTCAAATGTTGAAACACTTTTGTCTATATTAATGTACTCAATTGCCGATAGAGGATGCTCAATTTCTGTTAATTTGTGTATTTCGTCTTGTAGTTCCTGAAGTGCTGTACTGTTTTGTTTTTTAGTAGATCCTTCAGGTTTAATCAATCCAGTATGTTTCCAGCAGTTAACAATAGTTTCTGATGAAATTTCATCCCATGCTTTTTTTATCATGCGAATAGCATCATGTAAAAGGATTGGAGAAAAATCATCTTTATTGATTTTTTCAATGATATGGCGGACGTGATACTTTCGATAATGAGCTTTGAATGAGTTTATTATACCAGCATCCAAAGGTTGCAAAAATCCAGTACAGTCAGGAGGTAAAAATTCAATGCGGATATTACTCATTGGATATGCTTTGTGACAAGGGGCATTATCCAAAATCAATAAAATATGGCGTTTGTTTCTTTTCATTTCTATGTTGAAATTCGCTAACCATTTTTGAAATAATGCTGAAGTCATCCACGCTTTGTTATTATTCTCATAATCAGGATTAAAATTTTTAAAACATCGTGGCTTAGCTGATTTTCCAATCACTGTCATAGTTCTTTTATCAGATCCATCACTATTCGTACAGAACACAAGAGACACACGATCTTTTTTTTTTTTAATCCTTTAGCAGGCCCACTCGAAATTGTTTTATCTGGCTGCAAGCGGTAAAAAAGGCCACTTTCATCCATATTGTAAACGTCCTCTTGTTTATATTCTAAAATCAGCGCACTCAGTTTTTTGCGACCATTTGACACAATATCTTCATCAACACCTGCAGTTTCACCACTTCGTATGTACTGAGAGAATCCTCGTCGCTTTTTAAATCTGTTCAACCAGCCACTACTGTATTCGAAATCTGTAATATTCATTTGCTGGCCAAGAACTTTTGCCTGCTCTCTGATGACATCTCCGTTGATAGTGGCATTTTTAGCACTCATTTGTTGTATCCATGTGCAAAAGGCATCCTCTAAGTCTTCATGTTTCGCTGTTTTCAGTCTTTTTACAGATGATTGCAGTTCGTTGGTGTTAATCCATTTTTCTGTATTCATCAAAATGTCTCCGATGCAGCGCCTGCTAACAGGCTTTTTCCAGAGTGTAGAAAAATGATTGGAGATGTGTTGCTGCGATACATTCACATTTCTTTCTTTATATTCACAAATTTTCCGCTTTTGAAATTGATAAAACTGCTCTTTTCGCCATAATGAGTTAAAATAAAGAGACAGAATGATATTTTACAGATTTAGCTGGTGAATTCTT
The DNA here is from genome assembly GCA_963931845.1 of Maratus michaelseni. NCBI lineage: Eukaryota > Metazoa > Arthropoda > Arachnida > Araneae > Salticidae > Maratus > Maratus michaelseni. The sequence goes on from OZ007587.1 coordinate 468,510,973, forward strand.
CGATGTTTCAATCAACGTCCGACCAAAATTTTGAATGAGAGATTTTGCACTGCACACCGTTTTCTTTCTAAGAAATCGACATAAAGTACAGGGAGAAGTTATTTTTTACATTGTTCTCACCTGAGAGAGGAGAGACCCTTTCAGCCAATGGCGTGCCATGCCTTGTTTTCTCCCCGCTCCAGAAGCGGATCGGATCACGTGACTCGCCAGTCTGAATCAGAAGTTTTACTTGCTCGGCACTCAGTGTGCGTTATTTTTCTTCTCCCAATGACAAGTAGAATGGGTAGCAGGTGCATTTTGGCAGGTGTTGAGAACAATATAAATTCTTTGCTATTCAATAAAGTTTGAATTGAGCTTGAAAACATCTAGACACATGAAAAGGAAGTGTCCTTTGAAATTCTAACAAAAAATTTAAAAAAGAAAGATATGCAAAGAAAATACAGTAATTTCTAGACATTTTTTTTTGGCGGTATATCGAGTTGGCGCTTTAACGGATACATTACATTGAAATTCCTATTTGGCAGATTTGTTCATAGACGCAATTGGCGGTTAAACGGAATTGGCGCTATTTCGAGATGGCACTAAATCGGGGTTTGACTGTAATTGTTATACTTTTGAAATGTTAGCTCTTATTTAATTTTTTACAAGCTTGTAGTACATATAAGTATTATTCAGTCTTTTTTTTAGCTCACAGGCTATCAAAGCCTGAGAGCTTATGTGCCCGCCGGTTCTGTATGTATGTATGTACGTACGTATGTACGTAACACGATAACTCTTCATAGAAATATCCATTTTCCTTCAAATTTTGTTTATAGGTTCACTGTGTTAAGGCGCTTCCCTGCTTAGTTTTCGGGATTGATTGGTTAAGTATAAAGGGGGGGAACGGGAGGCTAATCCTCCCTTAATTTATATAAATGGGTTTTTCATGCAGAATTTATCCCATTTGCTTCAAAATTTGTTTATAGGTTCTTTGGATTAAGACGCTTCCCTGATTAGTTTTCAGGATTGATTGGTATAAAGGGGGGGGGGGGAACGGGGGGCTAATCCCCCCTTAATTTATATAAATGGGTTTTTCATGCAGAATTATCCTATTTGCTTCAAAATTTGTTTATAGGTTGATTGGGTTAAGACGCTTCCCTGATTAGTTTTCGGGATTGATTGGTTAAGTATAAAGGGGGGAACGGGGGGGTAATCCCCCCCTTAATTTATATAAATGGGTTTTTCATACAGAATTATCCCATTTACTTCAAAATTTGTTTATAGGTTCATTGGGTTAAGACACTTCCTTGATTAGTTTTCGGGATTGATTAGTTAAGTATAAAGAGGGGGGGATGGGGGGCTAATCCCCCCTTAATTTATATAAATGGGATTTTCATGCAGAATTATCCCGTTTACTTCAAAATTTTTTTGTAGGTTCACTGTGTTAAGGCGCACTGATTAGTTTTTGGGATTGATTGGTTACGTATAAAGAGGGGAGAAAAGGGGGCTAATCCCCCCCTTAATTTATATAAACGGGTTTTTCATGCAGAATTATCCCATTTGCTTCAAATTTTGGATATATGTTCTACATGATAAGGTGCTTCCCTGATTAGTTTTGGGTGTTCGTTGGTTAAGTATAAAGGGGAAAAGGGGGGCTAATTCCCCACCCTTAATTTAGATAAATGGGTTTTTCATGCAGAATCCGATTTTCTTCAAATTTTGCATATAGGTTAATGGTGATAAGGCACTTTCCTGATTGGTTTTGGGGATTCATTGTTTAAGTATAAAGGGGGTAGCGGGGGGCTAATCCCCCCTTAATATAGATAAATGGGTTTTTCATGCAGAATTATCTGATTTTCTTCAAATTTTCTATATAGGCTCATTGTGGTAAGGCACTTCTCTGATTAGTTTTGAGGATTCATTGGTGAAGTATAAAGGGGGGGAACGGGGGGTGGGGGCTTATCCTCCCCCCTTAATTTAGAAGAATGTGTTTTTCATGGAGAATTATCAGATTTTCTTTAAATTTCGTATATAGGGTCATTGTGACAAGGGGCTTCCCTGGTTAGTTTTGGGGATTCATTGGTTAAGTATAAAGGGGGATACGAGGGGTAATCCCCCTTAATTTCGATAAATGGGTTTTTCATGCAGAATTATCCAATTTGCTTCGAATTTAGTATATATGTTCATTGTAATAAGGGGCTTCCCTGATTAGTTTTGGGGTTCAATGGTTAACTATAAGGGGGTGGGGAAACGGGGGCATGATCCTTCTTAATATATTGTCAATTTCTTTATTTTTTGCGGGGCTTATTTCAAATTCTTTGAATAAGAGTATAATATACAGTTAGTGTGAATAGCCTGTGAGCTCAATGCCCTCAGTTTAACTGGGCAGTTTTCTTTTTTATTTATGAAGTCCACTCTACTGTTATATTTTTCAATGACAGTCTGCCTAGACAATGCCGGGCAGGTCAGCTAGTGATATTTAAAAAAAATAAGAATTGTGACTTTTGCAGATTTCTGCTAGTGGTTGGGTTTAAATAACAAAATGGCTATTTTAAAGAGATTTTCAAAGACATGAAAATCACAAAACATTATCATGAGGGATTATTTAGGATTAATACTTATTTCTTTGTAAGAAAAGATTTTTAAATGAGAAAATTAGTCTTGAAATATCTTTTTAAATGTTAATAACAATTTTCTACTGCGTACTTTTGATATCGGACTTGGGCTATGATGACACAAAATTTTTTGGGCTTGAACCACAAAAAAAAAAGAGCTTGACCTTATCTTTAATACACATAAAATAATAAGAAATCAGATTTAAATGCATTTATTAATGAGATTTAATAGTTATTACCAGGAATCAGTGATATATATCAATGGATATATATATCTTGATAAATATCATGATATAATCTGATATTTATTTACAAAATATCATGAAGTTTGATATTTTCACATATTTTATATTTATTTTCAAAATATTGCGTGTAATATTTTTGATATTTTCAGTCAAAATAAGTGTAAATGAATTTTTAATTGTTATTGGCTGTGTCGTTCTGTAGATAAAGAATTTTTGCTCTTATAGTGGCTTTTTTAGCACCCCCCCTCCCCGGTTAGATTCGATCCTGTTAAGATTCAAACTTCAAACTTTCATCCAATCGGATCACAGCACCACGCAATGACGTCAAAGATGGACACTGCGAAGTCAACCCCACCTAACGGTGTTGAAGCAGAAACCTACCCTCTCAGTTAAAGTTAGACTGATATAACATATATAAAGTTAACTGATATAACATCCATGACAACACGTCATATCGAATGTTCCTCAAGCTTCGATCGCAACCTTGAAGAGGCCAAATTTGACCTTGAACGCCGCGAGACAATGACATCGACAGAAAGTTACGCGGGAACGATGCAAAAGTTGTTGTTTCTGAGAAGAATTTTCCAAAGCGAAGCAATGGCCACTGCCTGAAAATTAGCACTACTTTCAAAACAATACATTGGAAAATAAAGAAAAATCCATAACTGCTAAAGTTACAGATAAAAATAGAAGAAATTTTAGCTACCGAAATAAAATAAATAGTTCTTTCCATTAAACATGTTTTAAAGATAAAAATATTTGATTTAAAGAATTTCATAAAAAGTATTTTTTGGAAGAAATATTATCAGAACATCATGATTTTGAATAAAACTTTTGAACAAGTCAAAAGATACAAATATTTACGTTCCGATTTGAATTGAAATAGCGATTGACCATTTTTAATATCATTAATAAAAAGGAAATGCACTGTATTTTTGAATATTTGCTTTTAAAATGGATAATTTTAAGATGTGAAAGAAGAAGAAGTAAGTAAGCATAGATTTATTTTAGATATTTTTAAAGTTACGTTTAGATATTTTTGAAGTAATGTTTATTTAAAAGTTAAGAAAAGTGAATTTTGGAATGTTAATTTAAAATGAATTTGGAAAATATGTGAAATGGAAAGAAATTTATATTAAATTTATTTAGCACTAAAAGTTATCATTTTAAGATAAATGTTTGATTTAAAAGAATTAATTGATTAAGCTTTATTTAAATCAATAAAATTTATGAACTAATTTAAATGAATGATTAAATTAAACTTAAATATTTAAAAGACTGAATAAATTATGGGTGAATATTTTAAATCATAACAATCATCAATAAGCTGATTATTTTGAAAATATCGGATATATATATATATAAAATATCATGATATTTACAAACTCTTCCATGGATAAAAATTTAATAAAATAAGTATAGAATAAACAAAAAATAATTTGACAAGACTATTTTAACTGTGTACAGACAGATGCCGTAACATAATAAAAATTTCACAATTACTTATCAGTTAATCTTTCAGTAGATAAGCCAATACTTTCTGAATCTTGAGCAGTGCGCTTATAAATTTCCACTAATTTTTCAAGGTCTTGCAATGATTTGCTTTTTGTCTGAAAAATAAAATAAAGTGTGAAGATCAAAATAGAAGAAAAGAGTCACTATGACACAATTTCATTAACATTGCATGCATCTTTTAACAATGAGAGAACTAAAATTTATAATATTAGAGTCACACCATTAACATTTAAGAACTGTTTTTAGCTACAGAAAAACACAGGTACCATACTCTATATGCCAAGGCATTTTAAAGATTAAATATTAACTTTTAATGATATTCTTGATTAATGCAATATCCAGTAGTAATCTAAAAGTAATAAACATAAAATTATTTTAAAAAAACTTAATTAGAATTAATGTAACATGTAGGGTTATACCAACATAATATATGTTGTTTGGATTCTTCTGATAGATCTTTGTATATATGTTGTTCAAAGTAAATTTTGGAGATTTATTAAATTTCAACTATTGTTTCTATCTAATAGCTTCAAATTTAACTTTTCGATTGCAATTTACATGCATATAAATATTTTACATGCAGTTTTTGCAGATTTTTGGTGACATAATTAAATTTTAGCGCATGTAAAATTTAATGCATGTTGTGTTTTTGTGTGAATGTGCATAGAGTATCTGGGAGGAGGGGTGGGGATGATGTTCAAAATATTTTCAGTCTTTACCAGAGCCGATTAATGTAAGAGCAAAGTTCCACAGGTATTTTATAAGAGTATTTTTGCCTTATTTAATAAAAATAAAATCTGCATTTAAAAAAGGTGAAACTTTTTATACTAAAATACTATTGGAAGTTTGCTGCTGCAGTAAATGATTCCTAGTCTTGACTACCTATCACAGCTTACACCCATAATTTATCATAAAAAATGAAACGTGAAAGAAAAAAAAATTATAGATTGATATACACATCAAATGCTTCAAGGTCAAACAGTAATGTGCCAGCAGGTTGCAGTGTTGCCAGTTGGGTTTTTTTTTATTAGTATTCCATTTGCTTGATTATTGCCACTTTTTTTAAATAGTAATATTTCTTTTATTTAATTACAAATTTAATAAAGCGACTATTACTATTTCAAAACAAATGACAGCAATGAAGCAATCTGAATAATAGGAATCGACAGGCAATACTAGTACTTCAGCCATCCCGGAGTAGGAGTCAGAGTCGGAGTCGGTAATTTCACCCACCGACTCCACAGCCCTGCTTATAACTCAACAAGTAATTTATTTATCAAAAAATGAAAAACTGATTTAGATTCAAAATCGCTTCCATAGTTAGTCCTGCCAATTTTATACTTTTGCGTTTAAAAATGAGTCAGAAATTGTGTCAGAAAGTTTTGCGTTGTTGAGTAGGTCATTTGAGAGCTAATAATTTGCTTAAAAATTCCTGTTTCTGAACTACTCATATAGCACATTTAAGCAATCTTCAAACAAAAATCAATCACACAGGCAGTAAAAATAAATACTAAATTGTATTTAAACAATGAAACCTTCTTCTTCTACTTTTTTTTTTTTTACTTAATCGGAGGAGAGGGGACTAAAATTAATGCTTATCTTCCATCCCATTTAGCAGGGGAAAAAACTGTGATTTTTTGTATTCCAACTTAATATTATTTATATAATAAACTAGCTGTTAGCCGTGACTTCGTTCACGCAACATTAAAAGAAGAATAAATACATTAATTACGCATAATATTTCACTCCCAATAATTAAAAACGTTAATAATTAACTAACTATTTATCACATTTCACGGGAGACAATACGGTATCCTTTTTTGTTATAGGGACCTTGACATAACTCAGTCAAATTTTGTGCCAAATAATCACGAAAATGAATTGCAACCAGTGCAAAAATGAAGGCCAAATAAAATCGTGGAAATAGACAAATTGGGTTAAAACAAATGTCAATTTTACCTGAAAAACAATTGTACTTTTACATTTTAATAGCCATCCTTCAAAAAAAAAAAAAAAAAAAAAAAAAAAAAAAAAAAAAAACATTAATTGGAAATAATATATGCTTTTTCTTTAAATTAAATTCTGCTTCCTTGGTTTAATGTAAAGCTGAAACAAATCTTGTTTTCTAAATGACAGTATGTTGACAGGCAATTTTTGTTCTCCAGAATAAATTGATTCCTGAAGTTTGAATATGTGAAAATATGTTTTTATTGTTCGGATAATTTACTGAAATCAAGATTTTGTTTTCACCATCTATTCAAAGTGAAAATAAATTCTGTTTTTCAGTTTTAATGAGAAAATGGTGTAAAATATACACTGATCTGTTTTATTTCTCCTTTTTATACACAAATATGGAGTAATTTACTTTCCGTTTTTAAATAAACTTCGTTAAAATTTACAAAAAAAAAAAAAGAAAAAAAAAATCTTGGCATCTAATTTAATTTTTTTAATTCTGAGAGTTTGTGTGACATCCTCGGACCAACGATAAACGGGATTAAATAAATCGTGTTGCATTCGATAGTCTACGAGTAGTTGCGAAATACAAACACACGGTCAGATTTTAATATAATAGATTCATGTGCATTTTCCTTTTCTTAAAATTAGATGTGATTTTTAGCAGAAAACTCTCATCTGTATATAACGGATACTCATGCTGATTAATCAGTATAGATAACATTTAAATTTTTCTTTATAAATATGGTGTGAAACGCATCTACTTTCTATACTTACTGATCCTTGTATTATTAGTGTAAGGAATTGATTCACACTCATTTTAAAACATATTGGAAAATTCCCGTTTTATTTCAAATATGAAGTCTCTTTTTCCCAAGAGAAATCCCTTTTTAATGACATAATTCTTGTTGATTTTCTTTTTCAGGCAATTAATTTCAATACTGGCATAGGGGAAATTATGTTATTTTAACGAAATAATATTAAATCTTTAGGTTTTATCAACAAAAATGGAACTATTAACATTCGTCATTTTTTTTTTAGGTAATCGAGTTATTTCTTTTAGTTTTAAGAATGAAATAACTATTTCTCGCTATCCATGACATCATTTTCGACATGGATAATTTTGTGGAGCATATTATTGACATTTGCTAACCATTTTCTTTTCAAACTTCTTTTTACTTTTTTAAAATTTAAATAAAAAATACGGTTGAGTTTATAATGATATCTGGGGACTGTAATGAATATAAAAAGAAAATTTAACAAAAGGGTGAATCACCAGTGACTAGCACCGGAGTGACTCCGAATACCTAAAAGTAATTTAGACAAAACATATATTCAATACTTTCCCCAAACACCATTATAGGCGCGAACGATAGTGGTAGTACACGAAGCGAAGTCATAAAAATTAAAGTTTAAGTATAAATTATAAGTTAGAACACATCCTTATCAGATACAAATTAATACTTCACCGTTGGTTTAAAATGAAATTGATAAATGATATAATAAATAAAAGAAGAAGACAAACTCACCCAGATGAAGTCAATCTGATATTTATTCGAATATAAGTGCACCAAAATCAAATAAACAAATCACTAACTAACATCAACACAGACATCTTAGCTATTCTAATAATACGAATGCATTACGGATAACAAGGATTGTGAAGTCACTGACAAATGTAATCTAATATCTTTAGGATATATTATTTCAAATATTAGATACAGTTTATTATCATAATATTATATTTTCTTTAAATAAAATTCGCAGTTCTTAGTAGATATAATAAAGTTATATTGAATTAGTGTTGTTGGCTCAGTCCAGTGTATACAGTTATTCTTTAGATATCTTTGACAGTTCTTATAAGTTGTTACTGATCAAAGAAAGATGAAGGTTTTTAAGATATGAACAGCAAAAATTAGGAAGCTAGATTAATTTCTGAGAAGCAGCTACGTTTGGTGACAGGATGACAGATGGGTACGGATATCTCATCAATACACTCTTAAGTCTCAACACTCAAGAAATCAAATTTCCGTCAGTAAAACTTGACAATAACTGTTGAATCAGGCACATATGAAGATTAAGAAGTAGAATTTTTGAAGGAGAATTACTTGAAGAAAGTTTAAATTGCTGATTCAGCCACAGAATTAATGAATAAACATATCAAGTTAAGATCCAAGAATTAATGAGCAAACAAGTGAAGATCCAATCACAGCTTATATCTGATATCCAGCGTCTCCATCCATCAGGAAGATATCATTTGCAGATTTAAATTTAACCTATTGTTCAATTCATTACGTTAAAAAAAATTATTCAATATCTGGATACATTGTATTACTAAAATCACACATTAATATCATCCTTGAGTCCTGACTTTCGCCAAAGAAAATGGCAGAAGCCCGGATAACGAAAAATCGCAGCGACTACATCTTTTAGAATCTTGAGTAGAACTGAATACTCTTTACAATCTCCCACTCAGGTAAAAAATTCCGGCGGTTACGGAATAACCAATGAGAAAATAGGAACCGGATGAATGTTACTGAACCAGCCCCAACAGACCGTAGTCAAAGTTACAGCTAGAACTCTCACTGACGCGTCTACCCCTAGCAACAGCATTTAAATAGTATTTCGAACATTCGATCGCGACGTTGGAGTGCTACCAAAACGACCTTGCGCAAAATATGCGGGAAAAAAGGTTCTTGTTTACATGAAGACATCTGAAAATCTGTCAATGGACTCTCGTAGCGAAAATGTACCATCTTCAAAATAAAATAAAAGAAAATAATTAAAAATCGATAACTGCCAAACTTATGGATGAAAATAAATGAAATTTTAGAAAATGAAATAAAATAAAAAGTTCTTTCCACCAGATATGTTTTGAAAGTAAAAATATTTAATTTAAGGAATTTTGAAAAATGATTATTGGACTTAGAAATTTTGAAATGATATTTGGAAAAGTTTCGCGATTCTGAAAGATTTTGCGTTGATCAAAATCAGTGAATCTGAACTTTCGGAAGTAATAAAATTAGCTATTAACCATTTTTTAATAATTATTATTAAAAGGAAATATGCTATATTTTGGAATAATTATTAATTTTATACTGTCTGTTATTTAAGAAAAATGGATATTATTTAAAAGTTAGAAAAAGTAAGTCAGAAATATTTTTATTTTAGATAATTTGAAATGAAGTTTAATTAATATTGCAAAGTGAATAAATTGTAAATTAAATTTGAAATGAATATCCTAAAACATATGTAATGGAAAGATTCTGAAATTAAATTATACTTTCACCAAAAGTAAACAATTTAAAAAGAATGTTTGATTTAAAATGCAAAAATGAAACTTAGCTTAATTAATTTAAATGAATTTAATGAGTTTAATTAAATGGATGAATAAATTAAAGTTAAATATTAAAATACTGAATAAATTAAGAGTAAAATTTTAAATCATAACAGAGTTATATTAGCCGTGCACAGACGGTAAAACGTCAAGTATTGTTACCATGCAAAAGAAAAAAAAAAAGAGAAGAAAAAACCCAAGATCATTTTATTTCCCCAATCAAAGCATATCTGCTTTATTTTAGATGAATGATGTCATTTCCGCCTGTTTCCTATTGCGACCTTGTATTATCATCAAAAACTAAAAAAAAGTAAGTTTTATTTCTAATAATATTATTTAATCTTCTTTTTAATTCTTTAATTTTTTTATTTCATTCTCATTTTTCACGTGAAAATTTTTCAGTTGAAACTAAATTGTTGAGTAAAAATTATTATTCCGGCTATATAATAAATTATAACACCTTGTAATAGTATATTACTTTTAAATGCTAAAGGTGTAAAATTAACAACTATAATATAAATTAAAATAACTTTTATTAGTTGTTTTACATGTTTCGACTCTTTCCGAGTCATTTTCAAAAACAAAATGAGAATATTCTAAAGCTGCACGGGCTTTGAGGTTATTATTTTCATGTACTTTTTTTAAGATTACGCACGTTATCAATTATTTTTTACTTGATTATTTATTTTCATATCTTTGACCATGGAGTAATTCTAGCCACAGTTTCGGTAAATTAAAAGATGCCGCATCGTTACATATTGTATTTTTGCACGTGAGTATCTCTATGGTTTCTCTTATTATGGATGGATAGTATAGACTAAAGGGAAATATTATTTTACTTTCATTGAAATTTATTTGGATGGTTTCTTCTTGATATAATCTTGCCAGGGCTGTAGTTTTTCTATTGTATTTAATATCAGCTATATGCTCTTTTTTTCTGCAATTAAATTTCCTGCTGGTCATGCCTATGTAGCAATTTTTAGATCCGTCTTCTTTAATAAAAGGTATTTCATATACTCCTGAATAATTCTCAAAATTAATTCGGTCAACTTTACTGCAAATGATGTTCTTTAATTTCTTAGGTGGTTTGGCTATTAAGCAGATATTGAAACGTTTAAGGCTGTCTTTTAATTTTTCAAAAAAGCTTGGATAATATTGCAGAGTATAAGGTTTGTATTTTTGCGAATCATCTTTCTTTTCTGGTTTCTTATTATTGGTGATATCCATGATTAATTTATTAATATGGTGTACTTTAAAACCATTATTATAATCAATTTTACGAATATTATCTAATTCATTATTCAATTTATTTTCAGTACATATTATAAAGGCTCGTCTTATGAGAAATCTGTAGGCTGAAATTTTGTATGTTCTTGTTAACAAGAACAAATAAATCTATCGACAGAGCTGTTTTCCGGAAAAACATGGCTAACGAATCTACCATACCAAATAACGCATGTTCTCACTTTACATACAAAATTTCAGCCTACAGATTTCTCATAAGACGAGCCTTTATAATATGTACTGAAAATAAATTGAATAATGAATTAGATAATATTCGTAAAACTGCTTATAATAATGGTTATAAAGTACACCATATTAATAAATTAATCATGGCTATCACCAATAATAAGAAACCAGAAAAGAAGGATGATTCGCAAAAATACAAACTTTTTACTCTGCAATATTATCCAAGCTTTTTTGAAAAATTAAAACACAGCCTTAAACGTTTCAATATCTGCTTAATAGCCAAACCACCTAAGAAATTAAAGAATATTATTTGCAGTAAAGTTGACCCAATTAATTTTGAGAATTATTCAGGAGTATATGAAATACCTTTTATTAAAGAAGACGGATCTAAAAATTGCTACATAGGCATGACCAGCAGGAAATTTAATTGCAGAAAAAAAGAGCATATAGCTGATATTAAATACAATAGAAAAACTACAGCCCTGGCAAGATTATATCAAGAAGAAACTATCCAAATAAATTTCAATGAAAGTAAAATAATATTTCCCTTCAGTCTATACTACCCATCCATAATAAGAGAAACCATAGAGATACTCACGCGCAAATATACAATATGTAACGATGCAGCATCTTTTAATTTACCGAAACTGTGGCTAGAATTACTCCTTGGTCAAAGATATGAAAATAAACAATCAAGTAAAAAATAATAGATAACGTGCGTAATCTTAAAAAAAGTACATGAAAATAATAACCTCAAAGCCCGTGCAGCTTTAGAATATTCTCATTTTGTTTTTGAAAATGATTCGGAAAGAGTCAAAACATGTAAAACAACTAATAAAAGTTATTTTAATTTATATTATAGTTGTTAATTTTACACCTTTAGCATTTAAAAATAATATATTATTCCGGCTTTTGAATTAGTTTTGGCAACGATAAAGTATTAGCAACGGTAAAGTAAATTTAACTATTTTAAAATATTATACGAAAAAAATGTCCATTTATTCTCTATGAAAATAACGAAATTTTGAATTATTAAGAAAAATATTTGAATAAAATAAACAAAAACCAGCCTATGTTCATTGTGAAACTATATGCAAAGATACAGGATCATTAAATGTTCCATTTTGACGCTGGCTTCAGCCTAACATTTGCACACAATCAGATTTATAATATTATTAGGATTAGGATAACATGAAAATTCCATGCAAGTAGAGGTAAAAATAATTTCTTAACTATCACCATTTTTTTAAAGGTATAAATTGCAACACAAACAAACTTTTATTTACCTGCTTCTGAGTTTCATCACTGACTAATTTTATAATAGGCCTTTCCTCTGAAATTCCGCTATGCATATCAGAAGATAGATAGGAAAAACCTCTCAAGGAATCGGCAATATTGTAAATATCTCTTTTTATGGCAAATTTTTCTATGACACTTTCGACAAAGTCAGCAGCTTCTGAAACAGTTTTGCTTAAGGTTTCACCGTTCCCGATAATCTTCTGGAAATCTTCCAGACAGTTTAGCCTGTTTTGTTCAGGAAGAACAACAGAGGAGTCTCTGAGAGCTTGGAAGAATTCCGAACGTTTCAAACCAACATTTAGTAAGTCGTTATCGGCTGTGAATGCAGTCATTTCTCTCACAAATTTTTCGAGATGCTTCAGTTGAGATTTCAAGTCACTTACATTTTTAATCTTATTTTTGTTAAGAGTCACAAATTTACAAAGAGATTTATACATAGTGTTGACATCAAATGCCAGCCGAGTGCACTGTCGCAAGCTTGTTTCCAATTGAAGAATGACATTCTCTTCCACAAAATGCTCCAGATCTGTGGGTATCTTTGGAATTTTTGCAATCCTGTGGTATAGTTTTGTAGCCTGGATAGAAGTCAAGATGTTCTTAACTTTAGCGATAACTTTCGTGAGTAAAATTAGCGATAAGTGAATATCTTTTAAATGAGAACACAACTTAGACAAAGCTTCTGAGTCTGAGGAACTTTGTGCAGCAAGCAGACTTTCTCCCGATGTACTTTTGGTAGCTGTAGCATACCGCTGACTTTCTCCATATACATTTTTTGTAGTTGTAGCATAATGCGGATTTTCTCTAAATAGACCTTTGGTAGCTGTAGTATACGGCTGATTTTCACAAGAGGTAGTTTGTGCAACAGGCTGACTTTGTTTATATATACTTTTGGGAACTGTAGCATACTGATGACTTCCTCCATATATACCTTTGTTAGCTGTAGCATATTGCTGATTTTCTAAAGATATACTTTGTGTAGAAGGCTGACTTTCTCCTGTATTTTTGGTAGCTGCAAAATACTGTGGATTTTCCCAAGATACACTTTTAGCAGGGTTTGCAAATTTTTGTCTTTCTGCAGAAGAGCTTATAGCAGCTGCAACTGAACTTTTATTTTTTTCGAAAATTTTTCGTTCTTGTAACCTAAAGAAGGGAGAAAAAAATGCAGTTTTTTTTTAATGCAAAAATGAATGAAATTTATAATAAAATACTTAAATGCAATGCTTCAGCAGGAAAAAAATTGCAAAATAAAAAAACTGAAAATATGGGACAAATGTTAATGAAAAGAATTATTTCACTATAATACCTTAAACTTCTTAGCTAACTTCGGATAAGGTTTTCTTTAATATTTGAAAAATTGATTTTTTATGATTTTTTTTTTTAAATCTAAAATCTTAAAAAAAGAAAAAAAACATGTAAAATAGTTGTATAATTGTTTGGCACAAAATATGCATACAATGATTGCAATAAATGCTCATGCAAAATATCAACACTCAAATTTAAATCAAGATATTTTTCTTTCAAAAATCTTATTATGATGACTAAAGCTTCTCTGCCACTAAAACCAAGTAAAAAAAAAAAAAAAAAAAAAAAAAGTTTATATTTAAACACACAGAGAAATCCTCAAAATTTATGCACAATTTATAACTTTTATTAACAAGAAAATAAAAATTAAAGTAGCAATAACCATAATAATCCTATACATTAAAACGAAAAGAGATTTCTGCAAAAGTCACAAAAAATTTACCTATTTGCGCATGCGTGAGATTAAATGTAAAACTGTTCAGTTTTATGGTATGCTCAAATACTGTCAACATACCAGTGGTCTAGAGTGTTAGTTTATCTCTGGCTCACTGCATAAAGCGTGGGTTCGAAACGTGCTTCCAATAGAATGATTTCTGCAATACTTTTGACTATAATTCACTTTAATTACTGTTATATTTTCAGGAAAAGAAGTTATATGGTTTTTTTTTTTTTATTATTCAAATGCTTTTTAATTAAGTAGAGATTAACACTCAATCAATATTTTTACAAATTAAAAATTGTATTAAAAATACAATAATATATATTAAAAATATTTGTATTAAAAGTATTTAAATTTTTAAAAATTGCATGTAATTATCAATTAAATAAACTAAACTGATCTACAACTTTTGCCATATTTTATATGACCACTTTCAAGAATATGTTTATAGCTATACTAAGAAAAATATGATAATTTTTCATTAAAAAGAAAAAAAAAAAGAAGATTATAGAAAGAAGGAAAAATATTCCTCTAAAAACTATAAAATAAATTTTCTTGATATCCATGGTGTAATTAAATAATGTATCAAAGTGTTAAATTAAAGTCAAGTCATTAAAAAAAATTATAAATTGCTAGCTGCAAGCAGCAAATTTTAATTTCTGAGTTTTAGAATCAGACTGATAAAAATAAAATTAGTGAAAAATTTTAAAGGTTTCAAGTTGCGTAGTTTAAAAAAAAAAACAGAAAATACTAAATATTGTTATTTTTTCAAAAAATTGAGACTGCAATAAATAAAAATAATGTCCTATCCATTCAATTAATATTTTTAATTAAACTTCTGCTAAAAAACAAGCATAATATGTTATAAATTACAAGTTTAAAATTCTTTCACTTCATTAACTGAGTAGTATGTTGGACTGAGAGCAACATCTACTGCCTTGTTTCTATAGGAATCACTAATACAATATAGCAATTTTTGAAGTTTTCAATACTTAATTAATTTAAAAGCAACTAATTAAAAATTAAATTTTTCTAATGAAACATTCAAGTTGTTTACTGTCAAACCTTGACAGGTACTATCTAGTTCATTCCTTTAGAGTAAACTTTCGTAATATTACATGCATAACTTTTTGCATTATGCTGTTTCAAATACATACTGTATTACATATATATATATATATATATTTTATATATATATATATATACATTACAGGATCTGTTATCCGAAATGCTTGGGACCTAGGGTGTTCTGGATAGGGGGTTTTTCTGTAATTCGGAACACTTTATTATAAGAAATGTACAAAATGACTAATTTCATAACTAGTGATAAATGTGAATAATATATGTAATACATATTTACAATTCTATAAATTTAATAATTTATTTATATAGAATAAAAAACATTCTGAATAACAATTCAAATTATAAAAATAGTACATTAACAATTAAGAAATAGTTTTGACTTAGGAGCAGAATCCTTTGATGCAGACTTTGGAATATTTCTATTAAATTTGATTACTTATAGCATGTCTCTTGCACTAATTGTTCTTGTATCCTGTACATTGACATGATTTGCTGTTCATGGAAGTAGCTTCACTGCGGCATTCCACAAATCAGTTGTTCAGTAAAAAATATCTAAAAATGAATGCGCGCACGAAAGTGGAATAAACTTCGTTATAGAGAATAAGTTTTTCGTAATATGGAGATTAATCTACATGTTAATGATGTTCAAAGTCAAGGTTCTGCAGAAAATTTCGTTAAGTAGAAAACTTCGTTAAATAGAGATTTCGTTAAAGGGAAGTTCCACTGTGTATATATATATAATTGATGTTCTTTTAAACTGAACACTGAATAATTGATACTGAGTGTTTGCGTATCAGTAAGTGATCTCATGTGAGACTACAACAATGAAATATTTTAAACACTGTAAAGTAGAAAATAAAATATAAATTAAAAAAATGTAATATTTCTTCTATTACACCCTTTTATTACATTACTTTCACCGATGGTCGCACTCTCCACTGCAGCAGACTTTAAATTATCAAATCCCTGTGTATCACATGCTCTCTCAATTTTCAAATAGATTTTTGGTATAAAAATAAAAACCACATGGCATACATACATGCGTGAATATGCATTATGAATCACAAAATAATAATAAAAAAATCTTTCCACTTCTTAAATTAAAGGAATAGCAGAATTTATTCGTATTACTTACTTTTTTTTCAAATCTCTGATTAGCATGTCATCTTGCATAATCTTTGTTTTCGACTTCTCCAAAGCTTGCTTACAATCTTCTAGAACAACATCAGATTTATTTTTAGAAACCTTCAGAACTTCATCTAACTGGCGTTTCACATAATCTAGCTGATAAAAAGAACACATAAGGAAAATCGATAAAAAATATAAAAAAAAAACATTGCATATTCAAATCAATGTAAAATGAAATTCATTGCATGACAATACAGACGATTAAAAAAGGTAATAATAATTAAAGCTGAATATTGATTTTACAACAGATTTAAAATATAATTTTTTTTTAAAAAGGAAATGTTTTATATGAAAAGGGATTGGAGGGGGAGAGAGATAAAAAAAATAAATTTACATATAGTACAGGTAAAACAGACCGTAAACTGAGTAATAGTTGACAATTAAGGCGGTATTCAAAAAAAATATTTTTTTATGCAGGTACCGGCATATTACCCACTGTTTCAGATTTCTGCAAGTACTCTGGTTTATGGTAATCAAGAGTGGTTTTTTTTGGTAATGCTCAAAACAAGAAGCACTTGATCATCATGCTGTTTATCCTACTTGAAAACAATAACATCACGGTGAGACAGTCTTGTGGCATATATGCTAATTGTTTAGACAGCTGTAGAGTAGGCTGTGCAATTACTAGCAGCCACTGTTGCTCAAGACATAGCCGACATTAAAACACAAAATAGGGCATATGAAGAGAAAGGCGTATTCTTCTACCTCATTACACCCCAGGTACAGGTCAACACAATGTTATGAATACCAACACCCTCTCAAGCATGTGTTTAGTGGTTGTGACACAACTAATGTCATACACAGCAAAGGTAAAAAAGCTACTTATGAAGTCAATAGCTAGTGACAGTACTTTATAAGAATATATTGACATTATCAACAGAACAAATGCTATGACTAACAAAGTGAAGAAAGCAGGTGAAACTCCTTCATCTCTATGGAACTAAAGAAGATAACCTCACAATGCACTTTGTTACACTCAGTTTGAGAAGTCTTTGAAAAGGAACAAACCTAAATTGAAATCCCTTCCCCACTACTTCTGCTGCCCAACCTTAATTTAGAGTGTACAATCAAATCCAACAAAATGGTTTGGAAATAAACTGAAACCCGAACATTGGAGATGGGTAACATAAAGACAGTGGCTTACATCTTGTTTGGACTACTCTATTTCCTGCTCCTCACAAAATAATCGAGCTGATATCCGCAAAGGCGATTTTTTGTCAGCTTGGTGCAGTTGCAAGAAAAGTGGAATAACCTGCTCTACACTGTGCGAAATTTGTGCAATAATCTGCTGTAATGCAGTGCTTGAAAAAGAAATAGTTATGGTGCCAACTGAAAGCGATTTTGACAACTTCGATGACCTTGAAGGTGGTTTGAATGATCCTGATTTTAGTTATTGCTATTTTTAGAATGTTTTAAGATTGAAGGTGGTTTGAAGATGGTTTGAATGACCCTGATTTTAGTTATAGGCTATTTTTAGGATGTTTAAGATTATGCTATATGATACAAAGAACATGTTTTGAATATAAAATAAATGTAATAAAGTTGTGCTCTCTCGCAAAGTATAATTTTCAACTTTGTATTCCTAAAACCTGTCGCAAATTTGTAACAAGTTATCGTATTGACCGAATGGTGTAATTTGATTAAGAATTAAAAAATGCATGGTGAAAATTACCCCACTCAAACTGTTTAAAAAAAAAGTTGAGCTCTCCCTTCCCTGAGTTAAAATGTCCCCAAACCATAGCAAAACAACTTTTTTTTTTTTTGGGGGGGGGGGGGGGACTCATCAGATCTTCATTTCTAGTGCCAAAATGAAGTTCTTCCCCAAATTTTCTACCCATTGTTGCTGTAAAATCCTATTTTACCTGTACTATTATAGAAAACAGGACAAATAAAAGATATGTCCTCCTTAAGTCAGCGATATATTATTAGTAAAATTATTCCTAACACGTGCACCTAAAATACAAAGCTTATTCTTTTGTAATAAAATGCATCATTTAATTACCTCACTTCTTTCTTTGCAAAATTACTTTTATTTTTTTAGAATCTTGCTATAATAAATTAATCTGATAAATACTGAGAAAACATTTTACAGTTACTTGAAGTTATGTATTTTTCTATAAAATTCCTTTTAAAAGAACAGGCAATTCATCCCGGGTTCTTAGTAACAATAATTTTCTGAGCCAATATGGAGCAAACTAACATTTAGTTGTGTACCAAAAATGCTGAACCAAGCCAAAATAATAAATCCATCATAAAAAAATAATGGAATTAATATAAACTAATTTAAATAATACAATATAAACTCACAGAGTTCCCCCCAGGTTTAAAAAACGTCAGGGAAAAAGGCACTTTTTAGGTGCATTCAGAATTATACAAATATGTAACACTTATAGTCGTCATCTGATCCATCCGTCTGTCTGCATATAACAGCGCAAAAACTACCCAACCGAATGGTTTGAAATTTAATATATAGAATCATTGCAGAACTTTTTCAAGTCATTTAAAATTTTATTGAAAATTGAATCAAAACTTAAAAAGATATTAATAAAAGTTTTCTTCATTCTATTATGTAATCTATATAATAAAAGCACAAGTCATGTGACTGAGGAAAATAAATATGGGCTGACCATTTCTTTTTTCATATGCCAGGCGGCTATTTTTATTCAAAATTACTTTTACAAATAAAATTGCATAAAGCTTACATTTTTAGAAAGATTGTTTTAAAAAAATTGTTTGAGAGATGAGTTACATTAAAAAATGTATAGATTCTGAGATAACTTCAGTTAAAATTAGATTAACAGCCCAATATTTATCCTAATACCCATTAAAGTAAATAATCACTACAGATTTGTTCATCATGAGTCATGGAAATATTAAACCATAGAGGTAATCATTTACAAATCAAGATCTCCAGGGTCAATTTTGCAGCACTGCTTGGTGTCGAAAAAAAATTCGCATCTGAAAACATGACATACGTAATAAGAGAAAAGAAAGGCATGCTAATTTCACTCATAACAGACAATATAATTCATTTTACTGAAATAATAATGAAGATTTTTTAACATTGTAAAACAAGTTATAGTAAGAATAAGAATACACCTCATTTGTCACGTTTAACGTACAATTTCCAACTTGTTGTTATTCTTAAAGGTACTTTTTTTTTATTTTTAAAGGCATTCTCTTGATATTTAAAATTCAGGGCACCTTTTTCAAGACAACAATGAGACAGTTTTTACTATGTAAACATTTTTTTTAATGCAAAAAGGAGTAAAGGCCCTTTTTTTGAC
Source organism: Maratus michaelseni (assembly GCA_963931845.1). Classification (NCBI taxonomy): domain Eukaryota; kingdom Metazoa; phylum Arthropoda; class Arachnida; order Araneae; family Salticidae; genus Maratus; species Maratus michaelseni. The sequence goes on from OZ007587.1 coordinate 468,530,685, forward strand.
TGGAGGCAAAAAAAAGGTGCTACTTTTTTTTTGGATGAGGGGCAAGAAGTGTGCTATTTTGTAAACTAAAGGAACAATGCAGCACCCTGCTGAAACTGTCTAGGGGGAACTCTGTAAACCTGCCTTAAGAAATAATAGTAACAATCCATAAAATAAGTAAAAATTGCATTTACAAAGAAAACATAAGAAAAAGATACAATAAATAAATTAAATCTTAAAAGCATATTTTAGCGATTTTTTTTAAACTTAGCGTTTTTTTAAACTGCAAAATTAATCTGCAAGATTAAAAATAATCTGCAGTGCCTTCTGCTACCGAACCTCGGTTAAATATAACAAATATACTGCCGAGTGTGTAGAACGTAAGTGAAAATTGTTTTTAATTAAAAACTCTGACAGATTTTTCTACATCTAGTCTATTTTCTTAGATTGTCTAACAACAACATCGAAAAGCATTTTTGGTACTTTCATATTAGCTGCATGTCAGCAGTTAATTGCTAAATATTTAACTATTTATAACAATCTTTTTGATTATGACTATTTCAGTGTTTAAGTGCATAGTTTGAAAATACACCTGTTAAATTCATATTTTATTTACTTATTTATTTATTTGTGAAGTTTTAATTTCATAAGGCAGTTTAGTTAGGGAATATTACACGAAAACAAACAAATGCTGGATTATTTACATTGTTTAAGTGCAAACAAGTTAATCTTCTGTATTTGGCTTCATGCCATTTTTCTGCTGGACAGATTTTTTTCTTTCTCTAAATGTTTGAAAATTATTTTAAAATTTATCACATATCAGTAAATTCAGATACAGATTTCAAACAAATTGCATTAGAAAGAACATTTCCCCTCCCCCTTTATTTGACGGTATAAAAAACTGAAATTGTGCGATCTTTAAAAGTTCAAGAAATTGCAGTAAAAGCAAAATGTGTTAGTCAGGTGTTACCACCTTCAATATGACATAAGTGTTATTCACAGGCATATTTTTGCTTTATAATGTACATTTCCAACCTAAATCCGATTTCAAAACCTCTATTGATAAGCCTAATTGTCGAAGAAAGGCATTCACATATTGTCAGCATCAAATCAGTCTTCCATTTTTAATATATGCAGTAAAATTTGTGAAAACAGAACCTTTCTGTAATGGGAAATCATACTAGAAATACTCATGCTTTAAATATCAATTTATTAAAATTTTCAAAGTGGTCACAAACTCTTTACATTAAAATTCTTTGACAAGCATACAGTCATAATTTAGTAAAGTAATTTATTTTTTAGTGTTTTTACATGAGCAAAGTACAAATTATTTCATTTTTTGAACTGTATAGTTAAATATACTAGGGCATCCAACCAGGTCTTACAGGGATAGAGAATATATTATGTGAAAACCATTTATTTTTTTATTGATAACTAATAGATTTTTTACATCTATTTTTAATATTTGCTGTGTTTGTAGCCTTGGCAACATGTTATAGTGAGACGTGCCAAGCTGGGTGTCGATCAAAGTGGTTCAATTGGTAGAACGTCAGTGCGCTATACTAATGACCCGGGTTCGAGTCCTGCTTGGATACTTTTTCACTCTGTTGGCTATACGCATTTTAAGCAATTAAAAATTTGAATAGATTTTTTACATTTAATTTTTTTTTTTTAGATTGCCACCTAATACCACCAAAGAGCATTTCTATATGAAATATATCAATTATATTTCAAATAAAATATTGAAATTTATTAAAAGTGGTAATTTCATATTGACCTTGTGCCAGAAGTTAATATCCGAATAAATCGCTAAAAATTTCATTATCTATAGCAGTTTTCTTATTTAAATTTATGCTTTCTTTGGTGCATGTAACAGAAAAATATACGATTTCTTTGACAATACTGAATAATAAATGCAATAAATCCAACCTAATATCGTAGCATTTAGTGAAATTCTCTTTAGTATGACATTAATTTTTAATGGAAGTTTTATGTTTTCACTCATAAAAACTCAATCTACAATTATTACATGAAAATGATGTCATTTTCTAGATGCGTACAGTTGTGACACTAGTCATGCAGTTTTGTTTGTAAAGAGAAACATCACCAAAGATTTCACTATTTAAAGAAACCTTCTTAATTCTGACTATATCAGTGTTTAAGTGCTTAGTTCAGTTACATATCTGTTAAATTTTTGTTTTATTTATATTCTTTTATTCATTTATTGATGAAGTTTTAATTTTGTTATGGATTAATAGCCGGAAACAAATACTGAACCATTTATATTGTTTTAAATGCAAACGTGTCAATCTTCCGTAAGCAGGCTGCCCATGATAGAGACAGAATTTAAAAAAAATTCTTGCTTGAAAATTATTTTATAACAAATAAAATATCAATAAATTGAGATACAGCTTTCAAACCAGCATTTCATATGGACATGTTTTTGCTTTATAATAAAGATATTGTCCATAGACATTTTTTTTTTCTTGTGGCAATGGAAAAGGAGACAAGAATGAAAAATTATACATCCAGCATAAATTATGTAACACTTTCCAACACTTCCAAAATAATTTTTTACAAATCTTTACCATTAATAAGGTGAAAGATGATACCTAAGTAAACAATTTGGAAAAAGCATAACATATTAAAAAACCCAATTTCAGGAATTACCAACACTATTCGGAAAAATATCCTAATTCTTTTGTGCAGCCCTGTATAGGATCTATAGACTTATACTACATAGAATTCTAAATTTTATTTCAGTTAGGAAATACGTAGCACAGTTTAAAATTCTCCCTCTGGAATTTCCATCAATAAACGTAAATATACTTGAGAACTTTTGTGCTGCCCTGTATAGGATCTAAAGAATTTATACACACCAAGTAATATACAAAAAATGAGTTAAATTTAAAAACTTTTTCAGCAACTGAAAATGTACTTCCAGCAATTATTGTTAACTGATAGTACCGAATTCTTTTGTGTGACCCTGTAAGTGAACGATGAATGTCATACACAAAATATTCTATAGTAAGCCTCTTGTAATGCACCTCAGTGATATATATCAATTCCAATATGTTTGAAATAATCAAACATCATTAAAATAAACCGCAAACAATTTTTCTCCATAGACCGTTATGTAACAGAATTATTTTAAGTGTCCCTGTAAATAAACGACATATTCTATGCACATCCTATTCTATAGTAATCCCCTTACATCAGTGATATACATCAATTTCAATATGTTTCAAATTGTGTAACATTATTAAAATACACTGCAAATGATTTTTCCCCATAGACCGTAAAATAATGTAATTCTTTTGAATGTCCCTGTAAAAAAACTATAAGTGCTAAACACTTCTTATTCAATACTGAACGTGCCATAGTAAACCTCAATAACATATATATAACAGTTGCATGACAATCTGTATATATTTACATGAGTTAGAGTACATTCAAACCAGGGTTGTAGTGGGCAGTTGCAAGGGTACCCGCCCAGCTACCCGCACGGGCTGGGTTTTTTTACAATCTTGATGATAATACATTTTCAAGATGAAAAGAGAACTTATATAGAAAGCAGGATTAAAATTTACTTACTTAATGAATAATACAAGAAACATAACTGTACCAGTCTTGCTTATATTTAATTAGAATGGCTACTTAATAAATGAAATCAAATGTATATCACATAGAGATAAGTCCCACTCTATATCTATTATGTAAATTTTCTGGTTCAAATAGTTTTATTTGACTTTATAAATATCAGAAGGTTCTCAGTTATGAAGATATATTATGCTATGTTCAACACAAATATTTCATTCATAACTGTTGCAATAATGAAAATAATGTAGTGATGAAACAGAATGAACATCATTTTGGAGCAGCAAAAATACTATTTTTGAAGCAAAAAATCACTATTTTTGGAGCAGAAAATCACTATTTTTGAGCAGCAAGATCGCTTTTTGTTGTTGTTGTTGTTGTTATTAGAAGTAAAAAAAGCTTTATGGGAGGAGGGGGGGGGGCAATAACAGGAAAGGGGGGAAAAAAGAGGCAGTGAATAATTATTTTAGAAAGAGAGATAAATAAAGAGTTAAGACAGGACAAAATAAAGACAAATTTCCAAACAGACTGACAGAACAGACCATGTTTTTAACAGCTATAAGATAACAAAAAAATCCCTGATGGCTCGGCCTACAGGCACAGGTAGATTCCGAAGACGCAGACCGTGGGGCACCTGTTTGTTGGGAATTGCGGAAGAAATGACCTTTTTGCCATGATGCCACAGTTGGGACCGCCCACTTCGAAATCTAACTTGTTTGCAGGCAGAGCCGACAGGGATTTTTTTTTTTTTTTCTGTAAGGGTTGGTCATATAAAAAACTTGTCAATATAAAAGTTTTAGAAAATATTAAGCGGATTTGAATCTTGTGAATTGACAAAGTTATGAATTTATTTCTTCCCTTGGGGCCATTTTTAATGATAATCTGTCATACATAAATTTTCGGCCCTTTTCCTAGAAGTAATAACTTTAAACGGATTCGATACGTATCATAACTAAGAAGTTATGGTTTTTTTTCTGTTTTCACAAAAAGCCAAAAGGCAAAATGGAGGTTACATGGTATGGTAATATTAGGTGAAGTTTTTGAATAGGAATAATTTCTTCTAAATGAATTGTATTAAAAACTAAAAATTTAACCATATATGAATAGATTATATGTACCATATAAGAAAAATTTTTGTTGTAAGATATTTTCTTTTATCAACATTTGCTAATCTTATGATAATTTCAAAGGAATAAGTTTTTTTTTAAGCTGTATTTATATGTTATTATTAAATAACACACAATTGATAGCTTTGCAATTTAAAATTTGTTTGTTATTTAAATTAAAGGGATCATATATGTATTTTAAGAACAGAGAAAAATATTGAGATCATTATTAAGACTATAAAATCATTCCCATCTATTAGACTATGAAGTGTTCACAAAGATTGTATTTGAGATCAGGATTGCTACTTATTTCGGCAATCAAATTCTTTCTGTTTTCCTGAGCAAAAAATTAAATTTGCTCTGAATAATTCCTCTGAGAATTTTCAAAATTTCAACGGATAAATTTTGCAAAGTACCAAAATTTAGTAAAATTCTTTGTTTTTAATACTCATTTTTAAATTCCCTCAGTTTTTCCAGTTTTCCCTATACCGTGGCAACCCTGGAGATTATTATTTGTGAGGAAGGTAGAATCATAGTTCACATTTTGGCATTTTAACCCCAATTTACCCGGGGAAAATTGCCCATTTAACCCGGGTTTTTTAATAAAACCCGCCTGGGCTGGGTTTTATTTAAAAAACCCGGGTTTTTTACAACCCTGATTCAAACCGAATTCATAAACAATTTTCAACAATGTTGGAAAGTGTTAAAAAAATGAAGGCACCTATCTCCATGTTGAATTAGAATCAGCTTAGTTTAGGAACCAGTTTAGGATTTTTAGAGTCACAAAGAAAGCATTGAAGTCGAAGCAAAAGAGCTTTGCTTCACTCAGCTCAATAAATAAAATAGGTTTAGAAATCAAGTAAATCTGAAATGTTTAAGTAACTTCACTTACATTTAAAATTTAAAAAGAAAAAAAATCACATTTTAAAAATTTCTGTTTGGAAAATGTTTTAGATAAAAAAAAAAAAGAAAAAATCTTCCTATTTGAATAATTATTTTGACAACACTTTTAACCATTCAAACTTTATTATTCTAAAATTTCTAAAGTAACAAAGTTTTCTTTTTTTGGTAGCTTTCAATACAAAAATGCATAAAGCTACCTATTGCAGCCATTCGGAGGAAAGCAGTTCCGAAAAATTTCGATATATTTTCACCGATCATGACCCCCACACCCCAAAACCACCCTCCGTTCAAATGTTGATTTATATATATATATATCTGACATATGTCATACGATATCGCTCGTATTTATAAATCAATTTTGATGAAACTAATTGTGTGTATTAAGCTCACCAATGTCTCGACCGAGTTCGTTGGCCAGCTTGGTCCGCCATTTTCTTTCAAGATGGCGGCCATTTAAAAATTTAAAACTAAAATAAATATACAAAAAAGTTAAAAATTCAAATTTATTTTTTAATTAAGTGTTAGGCCTTGATACGAGGATTCCAGAGCATTTTTTGGTTTACCTCTATCTTAAAAAATGGCTGAGATAGAGCAGTTTGAAATTCTAGGGTGGCTGACATTTTGAAACAAAACAGCACATTAACGCGATTACTCGCAAATTATTTTCTTTCATTGTTGTAATAATTTTCCCAATCATACACATAAAACTATATATTCATATCCGTTAGCGCCAAAATTGGCAAAATATCGCCAAATTTGGCGACCAAAGTAAGTCTTCATAAATGAAGCCAATTTGGCTATTGCTCAATAATTTGGCGAATTTCTTATTCAAATTCAGTATTAACGAATCTTTTGTAAACGTTTCTTTGCATTTTAACTTGCTGTTTTCGTGTAACATTAGCTAAAATTTTAAAACGAAGATATAGGAAAGCTACCTTTTCCTCCAGGTACAGGCCGGAAGGACTTTTTCTTTCTGCAACAGGTAAAATGACTTTTCCCCTAAATTTTAGAAACATTTCACAAAATTTTAGTTAAGGTAGGAAAAAAATCTCAGTTTAATTTTTTTTTTTTTTTTATTAGTACAAATTCTGTTTTTTTTTTTTATAAATTAAATAAAAGGTTTTCCTCAAATGACGGTTGCCACAAAAATAAAATACCACAGCATTGATTATAAAAAAAATTTCAATAAAGATAATGTAGGCTATAGTTGCTGCACGGGTTTATTTTATATTTATGATTAAAAAACAAAATTTAAATGCTCAAATTATTTTTCTTTATCCCAAGTTTTTTTTTTTCCTGAAACAGATTATGTCACCCTCTAATGCAATTAAATACAATTGATAATTTTTTTTTTCATTTGCTATCGTTGATCAGTTTTTACTGTAATTTTGATGGAATAAATAAGATGATATTCTGGCTTAGATAATGTTGTTTGCAGATATTTTTAGTCCTTAATTTTTAATTTTTCATTAGAAGTTCAAACCTGCCGCTAAAATATATTAGATATTGTTAAAAAATATTAGACTGCAGTGCAAAAGTCTTTGCACAGGTCCACTGGACTTATATAAATATGGGGAATAAACAGCATGAAATACAAACACTAATGAAAAAAAAAAACGAATAGCATTTTTCATACCTCTTCTTTCAATTTTTTATTAGCAGTAACTTCAGGTGCAGGCCCTAAAAAAAAAAAAAAAAAAAAAAGAGTACAAAATCAATTACAAAATTCTACCTTTGCATACATACATGGAACCATTATGTATGAACATACATGGAACCAAGTTAAAGAAAAGAGTGTATAAAGGGAGGAAGATAAACATACTGCAGCCAGATGGCCAAATATGAAAACAGGAAACACACAAACTAGTCGTTGGGGGCCACCGTAATCCTTACCCATCATTGATATGCATAATGTAAAATATTAAAATAAAAATGTGTAAACTACTTATAAAATGCATTGCAATTCAAATAAAATCCTGGCTTGATGACGTCACAAACTTTAAGGACTCGATTACTGAATGGCTTGAAAGAAACCTCCTTATAACTCCAAAAATAATAATCCTATTCACTAGCGGTTTATTGCATCTGATTAAGCATCAAATTTCTAATTAAAATATATCTTTGAAGTGAAATTTGGATGAAATACAGGGTCATGAAAAATCGAAGAGTGTGGAAAATAGGATTCCAAATATCTCGGCAACTAATTATCTGATCGACTTCATGCTTTATGAAAAATTTATGTTTTTTTATTGTCTTTTATATTCATTTCTTAAAATAAACAATTTCGAAAATTTTTATATACCTTTTATCAGAACGAATATTTCGAGAGTCCGAAAAAAATAGTTCCGGTTAATCAAGGTTATTGAAATGAAATAGGCTTCTTCCCATTATTACATACTAAGTACATACCAAATTGCAAGTCTCTATCTCAATTTTTTCTGGAGATAGAGCATTTACAGACACACAGACGGACGGCAAAAAATTTTTTTTCTAAAAATATCTTTTTTGGAATCTCCAGTGTCTGAAACGTGTAAATCCGTCAAAAAAAAATTTCGATTTTCAAAATGATTACAAGACTTACCCTATACTACGTATGATGGGTAAGTAAAAAGGGGAGAAACATTTTTCATCTATACAATGACGACATAATTCTTATCATTTAGACACATTTTAACGGATAATTAAATTTAAAATTAATAAAAATAAATTTGTACATATATGATTGTTATTTTCTTTTCATAAGTTGGAAAACAAATTTAGACTAATAATAAATGTATAAATACATTGAATGAAAAAAAAAAGAAAACATGGAAAGACAAGAATTTCCTAAAGGTGTGAATTCAAATACAGTAGACTCCTTCAAATCCGCACAACTTGAGACCAGGAGTTGTGCGGATTTCAGAATTTTGCAGATTTCTCATCACTGTTTTGTTTACCCTTTTTAACAGCAATTTGATTGTAGTAAGGCATTGGAAATTATAATGAATCTGTACAATATGTAAAATATTAAAATAATTATGTAAAATAATAAAAATTAAGAATATTAAAAAAAAGGAAGGAAATAATACTTAATGATGCAGTATTAAATATGCATAATAATGAAATATCAATCCTTGTTTCATTCAGCCATATCAATCAAAATTACGTACGAAATCACAAAAAAATAAAAATCATCCTTTATATTATTAAAGATTAAAACTGAAATTAAATACTGATGCAAAGTGGCTACTGTTATGCCGTTTTTTACCTTAAATATGAAAATAATTTGAATCAGAATCATAAAATAACGAAATTTTATTTCATGTTTATACAGATTTGGTAAACAAAAAAGCTTGATTAATTAAATTTGTCTTTGAAAAAAGATCGCGATTGGCGCTAATATTAGCGTCATTTAAAAATTTTTTGGAAGAAAATTCAGTACTTCTCCATTATCCACGTTTCATAAGAAAAAAACTATTGCCAAACTGTAACGCCAAACAAACAAATGAAAGAATGTTGCCAATGGAATCTCAAAAATAAAATAAATAAATGCAAGAAATGTAGAAAAATACCACTCACCATTGTGTCAACTTAGCAAGCTTAAGCAATAAAATTTGCAATATATTAATGAAAACAGAAAAAAAAAATCTTGGATATTAATTCATTTACAATATTTTTCTTAATTATTCCTCTCGGCTGGTAAATAAATGTTTGTGACGTCAATTGAAACTGATTTATTGTACGTAACTATGCATCGCAACATTTTTCCAATGATTTTTCTCTTTTAATATCATGGCACCGCCGTTTAAGGACGCAGTTGTCATTTAAATTAATGAAATAACTAATAAATCAGTAAAACATAATGAAAAATACAGATAAATGTTGAATTAAAAGTCACCTGAAGACATAGTAAACACATGTAACTCTTCTGACGTCAAGTGAATGTGTTGCCCCGATAATGCATATTTGGCCTTAAATCCTATGATTTGGCGATATTTTTTCTTATGAAAAGTGGTCAACAGGATAATGCAGCACAAGGAAAAATTCATATTTTCTTCATGCGAAAGTTTGAATTCGGCCATATTAACCATAATTATATATTAAAATGCACATATAACAATGAAAAGCTAAAAATAAATATTTAAAAATGGGGAAATGAACGCAAGAAAAATAAAGAAACAATTTGGTTACAGTTTACACTTACAATGGGGTGAATTTCTGCTTTAGATACACTAATTTACATCAAAATCATAAGTAAATAAATTTTATTTAGTAATTAACCAGCTGTAAGAGCCAAAAGAACATAATTAACAACAAAATTAGTAAAAAGAGAAAAAAGAACTTGAGATCACTGCTGATTTCAGTGCCATCTTGAATTTTGTTCTTTCAACATAACTGTAAGTTTCACTGCTTACATCTCCAAGGATACGTAGATTTTAGGGTCACAGATTTGGGGTCACAGTCTGCTGTATATCTGATGAATTTATGTGAAGTACATTGATTAATTTTTCAAAGCAAATATTATTCTGGATGGTTTTGTTGTTTTCTCCATCAAAAAGTTCATGTACAATACTGACAAGCTGTAAAATACACAATCTACACAATACACAATCTACAAAAATTACTTTCCTAAATTTGAATTTAATAAGGAAATAAGGCCTAAATCCTAATTACTGTTCATGAAAATATGATCTCAAAAACATATTGTATCTCATATATGTTATATAAACATAAAACAAACAAACAAAAAATTCTCAAAAACATATTTTCACCCAATATTGTTTTTATAGATCTAAAAAAAATTCCTCCTGGAACGGCCTATAGGCGTAGGTAGATTTTGAAGTTAAGTACTAATTTCACGTGATGTGTTGCGCTAGGAAAGTCTATTTTATTGGGGGGGGGGGGGGCGTGCGTTATATCTCTTTGTTTTTAATTTTATTTTGCTGTAAGAGTTGGTCCTATCAAAAACCTGTTAATATAAAAGTTGTAGATAATATTAAAAAGATTTTTAATAAATTTAAGCGGATTTAATAAATTTAAGCAGCATTAATACGGATGATATCTTGTGAATTGACGAATTGACGATAGTATAATCAAGTTATGAATTTTTTTCTTCTCAAAACTCTATTTTTTTCCAGCCCCTTGGAGGCATTTTTAATTATATCAAAAACCTCTCATATATAAATTTTTGGCCCTTTTCCTAGAAGTAATAATGACTTTAAACGGATTCAATATGTACATAATTAAGACGTTATGGGATTTTATCTGTTTTCACAAAAACCCTCCCCATTTCCACCCCTTTGGTCTGATTTTGCCCACTAACGAACTTGACCGAGATTTTCTGCTCCTTGATTTTATGTATCTGTTTGGAAGAGATTTGTGCAGAATTATGGAAGTTATAGTGTCCATAAAAAAGTGATATAGATAGACAGATAGATAAAGTTTTGAACTGGGGGTGGTTTTAGGTTCTAAAGGTCATGATCGGTGTAGATCTGCAAAAATTTTCAGAAATTCCAACTTAGGGAAGAATGTAGTATTTCTTACGAAACCTACCTAAAAAGCAACTTGAAATAAAGAAGTCCCTTTCAGCTTCTGCATTGGTTGGTACTTTGAAACTGTGTATTCATACATAATAGACAAGTATACTTTACTACTTTGATATTAGGCCATTAGTTTTTTTAATATCAAATCTGTCTTTTTTTTTTCTTTGTAAGGTGTTGTTACTTTTTTCTTTTTGCACTTGCATCCCCGGATCTTATTGCACTGAAAACTTTGTAAATATTTTTATCTATTCCATGTACAAAATTCACAATTATTTCAGTTTCATGATTTGTGTATGTGTTGTCATTTTTTTAAACTAGTACTGGCTGAACGAATTTCACTGGGAAGAAATGGAAAAACTCCTACTGCAGTTATTTTCCTAGGGAAAATTTCTGTAATTGGCATCAAAGCCAATTGACACATTTAATATCATAATTATCTAATTGCTATTGCTAAAATTACACAGTATTTACAATGCACTGCTTCCTGGTTTTGTAAGTTTGAATACAAAATTGATAGTGAATAATCCCCCCCCCCCCCCACCCCTTTCAAAAAAAAAAAAAAAAAAAAAAAAAAAAAAAAAAAAAAAAAAAAAGCAGTAATCAATCACTTTACTTTTGTAAACATGATATTTTTATTTTACTTATTTTAAAGTTTAATTTCTTTCATGCCATACATAAGATTGATGATTATTCATTGCACAAGGTACAAGTCTCAATTTTCTAATCTGCTATAATTAAATCATTAATCAATGTTAAATTATACTTCAGTATTAATTTAAGAAGTTTTAAGCAGTATTTTGTTTATTTAAGAAGTTTTAAGTGCTCCTTGGAAACTTTTTCATTTCTAAGGAGTTTCTAAGTAGTCTAAGGAGCCTGTATGAACCCTGGACATAAAAATGAATCTATTGAGACTCATTAATATTCAAATATATTTAGTTTTTTTCCAATTGAAAATTATTCAAGATTTTCTTTTGAAAAACCAAGTTAACCTGAACCCAACCTGAAATAATCAAAATTTAACACGAAAATTTAAAGTCACCTCAACCCACAATGAAAAAAGTTAGCATCAACCAGATCCGAATGCCAGTTTGGGTTCAGGTAAAATCAGATTATCTGAGTTCAACCCTGAGAGATCGATTTGTACACCCAAAAAACACCCTAACATACCGTTTTCATGAAAATCCTTAGATCTGTTTTCAATAACCTAAAAATGTATAAACAAACAAGAACAGCCCATTTAATAGTATAAGACTTTAAATATTTTCTTATTTCTTGGTGTATCAACCTACTTTTAGATAATGATAATGAAAATGTATCTTCAGTGTTTTATAAAAATCTTAATGATACTTTTTTGGATAATTTAAATTAAAATAGCAGATTTATGTAGATTCCCGGTTGCTGATCTATTTACTCCCAGCTTTCTACAGATTTCCCATTGGAGGTCTCAAAGTTTTCAAAATATATTGTCTTTCAAAAAGTACTAAGAATTGAAGGGGACAATTTTTAAAAACATGGTATTCAAATGTTCATTTTCTGATAGTGAAAACCAAATTTTGGAAAATACATCAGGTAATGAAACATCCTATAATTAAGCTTCCTCATAAATTAATATGGAACCTTATGATTGGTAAGGATTTCTGAACTTTTTTAAATAGGGATCACCAACCTGTCATGCCCGGAAACCAAACAATCAATTCTTAAAGCTCCGCAGACCACACATAAGTCAGTTAAATAGCATGGACAAGAAATATTACAAGGGTATACAATATTTAGGTTACAAGACCACAAGCAGGTTTTATATATAAGCTGTTGAATTATACATACTTTTCTAAATTCACGACAAAAAAAAAAAAATGTTTTATTCATTTACATCTGCATGGAAATTTTAGATTCGTCTATCCAACAGCATTATTTAGTAATAATAACAGTGATACAAATTATGTATTAAAATTAATTCATGAGATAGCACTGAAAAGAGTAAAAGACACTACAATTTACTGTGTGCACTACAGTACCAGATTGACACATAAGAAAGTATACAAGAAAGCCATCAGATGTTACTAGCATAAAAGCATTACCACAAAGTTCCAGTTTTTTCCAGCATGAAAGAAGCAAATTCACTTTGCTGGCAATTATGTTAATTTAGAGAATAATTATGTGTACTCACTGACTGCTACCCTTCTTCCCTCATCATTTTTTAATCTAAAAAAAGAGATTTACCTTAATAAGGTGCTTCAAAAGTCTTTTTTGATAATGTCACATAAAACTTTTGTTTCCAATAGTTGAAATGGCATACCGGTAGCAGGCAGAGAGTTAAAGGAATATGGTGGTATACACCATATACCTTCTGGAATTTTTTAAGACCCTCCATAGCTATAGTGTATACTCTGTAGTATATAGACTCTGCCTACAGGGTCAGAAATTAGGAACTCTAAGTAAGGCATCAAGTGACGCCTAAAAGTTTTTCCTAGGTGCCAAACTGCATTTCATGGTTGCAATTTTAAAGTGGTTCTCAAATGATCTGCTGGACAACACAAAACTTTCTGACACAGTTTCTGACTCATTTTTAAACACAAAGGCATAAAATTGGCACACCTGACTATGGAAGCAATTTGGGATTGAAGTGAGTTTGCCATTTTTTAAAATAAATAAATTACATATTGAGTTATAAGCGATCCGTGCCACATGACAGCACAAATTTCTCCCTTCTGGCAATGAAGCATTGGAAATTGGGTTCAAAACGCGGACTTTGACAGTGTTTTCTGAAAGATGTGAATGAAGAATTTTGAGTGTTTTCTGAAGAATTTACTGCTTTTATCAAAAAATGAAAAACGTGTTTTGATTACAAAGTTTCTGAATAACCAGGCCTGCTCATTTTATGCTTTTCCGAACAAAAATGAATTAAAAAATGTGGCTGAATGTAGCCCCTTTGGATTTAAGAACAGCCTTAAGTTATATTATATTTCCTCATTCCTTTTTGCAACCATGTTAACAATATTGTTCCTATTTTTATGTGTGAAGGGCGAAGGGGGGGGGGGGGGGGGGGGGGGGGCAGTTGTACATATTAAACACTTTATCTCTGTGTTAATCACTAAAACAAAATAAAAACTGGCTTTCTATAAAAATGTGAAACCTGATTAAACTACAATATTTGGAATTTGGATTCTAGAAAAATGTTTCATTAAATATTCTTAATACATATTAAATATTATTAAATGTTTAATATATTATTCCAGGCCGAATGTTCTGCCACAATAATAATGAAAAACGGCTACTGCCAATTATCTGGCATGATAACCAGATAACGGATGTTTACTGGATATTCGTTACATTTCTATTAGTATCTGAAAATTTTATTAGCTCATTTCAAAATGCGAATTGTTTTTTTTTTTTTTTTCCCCTTTAATTTTATTTCACTTGGTCTTTTATTTATTTATTCATTTTATTGACAAAGTTACATCAAGTTTTGAAACAAATGTTAACATACTCCTTTATTTCCTTCACTTATTTTCAAACGTTTACTTGCAAACGGTAATGTAAAGTAGGAAGATACATTGTGTTTAGCCATTTTAAAATGCATGTGCTCACCTACAAGCTATAAATCTGAACTGCATTGAATTGAACCTTCAATGTTGGACACTGCTTTCGAACAATGTGTGCAGGAATTTTAGTGACGTAATCTCTAAGATCAGTTTTATCAGACATTGGTTAAAGTGAAATCAACTTAGAGGTGATTGACAAGTGCAATTGAGTCTAAGACATGTGTCGCTACCCGATCTTTTATCAAAAACAGGTGCTCTTTGAAGTACATGCGGCGGGAAAAAAAACTTGTGTTAAAGTACATTTGTTAAACAAAAATTAAAGTGAAAGATAGCTAGACGTCAAATTTGACAACTAGGCGTAATTTTGTAGTTGTGAAATGCAATAATTTAGTTACATTTGATGACTAATGACTGCTAATTTCTAACCATGTGACTATAGTGACCCTCTGGTTTTTTTTCTACCACACCACTGGCCTGTGGTAAGTTCAAGACCGCTACTTTAAAATCTAAAGTAGATCTCTACTTTACCATCTAAGATATGAATTATCTTATAGAAAATAGAATTCTGTGCATAATTACATACTAAGTACATATCAAATTTCAAGTCTCTATCTCAATTTGTTCAGGAGATAGAGTGTTTACAGTCACTAAAATAAATAACTCAATAAAAATAAATTTTGCAATCCCATAAATAAAACACTCAACAATCAGTATTTACATTAGAAATATATTTACTAGACTTTGATGAGATGTCTGTTCGATAGCCTATGTCCACTTTAGGATCTTTCAAGATATAGATAATTTTATCGCGTAGATCTTGTTGATTAGTCATAGCCAAAAGCTGACGAATACTTTCATGAAGTTCCTCTTCATTCCTCTGAAAAGAACAAGACGTTAATGAAATCCAATTTAAAAATGAAAAACAATATAATAGATTAGGTAGTAAAAAAAAAAGAAGCACAGAGAACTGGCGAAAGACAAATAAAATAGAAAAATTTGTTGATATCACCAATAACAATAATAAAATGAATTCAATAGTGTTGTTTTATATCATATAAAATTTATCCTTCATCAGGTATAAAATAAAAGGTGTTAGATGGCAACCACACAAGTAAAAAATCTCTGACGGCTCGGCCTACAAGCACAGGTGGATTTCGAAGACGCAGACCGTGGGATGCCTGTTTGTTGGGAATTGCAGAAGAAATTACCTTTTTGCCAAGATGCGGCAGTTGGGCAGCAGTTACTTCAAAACCTAACCTGTTTGCAGGCGGAGCCGGCAGGGATTTTTATTGTTTTTAATTTTTTTTTTTTTTGCTATAAGGGTTGGTCCTATAAAAAACTTGTTAATATAAAAGTTTCAGATAATATTAAGAGGATTTATAATAAATTTAAACGGGTTTGATATCTTGTGAATTGAGGAAGTTATAAATTTTTTTCTTCTTACCCCCCCCCCCTTTGGGGCCATTTTTAATTATATCAAAAATCTGTCCAACATAAATTTTTGGCCTTTTTCCTAGAAATAATAATAACTTTAAACGGATTCGATATGTATCCTAATTAAGAAATTATGGGTTTTTTTCTGTTTTCACAAAAAGCCCCCCATTTCTCCCCCCTCGGTTCGCTTTTGTCCATTAACGAACTTGACCGAGATTTTATGTATCAGTTTGGAAGAAATTTGGGCAGAATTATGGGAGTTATTGTGTCCATAAAAAAGTGACATAGATAGATAGATAAAGTTTTGAACTGGTGGTGGTTTTGGGTTCTGGGACTCATAATCGGCATAGATCTGCAAAATTTTTTCAAAAATTCCAACTTAGGGGAGAATGTAATAGGTAGTATTTCTTACGAAATCTACCTAAAAGGAAAAATCGGATAAGTTGGAAAGGGAGAGGAAGATTCCTTTGGGAAGAAAGAAGAAAAAAAAAGAGTATGGAGGTAGTTCAGGATCACAGAATAAAGAAGAGAGGGGATAGAAAACAAATTACAGAAAAAGAGAAAAAAAAAGTAAATTTTAATAAAGAAATAATTTAAAAAATACACATTAAATAAATAAATAAAAATGTAGTAGAATTAAATAAAATAAAAACATCGCTGACATGAACTGACGTGATGATATATTATTAACAAGATATTTAGAATATGAAAAAAACTTCACAAAAATTATGTTAAATTTATTACTTTTTATAGTGATTTCAACATAGTTTTCTATTTTATAAGATAATAGACCCTATTTGAATCAATTAAAATCAACACCAAGAATTTTCAAAAACATTACTATAAAACTACATGGTTACCAACACTTGGTTGCAAAATGTGGGAAACTGCTGATTACAGTTTTTTATTTACCATCACAAGTTGCTAGTGAGTAACATTATCACACGAATCTGAAAAAATAATCTTGATAAATAGGATGTCAATGAAATTAATTAAATGATTAAAATCAGTGATTTTTTTTATGGCTTTGAATAAAGTTACTAATAATAATAATAATAACCATAAATCTATTTTGAAATTTATGCTGCACCAAAGAGATTGAAACAGGTAATTTCTCAAGTTTCAGAGATGTCGCTGATGTGCTACACTACAGTGCATAATTTAAACAAAAAATTGAAAAAAGGATGCATAGTATAATTTTGCTTTCGCAAGGAATAATATACTTTGCGAATATTGACAAGGTATATGTATATATTTTTTATTTAAATACATTGAATCTATCTTATTTTTTTTTAAAAAAGCACACTTTTACATAAAAAAAAAAAAAAGAAAGAGCGAAAGAAAAATCATGCATCAAGCATAGATTATGAAATACTTTTCAACACTTCTAGAAAACTGTAACAAAATTTCACCATTTAATAAGGGGAGAGAGGATGCCTAAGTGAACAATTTGGCAAATGTATAACACATTTGAAAACCCAATTTCAGGAACTACCATCAAAAGTCGGAAAAATATCTGAATTCTTTTGTGCAGCCCTGTATAGGATCTATAGATTTGTATATATACTACATAGTATGCTAAAATTTAGCTCAGTTA
Source organism: Maratus michaelseni (assembly GCA_963931845.1). Classification (NCBI taxonomy): domain Eukaryota; kingdom Metazoa; phylum Arthropoda; class Arachnida; order Araneae; family Salticidae; genus Maratus; species Maratus michaelseni. The sequence goes on from OZ007587.1 coordinate 468,548,365, forward strand.
CACGAAACACATAACACAGTTGAAAGTTCTCCTTCAACAATTTCAATCCAAAAGCAAAAATGTACTTGAATTCTTTTGTGCAGACCTGTATACAATCTATAGAATTTATACACACCAAGTAATGTGCAAAAAATTAGTTCAATTTAAAAATGCATACCACAATTGAAAATGTACTTCCAGCAATTATTGTTTAGTTCATAAACAACTTTTTTTGTGTGTATCCCTGTAAATGAATGATAAATACCATGCACACCCTATTCTACAATAAGCATCTTGTACCGTATCACAGTGATCTATATCAATATGTTTGAACGAGTGTAATATCATTAAAATACACTGTAAATTATTTTTCTCCCCATAGACCATAATGTAACAGAATTCTTTTGAGTATCCCTGTAAATGAACTATACATGCAACACACTTAATTTTCAATAACAAACATGTCATGATAAACCTCAATAACCTATATGGCAATAACCTTGCATGGCAATCCAAGTCTATTTACGTGAGTAACAGTATGGACTGACAGACAAACTGAATTCATAAAGATTTTTCAACTATGTTGGAAAATGTTAAAAAAGACCCTACAGATATATTTACAGCTATTAGTATCCAATAAATAAATGGTTTATAGTTCTATATATAAATGCACTTTTAAAACCAAGTGATTGTAATTGCTTACAGATTTTACCCCGCATAAAACCCACGATCAAAGAGCTGTTTAACCATCATTCTTAAAATAAGGTTCAAGGTTAAAATAGTTTCCATCTTTAAAATAATTCTAAATTTTTGTTTTATACAAAAATTATCTGCACTAATAGAAAATTGCCAATCACAGAAATAGAAAGATAAATTGCTTTATCAAACGATTAAAATTATTCCTCATTTTTTGGTAGGAGTGTCAAAGTATTGTATAGCCACCTTGTACTTTTCTACCACATCAAAAACAATATTGTAGTACATTATTATACTGTTCATTTACGTATATTGGGTGTTAATAAAGCTGGCTCTGGATATAGTGCACTTTCACCCAGTGAATGGATGCTCTGATGAGTGTGGTAATGTTGTGGGATCCATTAACTGCACATATCAAGGAAAACCTGTTTAGGCAGAATTGATGCATTATCATTGATTTTGCAGTCTGCCCACAGAGCCCTTGGTTTTCTTACACTTTTTCTAAGTATATCATATGTGATTATTTTGACCAAATAAATGCTGTAGAAGAGCTAACAATTACTTATACAAATGATAATATACACAGGGTTCGGTGATATATATCAATAAGTATATATTGGGATATATATCATGATAATACAGTGGAACTTCCCTTTAACAAAGTCCCTATTTAACGAAGTTTTCTAATTAATGAAATTTTCTCCCGAACTTTGACTTTGAACACCATTAACAAGTAAATTAATCTCTGTATTATGAAAAGGATATTCTATGTAACAAAGTTTATTCCACTATTGTGAGTGTACAGCATCAAAATTAGGGGTTGTTATTGCGATGGATGTATGAATTTATATCAGCGTACTGTAAGAAAATGAACAAATTTTAATCATTTCTATTCTGCTTGGTGCTAAACAAAACAATTTTTTTATCACTAAGAAAAACACTTGTTATCGCCACTCTCTCATACAGATCTCTGGCGTTGTCAGTGGGGTGGGGTGGTGGGGAGTCAAAATCCCCTTTTTACATTAAATGATCAAAAAGATGCAGTGATGCAATGGTGCCAGATGCATTCAAGAAAAACTATCAATTAGAGTCAGACAGTTACAATTCTGTCTTAATAATTAATGATTAATAAAATTTAGCTTCTAGAATATTACATAGTAATGAAATATAATAGTCAGATACCATAAAAAAAAATTTAAATTTCTAATTTCAGAATAGATACTTTGAGATTTTGACAGCTCATATGAAATGTAAAATAGGAAAATCTTTCCAATAATCTATATATATAATTCTCTTACATGGCCTGGAAATAGGGCTGAATTTCTAGCTTATCATTGGCAACAACCGTAGTTTCCAGAGCTCAGACCAATGAACAGACTAGATTGGGTTAGATAGATCAGTTCTGCCTCGAATATGGCGGTCAGTGTCAGCGCAGTGAAAATCAAACTAGCAAATATTAAAAATAAAATAACATGTACGTAATCCAAAGCGTCTGAGATGATTCCTCATTTTAATTATGAGTAATATTGTTAATTTCAAATGAATTCTCAACTCTTATTTAGAATTTATTTATGAATTTCACTCACATGAAAAATCGGAGATAGTAGAAAAATCAACTGTCTAGGTTGCACCTGCTGCCATCTGTTGCTGTATTGATGAAGTAAAAATAATTTCTTTTTCAGAAATCTATAATCAGTTAGAATAGTAAAATGTCGAACGAAATTTAAACAATCATTGATGATAAACTATCTTCCTGTCACGTAATGGTTTTTAAAAAAAAATGAATTTAAGCCGTGCTGTACAATATTATAGGTGCAATAAGTTTTAAACAAATTATGTTTCCAAGATACCTTTTTCATAGTATTTAAATGATTTATATGCGCATTAGTAGCTCCAACTAAATGCATTTTTAGTTGTGTTTTCAACGTAGTTTTCAATTACTTTTTTACATTAAAAAAAATTGTCAATTTCATATGTTCAAATGATTTATGGTAGTACTTATTCCTGCAAAAATAAAAAGGGGCGAGCAAGTGGGGGGTTGGCGAGCGTTAGTGAGTAGGGGGCTGAGCCCCCTAGTATACATTTAATTATCAATTTGAATTTCGTATTGATGTTCCTACAGATTAATATGATATTAAAACTAAATAAAAAATAAATATATAGAGCTTCAAGATTTTTTATTTGCATTTTATGCATGGCAATTCTACGTATACAGATAAAAAAGCATTCGTTGGATTTCAGCAAAGGCATTATACTATATATTTAGGAAAAGTCAAGCAATTTCAAATTTTTATTCTGAAAAACAACAATGATATGAGTGAAAAGTCATGTCTTGGGTCAGAGATGACCTAACTCGGTAGTTCTAGTGTTAAGGAATGAAAAAGAAGACAAGCTTACATTTATGTTCAATTTTTTTTTTCCATTGAAAAAATATATATAGTTTTTGTATTTAAAATTTTGTTCTAAAAAGCAAATTGTTTAACTTTTTCAGAAAATTGAATCTCTTTTAAATTAGTTGATCTTCAGTTTTGTTGTATTAAATTTTCATGTTAAGTGCAATATGTGTTTGTTTCCAATTTGTATTGAGTTTGAAAATATTTATAATGCATGTGTTATTATTATTTAAATAAATTTAGGGAGAACTTATATTAATTTTTATATGTTATTGAGCTTTTTAAGAACGAATTAATTGAATTTCCATGCCAATCTATACTAAATCTATGATCGGTTAACGTGCCGATATATAAATCACGCAAACTTAATTTGTTTCTTTCAATTGAACAACTTACTAATCTCAGCTGCAGTATTTAGCAAAGCATAACATAAAGTCATGGGTTTTAGGGTAAAACCAAAAACTGACTTACCAAAGAAATTAATTATCTTACTGGCAACACTTGTCTACCTACTCGTTATTAGATCTTCATGTTTTAATGCCAGGTTTCTTCATTTGAAATTGTTTTATTTACAGACATATTAAATGTTTTTTCTGTAATTTTCTAGATTATAAAATTAAACTCAATATAATTAACACTCAGTAAAATGCAATACAGTTAACACATTTAGAGTGTTTTGGAGAGTTAAGTAAACAAATCCATTAGTATATGTATGAATCAATGGTAATTTATATCCCAATGCTGCAAGAATAGTATTACTGTAGGAATAGTCAATAAAATTTATGCAGTGTATGGTTGTGTATATGTTATGTATAACATATGTAAGCAATAGTTAGTAGTTCCTTGTTACAACACTAGTTCAGACACATAGCTCTGTTTCCATGCCTTTTGATAAAATTAACTAAAGTTTAATCGCATTTATTACATAACTATATTCAAATGTTGATTGTATTATGTATACATCTCTCTTAATGTCGCTAAGAAAATTTTAATATGTGTATAAATTAACAATAAGCCCAGTGGCATAGTAGTCAGTGTACCAGTCTACCACGCTACAGGTCCCCAGTTCAATTCCGGGCTGCGGACTGGGAAAGGTAGATACAGAACATTTGCCTCTGGCAGTGACTTTTTTAACAAAAACTAATAAATCTTTTCCAAGCTTTATGTTTGATGCTGAATTTTTAAATATAGAACCAATAATTATGTGGGACAACATTAACTTAAAACAGTCACAGAAAGATCAAAACAAGTACAGCAAAGCACCTTAGGGCCCATGGTCAAGGAAAGAGGGCTGTCCACTGTAGACCAAGATCCTTATTGGATTGTAGTACCGCAGGTTTAGTTTTTTTTTTTAGGTATAAATTAACATTTTGGAGGCAAACATAAAACTTTTTTTGTATGTTATCTTTCTTAATTTTATTAATGCACTCATCAGTTATATCGTACTTATTGTATCTCGACAAACATGATATATAATGAGGGTCCACTGTATTATTTAATCTGTGTCCTCAATTTTGAGTGTAGATTGAAATCTTTGATGAAATCTGAAAGTAGTAAAGTAGTGACTACTTTAGAAAAATAATTTATAGTCGCTACTTTTTAACGCTTTCCAACAAAGTTGGAAAGTGTTTATGAATTCGGCTGTCTGTCTGTCCATGCTCTAACTCAAGTAAATAGACTCGGATTGTCATGCAATTGATATATGCTATTGAGGCTTACTATGACATGTTTGGTATTGAAAATGAAGTGTGTAGCACTAATAGTTTTTTCACAGGGGTACTCAAAAGAATTCCGTTACATTATGGTCTATGGGATAAAATCATTTGCAGTTTACTTTAATGATGTTACACAATTTCAAACACATTGAAATTGATATATATCACTGAAATACACTACAAGAGGCTTACTATAGAATAGGGTGTGCATAGCACCTATAGTTTCTGTACAAGCACATTCAAAAGAATTCCGTTATATTACAATCTTTGGAGAAAAATCGTTTGGGGTTTATTTTAATAATGCTTCACTCTTTCAAACATATTAAAATGGATATATATCACTAAAGTGCATTACAAGAGGCTAACTATACAATATTGTGTGTGTAGTATTCATCATTACAGGGACACACAAAATAATTTGGTATTGTCTGTTAACAATAATTGCTGGAACTACGTTCTCAGTTGCTGAATGCATTTTTAAATTTAACTGCATTTTTTTCCTATTACTTTGTGTATATAAATTCTATAGATCATATACAGGGCAGCACAAAAGTTTTCGGAACACATTTCTGTTTATTGATGGAAATTCCAGAAGGGAATTTTTAAACGTTTCCTAAGGGAACTACAATTTAGCATTCTATTTAGTATTTATACAAATCTATAGATCATATACCGGGATGCACAAATTTATGAATTCGGGTATTTTTCCGAATAATGTTAATAATTCCTGAAATTGGATTTTTAAATGTGTTATGTTTTTTTCAAATTGTTTACTGAGACATTGGGCGGAGCTAGTTGAGCTTAAGCTGAAAGGTAGGCCTCCCCGCCCAGTTTGACTTTGACCTTGTTTACTGAGACATCATCTTTCACCTTATTAAACGTTAAAGATTTGTAAAAGTATTTTGGAAGTGTTGGAAAGTGTTACATAATCTATGCCTGTTGCATGATTTTCCGTTCTCATTAAAACAAGTAGTTGCAGTTTGCTATAATAAAAAAGTACTTTTTCCCAACCACCGACTATGATGATTAACAAAAAAAATGAGTTTTTTGATAATGGCTTCATTGCTATGTTGAAAACAATTGGAACTTTGAAATTTCGGGATGAGAAAAATTCTTTAAATAGAAATTTGTGTTTGTTATTTAGAGGTTTTTCATATGTTATTTCTGTTCAAAATCAAGGTTCCAGGGAAACTGTTTTTAAATAGAAACTATGTTAAAATAGAAGTTGGTTAAATAGAAATACAACCGTAACACAACAATATTAAAGAAGTAAAGTTCTTTTACTTTTAGATCGCCATTTTCAGAAGAAACTTGAAGAAATCTCTCTCGCTCTTCAAATACTGTGAGCTGAAGTTCTACTAAAGCTTTCTGGAGGTCGGCAATTTTTTCACCGCGTTTTAAAAGCTCTTCTTCCAATTCATGCTGCAAAAAATAAATAAATAAATAAAAGACATTAACACATATTTTTAGTGCATTTTTAGTCAGAATTGTCTTCTATTTTTCTGAAATAAAGCAAGATAATTATAATTAATTAATGTATTTTTTACAATACATTATTGCAATGAATGTACAATAAAAAGGCTTATTTTATTTTGAGCAGAATTAATACATTTTCTGATTCAGAGTTAAAGAAAAAAAAAAATCAATTAATCATAAAGAAATTTTAAAAATACAAAACACTACAAATAGATTTGTAGGTCATCATTTAAGATATCCCACTACATTTAAATGAATAGCCAATTTTGGGTAAATACCACCAATTTTATATATATATATATATATATAGATTTATTTGAAAGACTGCACAGTTAGGAATCCAATAACAGATTTTGTATTTTTTCTATGCTCATTAGAAATGTAGTTATAGCTGTTTTTGTTTCTGTTCTCACACCAGAAATGTATATTGAAATAGGTTTTTAAGTCGTTCTAAAGTTGCTGCTTAAGGTTTAAGGGCCTTAAAAAAGAAAATCACTTACAACATTGAGATTAAGAAAAATACAACGTAAAAACAGTTTTAAGAACTTGAAGTGAATATTTGTAATAGTCTTTCAGAAATAAAAACATTAAACACATTTGTTGAAAAATGTAATTTTTATGAATAATCAGTTATGAAAAACATTCTAGCTCCAAAAATTTTGGTTAAACCATTAATGTGTGCATGCCTGTTTATTTTATTGTAGGCCTCATCAATGTTTTAGGCTCTTTATTATACAATAGTTTTTAAGTTAGCTCCTCTTAGAGAAATGTAATTCTAAATTTACTATGATTTATACTTATTTTGCAGTTTATTTTTACATGAGCATGGCTAAAAATATGAGACATGTGTGCATCATATAAGATATGTATATACCTTTCAAATGTTTCCAGTTGCTAGGGTTTTTTATTTAAAAATCCATTTTTTAAAAAATGTTTTGAATTTAGATATATAAATTTAAATTTACTCATATATATATAGCTAGATAATAGTTTCTTTTGGAAATTCAGTTGTTTTGAGACAGGCCACACTTCCTTTTAAGATGATTAAATTTGTGAAGAATTCATTTTTGAAATGAAAAATTTTTGTGAAAGGTCCTTTTTTAAGACAGCGAATATTGTGAAGGGTCTGTTTTAATATAAAAATTTTTGTGAAGAGTCCTGTTTCAAGATGAAAATAGCTGTGAAGGGGCCACTTTACTGAAACTCCCCGGTCGCGAAATCCTGTGTTAACCTACGAGAAAACTTAGATGCTCATTACCTAATATAATTATCAAAATGCAGTTTTCACCATCAGAAAGTACACGACAGATGCCGAAGTTGTGTGTTTTTAAAAATAGTCTCCTTAAATGTTAACTATTTAAAAATTCCCTACAAACTTTGAAATTTCCACTTGATGTAATTTTATCATCTTCTTAGAAATACTTAAAATTTAAGGAGACAAATTTTTAAAACGCACAACATCGGCATATGACATCTACTTTCTGATGGTGAAAACCGTATTTTAATAATTATATTAGGTAACAAGTCATCATACTTCTAAGTTTTCCCATGGGTTAACATGGGATTTCGCGATCGGGGAGTTTCAGTGAAGTGGCCCCTTAAGATGAAAATAGCTGTGAAGGGTCCTTTATAGGACACTAATTTTTCCTAAACAGATCCCTGCTATGATTTATATTTTCTTTGTAGTTTATTTTTACACGAACACGGCAATTACTGGGAGATGTACGTGCATTGCTATAGATGCAACTATATCACTAACACTCAAGGCTTAATTTCTGAGAAAAAAAGTACCGGAGCCCTAATATTCTATAATACTAACATCCGTAGCGTATCCCCCCCCTCCCCCTCCTCCTCCTCCTCCTCCACTGTTACTCCAATCTGCATATTTATATTTCATACATTATTTTCAAAATTTAAAGCTTTTTTTTTTTTTTAATTTAGCAAAATAAAAATTTTAAATACATCTATCTGCGTATATTTAGCTATCCACTATTCCCCTTTTTAGTTATTACTACTTCTAAATAGAAATCTTTGCCTAATCTTAATGTTAATGAATCGCAGAATTGTGAGATTCAATAAGTTCAAGATTATGATTCAGAAATAGTGTTAACACAAAAATTGAATAGTTTGCAGCTATACAGAATAGAAACACTATTTCTGTTCACTCTTTATTCTGATCAAAATAGCATTAAAATGATTTGAAATGGAAATAAATAAAATTTTGAATTTAAGACAGATTGAGCTCGAGTCTGCCCAAACCCAAGACCTATATAAAAACCGAGCCTGTTTCATCTACATCTCTTACATGAGTGAAACATTATGTCACTTATAAGTGTTTTGATACAAAAGGCAAAAGATTGGCAATCATTACTCAAAGTAATGAAACTGCATTATATACGTAGAATTATCCTAATTTAAAAAATGCTTGTATTGCAGTCAAACCTGGAGCTTAGTGAACGTATTAACACAGGCTTGTCAGTGAGAGGGTTAAATAAAGCAGTAAGTAAAATTTGATTTAACACAGGTAGCTAAAAAAGAGACAATCCCTTTATAATTACCATGAGTGCTGTCTGTAAAAGAAAAAGGGAACTACAATTTTTTTTTAATAAATTTAAATGAAATTTATTTAATTATAATTTAAATTAAAATGCTTTTTATAGAAAAATAAATTTTATTAGCCTTTATAATTTTTCATTGGGAACTACCCTTGATGATTCTATAGAAAAAAAAAATACAAATATTCAAATTAAGAGGCTACTTCACTCAGGCGAAAACACCCGCTCACAAATGTTAATCCTATGGGGTGGGGGGGTGGGGATATTTTACGATATCTCGTTTGCACTTCAATATTTTTAAATGATTTTACTTTACATTGGATAGCTGAGGTCGATCTCTATACAGGCTCTTTTTTACTTTTTCGATTTTGGCTACAGTTTTTTTTTTTATTGAGGATACTTTCACTTTTGAAACCAGTTCTAAAAGTGCAAGTATCTTAATAAAAAAAACTTGTAATCAAAATTTAAAAAGTACAAAAGGGCCAGCATAGAGATTGACCTCAGCTATGCAATGCATAAAAAAAATAATAATTTTAAAATATTGAAATGTGAACGAGATATCGTAAAATATTTCCCCCATAGATTAACATTAGCGAGAGGCTGTTTTTGCCTGAGTGAGGTAGCCTCTTAATGAAAATCAAATAAATCAAACAGTTATAGGTATAAAAAATAATAATCATTTGAAGATTGAATTGGCATCAGTGGCGGTTGAACCAGAGATCTCATGAAGAGTAGGCGAGAGTGTTGGCGTCGAGCTAAACACCAAGCCAGTTACACTAAGCTAGTATATTCAAATGAGATGAGATCGCTACACATTTCATTTGATTTATTTGGTGCTGCCATCTGTTGGTTATTAGAGGAAATGATTGTGGTTGTTGAAGGTTGTGTGTTTGTCCAGGTTACCAATTTTGAGTGAAGATTGGTGCTGCTGGGGATTAAATCAGGGATCTCATGAACAGTAGGCGAGAACATTAGCGTCGAGCAAAGGAAAAAGTTAGTTAGTCTAAACTAGTAACTCGCTTTATACTGTTCAAGTAACACGAGATCGCTACAATAATATGCATACATTTAAACTTCAAATAATAACAGCATAAACAAGGGTGTTTTAACAGACCATAGACTTGAGATAAGATAGACTGATATTCTCCATTCAGCGGGGACGGGAAAAGTGAGGAAGACATGTGTCACGTGTGTTAGGGGAATTAGTTAGGGAATAGGTTTCCAAAATGGCGATTTTTCGTTTTCTTGGCGTTACTCATAATTCATACTAAAAGTAATTCTCATGAAAAAAAAAATTCTCATATTTTGTAATCTTTATCTTCATTTGAATATATGTTTCCATCCTCAGTTTAATCAGGAGTTTAGGAAAGTTGGATTGGATTTTATCGAAGTCCGGTTGGCTGTGTGACAAACATAAACTCGTATTTTGTTATATTCAAACTGAGAAGAAAATTTCTACAAAAGACAAAAATCAAACTTAGAAAACTTAAATAATATTAAAATTGAATAAAATAGAATATTTTATGGCTTCTTGAAATTAAGATCCTTCTCAAATCCGAACTAGGTACTTTCTGACACATTTTTTAAGTCATTGCTTTTCGCAAACATATCACACTGACAGGTGTTCTTATTAAGAAATAAGAAACTATGTAATCGCACCGTTTCTCCCCCCCCCCTTTTTTTTTTCTTTTTTTTTTTATGTAAAGGTAGAATATTTTTCAGAAAATGCTGCCGAAGTTGGCGTTTTGAACCGAATTTCCAGACGCAACAGCGCAGGATAGGGGAAAAAACTGCCACCCTGCGAAAGCAATCGCTCATAACTCAAGTTATAATTCATTTATCGGAAAATTATAAAACTGTTCGATTACAAATCAGTTCAATAATCATGTCTGCAAGTATCATGCTTTCATGTTTAAAAATGAGTGAGGAAATGTGTCAGAAAGTTTCGCGTTGTTGAGAGATGAAAAATATTTTTTTTTAAATCCTTTTTTCTTATTTTATTACTCCTTTTTTTAATTTGTCTAATATTTTAAGATTTTTTTTAAAAAAATTTATTCAAAATTTCATTATCTGGATAGAAATTCATTTCATATTTCGAAAAAGTCTTTTAATTTATTGTTGTCAGATTTTAAAAAAGTGCAAATAATAATTCCAAATATTTTTCAATTCAAAAATATATTTACGTGAATATAAAAAGAGTAAGAAAACTTCAAAATATTTCCATTATTACGCGTGAAGAGCATTTGATGATAAACATTGTTTTATATCTAAAACAATATATTTAAAAAAAATTTCTTATAGCATCTAAAATAAAACTGTTCTTCTAGACATTATCATAAAAGTCCAAGAGGCAGCGATATTTTTTACTAAACCATTTTGGACACAGTCATATAAATAAAACAAGAAAACATTCTATAATAAATATGCGAAAGGCTATTTTTCTTCTTTTATTTAAAACCCTTATTTTTCAAAAAAGGATGGAGTAGGTAGTGTCATCCAATTCATATGATCACAACACTGCAAATGAAAATTTTAAATTTACGTTAATATTTAAAAAAAAAAAAAATCATCATTAGCCTAAGCATTAATTGTCCTGGTATTCTTTGTGTATAACTTTTTTTTTTCTCTTTGGAATAAGAAAATTGTCGTTTGGTGCAAAAAATTGCGCTAATTTATAACATTAATTATACATTGAAACTATTTCGTCAATTTATTAAATTCTTAGAAAATGTTTCTTTTTTATAATGATAATTTCTCGAAAAACTTATCAGAAAACAAATTTTAAATACTCATTTTTAAAATTAAATACGCATTTAAAAATTATTTATACCTGAACATTACGTATAATTTAAGAAACACTGTAGTCAGAAATATAAATACATTGCATGGGGAAAGAAAATTACAATCTGGCGTAAAAGAATGTCGCCAAGATAGAAATTTCATTTTCATTTTTTAAAATAAATAATAATAATAATAATACGATTTAAAACTTATATAAATTACATCCAATAAAAGCACATACATTATTGTAAAATATTTTGTTTAAAAAACTAATATGTTATATTTACGGGGCAAAATACCAATCATTATCAAATAATGACACTGCTTCAAGTGTGAATTATTATTATTATTTAAAAGAAAACAAGCTTTTAAAATAAATCTAAGACTCGTGTATGAAAGTTTATGCCTCCTTCTTTGACACATCTTGATTTACACCCATATGCTCTGCAATTTATCACCATTATTACTTACAAAATAAGAAACAAAACTGTCTATGTGTTTGTTTCAGAGGTAACCCCATGTAAATCCAATGGACGAAAGACGCGGGCAATCGCGTGCGGGAGAAAGTAGTCCATATGTCATGTGACTTTATGTGTGCTTCAGAAAAAGGTTGCCATAGCACTCTCCAGTTTATTTCATCTCGATGTAACAGACTTGATATAAAATTCCCCGAAGTTGCAAGATTGCAACCAGGGGTGGGGAAATACATTATTTTACTCATCACTGGTGAGTGAATTTTCTCATGGGGCAAATGAATTTTCAGACAGTCTTTGAAAAACTGCAAGCTATAGACAATTCTACAGATCAGAGGTCTCAACGTCAGCTCTACAAATCATTGTTCATTAATCTCACTAATTTTTATTATAATCTGCATAATATTTGATATCATAAAATTCAATTTTGTTAAGATATTTATACATTTATAAGAATATAAGATTTATCGAAACTTCCGGAAATTTTAGAAGCATCCCATTAAACACAATTTTATGCAATGTTAAGATAAACTACTTATTATCGTTTTTTTTCTTTTTTTTTTTTTTTTTTTTCAGAATAATACATTCCTTTAGGGGGCAAAGCCCCCCTGAACCCCCCACTGTTGCTTTAATTTTACGCTCTCAATTTCTAGTAATTGTGATATTTCATTATTCGAGTATATGTCTGAATGCATTTACTGTTGTAATTTCATTAGATTAACCATCTCCTTGTACAGGAGATTGTATCCTATCCTTAACCCCTTAACCTACAATGACGGGCAGAGCCCGTGTACGATGGTCGGGCCAAACGTAAATAGTACGGGCATAGCCCGCGTATGGTGATCAGGCCAGAAGTGAATATTACAGGCATAGCCGAAATCGTATATCGTGAAAAATTACCTCTGTTTTTAAAGGCTCTCTATTTTCTGACCAATGAGAATGCTACATAAACGCCCTAGGAGCGTTCTCATTGATCAGAAAATAGAGAGCCTTTAAAAACAGAGGTAATTTTTCACGATATTTTTAACAGTGTTGTCTGTGCTATCTACAAACCGCGATCGTCCTACCATGGGCGATGCCAGGGCTACACTAGATACCGGGCTTGCTCATTCATCATCATGACGTCACAAAAGGTGGCTGGCCACTACCAGCGATTGGTACAAAGCGAAACGACAAAATGAAAGACCAACAGCGATTGGCACAAAACGACGGGCTCGTCGCTTTGCACCAATCGCTGGTCGCGGCCAGCCACCTTTTGTGACGTCATGATAATGAATGAGCAAGCCCGGTATCTAGTGAAGCCTTGGCGATGCCCGTCATGTTTACGCTTGGCCCCGATCAGCGTGTTACACAAGTCATGCGAATTACCCGAACACTGTGCGAGCTTGTATACGATTTCGGCCCAACATCTTCGAATCTAAATCATAGGTTAAGGGGTTAAATGTACACTTACTTTTAAACCACTAATCATCATCATATGTTTCTAAAATTGATACAATTTCGTATACTAAATAATGTAAATTCCTCTTATGATACTTATATTCAATTTATGCATTCAACATTTTTATAATTTTTTTTTGGAAAGTCTATTTGGTAATCTTTCTTTAGCAGATAAAATAAATCCTCATCTATTTCATTATAAATAGTATATTAAAAACAAAAATCGCCCGAAAATCAGCTATTTTGTTCATAAAATTTTGCACCAAAGTAATGCTATTTACTTTAAATTTTTTTTTTATATATATATTCTTTGAAGTACTGAAATACGTTGCTAAGCAACCATTTAATGAAAGAAAGGAAAAAAAGAAATGCAATGGTAATTTTTCTAAAAAATGTGAAATTAAAATTATTTTATGTCTTGCAATTGATGCGTAAAATTTCCCAATAATTCATACAATTAATATCGAAATTCCAAGAAATTATTTGCAAATTTTTAAGCAATCGTATTAATTTAAGATCGCCATTCCGGAAATTTAGCATCCATAATTTAACATGTCAGTTATCCCAATGCATCATTTACCAATCGATGAATGTTAAAATTAAAAAATCGTCTGACTTCCCATTGAAAAGCATTATGACCTAAAAAGAAATGTTCTATATTTTTTGAACGAATGAACCCAATGTAACTAAACACTACACAGCTCATTCCGGGTACCTCACCAACATAGTTACCAAAAATCAACCTAATCGGATCATTTTTGCGGCAGCTATCGCAGAACAGACAGACAGAAACCAAAAACTTTTCGCATCTCCATAGTGATCCTTCACTGACGTTTTGGCAAAAACTGTACTTTTTCTTTTTTTTTTACTAGTTAGCTACATGTTCTAACTTTTCAAAATACCATGATTTAATCATGATACTAAATTCTATCTTATACTAAACTTTCCTATGTTGTATATATTTTTTTAATTTTACAGAAAAAAATACGAAAATTACATTGCAGTAACAGTAATTAACTATTTTTGCAGTAGCGTACATTTAGTCCAAATAATTTTTAACTGTGCGTTGCATCTTGCTGGCTGGTAAGATAAATCCTTGGCAAGTAAGATTTTCTGAAAATTCCCCACCCCTGACCACAACATAATCTCTTCGAAACTGTGACATTTTAACAATAAAGTATCGCTCATGTATCATTTTTTCATGTCTCCTGAAAAATCCTCAATCTATATATTAGGGGTCATTTATTATCAATAGGAGGAAGAGAGGGGTTCCTGAAGTATAACACAGTGTGACAGGGAGTGGGGGTAACATGTGAGGCCACACCTGAAATATAAAAACAAATAGGTAGGTGACATTTTCAAGCTGTTCATTTATTGAATTTTTTTTTTTTTTTCATTCAGATACCATCATTCAGGTCACATCAGGTGCCAGCATAGGAGGCGCCAAAAGAAGATTTGATTTGTCTATTGGTACAAAATCAAATAACAGAATTTGGGCAAAAATGGTTTGGAGACCCTACAGCCTTCAGCACCATGCACCCTTGAATTTGTATGCTTTTATAATTTTAAATGAAAATCTATCCTAAACGAACTAAGAGTACTAATTCTGGCATTTAGAATATTAAACTTTTAATTATGACCGAAAGCTCCTGAGAAAACCTAAATAATATAAACTGCCCCTCCCCCCCCTTCTTTTAAAACAAGAATGTGACAAAGCTGAAAGATTTGTTTTTCATGCAACACAATTAATATCTGGGAAGGCACTGAAAAAAAAAAAGAGTGCTAATGATGTGTGAAATACAAAAATGCAGATAGAATGCATGACTGATATGCTATGCCAGTTTGTACAGTGGAATATTAAGGCCCCAGTACTTTTTTGGCTACAAATTAAGCCCTTCTAACTATTCAAACAGTATTTCATTTATTTTATATTTGGTGAATACATACAGCTGAAAATGATTGTTTAAAACAATTAATAGATAAGAAAAATGAAATTTCAGTATTCAAACTAACTATACTGCCTATTCTTATTCTATAGTTTTAATCAATTGATTAAAATAGTATATATTTTTTTCATAGATAATTAAAATAACATTTGCGTTTATTTACCCTATCAGCTACCAGATTTTTCAAATGCCTGTCAACTTTTTCTTTGTATTTATCTTCTTTTGTTTGAGCTTCTTCATATTTCCTCTTGTAAAATGCCAATAGTTCCTTGTCGCTCACAGTAGTTGGCTCTGTGCTCTTTGAACTGCTCGAAGATGAAGATGAACTTGAAGTGCCTCTGGACATAGCTAGAACATTATCTATAAAAATAATTATTACAACTGAGTATTCTAGAACAACCAGTTCTAAATAAAATAACATATTTCACCGAAAAAATAAAAAATAAAGTGTTATTTGGGAACTTGTTTATTATCACAGTCAGCAAGATACATCGCCAACGTAGGATACCAATTAGAAGAAAACAACAGGAAACCCTAATCAAGCTTTAAGCGAATGTAATTTGTTAATAATTGAATTATAAATCGAATTATGAATGCTTACATTTTACTTGATGTTGTTTATCTTTGTATTTCTTCTTTAAAACTTTCCAACATAGATGAAAAGTATTTATGAATCCAGTGATGTTTGTCTATCCTATTCGTGTTCTAACTCGCATAACTATACTTGGATTGTCATGCAATTGATATATGTCTTTCAAGTTTACTATGTCATGTTCGGTAGTGAAAATGCTGTGTGTAGCATTTATAGTTTGTTTACAGGAACACTCAAAAGAATTACATTGCATTATGTTCTATTAAGGAAAAATCATTTGCAGTGTATTTTAATGATCTTGCACTATTTCAAACATATTGAAATTGATATGCCTCAATGAGGTACACTACAAGATGCTTAATATAGAATAGGGTGTACATAGCATTCATAGTTCAATAACAGGGACACGCAAAAGAATTCAGTTACTGTCTTTGAACAATATTTGCTGGAAGTGCATTTTCAGTTGTGGCATGTGTTTGTATTTGGTATGTAAAAATTTTATAGATCAAATACAGGGGTGCACAAAAAATCTCAAGTTCATTTTCTGCTTATTGATGGAAATTGCTGAAAGGGAATTTTTAAGTGTGTAACTATAAATTTTTGCATACTATGTAGCATACAAATCTATAGATCATATACAAGGTTGCACAAAAAAAAATGGATACTTTTCCGACTCTAGATGATAATTGCTAAAATTGGTTTTATAAATTTGTTATGCATTTTTCAAATTGTTTACTTAGACATCCTCTTTCTGATTATTAAAAGTTGAAGGTTTGTTACAGTATTCTGAATGTGTTTCATAATCTATGCTAGATGCATGATTTTTCATTCATGTTTTTCTAATAAAGTGTAAATGATTTTCATTTCTACCTACAAGTGAGAATATAAAAGTTGGGGATGATCTTGGTGCAGTTTAACAATGAGAGCCATAATAATAAACAAGCACCATTATTTGATTGAATAATATTACAGAGTATAGCAAAAATAAAAAAATTTGGCTAGTAGCCACAAGCCAGTAGTTTCTTTTTTTAGCTAGTTTCTGACCAGCAATTACTTTTTACTTAGTAATCATCAGTAGCAATACTGTGGGAATACTTCTATTAAGACGGTTCCCAATCTCAAATGACCTGCTCTACAACGCGAAACTTTCTGACCCATTTTTAAATGCAAAGGCATAACACTGGCAGGCCTGACTATTGAATCAATTTCAAATTGAAATGAGTTTCCCATGTTTTGATAAATAAATTACCTATTGAATTATAAGTGATTCGTATCATGTGACGACACGTTTTTCTCATTTTCTTATGCTGCTGCATGGATACAAGAATTCCATCCAAGCCAAGACTGAAAACTTTTCCATGTATTAGGTATAACATAATGGAGACTTCCATGGTTTTGCACTGTGGCTAAAAATTAACTTTTTACAACAAAAGAGGGTGATTAAAAATTTTTACTTGGAAAATTGCTATTATTTAAATGTACAAAGTATAATTTACTGCCAGTCAAAAATCTCTCCAAGACTGAAATCACAAATCAGTATAGAGACTGAAGACCTTGCACCCATGTGCTGCTGAGTCCAGAATTCAGTTCAAAATGCAAACTTTGACAGTATTTTCTGAAAGACCTTCTGTCTTTACCAAAAAAGGAAAAACATCTTTTGATTACATAGTTTCTGAATACCTGCCAATTGCCAATTTCATTCGTTTCCGAACAAAAATTAATTTAAAAATGTGTCAGAAAGTAGCTCTTTTGGATTTGAGAATAACCTTAAAAGGCAAAAATATACATAAGTAGCATTTGAAAACTGGAAAAACGATAAATAAAGGTTTCTTAAAATTATTTTATTTAAATTTAATAGTACAAGAAAATTATTACTTGGGAAATTTTTTACATTAAATACTGGGTTTCAATCTTCTGCAAATTTCAATTATATCACTTAAGAGGCTACTTCACTAATGCAAAAACACCCACTTGCTACTGTTAATCCTGTGGGAGAATTGTTTTAAATATCTTGTTTGCATTTCAATATTTTTAAATGAATTTTTTTGCAATGGATAATGGAGGTTGATCTCATCTTTTACTCTTTCGATTTTATTTACAGGTTTTTTTTTTATGAGGATACTTTCACTTTCAGAACCGGTTTCAAATGTGGCAGTATCCTCATAATAATAAAAAAAAAACTGCAACCAAAATAGACAGAGTAAAAAACAGCCTGCGTAGAGATCCGCCTCAGCTATCCAATGCAAAAAATCATTTAAAAATATACAAATGCAAACGAGATATTTAAAAAACTTACTTATTAGCGAGCGAGTGTTTTTGCATGAGTGAAGTAACCTCTCAGCCACTACCAACATCAGGAAATGATTTTGCCAAAATTTAAAGCAAGAATGACAAAATATCATTTCCATCACTTTATTTTCTATTTTATTATAAATTTCTGTTGTTTATAATAATGTTTTTTAATACTTCAGTTTGCAACAATATAGCTTTGCTGTTATTTTTATTTTTTACCTTTAAAAAAAAAAATTGTTTCTCATACAAACATAAATACATCTTACATGTGTATCATTATTACTGATTCTACAAAAAGTAGGTATATGAATTTTGCTTTTGTAAATGAAACAAAATGATACTTCTCCGTTATCCTGTTGACCAGTTTCCATAAATTGCCTAACTAATGGTCCAATAAACAACTGGAAGAAAGTTTTCATTTTAAATTTTTAAATAGTTGCAGATAGGAAAATTAAAGATAAAAAGGTCACTGAAGAACAGGGTACCTTTATTTGAGAGTGTAGCCAAAGCGACATACCAGATATAAAATTTGATTCATTCAGACGATTTCGGACAAAAGAATGCTTTGTTTTTTAAAAATAAGTATAAGAATAAATTTGGTATTTCTCTATTATCCCGTCGACCACTTTTCATAACAAAAAACTATCGCCAAACTGTAAAATTAAATGCTAAAAATGCAGCCCCATTTACTAGATGTCAGAAGCATTATACGTATTTGTTATGGCATCAAGTGGTTTTTAATTCAACATTTGTGTATAATTTTCATTCTGTTTTACTGATTTATGAGTTATTTCATTCATTAAAATAACAATTGTGTCCTTAAATTCTTATATTTTATTTATTTTGATATTCCAATGGCAACGTTCTCCCGTTTATTGGGCGTTACAGTTGGGCGATAGTTTTTTGTTATGAAAAGTGGTCGACGGGATAATAGAGAAGTAGCGAATAAATTTAAATAGTTATAAGAATTAGCTAAATTAATTATAAAAAACAGTTCAAGAGTTTAAAATGCAGAATTATTAAACTAAAACATAAACAGATGATTTAAAAACAAATAAAATATGAATAAAATATAATGCATTTCACAAATTTAATAAGATATAATATAAAAAAATTAGGACACTTTTCCGTTAGATGAACACTACTTTGTGTTTGTGCCAAGCCCAAATGTTGTCGACAAAGTTAACTAAGACGCCAGACGCAAATATTGAGAAAAAGACATTCGGAGGCTAATTAGAAATAGGACTAGTAAGCCAATAATATTTATATAGTTTTTTGAAAAAAATAACTATTTTATTAAATGCAACATAAAATGGAAAATTCAAAAGTAAGAAAAGTAATGTTTTTTTTTTTTTTGCAGTAGTTGTCGCCATATAAATTCAGTTAAACACATTTTACATAATTTTTTCAGGACTCTGGAGAAATAAGATCTTTACATCAGAAGAAAATAAATCAGAGAGCAGTTAGTACCAGAATGCGAAAACCCAAATTTCAAATTGCGATATATACGTCTTCTTCGTTGTTTGCAGCGTGCCATTTTGGCATATCAGTATAAAGACTACACTATTTTATCATATGTTTTTATGAAAATATATCAGAATATTAACTATATCTTTGTCTTAGAAGAATATAATCGCAGAATATTCATCATTTGATGATTGTTGAACTGAGAAAACCATATTACTGCTTAAATAAATAAATTCGTAAAAAAAAAAGTTCTTGAGCAAACTATTATTTCTATACATAGGTTTAAATTTAAATATAATCAGGCACTTATCAAAATGAAATAATCAATTTATCAGTTTTGCCACTTTGACGCAAATTATAAGTGGTGTTCATATAACAGGAAAGTACCAAAAGTTAATATGAGCAGTAAGAAATAACATTTTAATGCACATTTTATCAATATTATAAAAAATTTGAAGGATCATTGCGAAATTGAAAAAAATGAAACCATGTTACTGTCGTGAATACTACATTGCATGCATGAGGGCTTCATGTGCATAAAAACAATCACTGGATTAAGTGACCGTGCTACATTGAAATGGAATCCCCCAAAAATACATGAAATTTGTTTATGTTGCGATGACTATATCGTATATATTACGAGTGCTTCGCACACGCAAAAACAATAACACTGGATGAAGCAACCTCATTCAACTAAAATCTCCAAAAATACAAGAATATGAAATACCCCAATGTTCGGCATACTTGTTCTTCTGACATACATATGCACATATAATTTGTTGTTGGTAAAACTAGGTGTGAAGTATATGTTTGAAATGATACTTTTTGTGTGTATTAGTAAAGAAAAAGAAAGATTGTTGTCCAGCTGTTTTATTGATAAAAAGTTTTCTCCCTCCCTGTGCAAGGGGCAAGAAGACAATTAATAACATTACTGTTGAATGCAATATGTAACAGTAAGCTATTATTAAATACTTTTGGCTATGATGTCTTACACTCATGCAGTTTTTTTGTTTTTTTTAAATCGGTTAAAAAAAGGAAAAAAGTCGCCAAATTTGGGGGATTTTTTTCTTTTAATGGTAACCTGGTATTGCATTAAGTTATTGGTTTGGCACCGGCTTGGAAATCATGCCAATCAAAAAGTTGCCAAACATCGGTGCGTGAGTTAACACATCTGTTCCATACTTTTTAAATAGGAACTGCCTCTTTTAGATGTTGCTTTTTATAAAGTTATATCATGAGAATAGTGATATTGTATTGACTTCTTCTCTTCATTTCAATCCTTAAAGTATGGAATTTATTAGACACTGATAACGATACTATTAAGTAAAGGTGAAAATAAGCACTTGCCAGTCGCCACTCGTCGATTAAATTTTAAAAACTGGCGATTAAAAATATGGAAAGAACCGGCCAAATGCAGGATTTCCCGATAACCATTTTTCCCTAAATTTCGCGATTTTTCCATGTCCGTTCGACGAAATTCGTAATTTTTACGCGCCTGTTCGAAGAAATTTATGATTTTCCATACATAATCGATGAAATTCATGATTTTTAGGCGCCGATCGATGAAATTCATGATTTTTCTGCGCCTGTTCAACAAAATTCATGATTTTTACACGCTCGGTCGATAAAATTCATGAATTTTTTCCGCCCAATCGATAAAATTCATGATTTTTTCACACATAATCGACGAAATTCATATTTTTTACACGCTCGGTGATAAAAGTCGTGATTTTTACACCTTTCGATAGACGAAATTCATGATATTTATGCGTTCAATCGACGAACTTCATGATTTTTACACTCCCGAAAGACGAAATTCAAGATTTGTACGTAGCCGCCGACGAAATTCAAGATTTTTCTGCACCTGATCGACGAAATTCATGGTTTTTACGCACTTGTTCGACGAAATTACCGAGAGCATAAAAATCATGATTTTTATGCGCCTGATCGACGAAATTCATCTGTTTTATGCATTCGATCGATGAAATTCACGAATTTAACACTCCTGAATGACGAAAATCATAATTTTTACGTAGCCAATCGATAAAATTGATGATTTTTCTGCACCCGATCGAGGAAATTAATTATTCTTACGTTCTCGGTCGATAAACTCCATGATTGTTTTCGCACGATCGATAAATTTCATGATTTTTTTTTGCCCGAGTGATAAAATTCATGATTTTTACGCGTCCAATCGATGGAATTCGTGATTTTTACGTGTCCGATTGTCGGAGTTCATGATTTTTATGAACACGTTCGCCAAAATTCATAATTTGTACGCGTTCAGTCGATAAAATTCATGATTTTTACGTACCCGATCGAAAAAATTCATGATTTTTACGCATTCGATCAATGAAATTTATGATTTTTGCACTCCTGAATGACGAAATTGATTATTTTTACATAGCTGATCGAAAAAATTCATGATTTTTTTTCATCCGATCGACAATATTCGTGATTTTCCGTTCGCGATCGCCGAAATTTAGTATTTTTAAGTGGATGATCGACAAAATTCATGATTTTTACGTGCTCGATCGACAAAATTTATGATTTTACAAGCACTATTTGTACACAAATTGCACACAAATTTGTAATTTTTTTCTAAACTAATTGCCGAAATACACACAATTCCTAAATTTGTGAAGATTTCGGCCTGCTGGCTACAGGTTGTGCATGTGTAATGCGTATCATGTTATGGTTTATTATTTAGTGCATAAACATACCTATTTTATTATTGTGAGACCTTAATTCTAGACAAATAATTTTTTTAGAAGGTACTTATGTAGTTAGCTACACAAGTACCTAAGCTTAATGTGACTTATGTAGTTAGCTACACAAGTACCTAAGCTTAGTGTGACTTATGTAGTTAGCTACATAAGCATGATAAGCATGTTGTGTAGAACTTTAATGTTAAGTTATTTTAGAATTTAAAATAGATTGGAAATTAATATCTCAAGTTTATTCAAAACAATATAAATTAAAATATTTTTATTTAGTACATAAATTACTTTTTTACTGTAAAGTCATTGTATTTTAAAAAAATTAAATATTCGGTGACATAAGTGTACTTACTGGCTACTAAAAAAATCAATCTACCGGCCAGTGGGCCAGTGGCTACTAAGCAAAATTCCTTATTTTCACCTTTACTATTAAGTGGGACAGAAGGGGTTGAGGAATGATAACATATGATACCATAAGGTGGGGTGGGGGTTCAAAATTACCAAAATGTTGATAATGTACAGCAACCTGTATATTAATTTCAATAGATAATTTTTAATGTGGCATAAAAATATTTGGTACAGATGTCGCAGACACTCCAAGGTTTCCTTGTACCGCCAACATACCCATTTTTTGCCTGGAGTGGAAACACAGCAACATGGACCGATATATGATATTAATCAAAGCTCTCCAGTATCTATAGCAGAGTTAGTTGTATTCTTTACAATGTTTGTGTTTTATAATTAAACATTGTGTGTGTTTTATAGTAAAATAAAATTAAAACTAACATGCTGTTATTGAAGGAATGTGAGTTTTAATAATACCAGTAATGTTTAACATGTATTCGAAAACGGGGTTTTCTCGCCAAAAGGACGTAAAAACAATAATCGCGCCAACCCCGGTGCATCTGCAACATCTGTTCTAAAGAATATAGTGTATTGTAGCTTTTTTGCAACCCTGCTACGCAGGATGTTTTTTACTTTTTCTATTTTGGTTGGAGTCTTTTATTTTATTTTACTTTTTTATTATGAGGACACTGCCACATTTGAAACCGGTTTCGAAAGTGAAAGTATCCTCACAAAAAGTATTGAAGTAGTGGAAACGAAAAATGTGGAAGAGAAGACAGGAAAAAGAAAATATCCAAGCACGTTTTAATGGTAAGAAGGTGCGATCCAAGGGTTTACCACTGCTTGGCGCGTTTTCAAAAAATTGCCAAATTTGTGCGTTTCTGCCTGTTGTCTCCCGGAGTGGCAACCTCCAGAAGACAACAGGCAAAAGCGTGCAAATTGAAATGGCGATAATCAAAATAAAGCAAAAATACATATTTTAAAACATTTAAAAGCAAAATAATGTCAAAATAACGTTTTTAAAAACACAGATTTTTTGTTTAACAAAAAAAAAATCCACTTTTCGGAATGGCTAGGTAAGAATTAAACTCACCTGCTTTTGTGCGGAGTGTTCCGAAAACCACGCAAATTGAAATCGCGAGAATCAAAATAAAAGCAAAAATAATTAATCTAAACCTTTAAACAGCAAAATAACATCAAAATACATTTATGAAAAATAAAAGAGAACCAATGATCTCAACCTAATCCTTACTCAAGCCACCATTTAGCGCTTTTAAAAAATGATGCCACATTGGCGATTTCTAAATTATTTACTTACATTTATCGTATTGTAACCCACAATAAGCAAGTGGTAAAATGTTGCCATTCTTAATTTTTAAATAGTTACACATAGGAAAAGTAATGGATTTAGCAATAAAAAGGTCCCTGAAAAATAGATTGCATTTATACGAGAGTAAAATTTTATTCGTTCAAAACAATTTGGACAAAAGACATAATTTAAATACAGAATTATTAAACCCTACAGAGTTGATTTTTTTAGATACTGCATTTATGAGTGAAACAAAATATTTTATTTGACAAATTTAATAAGATACATATAAAAAAGATAATACGAGCAGTAAAAAACAACGTTTTCATCGATATTACATAAAAGTTAACGATTAATGTGAAGTTGAAAAAACGAAAATACACGAAATTCCTTAATGCCGCAATCACTGTACCGCACGTATGATCGCTTCGCGAACATGAAACCGAAAAAAAAACATCACTGGATACAGCAACCTCGTCGTATCGGAATCCCACGAAATACACGAAATTCGTTAATGCTGCGATCACTGTACCACACGTATGATCGCTTCGCGAACATGAAACCGAAAAAAAACATCCCTGGATACAGCAACCTCGTCGTATCGGAATCCCAAGAAAAACACGAAATTCGTTAATGCCGCGATCACTGTACCTCACGTATGATCGCTTCGCGAACATGAAACCGAAAAAAAACATCCCTGGATACAGCAACCTTGTCGTATCGGAATCCCAAGTAAAACACGAAATTCCTTAATGCCGCGATCACTGTACCGCACGTATGATCGCTTCGCGAACATGAAACCGAAAAAAAAATCCCTGGATACAGCAACCTCGTCGTATCGGAATCCCAAGAAAAACACGAAATTCGTTAATGCCGCGATCACTGTATCGCACGTATGATCGCTTCGCGAACATGAAACCGAAAAAAAACATCACTAGATACAGCAACCTCGTCGTATCGGAATCCCCAAAAATACATGAAATTCGTTAATGTCGCGATCACTGCACCGCACGTATGATCGCTTGCGAACATGAAACCGAAAAATAAACATCTCTGGATGCAGCAACCTCGTTGTATAGAGATCACAAAAATACACGAAATTTGTAAATGCGGCGATCACTATACCGCATGTATGATCGCTTCGCGAACATGAGACTTCCATGAAAACTGCAATCAATTAATTCACACTGTTCTAAAGTAACAAGAGTAGCCACTCACATGTCACATACATAAATTTTTTTTTTTTTAAATCAAGATTTAAATAAAGAAGCAGATGATGAATATCATGACATAACCATTTAATGACATAAGTGTTATTTAACTGTATTAAAAAAAAAACATGTTTTATATAACTAATAAATCATTAAATATCATTAAAATACAAATAAAAGTCGAATAATCATTTGATGACGTAACAAATACGTCATACGTAACAAACGCGTCATCACAAAATATATCATTGCTCAGCCTTTCCAACAATAAAAGAGCTACATCTGGCTAACTATCGACGATTTGGCACGATTGAGAAATGATGAGGGTTGCAAGAGTCAGTCCGCTATCGCGCGCGCGCTAGCACGTCAATACAAACGGACGCCAAGCAGGGGTCAACTCTTGGATTCACCCGGTAAGAAAAATAGAATTTGAAGGGGAACCATTCAATTAAAAAAAAAAAACATTGCGAGAATACGATAATAATAGAAACCCTGAATTAAATTTATCTATTTTACAAAGAAGATTAAATATGAAAAGTAACACAAAGCACCGAACCGATGAAATTAAATAAAACGACTTTCTAAGTAACATAACATATTTTTAAGTTAAACTATAATAATAAATAAAGGAAAATATATAGAAATTTAAATAAAAAACCTCAAATATGCTTATTAACATCACACCACTTGGAATAACTTTTTAAAAATCTAAGAATTCGCGGTTACTGCAAAGGTAAACAAAAATGTAAACAGTAACAGTTTCTTTTGAAATTGAGGAGTTGAGTTGATTTGCTACTTGACCCCCCAACCTGTTCGCAGTTTTGCTGATCCCACCGAAACTAGCATAGGGAACAAAATACGAGCTTCTGATTGGTTGAATAATTTAAAGGGTAATTGTTGTTTGTAAATAAATCGTTAAATAATAATAAAAAGAAGAAATGGCAATTTATTATTTTTTTTTAAAAGTAATGCAGAACAATTGAGTTTATAAATATCGCGTAATTGACGCCATAAAAAGGAAATGTGACTATTATGTTTATATGAGTGCTGAAATCGTGCTGAAATTTTAAATATTAATTGCTATAAACATAGGTATAATAAATATATATCCTGATATAATGAAAGGATTCTCTCGTATTTAAATTCCTTTTTTTTTTTTTTTTCATGAGTATCAGCTTTTGATGTAATTTTTCAACAAATATCTTTATTTCTAGAATTATTTCATATTTAATTTTTTATAGGGATTGGGGGGGGGGGCGTTAAGTAAAACGTAATTCATTTGAAATATTACATAAATTAATTATATGAAAATTCTCCCCCTAGAAAACTATAATGTCACTCCCTGGAGTTCTAAAATTTTCACCTATGAAAAAAATATCAATATTTGTTTTAGAAATGTAATATTTAAAATTATATCATGTTACATGCTTAAATTGTTTCACGATTTTATATTGTTTCTTTGAATTTAGCGAAGGATATATCCCTTTAGCTAATTTCTTCTAAATAGATCTGTACCTTTATTGTACACAATTTCTTAAAAAGGTTTCTGCATATATCCTTATGAATTTTTAACCCCTTAATAAGAAAATCAATGTAAGTAATTAGCATAAAGAGTTAAATTAAAACTAATTTATTTAATAGTGCCATTTACTAAAAAGTTAAATTAAAATGTTTAATAAAATTTTAAAATAAGTTAATTTTTATTCGACATTATTTAACAATTGGCCACAAATTGCATATGATACTGGACGTAACATTGAGCTCTGTAACCGCCTATACAATGCTTATGATTGTTCTGCCAATTTTGTTTTTTCATACATTGAAATTAGATATGTAAATAAAAAATTTAAAAACACGTAATTTAGTAAAAATCATTTTCAGCCTGTTTCATATCGGGAAATGTGTGCGAATTCTTCTGCGGAGCGCTGTATCGGAAAAAGTTTTAAAATGTATATCGCCGCGGAAAATGCATTTCCGGCAATTATCGATCTCAATCAGTCCTGTAATCGAATTATTTTTGTGTGCCTCTGTAAATAAACGATAAATGCTATGCACCCCATAATCTATAGGAAACATGTTGCAGTGTACTTCAGTGCTTTCATTATGCGTGATGTATTATAACGTCACTAAAATGCACCGCAAAGTTTTTCTTTCCCATAGATCATAATGTAAGTGAAGTCTATAACAACAAATAGATGACTTATCACTTCCCCCTTTCAAAGAGAATTATGTTTTCCTCTAATTCACCAGTGTGAGATTTTTTACCGAATTGTCCTATTTGTCATAGAGCAGAAACATTTTCGTGCCCTGAAATGTCATTCTCCCTTTCATACAATCTTCAAAAATCTTAATTCTTAAAAGAAAAAAAAAATATGTACTTTGAAGTAAGTATAAACAATCAATTATCTTAACTATTCCCTTAAGCAAAATATTCGAGGAAAAAAATCTTTTGTTTGTCAATCTGTCGGATTATTTTTTTTAATTATTATTACTAAACCTATAAATTAAGTTTGCTGGTAAGTTTATCGACCTTCTGAAATAAATAAAACATTTAGTACTATAGGAATACATAAAGAAGACTAATATATCAAAAGAAACGAGAACTATAACATGAACAAAATAAGTAGATAACATTTTCCCCCTTCAAGATTTAATCACGAAAGAAAGATATTGCATAATTCTTTTTAACTTACATGTGTAAACTATTTATAAAATGCATTACCATTCGAATAAGATCGTGGCTGGATGACGTCCTAAACTTTAAAGGCTCTACTATTACGGAATGGCGTAAAAGAAACATCCTTATGTTATAATTCCAAAAATGATAATCCTATTAACTAACGGTTGTCTCATTAAGCGTCTCATTTCCAATCAAAATATATCTTTGAATTGAAATTGGAATGAAATACAGGGTCATGAAAAATCGAAGCGTGTGGAAAATAAAATTACAAATATCTCGGAAGTCCGATCGACTTCATTATTTATGCAAAATGTATGTTTTATGTATTGTTTTTTTATATTCATTCCTTAAAATAAACAATTTCGAAAATTTTTATATGCCTTTTATCAGAACGAATAGTTTGAGAGTCCGAAAAAAATAGTTCCGGATCATCGAGGTGACTGAAATTCAATAAGCTTCTTCCCATGATTACATACTAAGTACATACCCAATTTTATGTCTCAATTTGTTCGGGAGATAGAGCGTTTACAGACACAAACACACACACACACAGGCAGACGGACGGCAATTTTTTTTTCCTAAAAAATGTTTTTCGGAATCTCCAGTGTCTGAAACGTGTAAATCCGTCATTTTTTTTTTTTTTTTTTTTTTTTTTTTTTTAGATTTTCAAAAAGATTACAAGATTTACCCTATACTACGTATGATGGGTAAGTAATAGTAAGCTGCAGGCTCGGACTGGCCCGCCGGCCCATCGGCCCGTGGGCCGGTGCGCCCTCAGTCAGGGAAAATTTCGCGCCCTTAAGCTGCTCTAATATTTTCCCCTGGCTCTACGCATACATTCTAATTAGTGTACTAAATTTTGAGAAATTGCTTGGATAATCATCAGTTAATAGACAGATAGCAAAACAGAGAGATTTTTATTATCATGAAGAAATTGAAGATACATCGAAAGAATTTGCAGAATCGAAAGCCAAAGCGGACATGTTTGCATACGATTGAGCGAGAAAACGTGCACCTAGAGAAAGTTTTAATATCACAGGTACGCCGTGGCTACTATTATAATGATCTATCACTACGTCCAGGTACTACTACTCCCGCGCCCCGAGAGAATTTTTTCATGGGTTAGAATGCCATCTTTTAGGTCTTAATCTTAGATTAGAATAGTTTGCGTATTTTCCGTCCCTTAACTGTTAGTACCCGGGGTGGTCGCCCCACCTTGCGCCCCTTTAAACCCGGCCCTGAATGCAGCTATCTAGACCAACATACGATCCTAAAGACCTGCCCATTCGCCGACTTTCCATTCATAAAAACGTGCCCGTTTCTCCGTCGTCTGCTAGCAGATAGCGTAGAATAATAGAACAACATTCCGCGTTTTTCCCTTTAAATACGTTAGTAATGTTATCTGTTTAATAATATTTTTAGCATATATTTCTATTCAGGATGGATGAAACTGGTGAAAAGAACATATTTAAAGTCGAGAATTAAAGTCTCATTGCAAAAAGTGTTTATTTATTAATAAAATTTTCATATTGTGTAAAAAGAATATCTGATTAGTAAACTACTAGATATGATGTAAGAGCTCAATTCAGATAAGTTTTTAAATATTTCAACAATATCTAGGATTTTCATTTTTGAGACAAATACAATATATCAATAATTTAAAGATCCATCTCAGAAATTGCGTTTTGGCGTGGTTCTATTATATATCCTTTTATAATTTCCTCCTTTATTTTAGGATAAAAGTAATTTCACGACTATTCTATAATTGCTTCGATTTTACATATTTAAATTATTGCTTACATATATAATACACAATGATTTAAGAGTTAATTTTGTTGGGGACAAATACTAAAAAATATGAGCACCGGCAAAATAAAATCTAGGGAGGGGCAAAGTTTTTTAACAGGTGTGCCTATGGCTCAGTTGCAATTTATAAAATTCATTTTTAACATTACTAACATTGATATGTTATTTTATAAAAAATTTCCCTTATTTAAAGATCGATTATATCAGTTTTACCAACTCCCCCCCCCCCCCCCCCACCCCAATCTATTAAGATGTTTCAATATATTCCCCTTATTTAAGTCTTTTTTTAAATGATATGCAATTGCTTATTCTATCCAAAAACAAATGGCACTGGATATGAGTCAATTATTAGAATTCTTTGCAGATGTGCTATTTTAATAAACATGTTTATTATTTTTTAGTGCATATGAAATGTAAATGTACTGTTACTGAAGGGACATCTCTTGTGATTTTGTTTGTTTACAAATTATACATTTTAAAAGTCAAAAAATAATAAATAGTAAGTTTTTATGAAATGGAATTTTGTAATAGTGCCGATTTTGTTAAAAGGAATTTTGTGAAGGGGCCCATTTTATCAAATTTATTTTTGTGAAGGGGCCCATTTTATTACATTTATTTTTGTGAAGGGGCCCTAAATAGACCCCAAATTTTGTCTGGATCGACCCTTGAAAACATTTATTGTAAACAGTGCAAAATCAAAATGGATTTAAAACATCAGGTTTATGAAAATTGTGCACTAAAATTGGAAGTGCCCTAGAGCCTCAGCCCATGTTTCCTTCAGGCGCTGATTGAAAAAACAATAAGCTAACATTCATTGAAGGCCAATAGTATTTACCCTTTTCATCATATTTTGATCAGTAAATATCTTTGAAACGTTTTTTTTTTTTTTTTTTTTTTTAAATATGAACTTTACAGAAAAAAGTAATCACTTTTAAGCACCTTAAAAACTATTTTCAACTTTTAAGGGAAAGTTTGCTTTACATCTTCTGTATGAATTTGAGAAAAAACTGGGTCCCCGCTTTGATGCCCCTGACAAAATTTCATCCCATGAAAGTAAACACTTCATAAATATTTCATCTCCATAAGATTTTAAACATATAACTTGTAATTTAAAAAGTTCATTATATAAAAGAAAACTTTCACAAAAATAACTTCATTAAATCAAAACAGTGCAACAAGAAAAAAAAAAATCTTTCACTAAAAAATCGACTAACAGCATTACAACTTACACACCAAGGGTCGATCCAGACAAAATTTGGGGCCTTTTTAGGGCTCCTTCACAAAAATCAATATAATAAAATGGGTCCCTTCATAAAAATCAATTTGATAAAATGGGCCCCTTCACAAAATTCCATTTCATAAAAACTTACTATTTATTATTTATTTATTATTCTTTGACTTTTAAAATGTGTAATTTGTAAACAAACAAGTTCACCAGAGAGGAAAACTTAAGCAAAAGTATTTAAAAAAGTTTTTGTTAATAAACGCTTGGTTCGAATTTGAGTAGTTGGATTTTGACTTTCATTACAAAATGTTATTTTTCACAAAAATATAATAAAATTTCACAAAAATAACCTTTACTTTTCACAAAATAGGCCCCAAGAAAAAAAACCTGCATCGACCCCTGCACACACACAAAAATAAATAAAGAAAGACAAAAAATGGACATTTCCTTAAAGAATTAAAGTGGTAGGAATCAGGCAAATAATGTTTCTTTGGGAATACGTTATCAGATGCTGACAATCCTAAATACTGAATATATGCTTGCATTATTAATAGACATATAAAAGGAAATTAACGCAGTATTATGCAAGTAATATTGTGATATTAAAGCTATTCTAAATTTTTTTGTTTTCTATCAGTGGTTTTCAAAAGTTTCAATTGTACAAAATAAATTAAAACTGCTGAGAAAATTCAAAATTTACTCATTAAAATATAAAATATTGATTATCTTTGAATGATTCAAGTTGCAAAAAGATTAATTTAAAACGTCATCGCAATAAAAGTTTTTAATTCAAAAGATTATGTTACACATGGGTGAATTATTATAAACGTCACTTAAAATTAATAAAAAAAATTCTTGAAATACAAAAGCCAAAAAATACAGAAATCAGGATAATTTTCTATGCACATCCCTTGGCTACAGTGATAGATAAAAGAAAAGTTTGATTGTATAAATTCCTAATATTAGAATGTTTTAAAGATTTATGATTTTACAAATGTATAGCGCTAGCCACACATGTGGGTCTAGGTATTGCGTGCTTGTGATGAAAAAAAAAAAGCAGTTTTATTTTAATAGCCATAATGTTTAGAACAGATATTTTATTATTCTATAAGTTTCTGTTCCTTTTATAGTAAAATTATGAGCCATATTATTAGATTAAATGCATAATTAACATTTAATAAACAAATAAAATAGTAAAAGGTAAATAAGCATACCTTGCCTGCCGATTGCTTGAATCCATGCTTGTTTATTTTTTCCTCTTTTGGAAAATAATGCATCGAAATTTTATTATCATCAAGGTCAAATTAGTCTGCCGGACTGTCAATACTACAGAAAGGCACACAACACCTCATATTTATAAGGATATAGCAACCAGAATAAAAAAAAAATCACATAACTATAACATTCACGTGTTCTATAAACTGCAGTTTGTTGTTCTAGTGCTGACCACGAGACGGCAAACGCCGCATTCCGAAACTAGCACGCAGAAAATCGGCGAATGGTCGGGTCTTTTAGGATCATATGTTGGTCTAGGCAGCTATAATTGAAACCATGCTTTTCGAAAAACAACTTTATAAAAGAAAGATATAAATATTAGAAGGCAAGAACGTTTTGTATGGATTTCTTTGTTGACTGGCATACATAATATTTCTTTTCGAGGAATGCAACCTTGATGACACTTCTGTATTACAAGCTGCGGGATCCCACAGCCAGCGTTTTTTTTTTCATTCAAAAAACCTACCACAATTTTCGGATAGTATTCTTAGCTTTATTTAATGACAGCTTTTACGTAATTAAATAACTATTTGAAAATTATGGTATGTATTTTCAATAAAAAATTGTTTTATTTAATCACAGAAAAATCTAGCATTAAATAAAGTTATTCAGAAACAATTGTAGGTTTTTTTTAATTAAAAAATGCTGGCTGCAAAATCCTGTAACTTGCCGGATTACAATCCCTATTTCTATCAATGGGGATTTCTATCAATTATGGAAACTTAAATATTTTCCTTGATCTCTAATTATATAAGAAATTTGCAAATCATGGGAAGAGTTTGATGAGAAAAGTAAATTTACTCAATTATTTTAACGATTTAAGGCTACAATCACTATTTTTGAAGTCCGTTTTCAGTCGAAATCTTTCTATTGTGCGATATCAATTCAGTATTTTAAGGATGCATAAAGTAATTTTTAAGCATAGAATACCTCTTTCCCCTCCTGCCTCTCCTTATCCTAAATGTTGCAAGTGTAATATTATTTTCACAAGCAAGTGTTATTTTCCCATTCAAATACTGCTATAATAGTGGTACTTTTTCAAAAGAAAAAATCAAGCATGTGTTTTAGTTTCAAAATTTCTATTTCCATACGGAAAGTACATTTTTGTTCTCGATATAAATATTTTTTGAACGAAGTTTGCACAATGAATTTGTGTGTGTGTGCTGAGACAGACACCTGAAGAGACCATTTAAAGATACTACTTTGCTAAAGAAATAAAAGCTGTAGTAAATAACAGCATTTTCTCTCAGATTATATCAGAAATTGCATCTATACCACATTCCTAACTGACTTCATAACTAATTCATATTACGTCAAAGAAATATCATATATTCTAATACGAGCAAATCTTGTGTGTGTGTGGTTACATATATATGCAAATTTTGTCTTAAAAACGGCTCTAACGATTTTGACGAAATTTTGTATCCTACCGTTTTGTGGCACTAGAAAACCATTGGGCTAGGTCACATGTTCGAGAACATTCGATTAGTGTGTCATTTTGGGTCACCATGGGTCAGGGTCAAGCTAATTGTATCTAAAAAACTGTTCAAACGATTTTGACTAAATTTTGTATCCATCCATTTTCGGACACGAGAAGACTATTATAGGCTGGTTCACATGTTCCAGAACTTTCGATTAGCGGGTCATTTTTGGGTCAACGCGGGTCAAGTTAATTTTATCTGAAAAACGGCTCTAACGATTTTGATTAAAATTTGTATTTTACGAGTTTTGGGCACGAGAAAATCATTGGGCTAGGTCACATGTCCGAGAAAATTCGATTAGTGGGTCATTTTTGGGTCACTGTGTGTCAAGCTAATTTTATCTAAAAAACGGCTCAGACTATTTAGACTAAATTTTGCATCCTGTGGTTTTCGGGCACGAGAAGAGTGTTGGGCTAGGTCACATATTCGAGAAAATTCTAATTTGTGGGTCATTTTTGTCATGGGTCATTATGGGCCAAGCTATTTTTATCTTAAAAATGGCACACACGATTTGAACTATATTTAGTATCCTACAGTTTTAGGGAACGAGAAAATCATTGGGCTATGTCACATGCTCGAGAAAATTTGATTAGTGGGTCATTTTGGTCATAGGTCATGATATTTGAACTCAAAGCTAATTTTGACCGAGCATAGCTCGGTCTTCCCTGCTCGTATTTGTAAAAAGAGGTTGAAGCTCTTAGCACTGATTTTCTTGAATCTTAATAGTCATCGAAGTAAAATTTATTTGCATAATAGTTTTGGCGATATTTGTTAAAATACAAATGGTGAAACATTTCTGAAACTAAGGAAACCAAATTATAAGCAATTTTAATCGATAATTCTAGAAGCATAATTAATTTTTCCCTAAAAATTAACAAATTAGTTGACGTTTCTAATTAAAATAAGATTAATAATTAGCATATTTTATCATTATTATTAGCGCAGTTTTCCCTGGAAACAAAACTGTTGGCCAAACGGCAACTCTTAACTTTAGACCAATGGTCATCCAACCGTTGGCTCAGACGCAGTATTAGCTGTTGATCCAACTAACAGACGAATGTTTGGCCAATGTAGGAAAGACAGCCAAACTCAGTCATTTGCGCCAACGAAGCTAGAAAACAATGGACTAATGATATCCCAACATATCTGTGTTGCTTGAGTGAAAAAAAAGGTATAAAAAAGGGAAGAGTTAGTCAAGTCATATCTCATAGCAGGATGAAGGTAAAAAAAAATATATATATCGTCAAGCTTGTAATAAAGTCTGAAATTGCTAAAACAGTAACTATGGCTATATGAGAGGGTTAGAATGACAGTGGAGTAAATCAAAAATTAAAAAAATGTAGATAACCATACTTTTACTGAAAGTATATTAATTTCTGTTCAGCGTGACAGTCAAATAAGTCATAGTTCCCTTTAGAGGGCAAAACAAGTTGGACCACTTAGTGCAACGGCAATACGACACGTTCCACAAAACCCTTTATTTCTCAAATTAGTAAATATTGACTTACTCCACTGTCATTCTAATCCCCTCATATCATACAGTCCTGATCATCCCTACTAATTCCTCTAAAAGTTATTTTTAAAAATCTATAGGTACTAATCGATTGGATATAATGTCTATTAATTAATGCTATGCATAAATCATGTTTCAGGAGAGTCATCTACATATTAACAATTATGCCAACTTTGGATTTTCAAACAATAACACAAATTTTTGATTCGCCATTTGATCGAGAGAGCCTGCGAAAAGGCTCTCTCGCAGTAGTTTATATACTTTATCTTCTATTATCGAGTATATAAGCTATAGTTTATATACTTTATTTTAAATCTTCATAGAGTTAGAAGAGTTTAAAGTTTGGGAATGCTAATGTTAAATCCATTTGACAAACTTATAAAAATCATCCGCTTGCATTTTTATTAATTTTTTTTATGAAATACACTTAATAAACCCAAATATATTCCCGGCTTTTTCTGTATTCAAAGACATTTTTTTAATTTTGAAAATTATTAATAAATTCATATGAAAAATTTATGAACTATGACCTACATTAATTTTTGTATAAAAAACCACAATCATAAAAAACATCGGTGTGTATGTTCACAGCTAAGTAGTTTTTGAGATATAGAGAACTTTTCAACAATCTAAATCTAAAGGCAGCGTCTTCTGTTTTCAAAGGATCCACAGAAAATAAATCGCGGAAACTTACCAGAAACATTTTGTAGTATTTACTTTTATATAAAGAAAGCTGATAATAAATTTAAAATTCTTGTATAATTTTACTGGAGACTAAATGAGTGTTTGCAGTACTTTTCCTTGTAAGATTTAAATTTTATTTTCCGAAATTTTTAGATAAACCCCTAACACAATTTTTTTTTATAATGTTATGAAGATTTAAGACAAGTACCTATATTACCAGGATGCCTTGATCCAGGGAACTCAAAGAGAGTGTCAAAAGTAGGTGTCACCATTTGAAAAATTAACGTTCGTGCATTCTTTTAATATGTAGACAATTTCCGGAATAAAATTTATGAATAGAATTTAATAGCAGACATAGATAAAGGGTACAAATAAATAAAAGGGTACCAATAATAGGCACCAATAAATTTTTACCTATGTATTTTTATACCTTAATTAGTAGGGGATGATCACATTTTTTTCCATGACTGTTCTAAGGTATCTATCGACAGAAGAACAAAGTAGGAAAGTCCTAGCCTACAGTCAATCTATTGCAAGGTAATCTGTGTTCAACTTTCTATAGTAGATTTGATTTAACTTCAATCATGTACGGGGAATATAGCGAAGTCATATATGTAGACTCAAAGATATAATATTAAGCCATTTTCTTACTTGGTGCTATGCGAATGTGTTAAACCTTGTCAGGTCAGATACAACACAAGTAGGTAAAATTGACTTGAGTTTGTCAAAATTTTTGCGCCCTTTGAAAATCCAAGGTCTGCGCCCTTTCCACTTGCCCAGTCCGACCCTGGTAAGCTGTGCTTTTTTTTACAAATTAAGTGATTACTTTTATAAATCATTATAGTTAATAAAAGTGATTCTTTTGTTTTGCTAATGATTAAAAGGGGTATTTATATGTGAGTAACAATACACGACCTATATGTCAATAATTCAAATAAATTTTTTTATTTACATGTAATAGTATTTTGCCTCTGATTACACATTTCAGTATATTTTGTTGGAATATTAAATGCATTCCGTTAATCGAATTTATTTTTTGTATCTAATTTTACCTCTGGTGATATATTAAAATGTCTGTGTAACAAAGAAAGACTAATAAAGAAAATAAATAAAGATAATACTATAAATTTTATCAAAAGAACACTTACCAAGATAATTTATCGTTCCATCTATATAATAAAAGCGCGAAGCATTTGACTGTCATCAACAATTCCGGGATGCCCGCTTCAGTTTTTCATATGCTAGGCGTTTGTAATTTTTTGTACCATTCATTGTTGAGTTCATTATGATTGTTAATTTCGTATTGTTGTACCTTACAGACAAATATTGTTGCATCATCATTTTAAACAATGTTAACATTTCTGAAGATTTTCTAAACACGAAAGATTCATTCATCGTGAACGTTTAAAATATTAAACCATGGAGGTAATCGTTCACGATATAGCCTGGTGTAAAAGAAAATATGAATTCGTTGAAATTTCGTTTAGAAATATTGAATAAGTACTTTTAATGGTTTTTTTTTTATCTTTTCTGCTGATATATGTTATAAAAACAGCAAAAATATTTTTCTAATGCATTTAGCAATCAATTATTTTTCATAATCAGGGTCTATTTCAAATTAACAAATCTTAACAATTTTTTTTTTTTTTTTTTTTTTTTTTTTTTAACAACAGGAATAACATTCATGAAAGTAGGTGTGATTTTAAGAAATCTTTATTTGGAACAGTTTAAAAGTGCTTCTTCAAATTAACTTGGTTTCTCATCAAATGGCGCAATAAGATTACGCCTTAGTTTTTTTTTAAATGATACGTTGAAACGCCGAGTTTGTATTGTTGCCGGCATTTAGAGAGTAATTAAACGAAATCACTTGCGTTTATCTGTTTTCTAAGGTCCTCGGAAACGACCGTCTAGACGGGCGAAGCCCGGTTAGTCTTCAATAATAATACATTTTCGGAACTTTAATGTCCACTGTTAATTCGCATGGTTAAAAATATACCTTTGTATGATGTTAAAAAACAGAAAATTTTATTCACACAATGAAAAAAGTGTTATAATATTTATTTAAGAAAATAATAAAATCCAACAAAGAAAAAAACCTCAGAGAAAAGTGGTTATACAAAAAGAAGCATGCTCGATTCATGCAGAAATTGGGACTTCTTTAGGGTCCTTTCACAAAATTTCACTTAATAAAAGTTCCATTATAAAATTAAATTTAACAC
This sequence comes from Maratus michaelseni, assembly GCA_963931845.1. Taxonomy (NCBI): domain Eukaryota; kingdom Metazoa; phylum Arthropoda; class Arachnida; order Araneae; family Salticidae; genus Maratus; species Maratus michaelseni. The sequence goes on from OZ007587.1 coordinate 468,586,638, forward strand.
AACAGACATCTCCACAAAATTCATCGTAATTTGACAGTCACAAAATTTCACTTAATAAAATAAGCTCCATCATTAAATTCCATTTAATAAAAAAGACATCTTCACTAAATTCATCGTAATAAAACAGGTCCCTTCATAAAATTCTATTCCATAAAAAACAAAATCTTCATTAATTATTTTTATTTTGCTAGGATGGAAATGTGTAATTTGCAAACAAAACAAATTCACCAGGGAAAAAAAAAAAAAAACCCACACATGAAGACTTAAAAATATATATTAAATGCTGGGTGTGGATTAAATTTTGTTACTAGGTTTGGTAATGCATTACTAAATTTTATTTTTCACGAAACTGTAATATATTTCACAGAAATAACTTTTTATTCACAAAATGGAAACCTAAGATTTAAGAAAGAAGAAAAAAAAAACTTGTATCGACATTTGATGATACAGATTAAGTTCAGGTGTAAATGTTTCTTCCATTTTTCAATATTTTATCAAGGGAAAAAAAAAACTACTTTTTTGTGTTTTATGAAGGCATTTTAACTTTATACTGAAAGTAAATAAACAAATAAAAGACGACTCAATACATATTTGAAATTTTCAGTTGTGGTTGTTATTTAATAAATTAGCCGCCACTGGCGACCAGTTTGGTCTCCCTTAAATGTATGTTAAACATTGCAACACGTTACATTTATTCATAATTTAATTTTCCCTTAATCCTTCGCCAAATCGGAAGATTCTAATAGACAAATCATGAACTTTTGCGATCATGGTAGCATTTCGCATATTTTTTGGGCACAAATGTCACATACGCACGTTGGCGCGATTCCCCCCCCCCCTCCCCCGCCAATTTGGCGAAAACTTTGTTATGGAAATTGTTGTTTATTTACTTTTATTTTTTATTTTAATTCTATAAATTATTTTTGATATGTATATCAATATTTATTTACAACAAACTATCATTTATTTATTTTTATTCTTTTTTTTAATTATGAGTATTTTTGTTAGCCGGGAGCAGATGATAATTCGCCAAATATCGTTCCCATCACCGTCATTCATACTACAATTAATTTAATTTTAAATTATAAACCTGTCACTCATTTCATTTAAAATACTTAACTTTAATCTAAAATGCTTATATTACATAAATTTAAAATACTTCACACTTTTCATTTAAAAGAGAAAATAAATAAATAAATAAGAAATAATATCATAAATCAAAACATTTGATTTCAAAATCAAAGTATCATTTCTAATTTGTACACGCGATAAATAAAAGCTGTATTAGCGATTTTAAAAATGCTAAAAATCTGATTCATTAAATATTATTACATGAGTTCAATTTACGTCAAGAAAAGGTCGAAAGTTGAGTTGTATAGCACATAATTATGGTAAACTTTGATTGTCTCACTGGTGCGAATTATTTTTTTGACGCGAGGCAGCGGTCCAAAAATTCATTCGCGGAGAACTTGCTTTGCGAATGATTACCTCCATGATTTAATATTTTAAATGTTCACGACGAATCAATCTTTTTTTTGTTTACTTTTATGAATAGAGAATTTAAACTGCGAATCTTTCGACTGAAGTTATTGCAGAATATATACATAATTGAACGCAAGTCATCTCTCAAATATTAATTTATTTTGAACGATCTTTCTTAAAATGTAACTTTTATGCAGTTTATTCGAAAAAATAATTTTGAATAAAAATGGCCGCTTGGCATATGAAAAAGCGATGCGGCATCCCGGAACTGTTGAGGACAGTCACATGACTTACAGTTTTATTATAGAGATCTAGACCAACATATGATCCTAAAAGACCCGACCATTCGCCGATTTTCTGCGTGCTAGTTTCGGAATGCGGCGTTTGGCGTCTCGTGGTCAGCACTAGAACAACAAACTGCAGTTCATAGAACACGTGAATGTTATAGTTATGTGATTTTTTTAAATAAAATTTCGATGCATTATTTTCCAAAAGAGGAAAAAGTTAAACAAGCATGGATTCAAGCAATCGGCAGGCAAGGTATGCTTATTTACTTTTACTATTTTATTTAAGTTTATTAAATGTTAATTATGCATTTAATCTAATAAGATGGCTCATAATTTTACTATAAAAGTAACAGAAACTTATAGAATAATAAAATATCTGTTCTAAAAATTACGGCTATTAAAATAAAACTGCTTTTTTTTTTTCATCACAAGCACGCCATACCTAGACCCACATGTGCGGCTAGCGCTATACATTTGTAAAATCATAAATCTTTAAAACATTCTAATATTAAGAATTTATACAATCAAACTTTTCTTTTATCTATCACTAGCCAAGGGATGTGCATAGGAAATTATCCTGATTTCTGTATTTTTTGGCTTTTGTATTTCAGGAATTGTTTTATTAATTTTAAGTGACGTTTATAATAATTCACCCATGTGTAACATAATCTTTTGAATTAAAAACTTTTATTGCGATGACATTTTAAATTAATCTTTTTGCAACTTGAATCATTCAAAGATAATCAATATTTTATATTTTAATGAGTAAATTTTGAATTTTCTCAGCAGTTTTAATTTATTTTGTACAATTGAAACTTTTGAAAACCAATGATAGAAAACAAAAAAATTTAGAATAGCTTTAATATCACAATATTACTTACATAATACTGCGTTAATTTCCTTTTATATATCTATTAATAATGCAAGCATATATTCAGTGTTTAGGATTGTCAGCATCTGATAACGTATTCCCAAAGAAGCATTATTTGCCTGATTCCTATCACTTTAATTCTTTAAGGAAATGTCCATTTTTTGTCTTTCTTTCTTTATTTTTTTGTGTGTGTGCAGGGGTTGATGTAGATTTTTTTTCTTGGGGCCCATTTTGCGAAAAGTAAAGGTTATTTTTGTGAAATGTTATTGTATTTTTGTGAAAAATAACATTTTGTAATGAAAGTCAAAATCCAACGACTCAAATTCGAACCAAGCGTTTATTAACAAAAACTTTTTAAAATACTTTTGCTTAAGTTTTCCTCTCTGGTGAACTTGTTTGTTTAGAAGTTACACATTTTAAAAGTCAAAGAATAATAAATAAATAATAAATAGTAAGTTTTTATGAAATGGAATTTTGTGAAGGGGCCTATTTTGTTAAAAGGAATTTTATGAAGGGGCCATTTTATCAAATTGATTTTTGTGAAGGGCCCCATTTTATCAAATTGATTTTTATGAAGGGGTCCATTTTATTATATTGATTTTTGTGAAGGGGCTCTAAAAAGGCCCCAAATTTTGTCTGGATCGACCTTTGGTGTGTAAGTTGTAATGCTGTTAGTCGATTTTTTAGTGAAAGATTTTTTTCTTGTTGCACTGTTTTGATTTAATGAAGTTATTTTTGTGAAAGTTTTCTTTTATATAATGAACTTTTTAAATTACAAGTTATATATTTAAAATCTTATGGAGATGAAATATTTATGAAGTGTTTACTTTCATGGGATGAAATTTTGTCAGTTTTTTCTCAAATTCATACAGAAGATGTAAAGCAAACTTTCCCTTAAAAGTTGAAAATAGTTTTTAAGGTGCTTAAAAGTGATTACTTTTTTCTGTAAAGTTCATATTTAAAAAAAAAAAAAAAAAAAAAAACGTTTCAAAGATATTTACTGATCAAAATATGATGAAAAGGGTAAATACTATTGACCTTCAATGAATGTTAGCTTATTGTTTTTTCAATCAGCGCCTGAAGGAAACGGGCTGAGGCTCTAGGGCACTTCCAATTTTAGTGCACAATTTTCATAAAACTGATGTTTTAAATCCATTTTCATTTTGCACTGTTTACAATAAATGTTTTCAAGGGTCGATCCAGACAAAATTTGGGGTCTATTTAGGGCCCTTCACAAAAATAAATTTGATAAAATTGGTTCCCTTCACAAAATTCCTTTTAATAAAATCGGCACTTTCACAAAATTCCATTTCATAAAAACTTACTATTTATTATTTATTTATTATTCTTTGACTTTTAAAATGTATAATTTGTAAACAAACAAGATCACCAGAGATGTCCCTAACAAAATTAACTCTCAATTCGTTGTGTTTTGTTTCCTTTTCAGCTTTTTTTGTAAATTATCATAATATTTTTATAAACTGATGAGCATCAGTAACAGTATATTTACATTTCATATGCATTAAAAATAATAAACATGTTTATTAAAATAGCACATCTGCAAAGAATTCTAATAATTGACTCATATCCAGTGCCATTAGTTTTTGGATAGAATAAGCAGTTGCATATCATTTAAAAAAAGACTTAAATAAGGGGAATATATTGAAACATCTTAATAGAATGGGGGGGGGGGGGGGTTGGTAAAACTGATATAATCGATCTTTAAATAAGGGAAATTTCTGATAAAATAACATATCAATGTTAGTTATGTTAAAAATGAATTTTATAAATTGCAACTGGGCCATACGCACACCTGTTAAAAAATTTTGCCCCTCCCTAGATTTTATTTTGCCGGTGCTCATATTTTTTAGTATTTGTCCCCAACAAAATTAACTCTCAAATCATTGTGTATTATATATGTAAGCAATAATTTAAATATGTAAAATCGAAGCAATAATAGAATAGTCGTGAAATTACTTTTATCCTAAAATAAAGGAGGAAATTATAAAAGAATATATAATAGAACCACGCCAAAACGCAATTTCTGAGATGGATCTTTAAATTATTGATATATTGTATTTGTCTCAAAAATTAAAATCCTAGATATTGTTGAAATATTTAAAAACTTATCTTAATCGAGCTCTTACATCATATCTAGTAGTTTACTAATCAGATATTCTTTTTACACAATATGAAAATTTTATTAATAAATAAACACTTTTTTGCGATGAGACTTTAATTCTCGACTTTAAATATGTTCTTTTCATTAGTTTCATCCATCCTGAATAGAAATATATGCTAAAAATATTAATAAACAGAAAACATTACTAACGTATTTAAAGGGAAGAACGCGGAATGTTGTTCTATTATTCTACGCTATCTGCTAGCAGACGACGGAGAAACGGGCACGTTTTTATGAATGGAAAGTCGGCGAATGGGCAGGTCTTTAGGATCGTATGTTGGTCTAGATAGAGATGCTAAAAAGTAACTATTTTAAGGTAACAATTGGCAGGTGAGCAAAAAACAGCCGTAGCTCCTGTTTATTCTTAATTGCGCGAAATCTACAAGTATTCTTATTGAGAAACAAAGAAATCGAATACAGTTTTTATTTTTATTTTCTTTCTTTTTTCTTTTTCTTTTCTTTTCTTTTCTTTTTTTTTCCTTTTTTTTTAAAAAAAAAGTAAATAAACTTTAACATTTTGAGGCGATTTTCGGCGGCACGCAAAAAGCGAAATAATGTAGTCACAAGACGACATTAAAGTATAACTTAAAATGCAATAAATTTCTCAATAAATGAAAAATCCCTGACGGCTCGGCCTACAGGCACAGGTAGATTTCGAAGACGCAGAACGTGGGGTGCCTGTTTGTCGGGAATTGCGGAAGAAATGACCTTTTTGCGATGATGCTGCAGTTGGAACCGCCTACTTCGAAACGAAACTTGTTTGCAGGCGGAGCCAGCAAGGATTTTTTTTTTTTTTTTTTTTTTTTTTTTTTTGGTATAAGAGTTGGTCCTATAAAAAACATGTCAATATAAAAGTTTTATATAATATAAAGATGATTTATAATATATTTAAGCGGATTTGAAATATTGGGAATTGACGAAGTTATGAATTTTTTTTCTAAAACCCCCCTTCCCTCCCCCCCCTTAAGGCAATTTTTAATTATATCAAAAATCTGTCATACATAAGTTTTTGGCCCTGTTCCTAGAAGTAATAATAACTTCAAACGGATTCGATACGTATCATAATTAAGAAATTAGGGTTTTTTTTTTCTGTTTTTACAAAAAGCCCCCCCTTGGTTTGATTTTACCCATTAACGAACTTGACCGAGATTTTATGTCCCTTGATTTTATGTATCAGTTTCGAAAAGATGCGGGAGTTGGAACCGCCTACTTCGAAAAATAACTTGTTTGCAAGCGGAGCCGGCAGGGATTTTTTTTGTTTTTAATTTTTTTTGCTATAACGGTTGGTTCTATAAAAAACTTGTCAATATAAAAGTTTTAGATAATACTAAGAGGATTAATAATAAATTTACGGGGATTTGATATCTTGTGAATTGACGAAGCTATGATTTTTTTTCTCCTAAAACCCCCCTTTTTTCCCCCCCTTGGGGCCATTTTTAATTATATCAAAAATCTGCCATACATACATTTTCGGCCCTTTTCCTAGAAGTAATAATAACTTTAAACGGATTCGATACGTATAATAATAAAGAAATTATGAGGATTTTTCTGTTTTCACAAAAAGCCCCCCCCCCCCATTCCCCCCCCCCCCTTGGTACGATTTTGCCCATTAACGAACTTGACCGAGATTTTATGACCCTTGATTTTATGTATCAGTTTGGAAGAGATTTATGCAGAATTTTTCCAGTTATCGTGGTCAGAAAAAAGTGACATAGATAGATAGATAGATAGATAGATAGATAGATAGATAGATAGATAGATAGATAGATAAACTTTTGAACTGGGTGTGGTTTTGGGTTCTGGGAGTCATGATCGGCGTAGATCTGCAAAAATTTTTCAAAATTTCCAACTTAGGTGAGAATGTAATAGGTAGTATTTCTTACGAAATCTACCTAAAACGCTCTTCGATCCCAAATAATTTTAATTGCCAATTTTGCTTTAAAGCTGTTCATAAATCCAAACTGGCTACTTTTTCAGACAGACATTCACAAAGTCCTTTTTATTTTTAAATGTCCAACATCTATAAATATTCCTTAATAAACAGAAACATTAGAAATAGAATAGTTTTTCCTTTTTTTTCGATAAAAGTAAATAATTTTTGACATTTCATGTTGATTTTCTGCTAGTGAAAGCCGGAAAAAAGTCGTCATAAGACAGCATTCGATTGTAATTAAGTATATTTAGGATTGTAATATATTTATCGAAAAAGGAAAAAACGCTTTTCGATTCCAAATAATCCAGCGCCTTATATGGTAATCCAATGCTTCAATATTGTATAATATAGAAATAGTTCAGAACGGTTCCCATGAAATTCCTAAGCAAACTTATGTTTTATTTGTTCATTTGTTACATTAACAAAATACTACCACTGAAAAAAATCTGAATATAATATTTAAACTCACGAATGAAAAAAGATAATTTACAAACTAAGATTACTTTAACCTCTCATACAATTTTAACATCGCGATGAATGAAATCTCGTTTTCCCATAGACCGCTAGAGTCACATGACTTTCAGAAAGGGCAGAAGCACCCAGGGGGGGGGGGACGCTAGTGACACAGGAGGACGCAGACTTTCCAAATTTATTAATTTGTAACAAAAACGAAAAATCATGCGTCAAGCATAGATTATGAAACACTTTCCAACACATCCAGAATACTGTAACGAAACTTCACCGTTAAATAAGGTGAAAAAAGATATGTAAGTAAACAGTTTAGAAAACATACACCACATTGAAAAATACAGTTTTCGAAATTACCTTCCAGTGTCAAAAAAGTAGTCGAATTATTTTTGTATAAGATCAATAGATGTGGATATATAGCATGATAAAATTTAGTTTTATTAGAATATTCACATTTAGCAATTTTCGCCAATCGATGGAAATGCACTCGAAATCTTTTGTATAGCCCTGTATATTATATGAAGACTTTTGTACACACCACCTATTAAGCTAAAAGGCAACTTAAAACTCACTCGCAGGAATTACCAACCGTAAACGACAATGTATATTTTTCTTTGCGTAGCCTTGTATATGAATTTATATATATGCCACAAACTTCTATTAGTCTACTAAATATAGTTCAGTAGGAAAATGCATAAAACACTTCAATACCTACGGGTTCCCTTGTGTAGCCCTGTATATGAACAACCAAGTTTATAAACACACACGTACTATGAAAAAAATTAGTTAAATTTAAAAACGCAAACCAAAGTTGAAAACGCACTTATCACACATGTACTGTAACCGATATATTTGTGTGTCCCTGTAAATAAACACAATGCATACCACACTTTAAAGAGAGCAATTTATAGTGCACCTCAGTAATGCATATAATTTTTATTATGTTTGAAATTTATTATGTTGAATTTTATTATGTCTGCTCGAGGTCAAAGATTCGTATAAAAATCGAGCCCGTCTCATATCTAATATGTAGGTAATGTAAATTATAAAGATGTTTAAAATAAGGTAATAAAATTATATTGAAATAATATTGTCAATGAAATAATCCTCCCGTTAATTTTAAGAAAATTATGCATTTAAAATTTTTATACGACTCTTCTATATAAAAATTGTAAGAAAAAATTTATTTTCCGCTGCAGCAAAATCATTATAAACTGCATAACTTTAAAATTTATTTAAAAAATGAAAGGAGAAATCTGACTTATTACCACTTTTTCGAACCATTTAAATATTATTTCATCAAGGAAAATAGATACTACGTACATATTGACGATAGTCTTTTTTATTAAAAAATATATATATATATATATATATATATAATTATAATATCTATGAATTTAAAAAAACATATCAAGTTCTATTATCATTCTACTTAAATCTCCAAAGAGATAATTAATGATATTGTGTATACAGAATACCACATAGCTAATAATTAACATGTGCAAACATAATATTACCATAGCTTGTGCTTCAATGGTAATTGGCCAAATTTTACTCATACCTAAAGAATATTGAAAAAAGAAAAAAGAAATAGAGAGAAAGGGGAAAAAAAAAAAAAAATTATAAATTGGAGTTGCAATTAAGTAAATACAAATGGATTAATAAATTAAATATGAACCATATACAATGGAAAATTGGACCACATGAGAATTAAATATGAATTGGATATGATATATATATATATATATATATATATATATATATATATATATATATATATATATATATATATATATATATATGACAAGTGCATAAAAAATGCATATATGATATATATCTAACTAAAAAGCTACACGTCAGAAATCTTGTAAAGAGACGATGTAGTTTTTAGATTTAGAAACATAATTTTAAAAAAGTAACAACTGACTAAGCATTCTCTAAGTGTTTTCCGCCAGCTCCAGTACATAACTTAGCTTTTCTAAATATTTTAGAGTTCTTTGTCACGAATAATTGTTGCGAGCATCATCTTTTATTTAATATCAATTGCATATGTGTATATATCGTCCGTATATAAAAAAATGCATAGGAAAATCGCGTAATATTTCATAGTTTTTCTAATTTATTATATAGTCGTCTCCCCCCCCGCCCCACTTCCTGCCATTTTGCTACCTTACTTTTTGCATATTATCTTCATATCTGCATATTATCCACTTATCTTCAACACGTAAAAAATTAAAGCGTGTTTCAATTTTTTGGATACCCTGTATGTATAGGTCGATCGTACCTAAAACTTGAAGATTTCATCGAAAAAATTGTGAGACTTTGATAGACCACTTGGTATTTTTAATGACAAAATTTGGCACTTTTATTTAATAATAGTAATTTAATTTTAATGAATATTCTGTTTAATCTTTTAATGCTACACTGAGGAAAAAAAAATACCTCCTTCAACTAGAATGAATAGTTAGACCTTTTTCTAAATCCCTAAACTAGAAATATAAAAGTCCGAGCTATGCGAATAGGGTAAGCAACTAAACTGAATCGACGAAATGATCGAGAATTTCCGGTCTCTTGTTTTCTAGGTGACGAAACGGTAATGAATCGTGTAAATTGCGAGAAATTAGCACTTTATTTCTGGAATGGATTTATAAACTATCATTCTAGTTACTAAAACTAGCGTCTTGTGTTCCCATCTATTTGCATAGACATTTTTAAATAAGTTTGACCACGAGAATATAGGAAAACACTCTTGAATTCTTATAGGAGACACTAGAACTCTCTGGTAAAGGGAACTAGAACTTACATAGGGATGACATGGAACTATTTTTTCTAGAGCCACAATTTAGATTCTAGTTGAGCAGGTCATATTTTTTTCTCACTGTAATCATTAACGGTTCATCCTTATCTGAGTGAAAATCACAGCCTTACGCAAAATTTGAAAAGCGGAAAATCATAGAATGGCTATACTGACACGAAATCTAGAAAAGTGTAAAGAGTTGAGAACAACTCTTATGAGAACAAGTATTTCTGGACAATTCTTTGCGAAAGAAAAAATAATAGATATTTTTAAACTGTGACAGAATTTAATATATTGCTGTTTTAATACATCAGCAATAAATTAAATTTCCCTTTTATTTAAATATTTAATTTAATAAATTAATTAATATGAACCCCTGTTCTAATTTATTAACTTCAAAAGTAATTTATTAGGTAAGTGCTTCTTAAATAAGTCATCTGGTACAAGTATAAGTTAAAACTTTACTTCAAAAAGATATCTTTAAAAAAAAATCCGCTCTACTGTCTAAATACTTTACAGAATACTACGCAGTTAAATAAATTTATAATTAGAGTAGACATTTATTTTTATTACTGGTGAGGTAGCATTCATTGAGCCGATTCACGCATTAAAATTTTAATTATTCTTAGAGAATATTTACGTGTTAAAAATAACCCCCATGTCAAATTTAAAGATTTGAAATGGATACTTTCAAAAGAATCGCGACTTTAGTACGTTTTGGCTACTGGACATCCAAGGTTACTCTTGACACCCCCCTTCCCCTTTTCACTATCTTATGAAAGATAAGAAATGCTGCTATTGTGGTAAGGGGGGGAAGGAGGTATTATATATGCAACTTTGTGTGGGGGTTAGAAAACCAGTTCAGAGGTCGGTACCGTAACGTGACGTCAGAGAGGTCAGGAAATTCCGCCTGAAGTACTGTACTTCAATAGAAACAGCCAAAATATCCTATTCTGCAGGTGTACTTTGCTTCCAGGTTCCAGCTTCCAGTACAGTACAATACAACAGTTGTTGAGCGTCGCTTCCTCAGAGCAACCAAGCTCCATAATACGATTCCATGTTTTCTTGTGGACGGTGAGAATTCAGCTACTAATTTCTGAAATCTACAGAATATAATAGCGGATAATTTTTCTATGTCTGCAGTCTTCAAGTATTATTGGTACGTTTTGTTATTATTTTATGACTCTCTTTGAAGTGTGCCAATTTGAAATTTGGCCGTTGTATTTTGTACCCAATATTGCATTATTTCGCATTTTTTAGGACTAACGAAAAGTACTTTTCTAAACTATTGTCGGTGTGTGGAAATAACATAAATATGCATTCTATAATTATGAATTATTATTTCGTGTTATTCTGAATATTGCCAGCTTTGTTTTCACAATAGTATACTGGATAGCAAAACAAATGTTAACTAAAAAATATCTTAACCTTGTTGTAGTTGGCATGGAGGGGGCAAAAATCTGTTATTGGACGTTGAAAGTAAAAAAAAAAAAGAAAACAATGGCACTCCGGGAGTGCCGGCAGAAGTGAAAACTTGAACAATTACGTGTGTATTTTTTGAATCGTCAGGAAACGTTTTATTGCGCAGGAAATACTTTTCAATGAAGTGTTTTTTTTATAGATTATTATAAACTACTACTACAAAAATGATATTACAATTTTCAATTAATGCGCTATTGTACTTGAAAAATAATGCATATTATTTTACATACAAAAATTGCAATCTATTGCTTAAAACGTAAATTTACAAATAAATGAAATATAAAATTTAATTAATTGGTATTCTTTGAAATGAATACCAATGAAACTTATGAATTTTCATCCACAATTTAAACAACTCTCAATACATTCATCATTTCTTCCATGAGATTTAGTTTCATATCTTTTGTAATAACATTTATCTGCAAAATAGGGTTCCCGCTTCCTATCACTCCAAAAATAACTTCTTTGCTGCCTGTCTTGTTTATGGTATTCGTGAACATTACGCTTTTTTCTATCTTCATACTGCGCGTATTGTTTGTGTATCTATAATTTCTATCAACATCAACAAACTTTTCTTTTCTATAAAATGATTTCACTTCATTTCCGTATCGGTAACCACGTTTCTTAAAACTTTCGTGAAATATTTCATTATTTTCATTTTTTTTTTTTTTTTATATTACTTCCGTCGATTTTTCTCGTGCTCATTAAATTATAATATTTTCCGTGTTTTGTTATTTCATTTTCATCTTTTGATTTGGTCTCGCGAGTTGAGTCCCTTTTATCTGTTTTCAGCGCGCGTGCTAAATTTATCTTCAAATAATTTTCTGAATTATTTTTATTCATAATACCAATCATTTCGCTTTCTGCACGTGAACTATTTCCTTTTGATACTTTCGCTTCATTGTATGAATTGGCAACATATACAGTGGTGTCGGTAACAGTGTCGCGAATTCAGTGGTTTTTCCCCATCTCAAAAATGCCCAACGCGCCTAAAGAAGTTTTCACTTCAAAAAAATCCCTGACGGCTCGGCCTACAGGCACAGGTAGATTTCGAAGACGCAGACCGTGGGGCGCCTGTTTGTCGGGAATTGCGGAAGAAATGACCTTTATACGATGATGCGGCAGCTGGAACCGCCTACTTCGAAACCTGACTTCTTTGCAGGCGGAATAGACAGGGATTTTTTTTTTTTTTTTTTTGCTGTAACGGTTGGTCTTATAAAAAACTTGTCAATATAAAAGTTTTAGATAATATTAAGAGGATTAATAATAAATTTAAGCGGATTTGAAATCTTGAGAATTGGCGAAGTTATGAATTTTTTTCTTCTAAACCCCCCTCCCCCCCCCCTTAAGGCAATTTTTAATTATATCAAAAATCTGTCATACATAAATTTTTGGCCCTGTTCCTAGAAGTAATAATAACTTCAAACGGATTCGATACGTATCATAATTAAGAAATTATGGGTTTTTTTTTCTGTTTTCACAAAAAGCCCCCCCCCCCTCCCCCTCCCTTGGTTCGATGTTGTCCATTAACGAACTTGACCGAGATTTTATGCCCCTTGATTTTATGTATCAGTTTCGGAAAGATGCGGGAGTTGGAACCGCCTACTTCGAAAAATAACTTGTTTGCAGGCGGAGCCGGCAGATATTTTTTTTGTTTTTAATTTTTTTTTTTTTTTTTTTTTGCTATAACGGTTGGTCCTATAAAAAACTTGTCAATATAAAAGTTTTAGATAATATTAAGAGGATTAATAATAAATTTACGCGAATTTGATATCTTGTGAATTGACGAAGCTATGATTTTTTTTCTTCTAAAACCCCCCTTTTTCCCCCCCTTGGGGCCATTTTTAATTATATCAAAAATCTGGCATACATACATTTTCGGCCCTTCTCCTAGAAGTAATAATAACTTTAAACGGATTCGATACGTATCATAATTAAGAAAGTATGGGGTTTTTTCTGTTTTCACAAAAAGCCCCCCCACCCTCCCCCCCTTGGTTCGATTTTGCCCATTAACGAACTTGACCGAGATTTTATACCCCTTGATTTTATGTATCAGTTTGTAAAAGATTAATGCAGAATTTTTCCAGTTATCGTGGTCAGAAAAAAGTGACATAGATAGATAGATAGATAGATAGATATATAAAGTTTTGAACTGGGGGTGGTTTTGGGTTCTGGGAGTCATGATCGGCGTAGATCTGCAAAAAATTTTCAAAATTTCCAACTTAGGTGAGAATGTAATAGGTAGTATTTCTTACGAAATCTACCTAAAATCTGTTCACTTGAAATATACTATTTTTAACACTTTCCAACATAGTTGAAAGGTGTTTACGAATTCGGTTTGTCTGCCGTCTGTCTATCAGTGCTCTAACTCGCGTAAATAGACTCGGATCGTCATGCAATTGATCTATGTTATGGAGGCTTACTGTGGCATGTTCGGTATTGAAAATGAAGTGTGCACCACTTGTAGTTTTTTTACAGGGACACTCAAAAGAATTCCGTTACATTGCGGTCTAGGGGGAAAAAATCATTTGCAGTTTATTTTAATAATGTTGCTCAATTTCAAACATTTTGAAATGGATATATGTCACTGAGGTGCACTTACAAGAGACTAATTATAGAGTGTGGTGTGCATAGCACTTACAGTTCCTTTACAGGGATACTCAAAAGAATGCCGTTACATGGCGGTCTATGAAGAAAATCGTTTGTAGTTTATTTTAAGAATGTTTCACTATTTCAAACATATTGAAATTGATAGGTATCACTACCTTGGATTACAAGAGGCTGACTATAGAATAGTGTGTGTATAGATTTTATCGTTCATTGACAGGTACACACAAAAGAATTCGGTTAAAGTACTGCTTATTAATAATAAGTGCTGGGAATGCTTTTTTAGTTGCTGAACGCGTTTTTAAATTTAATAAATTTTTTGTCTATTACTTGGTGTGTATAAATTGTATAGATTGTATACAGGGCAGCACAAAAGTTCTCGGGTGCATTTCCGTTTATTGTCGGAAATTGCAGAAGGGAAATTTTAAACTGTGCTACGCATTTCCTAACTGAACTAAAATTTAGCATTCTATTTAGTAAATATACAAATCTATAGATCCTATATAGGGCTGCACAAAAGAGTTGAGATATTTTTCCGAATAGTGTTGGTCATTCCAGAAATTGGATTTTTAAATATGTTATGCGTTTACAAAATTGTTTAGTTATCATCTTACACCTTAAGGTAAATATTTGCAAAATTATTTTGGAAGTGTTGGAAAGTGTTACATAATCTATGCTTGACGTATGATTTTTCGTTCTTGTTTTTCTTGCATTCATGTGTCATGCATATTTTCGAAACAATTATTTACTGTTCTAATTTATTTGCATGTAGTTATGAATATAATTGAGGAAAACAAATCGAAACATTCAACTAATAACAAGAAATTAAATTCAGGCATAGATTATAGAACACTTTCCAACACTATAGCATTATTTCTGATTTTTAGAACTAACGAAAAGTATTTTTCTAATTTATAGTGTAATGGGTGGAAACAGTGCTTGCTACAGTTATGAATTATTATTTCGTATTTGTTATAAAGCAATATTAGCCATGGTTCTTCATTATATTTTCCCATTGATATCCTATTGTGTTGCATTTTAAATGAACATGGTTAAACTTTTTCTTAAAAAGTGTTTATGAATTCGGTTTGTCTGTCTGCCGTCTGTCCGTGCTCTAACTGGCGTAAATATACTTTGCATTGAAATTGATATATGTTATTGGAGTTTACTATGGCATGTTTGGCATTGAAGAGGATGTGTGTAGAATTTATGGTTCTTTTACAGGGACACTCAGAAAATTCCGTTACTTTACGGTCTACGGGCAAAAATCGTTTGCGGCGTATTTTAATGACGTTTCACTTTTTAAACCCTATTCAGATTGTTACATATCACTCAGATGCATTTATAAGAATAGGGCAGGGGTCTAAATTAGTGCGCTACAAGTAGCGAAACTACAGTAGTCGCTACTTTTTACAGTAGTTTGTAGTGTAGCGCGCTACATTTTGAACAATGTAGTGTAGCAAGTAGCGCGATACAAAAAATCAGTGTAGTTTGTAGCAAAAACTGACGCTACTTTTAACGCCACTTCGATTCAACCGCACGTAGCACGGGGTCAACCTATACAATGAGAATCTCATTCATCATTCCACCCCAATTTTCTGGGAAAAGAAATACTTTTACTTTCATTTGCGTTTCAAAAAGTCTGCTAAAGATGGTCCCCTTTTAAAATAAATCCCTTCGGGGAAGAAGTGCAATAGGATGACAGTTTAGACAAATGACTGTGCTCTGCTACAGTTGACTTTCGAGACTACAAACACCTTCCCAATTGCAACAAAAAAAAAAACATTTTTGCGGATAGAGTTGTGCAATACATATAACTATGATTTTTCACTATTTGTAAGCTATTTATTTACATATTAATAAAGAAAAACATGGAAAAATAATTGAACAATCACAATTTTCAAAAACTTAGTTTCTGAAGAATTCTTAATGAAATCAAATTAAATGTTCTTATTAAATTGAAATAAATGAAAATATCTTATCCATGAAATATAATGAAGAATTAATGGTCAAAATACATGTTAAAAAAAACTAGGGGATTCAACACGGTCTTCCCGTGTTACTGAATATAGGTGAACACCATTCTTTTAATTGAAAATGTAACAGATTTTTTTACATTTAATATATATATTTTTTTTTTAGATTTTTCACTAATAATATCAATATTGGCCTCGTGCCTAGAGTTAACAGCAGAAGAAATCGCTTAGACAGCAACATTTTGATTACGATAATTTCAATGATTTAAGTGCGTAGTTCGATTGCATCTCCTTTATTTATATATTTATTTATTTTATTTAGTGATGAAGTTTCAATATTCGTTATGGAATATAAGCCGGAAACAAATGCTGAACTGTTTATATTAATAAAAGTGAAGTATTAATCTTTCACAATCGTCTTTAATTATTTTAACACTCAGGAAAAATCATGCGTCAAGGAATAGATTATGTAACACTTTCCAACACTCCTAAAATAACTTTTTGCAAATTTTTACGGTAACGTGTAAGGTGATATCTAACTAAACAATTTTGAAAAATAATAACGTAGTTAAATATCCAATTTCAGGAATTACCAACACTATTCGGAAAAATAACCGAGCTCTTTTGTGCAGCACTGTATAGGATCTACAGATTTGTATATATACTAAATAGAATGCTAAATTTGAGTTCAGTTAGGAAACGCGTAGCACAGTTTAAAATTCCCCTTCTGCAATTTCCGACATTAAACGGAAATGTACTCGAAAATTTTTGTGCTGCCCTGTATACAATCTATACACACCAAGTAATAGACAAAAAAAAAAAAAAAGAGTTAAATTTAAAAACGGGTTCAGCAACTGAAAAAACATTCCCAGGAATTATTATTCATAAGCAGTACTTTAACCGAATTATTTTGTGTGTCCCTGTAAATGAACGATGAAAGCAAAAAACACAGTATTCTATAGTATTCCTCTTGTAATCCACGTTAGTGATATATATCAATTTTAACAGGTTTGAAACAGTGAAACATTATTAAAATAAACTGCAAACGATTTTTCTTCATAGACCGTGATGTAACGTAATTATTTTGAATGTCTCTGTAAAAAAAAAAAAAAAAAAAAAAAAAAAAAAAAACTATAAGTGCTGCACACTTAATTTTCAATATGGACCATGCCACAGTAAGCCCCAATAACACATATCAATTGCATGAAGATCCGAGTATATTTACGCGAATTAGAGCACGGATAGACAGACGACAGACAGACAGACAGATAAACCGAATTCATAAACACTTTTCAACTATGTTGGAAAGTGTTAAAAACCATAAAAAATGAGTAAATGGCAATACAGTTTTCAAGCAAATTACGATACAGTTTTCAAACAAATAGCATTTGAAAGTAGATTTTTTTCAATTGAAAATGTGCGATGTTTAGAAATTAAAAAAATTGCAGTAGCAAAAGTCGCAAAACCGAAATTTTCATTGTCAAATGTTGCCATTCGCAAAATGACGTCAGCGTTACGCACGGACACGTTTGTCCTTTATAATATAGATTGTATTAGTAAAAAATCCACAGAATTTAGTTATTACGCTTTTTTCTCTTTAATTAAATAAATTTATTGGCATCGAATTATATAGTTATTTTATCTAACTTGCCACTATATTACATTATGTCATGTATTGTAAAAAAGGGTTTACAACTTTAATAACCAGCTTTAAAAAATGGATTTTTTTCTGCATTTCAGTTTCTGCATTTAATATTGCATTTGATATTGAATTTAAATATGAACTGAACAATTTAAATATGAACCTCTCAGGGTTAATATTTGAATATTTCCATAATATACCCTACCATAACATAACCTAATACAATAACATAAGGATAAAGCATAAATGCATGAATGAAATGCATGAACAGCACAATTTTCATTATATCTGTCACTCTTACATACTGATTTCCAACAGGTCAAAAGTAATTAAATTTTGATTCATCTAAAAATATTCTTTGAGACCAATAGTTTATCATGCAATTTTTAAAGTTTCTTGAAAAATTCAAGTTTTTTTTTTTTTAATGCGGCTTTTTTTCTGCTCCTGTGTTGCATTTTATTGTTGCATTTAACTGATGAGTAAATTAAAAAAAAAAAAAAAAGATTACTACGAAATGAAAGAAAATATCTTGATTAAAAAGAATTATTTCAGTGAAAGATAAAACAACAAGATATGTTTAAATGAGATTAATTTTTCAGTACATTAAAAATATCTTACGTACAAATTAAATGTACATGAAGCATTTTCAATATTATCAATATATTGGCATTTAAAAAGTAACAAGTGATTATTGTTTATTTAAAGTCATAATTATAACAAAAATAAGAAAATCAATCTTAAGTTATCAATTATATTATAGCACAATTGAAGTTTATGATTTATGTTTGTTATCCTTTTGGTCCGTGTTTTTTTTTTTTAAACATATTTAATTTATTTGTATGGTTGTAAAAATTCGGAAACGCATTGTAGTGGAAGGCTGCAATTGATTATTGAAAATATCATTTTTAGGGTTTCGTTCATCTCGCGAAACCCTATTACTCCCGCTTCGTTGTCTGTCCGTCACAGAACCGGTTCTCAGAAACTATGTAACTTACAGTCATGAAATTTTGTGTACTTATAGCTAAATACGTATTATGAAGCTCAAAATCGTATTATTTTTAATATGTAGAGATAAAAAACCAAAAATCTAACAGCCTTTTTCTATTAAATTTAAACATTTTACGTTGTAGCAGTTACCAACAATTAAAAATCCACAATCAAATTATTTCTACAATAATTAATTTTCTTTTGAAAGATTTCCACGTGAAAAATGAAAATGAAATAAAAAGTTTCACCAATTGAAAAAAAGATTAATATGACATCATATTGGTAATAAAAAGGAAAATTTCAAACATTTCTCAATAATACAAGGAGTATGTGTAAATACAGAAATTAACTTAATAGGACGTTATTAGAGAATTTAAAAGAAATTAATCTGACGTCTAACATTTTGAAAGTCTCTATACAACATGTTTAATTTTGAAATTTATATTTTTTTAATATCGCATTTAGTCGCCACATGACAGATATTATTATGACAGAGTATAATAGCGGGCTTCGCCCGCTATCGGACTGGTTCAGATTTTCGAAAAAACGAGAAAAATAGACCGGTAAATTATTACTTTATAAAAAACATGATTTTTTTTTTTTTTTTTTTTTTTGAAAATGAAATTTATTTGGATTTATTAAAGGAAGGATAAAGTGTTTTGAAAAGATTATATAACGAAAACATTTGTGCTATCTTCGATCACACTTACCCACTTGTTGATTATTTTACAAGACTAAAAAAGTGAAATAAAAAACTTGCATTTTTATCTGAGAAAGGACGTTAAATTTTTCAAATTCATTAAAACGCACACTACTTATAAAAATCTTTAAAATCTGTTTTCGTAAAATAAGAAACTATAGCCGTGGTATTTACATTTATTTATATTATTAAATTTAAAGCTTTTAAAAAGAAAAGGCTTTATTTTTAATTAAATACTTGGGGGCTCTGTTTCCCGATAGCTTACACCTGACAACCCCCTGAGGCATGCTTTAAGCGTCACTGTAAAATTCAAATAAATCATTTCATTACAATCATTTTTAAGCACATTACAAAATACTCGATTTCATTAGTTTCTATATCAAATAATCTTTTTGTATATTAAATTATCAATTTTCTTTACTCTGATTTACTTGCAAATATGCAGTTTAAGTACCTGTACGTTACAGAAATAAAATCTAATGATTACTGAGAGAATAATAATAAAGCATTTTATTTTAATGGATGAAAGGTCTCTTTTTCTTTTGAGAATGACGTCATTATCACCACGCTTCTGTTTGAGTTTTATTGAATACCTATTCTGATTTCAAGAAAATAATGTGTAATTTTCGGAAACATTTTATTCGGTGTATATAAAATTTATTAAAATGAAAAAAAAAAAAGAAAAAGAAAAAATTGTAGGAACTTTACGTGCAGAGCTAAAGATTGGTGAATATATACGGACGCAATCATACTAAATTATTTTATTTCCATAAATGTCTTTTCTTTTAAGAATGGTGTCAGTTTTACCATCCAAACCAAACTGAGAATCCAATTATAGGTTATCCCTTGAAAGCAATTCTAAAAAAGAAAGAAAGAAAAAAAAATTCCTGCTCAACATTGCGAAACATTCTGTCTAATTTACGGATTCATTTTTAAACACAAAAGAAGAAATTAAAAAATAAAATTGGAATCGAACATTTTTCTTGTTTGTTGTTTTATAAAGGAATTACTTATCGAATTATAAGCGATTGTTGTCAGGTGACGACAATTATTTTTCTACTTTCCCGCGCTATTGCGTCTGGAAATTCGGTTCAAAACTCTGACAGTATTTTCTGAAAAACCTTCAGTCCTAATTAAAAAGTAGAAAACACCATTCGATTACTTAGTATGCAATGGTCGATCCAGGCAAAATTTGAGACCTATTTAGGGCCCTTCACAAAAATCTACATAATAAAACAGCTCCTTTCACAAAAATCAATTTAATAAAACAGAACCCTTCACAAACGTCAATTTAATAAAATGGATCTCTTCACAAAAATAAATTTGATAAAATGGGACCCTTCACAAAATTCTTTATAATAAAATAGGCCTTTTCACATAATTCCTTATAATAAAATGGCGCTTTCACAAAATTCTATTCCATAAAAACTTACTGTTTACAAATTATTTATTATTTTGTGACGTTTTAAAATGCTTAATTTGTAAACAACAAGTTCACCAGAGAGGAAAACTTCAGCAAAATGATTTTAAAAAGTTTTTTAATAAAGGCTTGGCTCGAATTTGAGTAAATAGATTTCAACTTTCGATACAAAACGTTATTTTTCACAAAAAATATAATACATTTCACAAAAATGACCTTTGCTTTTCACAAAATGGGTACCAAAATGGGTACCATCGACGCCTAGTATCTGAATAAGAGCATCGGCCAATTTCATGCGTTTCCGAACAAAAATAAATTCAGAAATGTGTCAGAAAATAGCTTCTTTGAATATGAGAACAACCTTAATGCAGTCTTTTAAAAATATTAGTTTTATGAATGTTAATACAATGTTTCTTTAAATATGACGTCATTTTTAGTTGTTGAAGCATTATTCTGATTGGTGAATTATGATCAGACAAAGTGAATTTTATGTTGTAAAAATATATTTATTGTTATTACGATACTTAAACTAAGTATTTTAACAACTTATTTAGCAAGAGGAGGAGCAGAAATTTACTGACATATTAAAAAAAGCTTTATTTTTATTTTCTAACATTTCTAAACATAGTAAATTCTATGTAAATCCCGATTTGAATCTGGGAATTTAACTTGAGGAATGTTATATTACTTTTAAATGCTAAAGGTGTAAAATTAACAACATAATATAAATTAAAATAACTTTTATTAGTTGTTTTACATGTTTAGACTCTTTCCGAGTCATTTTCAAAAACAAAATGAGAATATTCTAAAGCTGCACGGGCTTTGAAGTTATTATTTTCATGTACTTTTTTTTAAAATTACGCACGTTATCTATTATTTTTTACTTGATTGTTTATTTTCATATCTTTGACCATGGAGTAACTCTAGCCACAGTTTCGGTAAATTAAAAGATGCCGCATTGTTACATATTGTATTTTTGCGCGTGAGTATCTCTATGGTTTCTCTTATTATGGATGGATAGTATAGACTGGAGGGAAATATTATTTTACTTTCATTGAAATTTATTTGGATGGTTTCTTCTTGATATAATCCTGCCAGGGCTGTAGTTTTTCTATTGTGTTTAATATCAGCAATATGCTCTTTTTTCTGCAATTAAATTTCCTGCTGGTCATGCCTGTAGTAATTCTTGGATCCGTCTTCTTTAATAAAAGGTTATAATAATGGTTTTAAAGTACACCATATTAATAAATTAATCATGGATATCACCAATAATAAGAAACCAGAAAAGAAAGGTGATTCGCAAAAATACAATTTTTATACTCTACAATATTATCCAAGCTTTTATGAAAAATTAAAACACCAGCCTTAAATGTTTCAATATCTGCTTAATAGCCAAACCTCCTAAGAAATTAAAGAATATCATTTGCAGTATAATTGACCCAATTAATTTTGAGAATTATTCAGGAGTATATGAAATGACAGGTAAAACAGAAATAGCGGCTTAATGCCTTATATGATCACAAGTCACACCGCTGGCATGTTTAGCTATCTCGTGGGAAATAAAGCAAAGATTTTCCCTTCCGGTTACAAATTCTTAAACGTTAGCCCAAAAATATTAATGCGACATGAATGACCAAAAAAGGAAAATGAAGTAGGAAACAATGTTAATTTTCTCTCCATACATAAAATATTTTTTAAATGAAAAAAAAGAGAGAATCGACCAAACAAAAACTTATTCTTGATTCAGTTATGCGTACATAAATATACATACGTGCAAATCTATATAAATCATGCATTCTTCTAAATGGAAAACATATATTTGTCACGTACTCCCCCTCCCCCCATTAATGCATCAGAAAATATGCGATTTAAAAAAAAATATTTAGAGTGCCAGTGCAAACTTCTAAGCATACGTTAATAAAACATTTTAAAGAAGTTTATAATTAAGAAAGTGTTAATTGAATACAGTTTAATTAAATATGTCACTTATTCTGTATCATAAAATCGAAATGAGTTTTCTATTTTTTTTTTTTATAAATAAAATACATTATCGAGTCATACGTGACTCGCATCGCGTGACAACACGTTTTCTCCTTGCTCGCGGTGTTACGGCGAGAATTCGGTTCAAAACGCAGACTTTGACAATAATTTTGAAAGATTTTCTTCCTTTACCAAAAAATAGAAAACTTCTTTCGATTAACTAGTTTCTGAATAAGAACACTTCCCAATTTCATGCGTTTCCGAAGAAAATTTGATTAAAAAATATGTCACAAAGTAGCTAGTTTGGATTTGAGCAAACTTACCATATAGCCAATTATAATTAGCTAGATAAGCGGAGAAGGAATAGTTCTTAAAAATTAATGATAGTTTTAGAAAAATAAAAGTTCTATTAGATTTTTAAATATTTTGTTTTAGAATAGAACAAAATTGTATTAATTTCTTTTAATTGACTGTCAAAACGACAAAACTTAAAAGTTTTATTAATTGAACAAGCTTTAAGATTAGCCTCTTAAGGCTCAAATCCAAAGACGCTACTTTCTGACACATTTTTAAATTCTTTTTTGTTCGGAAATGCATGAACTTGGCAGGTGTTTTTATTCAGAAACTGTGTAATTGAAACACGTTTTCCATTTTTTTTTTTTTTTTTTTTTTTTTTTTTTTTTTTTTTTATAAAGACAAACGATTTTTCACAAAGGACTGTCAAAGTTGTTTTGAGTCGACAGAACAAAGTCGACGTTTTGAGCAAGAGAAACGCGAAAAATGCGTCGTCACATGATCAGAATTACTTATAATTCGATAAGTAATCTATTTATAAAAAAAAATGGAGGACCAATTTCGATTTCAAATCACTTCCATAGTCAGGCCTGCCAATTGTATGCATTTGCGTTTAAAAATGAATCAAAAACTGTGTCAGAAAATTTCGCGTTGTTGAGCAGGTCATTTGAGAACAACCTTAAATAATAACTCAGCATTTTTTTTCTTTCTTTAAGGCTGTTCTCAAATCCAAAGGGGCTACTTTCAGACATATTTTTTAATTCCTATTTGTTCGGAAACGCATGAAATTGACAGATGTTCTTATTCAATTAATTTCAGAACCACCTTATTCTACTGGGGGCACTGTTCTCTACAAATTACGCCCGCCAACCACCGTCCAGATATCGCAGTATCTAAAAATACGGTATTTTGCGCTGTTTTACGCAATAAAACCCAATTATAAAAGATTGGATGATATTACACAAGTAAAAATGACGTCATATTTAAATAAATATTGGAACGCATGAAATTAGCAGGTGCTCTTATGCAGATACTATGTGATGGAATGATGTTTTCCACTTTTTGATAAAGGCAAAATATCATTCACAAAATACTATCAAAGAAAAATTTGTGGTCACGTGAAAACAATCGCTTATAAATATATAAGTAATTCATTGAAAAAAAAATGGTCAACACTATTCGATTTCAAATAGCTTTAATATTCAGGCCTGCAAGTGTCATCATGCTTTTGCCTTAAAAGTAAGCCCATGAATGTTTCAGAAAGTTTCGCGTTGTTAGTTGGGGGAAAATATTTTTTTGACAACCGCCTTAAAAGATGACGTCGCGGATACTCAGATAACTGACATCAATCTCAAAAGAAAAGGTCATTTTCATTTATGGGACAAAAACAATTTAGTATGATTACATCACTACGATATCATATCCAGTAACGTTTAGTTCTGCATATAAACTTCCTACATTTGCCACATTCTATTAAAAAAAAAAAGGAAAAAAGAAAAAACTTTATATGCACTGGATAAAACGTTTCTGAAAATTATATCATTAAAAAAAATCATATTAAGTATTCAATAAAACTGAAATATTAAAAAAATGATTGAAGAAAATTATGCACTAACCTAATCTCAGAAAAGTGGACTAAGGTAAAGTGTCCTAAAGCTGATACCCAAAAAATAGCTCCTAAAGCTGACATCTTTAAATAAAACAAATATTTAAAGCATTACCAATTTTCTAAAATAATTTAGAATAGAGTTTTTCTTTCCTCTTTACCTTAATTCTAGTAGTGATAATGATATAATTCCCTAAAGAAAAAATGCACTTTCATTCATAAAAATAAAATACTTTATTATTATTGTGTCAGTAAACATAGGATTTTATTTTTGAACGTACAGATACTGAAATTGACAAGATGTTTTAATATAAAAAGTACAACTCCCTTAAACAGATAATAATGCATTATTGTTATTATTATTTTTAATCTTGTTAAATAATAAATAATTATGTTTAAATCTATTATATTTCAAATTATATTTACACATTCGGGTTTTCTTTGCAAACTCTTAATGATTTGTGGGAAAAAAAATTAATTGAAAAAGATATATTATGATTAGATTGGTTAAAGCAATAGTTTAAAAAAGACAAAATGTACATGATTGCGATTTGTTTTGAACAAAATAATTATATAATTATTTTTATTATCTATATTATATAATTATTATTATATTCCATTATTACGAAGTTTTGTTACAGAAATATATAATTATTATTGTATTCCATTATTACGAAGTCTTGTTACAGAAATATATTTGATATAATTTATCAAAATAAATAAATAAATAAATAAATAACAAATTTCCATAAAAACATAACGGCACATAACACTACAGGTGCATTTTATTTTTTTAAAAAAACTGTAAATTTTTGAGAAATTCTTTGCTACAACTTACATGCTTACATGCTTGTAAGGTATTGTAATACATAGGTACTTCATTTTCTTTCCATTGACAGCCACCACACCCCTCGCGCATACAATGTGCTGTGTAAAAAACTGGAGGTAACTATCTTAGGGGACCATACTTAAATGAAAAAGAAAAAGTTTAGATCTCTTTCTCTGAGGATCAGACGCACCAAAAATGAACCATTGTTACACATCACTTGACAGCCAGCCACTCCCCACATGACCCAGACCGTGCTAGGTGAGATTACCCCGCCACTTCAGGGGAGGGGGAGGGAAGGGGAAATGTGCCATCTGCAAATCAAGTGACCGAAACTTGCTTCTTTTGCGCAAAGTTTGTTCTTCTCAACAATTTGCTATTCTCAGCAGCAAATCTCAGCTATAGTGATAATTATAGCAACGCATCGCATGACGTCATAGATTTTTCCCATTGACACTTGCTTCTAAAATCAGATTCTAGATCATAATAACTCTCTTAATTTTTCTACAAAATTTGTAATGTGTGTATAAATTAACATTTTGGAGACAAACGCAAAACATTTTCTTGTATGTTATCTTTCTTAATTTTGAAATGCCCTTGCTAAGGTTGCATTTATTTAATTGTATCTCGGCAGATGCGATATAACGAGGGGACGCTTTATTATTTAATCCGTATCTCCATTTCTAGTGTTTATTGAACCTTGGGGGGGGGAGGGGGCACGTGCCCCCCCCCCCCAACTTTCTGAACATCAATTTCTAAAATATGATACAGTCAATTAAAACTTGTCTTGTATTGACCTAAAATGGAAATGAAATAACTACTTTAATTTTCATTTTATATTTCTTCATTTTTTTTTACTTAATCAGATATCAGATCAGTATAGATAGCACAGCTCTTTTTCTTTGAAGTGATGAATTTGGTAGCAAAAATTGTGTTGTGCGGTACAAACCCTGATACGAACATTCATTAAACGAAAGTTTAAACTATCACTCTCTTACAGCTGCGGACAATTTCAATGTGTCAGCTGTTTTTCCCGCTGTCTGCGGTTAGTATCTACAAGTACTTTTTCCCCTTCTCATTCCGTCTGTAGACTTTAGAAAATGTAGTTGTGTTTATCAGAGCGGGAGTTCTGTTTCCCGGCAATATATATTTCATTTAATTTGTTGTAACTTTAATTATAATTTAATCAAGTCATAAATATCCTGCTTTTCCAAGCTGTGTCGTTGGAATTATTTACCAATGGAATGCAACCACACATCACTAAGATTATAAAAAATAATTAATATTTTCTTCATTTAGTTATTAAATATGTTCCCCTCTCTTACTTATTATTATTTTTTATTGAAAGCACTTAATCTTCTACCTTCGCATTTTTGAGATGCAATGGTTATGATTTTTTTTTTTTCAAAATTTAAGTCTTCTTGAATGAGCTGTTTTTAATATACAGCTGTACCTTGGTAAACGATGGTAATCCGTTCCAGAAGTACCGTTGTTAAGCAAAACCGTTGCTATCGAAGGTGCAATTTTCCATACAATTTTGCAGGCGCACATACATTAAATGATTAGTTACTTCTTAAAAGTGCCATTTAAACTTATTTCAAATTTCTTAAAAGTTTGATAAATGTCTTTTATTTATTATCAGGGCCGTACCAAGGGTGGTACGGGCGGTGCTCCGCCCACACACACACACCAGGCGCCAGATACGGTAAACGGTGGTAATCCGTTCCAGAAGTACCGTTGTTAAGCAAAACCGTTGCTATCGAAGGTGCAATTTTCCATACAATTTTGCAGGCGCACATACATTAAATGATTAATTACTTCTTAAAAGTGCATTTAAGTGCATTCAAAAGTGCATTCAAAATCATTTAATGAACAGTTGCTGTGGTGCTGTTTATGATATTTGTTACAAAAATATTAATTTCAATAAAATGATCTAGCGGAGCTTTCCTCATTTACTTGGTCGTTTTTTTTCTTCCAAGTGAACCTCGAATTAAATGAACCTGGTAGTGGGGTCCAACTGCTTTCTACATCTGGTCTCGAATCAAACTAACCTTGATTTTTTTTTTTTTTTTTTTCCCGACCAAAATCAGTTTAATATTTTGAGCATCGTAGTTCACGTTACGACGATTTTGCATCCTTCCAACTTTAATTTAATCGCAGGAAAGCAAAATTTAACAAAGTTAGTTATTTCCGTTTCGAAAAAAAAAGGTAAAAAATTTGCCGAAAAAGCGAAAAAAAGCTAAAAAATTTGCGAGCAATTCAAAACCTGCAGAGGACAAAATATACTTATATTGGTCTAAAAGCTTAAAAACTAATTCATTTTACAAGTGTTAAAAAATTGCCGCTAACAGCGAAAAAACGCAGAAAATCGGGTAAATTTTTTTATGTACGCGATTTTAATACAATATATTTAAACCGGATTCCTTTTACGATCCCTCCCGGATTCCTTTCGCCGCAGAATGCAAAGAAACGCTAAAAATCTCTCTCTCTCTCTCTCTCTTTTTTTTTTTTTTTTTTTTTTTTTTTAAATTGCAGAGGACAAAATTTACTATATTGGGCTAAAAGATTGAAACTCGATTCCTGTAACAAATGTTAAAAAATTGCTGCGAAATGCAAAAAAAAGTTTAAATCGTATGATAAATTAAAATCTTGTACGAATGATGTTAAAAAAAAACTTTATTGATAAACTTTATTGAAAAGAGAAAATTTTTTACTGTATTGGGCTAAAAGATTGAAAGTGAATTCTTTTTATGAATGTAAAAATATCTCCACAAAACGTGAAAAAAAAAAAAAAAATTCTACGAAAAATTCAATAGATTCATATTTTGTAATCGTCTGCAAGCAATAGAGATAGATTAAAAAAAAAAAAAAATCATGCCTGAAATTTAATTTAAATGCTATAATAAATGAGTAAATTACGATACAGTTTTCAAACAGATTGCATTTGAAAGTAGATTTTTTCCCCTATATAACGGTGTAAAAATTGAAATAGTGCCATGTTTAGAAATATAAAAAAAATGCAGTAGCAAAAATCGCAAAACCAAAATTTCATCCTCCAGTGTTGCCATTCGCAAAATGACGTCAGCGTTACGCTCGGAAACGTTTGTCCTTTATAATATAGATAGATGATGCTGAGTTAAATAATATTTAAAATAGAGCCGGAATAATCATGAAAGGCGGCGAGTACGTGAATGTAGATGAGATGACGACTTGACATTTTTTGAGAATGAAAGTGATGACGAAAATGAAGCGGAAGATAATATGGAATAAATTATCACAAAATGGCAGCATAAAATCATATTCTGATGTTCTTTTTAGCTTGACAGAAATTAAAAATTTTGCACATGATCAAAAAGATGACGAATTGTACAACAAATATGTCGAAAAGATTATGCATTTAGAGAAAGAGATATGTTTAAAACAACAAAACAATTATGTGTTGTAAAACAAAGCAAGTATGTGTTTTTTAACTGTAAAAATAAAAAATAATTTTGATCAGTTATTTTGATTTTAATATGTAATGTAATTGTGAGCTTTTAAAATGAGGAACCTCTAAATAACGGCAACCTCCGAAGTACGGTCACTTTATTATGCTATCAGTGATGGCCGTTATTCAGAGGTTTTACTCTAGTATGGATATTAGTGCCGTACCGAGTCAACAGCAACACCTATAATATACTTGATATATATTATACTTGATTTCCGAATGGATGATTCGCAAATGGAAACATTCAACTACTAATAATAACAACAACGTAAAATCATCATGCATAGATTATGAAACACTTTCAACACTAACCCATTAACTGCCAAAACTATATGGGCGGAGTCTTCAATGTTTTTACTGAAATTCGTTTGCCACCAAAAATTCTGAATTCCGATAATATTCGATATCTTTAACAGCAAAGTTTTTGTCATTAAATAAAGTATATTTTATTTTAGCACATTAAAATAGTGGTAGCTGGGCAGGGTTTTTTTTCCCCCTACACTTTTATTTTGAATGGTATACGAAAACGCACCATTAGCAGGGAATGGGCTAACAGAACAGACTATTATTAAGATTTTCTTTTCTTTCTTTTTTTTTTTTTTTTTTTTTTTTTTTTGTTAGAAATTAAGGCCTGGCGGAAATAGTACATATGTTACGATCAGTATGCTTAATCCGGTCATTATTAATAATAACCGGTTATTATTAATAATGATCGGATTAATCATATTGACCGTAACATATATGCATTCTGGTAGTTATGAATTATTATTATTTCATATTATTCTGAATGTTGTCGGCTTTGTTTTATTTTAATAGTACTGGATAACAAATCAAATTTTAAGTAACAAAAAGTGTTTTAACCCTTATCCTACTTTTTGCAGTAGCGTCATTTTATGTTTTGCTTGGGGTGGGGGGGGGGGGGGGGGGGGAGACGTTGAAAATAAAAAAAATTCTTTTCAGTTGAACTGAACTATTTTTCTTGCATTCATGTGTCATACATATTTTAAAAACAATTTGATTATTGTGCTAAATTTAATGATCAATGCATATTATGTTATGAATTATCATTTATTATTGTGCTAAATATCAACAGTTTTGTTTAATAATAGCACCACACCGTAACTGTATATAAAGGTTAAATAATTAAAAGCATATGTTTTAGTACAAGTCATATTGTGCTATCGTCTAAAAACAACCCATTTTTTAAAATTTTCTTTATATAAAATCTAATAAAAAATGCAAAAAAAAAAGAAAAATAATAATGAATTAAACATTGCTAAATTTTTACAGCTTGTTCTGACTAAGATTTTAATTTTGAGCATTTTTCATTTTATCACTTTATTACAAAGTGGTCAATTAAGCGAGAATTTTTTTAAAAAACCCACTTTTCCAAAAAATAACCCATGTTACATGGAAAAAAAAAAAAAAAAAAAACACCTGACATAATCAACTGAAAATGAAGCATTTATTACATGTTAGTGGTTTAACATGAAAACAATTAAATATTTTATTACTTTTAAATGCTAAAGGTGTAAAATTAACAACTATAATATAAATTAAAATAACTTTTATTAGTTGTTTTACATGTTTCGACTCTTCTGAGTCATTTTCAAAAACAAAATGAGAATATTCTAAAGCTGCACGGGCTTTGAAGTTATTATTTACATGTACTTTTTAAAAAATTACGCACGTTATCTATTATTTTTACTTGATTGTTTATTTTCATATCTTTGAGCAATAAACTAAAAACAAAATAAAAACATAAATAAATACAATAGAAAAACTACAGCCCTAGCAAGATTATATCAAGAAGAAACCATCCAAATAAATTTCAATGAAAGTAAAATAATATTTCCCTCCAGTCTACACTATCCATCCATAATAAGAGAAACCATAGAGATACTCACGCGCAAAAATACAATATGTAACGATGCGGCATCTTTTAATTTACCGAAACTGTGGCTAGAATTACTCCATGCTCAAAGATATGAAAATAAACAATCAAGTAAAAAATAATAGATAACGTGCGTAATTTTTTAAAAAGTACATGTAAATAATAACTTCAAAGCCCGTGCAGCTTTAGAATATTCTCATTTTGTTTTTGAAAATGACTCAGAAGAGTCGAAACATGTAAAACAACTAATAAAAGTTATTTTAATTTATATTATAGTTGTTAATTTTACACCTTTAGCATTTAAAAGTAATATACTATTACAAGGTGTTATATTTTATTATATTGTTAATTAAATATTTATGTAAATCATTCTAAAATTCTATTATAACAAAAAAAAAAAAAACCTGTAAAAATGAAACTCATGTTTTGCCAGAATTCTGCAATTGTTAAGTTTAAATTATTTTAAAACTAAATAAACAGTCCTTAGGTATTTTTAACTATTTTAATTATTCTAAATAGTGCATAAAAACAGAACAGAACCAAAAAAAAAAAAATGACTTTAGCAAAATATCTGATGAAGTACTAGGGCAGGTTTTTCTTAGGTAACATTTCACTCTGGCTTTTTTTTTAAGTACAGTACAATATATGTATTTTTTTTTTTTTTTTTTTTTTTTGACAGTAGCTTCTATTTTTTGAAATTTTACGCATGTTGTATTTTAGAAGAGAGATATATTTTTTAAATAATATATTACAAACTTTATATTATATGAGTTTAGAGTCGTTCAGATATTTCCTTTAATTTTGTATCGAAAACATTTTAATTTATATTTGTTTTTATTTTGCTTTTTTTTTTTCTTTATTTAAAAATATTCGAAGTTTGTTATTTTCGTATATATTTATTGATTATTACTATTTTTTAACTATTTGACGTTTTGACGGAGTCATTTATAAACGTAAAAGCATGGAATATGCAGGTATGGCAATTGATGATATTTGGAATCGAATAGGAATCGTTTGTCTTCCATCTCACAAATCTTTCGTTAGACATTGAAAAATAAAAAAAAATTCCTTTTCACTTAAAATTTTTCTTGCATTCACGTGTCATTCATATTTACAGGGGTCAGAGTTGTCCTATATTTCCTATATATTATATATTTATAAAATAGCCTTAAAAAATGACCCATATTGTCAAAAAATTCTGTAACTGTCCTATATTTCCTATATTTCTCTACTTTCTCATATATTTGGTATTATACGTTTATAATTGTTTCTGCTGTTTTTTTTTTTTTTTTTTTTTTTTTTTTTATAATTACGCATGTATTTTTAGAAATTATCATTTGTAATGCTAGAATTTTGAGGTTTTAGCCCCAAAGACATCGCCAAATTAGAAAAATATGTAATATCTCACAAACTATTCGACTTAGAAGAATGTACTTGTGATACCATTCGATTCAGCATATAAAAGTACATTAAAATATGTTATTTGACACAGAATTATAATATCGGATTTTTAAGGAATTTTCTAAAAAGTTTTTTTCTTCCCCCTCCTAAGGCTCTAGTTTTGGAAAATCCTTTCTTGCCATTTGTCTACGTCCTACGAAGTATTTTCCCTGCGATTTTCATGCTTCTATAGGTTCAGTAGTTTTGGCTGTGCGTTGAGTGGATGATCTCCCCAGTCAGGACTTTCTTTTATATAGATAGATATCTTGATTTAATATCATTAATTAGTGAAAATGTATTAAGTAATATAGATTATGTGTTAAATAAATTTTTTATTGCTAAATACTTCCTATAATGCTATTTTCTAATTGTCCTATATATGTCCTATATTTTTCACAAAAACTGTCCTATATTTTATGAATTTGTCACTCTGACCCCTGTATTTACAAAAGAATTTGATTATTGTGCTAAATATAATAATCATGCCTATTATGTTATGAATTATCATTTCTCATTGTGCTAAATATCAAGTTTTGATAACACATGTAAATAAATGTTAACTAATTAAAAGTATCTGAATTTCTTTAATCAAATGTAGAATCAGTAAAAGTTATATCATGAGAGATGGTAGTTTCTCGAGTGACGCAGCAAAAAAAACGAAAACCGAAAGCCCAAAACCGAAGATTTCCGTCACTCTATATATACACCTAGTTTGAGTTCAAAGGAAAAGCGAAAAGCCGACATTTAATATCTCAGCAAATATGAGGCATAACGTTTTGATTTTTTCACAGCTGTCTTATATCTCCGGTCTAACTCTATCCTGAAATTTATAGATTTCTACATGCAGTAGATTTTAAGATCTGGAAACTCATTTTTAAGTAAAATGGGAAGTTTTTCTCTCTGCATGTAATGCTGTCAGTATATTCGCCGTTCCCAACCGTCAGGGAAAAAATAGCAAATTGCGCATGCGTCAAAATTTAGAGATTGAAATTCTTAGGCTACAAAACGCGAATAAGGTTGCCAGATTGGCATCTTTAGCGTATTAGGAGGGACATTTCGATCAACATTTTTTTTTTTTTTTTTTTTTTTTTTTTTTTGACAGATGTCATTTATAGTGTAGACAGATGTGTTTTTCAATAAGTCAATTATTTTTTTTTCTCTTAGTGTTTATTATTTTAAATTATCTGCAAACTATTTTTTTTTTAAATAATTAAACGTAATTTAGCGAAATTGGACCACCTTTGTACCCATGTAGAAAGATATTGATTTTCACAGAAGGAATTGCTTATTGTTTATTTAAGACTTCATTAATTAAATACAAAACTTATTTAAAGATGTATTTTTATTTATTTTATAATTTCCTACGTTTATTATTTTAAATTATTTTTTACCTCTGCTGTGGGAAAGTAGTATTATATTCTTAAAATATTTAGTACCAACGCTTATGAAATTATTTTTTATTCAATAGATGAAGATATAAATTTTTGCAACTGAGCTCATCAGTAAACAACTTAAATGTATTGTTTAAACTTTATTGTTATTTAATAATAATAATGTTAGTTTTTTAAATCTTGTATGTTCTAATTGCCAATTGGTATTGCTTTAAATTAACATTAAAAAAAATTAAAGAATGCATATAATTTAAATTAAATTGAAATAGTTTGTAATTTTTACAAAATTAATAGTTATTTGTTTATTTTTTGCATTCTATCTTTAATATATATTTTATTACCTATTAAATACAATTTAGTGAATATTTTACTATTGTCTTCTTTTTCGATATAACATGTAGGAAATGATTCTTTTGATTGTCTTATAAACAATTAAAATCTCTATTTAGATAATTATAACATCCTTTTAATAACCACTTCTCTTTTGATCATTGGACACAGATGGTAGCACAAAAGACACTTTATGGATATATATATAATTCCATATTCCATTTTGATCTTATTTAATTCTTAAATGGTAAAATATATTTATTTAAAAAATTTTATTTAGACTTTTTAACATTTTCCAACATAGTTGAAAAGTGTTTATGAATTTGGTTTGTCTGTCCGTTAACTCACGTAAATATAGTATAGTAAATCTTACTAAATACCTATAATCATATACCTCAGTAATTGATATACATTACTGAGGTTTATCATAGCATGTTTGG
This sequence comes from Maratus michaelseni, assembly GCA_963931845.1. Lineage (NCBI taxonomy): Eukaryota > Metazoa > Arthropoda > Arachnida > Araneae > Salticidae > Maratus > Maratus michaelseni. The sequence continues at coordinate 468,621,160 of OZ007587.1, forward strand.
TATTGAAAATGAAGCATGTAGCATTTATAGTTCCTTTACAGGGGCACCCAAAAGTATTCCGTTACATTATGGTCTATGTGGAAATATAATTCATGTTGTATTTTAATAAGTGTTACACTATTTTAAACATAATGAAATTTGTATATATTATTAAGGTGCACTAGAAGAAGGTTACTATAGAATATGTTATGTGTAGCATTTAGAGTACGTTTACAGGGAAGCTCAAAAGTATTTCTTTATTTACTGAGTTAAAGAACTTACAAGTGTATATGCAGCCGAAGTAAGTTTATTTATTTAGATACAGTTTCTGGAGATTGTAAAGTAGATATAGATATTTTTCTTAATATCTTCCCAGTTTTGATTCTTTTTCTTCTATGATCAACTATACTAGATAATAAATTGTTATATAATTGATAATTTATTATTATTATCAAATATAATATAATAATACAATAATATCTAGATTATTATCTTTATAATTTTCAGATAATTAAATTGATAGTAACAAATAAAACTTATTACTATTATTAAATTTACAATGGTGTTTTAGGACTTATGAAAGTTTCCTGTGGTATTTTACTTTTTTGTGAATCTGATGATTGAAACTTCAAATTGCAATTGATATATTTTAAATCTGCCCTCTGCCTTAGTCATAATCACTACTTTATTAAGATATTTAAATGAAAGTTTATTGAATTATTTTACCAATACTGCTAGTATGTTACATTTTATAAATTTATTTATTATCATTATTAACTTATTATTAAATGTAATCAAATATTAATAATAAATAAATCAACTATTTTTATTATTTTATCAATGCAAATAGAAAAGAGGTAGTATTTTATCATTACACTGCTAGTATGTTATATTTTATAAATTTTATTTATTATCACTATTAACTTATCATTAAATGTTTTTGTTGCAAAATGAAAAGGAACCACCAGATGGCGCTAAGCGCGTAGAACTTTTAGATTGACTGACTGTTTTGTTTACTTTACGTTTGTACATAGCTTGTCGTGTATTCGTTCTGTATCGTCATTATAGTGTGTGCCAGTGTCATCGCTAAGACTTTTTATTGGGGGGGGGGGGGGGGGGAGGACCTTAAATTGCCAAGTCAAATTTCAGTATTTGCCAACTCATTGAAAAGGAAAAATAAATAGTTCTCGCCAATTCAACAAGTTTAATAATATTCCCAATTAGATTTGTAACTTTTGACAAGTCCATTAAAAATAGAGAGTATATTATAGTTTTTATTAAAGTTTTATGCAAATTTGCCAAATAAGAGTTTGTAAATTTGCCAAGTGTAATAGCATTCACAAACGTTTGGGGGGGGAGGCTCCCCCCCCGTCCCCCCCCCCTTAGCGAGGCCTCTGAGTGTGTCTACCTGTCCAATAAATAATCTTCATTAGTAAAAGATGTTTCTACCTTTAAAGAAGCTCATAGAACACGAACCAGAAAATTAGGTGAGACCAAACCTTTTATTTACTTTTATTGTCTTGTATGATTTAAGAAAGTTTACGAAATTCTCTTTTATGGTGCCGAAATTCCCAAGAGTTGAAATTTAGAAAATGGCGCTACCTAGCGAATTAGATAAATCAAAAAGCATGCGTAAGTCTCTTAGAACATCTTTAACGAAGATTATTAACAAAATAACTGAATATTTGGCAGGAGACGAAAAAGATATAGACGAAATTGAAGATCTTAAAATTCAATTAATCGAGAATGCAGAACAAGTTTACAAATTAGATTCAGAAATTCAGAAACTTGTAGATAACTTAGAAACGCTAGAAAAAGATGTATCATCCAGTCAAGAATATCGCGAAGAAATTACGAAAACGAAAGCTAAAATTGATCGATATTTAAAGCGTAATGCTCCTAACGAAAGTAAAATAAACTCTTCTATTCTATTGTCCACAGGACCTGATGAATCAAAGAATTATTCTCACGTAAGATTACCGAAGCTTACAATACAACCTTTCGATGGGAAATATGAAAATTGGCAGGAATTCTGGGGGCAATTTGAAGTAGCTATACATGAAAATGTAAAATTAACTAACATAGAGAAGTTAAATTACTTAAAGAATTTCTTAACAGGAGCAGCTTTAAAATGTATTCAAGGTTTAGCTTTAACACAAAATAATTACGATGTCGCGATCGGATTGTTAAAAGAAAGATTCGGAAAAAATGAATTAATAATACGATCGCATGTAAACAAGCTATTAAGCCTAAATCCTGTAAAATCTGGAGCGAATTTAAGAGAGCTTAGACAATTGCATGATACCTGTATTATTCAAATCAGAAGTCTCGAAACAGCCGGAGTAGAATTAAATAACTATGGGGGAATTTTATTCGCTATTTTAGTCAAATTAATTCCTGAAGAAATTGTTCTAGGATTCAATCGTTCTGCTGGCGAAGATTCTTGGAACTGTGCCAAATTATTAGAATTTCTGAAACATGAAATCGAAACGCGAGAAAAAACGTATATGTGTCGAAATGATGAAGCATTTGAAAAGAATAAAATTAAAGAATTACCTTATCGAAAACATGAAACTCATAATAATATACCCACAGCAGCTACATTAAATGCACTTATCAAGAAAGACTGCCTATTTTGTGCAGGGGAACACGAAAATTTTAACTGTCCCTTAACCATTAATGAACGAAAATCGAGTCTTTTACGAAAGGGTTATTGTTTCCTTTGCCTTCGCAAATCCCACGTATCAAAATTTTGCCGCGAAAAAATGCGTTTCAACATTTGTGGTCGAAGACATAATGTTTTAATTTGTGACGAAACTGAAAAGCAACATAACAAAAAGGAAAGCGTCTCAAAGTCTCCCGAAAGAAAAAAATAATTCCAATGCTCTCAATTGCGCAACAACTGCAGTAAATGAAAATGTATTTTTACAAACAGCTGTCGCCTTTTTAAGTAATAATTCTCAGGAAAGAAAAATAAAAATTATCATGGATTCGGGGTCGCAAAATACGTTCATCGATAAAACGTTATCTCGTAAATTTAATTTAGAAGTTATAGGAAAAGAAAAATTAGCAATTTATGCTTTTGGGTCAAAACCAAAGAAATCTATTGTAAGAAATAGGGTAAAAGTAAATTTACGAAGCATTTATGATCCAAAGAAAATTATTTCTATAGAAGCAATTGAAAAATCTTCCATATCGGAAGCTGAAATTCAAGGTCCCAGTAAAGAAATTCACAAATTTTGTAATGAAGCCAAAATACAGATAGCTGATATTGAAGGGTCTGAAAATTTAAGGGTTTCTCTTTTAATTGGGTCAGACTATTTCTGGAAAATCGCTACAGGGAAAGTCAAAAGAGTGTCCGGTGCTGTAGTAGGAATGGAAACGAAACTAGGTTATGTATTTAATGGTTCTGAAGCAAAACGCAAGGATTTTAAGGATGTTAGCGTAATGAATGTTATAGTGCGTAATCAAAATTTAGAAGAATCGGACATTTTGAAAAGATTGTTCGATTTAGAAGGTTTGGGAATATCGCGTAGTGACAATCTGAATGAAGATGACGAAGTTATGAAAGAATTTGAAAATTCTACGAAACTAATCGAAGGTCGCTACCAAGTTAAACTACCATGGAACGAACGTTCTGAGTCGCTACATGATAACTATAGTAATGCTAACAACCGTTTGCGAACACTTGTCAAAAGATTTAAGAAAAATCGAAATTTTCATAGTCAGTACAAGGACATTATTTCAAAGCATCTAATTCAAGGAATAGCTGAAAGGGTCAATGAAAATGAATGTGGTGATAATTCTAAGATCTATTACATGCCACATCACGCAGTAATACGCGAAGATAAAATAACGACGAAAATGAGAATAGTTTTCGATGCCTCCTCGAGTGAACATAATTTTCCGTCCCTTAATGACTGCTTGAATCCAGGTCCGAATTTAACGCCCGATATCCTAATACTTCTTTTGCAGTTCCGTCTGAATAAGGTTGCCATAACGGCGGATATAGAAGGTGCATTTTTGAAAATTGCCCTGGCGCCAGAAGAAAGAGACGCAGTTAGATTTCTATGGGTTACGGAAGATTTAGACGCTGAACCCGAAGTTTTGAGGATGACGCGTGTAATTTTTGGAACAAGATCGAGCTCATTTTTACTGAACGCGACAATTAAACATCACATCAAGAAGTATGAGGATGTTTATCCAACTGCCTTCAGCGTTTTGAACAGTAGATTGTATGTAGATGACCTTATACACAGTTTAGAAGACACAAATTTAGCGTACACCGTCCACGAACAAATAAGGCTCATTTTGGGAGAAGCAGGCTTTAATATGAGAAAATGGAAAACAAATGTACGCTCATTGCAAGATCGATTTAAGGAAGAAGTTAACGAGGAATCCACGTTATGCAAGGTCCTTGGCTATTGCTGGAATTCAGCAGATGATGTCTGAAGCGTTGATAGTGATAAACTTTTAAGGGATAAGGATATGGCAGAATTAAAATTTACGAAGAGAAGCGTAATAAAAACTATGGGAAGAATCTACGACCCGTTGGGCTTAATATCACCATTTGCAGTTCGAGCTAAAATACTACTGCAAGACATATGGAAGAAAAAACTCGATTGGGATGATGTTTTACCAACCGACTTAGCAAAAATATTTCAAGATTGGTGTGAAGAATTGTTTTATTTGAAGCAGATATCTGTACCAAGACATCTATTTTTAATGAAAGGAATGGAAGAACTTACGGGCTGTCAATTTCACGTCTTCGTAGATGCCAGCAAACGAGCTTACGGAGCAGTTATTTATGTACGCTTTCGCAACTCTGACGGAATTTTCCATTCCAATTTAGTCACTTCAAAGACTAGGGTTGCACCAGTTAAAGAAATAACTCTGCCGAGGTTAGAGCTTCTTGCTGCACTTATAGGAGCCAGATTGTTCGATCATATTCGACTACATTCAAGTACACCGAAGGATACGAAGACTATATTTTGGTCAGATTCCACGATTGTTCTTCACTGGATCAAGAATAATTCTCGAAAATTGAAGATGTTTGTCAAGAACAGAGTAGATGAAATCAAGAAAATATCTGAACCTGATTGTTGGAATCACTGTCCTGGGAATGATAACCCTGCTGATATTTTAACACGGGGTGAAAACTTAACCAGTCTAAAGGACCTGGAGCTTTGGTGGTTTGGGCCACCGTGGCTAAGGAAGTGCGAAAGTCAATGGCCACAATCCAACGTTCATACCGATCAGGAAACCAACTTAGAAAATAAAGAATATGAAGTGGTGAATATGCTCCTGGCAACGAAACTTGAAGATCTTTCCGATATCCGAAGATTCAGCAAACTTAAACAAATATTACGAATTACTGCATGGATTCAAAGATTCATCCACAATACAAGGAATCCTCAGAGTAAGAGAAGTGGTCCCTTAGCTACAGAAGAACTTGAATTTGCCGAAGAATACTGGATTAAACTTACACAAATGGAGCATTTTCCTTAAGAATATTCAGCGCTGACGCAAGGAAAACCAGTACCAGCAAACTCAGTTATTCGACCGTTCAATCCAATTTTAAATGAAAGAAAAATAATCTTGATTGGTGGACGATTACAGCAAGCTAATATCTCATACCATGAAGCTCATCCAGTTTTACTACCTAGTAGATCTCATTTATCAAATCTTATCATCAAAGATTGTCATGAAAAAACAGGGCATGGTGGTGTATCGGAAACTTTAACACAACTCAGAGAAAAAACTTGGATATTGAAAGCAAGACAAAGAATCAAGAGTTTGATATTTAGATGCAATTTATGTGAAAAACTTCGTGTTAAACCTGCCACCCAAATTACTGCACCTCTACCTGCCGACAGAATAAATGAAGCCTATCCATTCCAAGTTACAGGCCTAGATTACTTAGGTCCGTTGTACATTAAAGATCACGATGAGACTAAGAAAACCTACATATTGCTCTTCACATGTGCCGTAACAAGAGCAGTACACCTAGAATTAACTCCGGACTTGACCACAAAAACATTCATTCAAGCGTTCCGAAAATTTGTAGGAAGACGAGGAATATGCAGCACTATCTACAGTGATAACGCCAAAACATTCCATAAGGCAAAACGAGAATTAAATTTATTATGGAAGATTATGAAAAATGAAGAAATGAAAAATTTGTTTAGTGGATTGTCCATCAAATGGAATTTCATAGTTGAAAGAGCAGCTTGGTGGGGAGGTTTCTGGGAGCGTCTTGTAAGATCAGTTAAAATGTCTCTAAAGAGAATTCTTGGAAAAACTTCAGTTTCCTTTCAAGAACTGGAAGTAATTGTGATTGAAGTAGAAGCGATTCTCAATTCAAGACCTCTCACCTATGTATTCAGCGATCCTCGGGAGCCAGAACCCCTCACACCTGGCCATTTCTTAATTGACAGAAGATTGCTAACTCTACCTCAATCAAAGATAACAGTTCCCCAATCCAATGAATACCAAATAATAAAAATAATAAAATATTTTGACTCAAATTTGAAAACGATGGAAATCCAATTATCTGTTAGAATTAAAATCTGCTCACCAGCACCAACAGGTCGATCGACCAAGTGAACTTAAGGAAAACACCGTCGTTCTTATAAAGGAAAACACCGTCGTTCTTATAAAGGAAAACACCCCACGCCTCATATGGAAAATGGGTGTTATAATCCAGACTCATCCCGGACGTGATGGTTGGACAAGAGCATGCACAGTGAGGTTGCCAAACGGAGCCATCATCAGAAGACCGGTGCAGCTTCTTTGCCCTCTTGAACTTTCAACACTTTCGTCTCCAGACGAACTTCGCCCGGCGGAAGTTGTTGCAAAATGAAAAGGAACCACCAGATGGCGCTAAGCGCGTAGAACTTTTAGATTGACTGACTGTTTTGTTTACTTTACGTTTGTACATAGCTTGTCGTGTATTCGTTCTGTATCGTCATTAAGTGTGTCTACCTGTCCAATAAATAATCTTCATTAGTAAAAGATGTTTCTACCTTTAAAGAAGCTCATAGAACACGAACCAGAAAATTAGGTGAGACCAAACCTTTTATTTACTTTTATTGTCTTGTATGATTTAAGAAAGTTACGAATTCTCTTTTAATAATAAATAAATCAACTATTTTTAATATTTTATCAATGCAAATAGAAAAGAGGTAGTATTTTATCATTACACTGCTAGTATGTTATATTTTATAAACTTTATTTATTATCACTATTAACTTATCATTAAATGTTATCAAATATTAATATTTTTATTATTTTATCAATGTAAATAGAAAAGAGGTAATATTTTATAACCATAATTACAAAAGGCATTTCATCTTCATTATTAAAAAAGATAATATTTATAATAAATTTTATCAATAAATTTATAATATTAAGAGAGATTATAAATTTATTTATCTAATATAGATAAAATTTATTATAAGTATTACCTCTTTTCTATTTACATTGATAAAATAATAAAAATTTTACTATTTGATAACACTTAATGATAAGTTAATAATGATAATAAATAAATATTACAAAATATAACATATTAGCAGTAATGAAAAAATAATTCAATGAGCTCTTTCATTTAAATATCTTAATAAAGTAGTAATTATGAAAAAGGAAGGATACGGATTTAAAATACATCAATTGCTAATTCAGGTTTCAGTCACCAGATTCACAAAAGAGTAAAATATCACAGAAAAATCGTATAAGTCCTAAAACACCATTGTAAATTTAATAATAATAATTTTTATTTGTTATTAGCAATTTAATTATCTGTAAATTATATTAATAGTACATATCAATTTCAACAGTAATAATTTGATAGTAATCGAGATATTATTGTATTATTATATTATATTTCATAATAATAATAAATTATCAAATAAATAACAATTTATTATCTGGTATAGTTAATATTATTATTTATTTGTAAAACACATTAAAGTTGATCATTGAAGAAAAATAATCAAAACTGAGAAGATATTAACAAAAATATCTATATGCATTTTGCAATCTTCAGAAACTATATCTAATTAAATAAACTTACTTCTGCTGTATATCCACGTATGTTCTTTAACTCGATAAATTGTATTATTTTCATCATTTTTGAAAGAAATATACCTATATTGTTCAGGTAAATTCATTATTACGTAAGCTATAAACTGTATCAACGACTGACTTGCACGTGTTCACACAATAATTGGTATTGGAGCAACATGTGCCTAAAATCCGAAAACCAAGCCAAAAGTAATCGCCAACTTGATATATGCAGTAACCTCATAAACCCGGTTCTTGCGCACGCGCAATTTGTTATTTTTTCCCTGACGGTTGGGAATTGCGAATATGCATGGTGTAAAACGCTATTCTCGATAACCGCCCGGACGATTTTTTTAAAATTAATATATGATACTAATCGGTTTTAGATGAAGCGAATCCCCTGATCCGCTTAAATAGGAAAACTCTAGTTTTTTAAATAATCTGGTTTAAAAATGGGACTATTTTCTTAAACCTATTGCGTAGTCTTTTTACGCATTTCCTCCGCGCACGGTTATAGAATACCTCAGGTAGGGGAACGCCGTGTTTGGCCGGAGCGCCATCTATTGTCAGTAATTGAAGTTCAGCAAATCGAAAACTTTTTTTTTCTTGAGCTGTATTTAAAAAGAAATTTTGTTATGTTTTTTTACGAGTTTTTTAGTTAACAGAACAGAAAACGAACTATTTTAAGAGTTTGTAAAATATTTATGTTAAATTTTACAAATTGTAAATAATATATATATATATATTTTCCCACTGTATTATTAAAAAGGAACAAAAAATATTCATTCTTATTCAAAACAAGCCTGGAACTCAGATATATCTTTTTTTCTTTTAAATTTTACTGTACTTTGATATCCGGGATTTATCACGTAATTCTCGTAAATATTTTATAGAATAACTTTTTTTTTCTAATTAAAACAAATGATGCAATGATTTTACATGCTTTTATTTATTTTTTTAAATAAATAAAATATGAAAACCAGGACTTTCAGTTTAAGAATTCGTTAAATATTCATAATAAATTTTACAAACTGTAAATAACTTAAAATTATTATTATTATATTATACATTCTGTTTCCCAGCTGTATTATTTAAAATGAGCAAAAAATATCAATTCTTATTCAAAGCAAGTAATTGGAATAAGGTAAATTTTTATTAGCATTAATTTTATTGTACTCAAACTATTTAAAGAGCGTAAGACAGTAGCTAGATTTAAAAAATATATATGCCTACTGCAAATGTAAAATAAATTTGAAACTTGTAGCAATTGGGTGATTGCACGCTAATTGGGCCCTCGGTCCCCAAATTTAGCATGTAATTTTCAGTTAGAGCTGATATTTTATACTAATAGAGTAGGTTAATAATAAATATACTAGGGGGCTCAGCCCCCTACTCGCTAACGCTCGCCAACCCCCCGTGAATTGCGAAGCAATTCACATTGAGAGCGCTACGCGGTCACAACTCGCTTCGCTCGCTCGCCCCTTTTTATTTTACTAATAATTCTAGCCGGAATAAGTACTACAATAAATCATTTGAACATATGCAATTTACAATTTCTTAAATGTAAAAAAGTAATCTAAAACTCCGTTGAAAACACAACTAAAAATGCATTTAGTCGATGCTACTAATGGACATATAAATCATTTAAATACTATGAAAAAAGGATCTTGGAAACATAATTAGTTTAAACCTTACTGCACCTATAATATTATACAGCACGGCTTAAATTCACTAAAAAAAAACAAAAAAAAAACACACTAAGTGGTAGGAAGATAGTTTATCATCAATGATTGTTTAAATTTCGTTCAACATTTTACTATTATAATTGATTATAGATTTCTGCAAAAGAAATTTTTACTTCATTGAAATTGAAGAAAAATCATTTTTACTTCAATAAAACATCAACAGATGGCAGCAGGGGATTCTAGAAAGTTTATATTTTATTATCTCCGATTTTTTGTGTGAGTGAAATTCCTAAATAAATTCTAAATAAGAGTTGAGGATTCAATATTACTCATAATTAAACGACAATATTACTCATAATTAAAATGAGGAATCATCTCAGACGCTTTGGATTGCGTTCATATTAGTATTTTATTTTTAATAATTGCTAGCTTAAGTTTCAGTGCTCTGACACTGACCGCCATATTGGAGGTGGAGCTAGAACACCCAACCTGGACGCCAGCCGGTAGGCATATGGACTAATGTCCAGGTGGAGGTGGAGCTAACAAAATCTTGTCTGTTCATTGGTCTGAGCTCTGGAAACTACGGTTGTTGCCAACGGTAAGGTAGAAATTCAGCCCTATTTCCGCACCACGTAAGACAAATATATATATAGATTTTATCTAAATATTTATTTACATACTCCCATCTATACTTTGAGACATTGGAAATGCTCAAATTTTTGTGACCATAAAGGAAAGGGGACCCTGGAAAAGAGAAATAGGGTTTCATATATTGCTGGATTATTGTAATTTTATTCTTATATTAAATGTAATATAAATACAAATACAACAAGTTTTTTCTGTAAATTAATACACATGTATAATATGAATCATTTTCTACATTTAAGACTTGTTGTCAATAACTTCCTATTTGAAATATAGTTTTTTTTTTTTTTTTTTTTTTTTAATCAAAACATAACTTGATTGTCTATGTATTTATTGCATATGATCAAGATATTTTGATAAATTAAAAAACTTTTGTGCCTATGTGTGTATATTTAAATAAAGATTACACAAGAAAAATTATATATCTTTATTTAAGAAACAAACATTTATTTAACAAAGAAAAATACAAAAAAAAAAAAAAAAAAAAAAAAGAAAAGTGCCCAGTTAAACTGATGGCATTGAGCTCACAGGCTATTCACACTAATTGTATATTATACTCTTATTTCAAAGAATAATACCCCTCGAAAAATAAAGAGATCGACAATAAATCAAGAGGGGGGGATTGGCCCGCCGCACAGTGGGTCAAAGTATAGCAGATGTCGAACATAGGATTATCACAATAGTATAAGCCTATATATAAGATTTTTTTTTGTTATATTTAGGTTTAAAGAAGTAAAATATATTATATTCAATAGATTTGCATGGTTTTTATGAGCAATTTAATCTTTTTTTGTTTAAAACAGGACTTTTAGAGGCATACTAGATAACTAAATTAAACTTGAAAATCAAAGAAAAAGAAAAAGCTTAGCAGACAATAATTTTATTACCAATCATGTTTTTACTTATATCCTAAGGACATTGGCAAAATATTCAAAATATTTGTTTAATTTTTAATTGGCAACATATGAAATGTTTAGATAACTTTTCAAAATCGTTCTACAAAACCGGAACATTCTTCTGCAACATTTTAGAGCCTATTTCAGTGCATATTTTTTATCATCGGGATTATAATAATAATCATAATAATATAATAATAATAATTTTATAAAATAATTTTGTAGTGATATTAATTTTAGTATATTTCTTTTTTATTTCAAGCAAGATTATTTCATTTTGCTTTTTTTTATATTCTTTTGAAAGATGATAACAAACAGAGATTTGTTTCTGTATCTAAATAATTTAAATAATGGTTTTAGTTATGAAAAATCAATTCTTAGTTTTGTACGTGCTGTTCTACTGTGGACTAAGTGCTTCAGAAATTGATGAAGAAAATTTAAAGAAGCGTTTACGTAAGTTTTGTGTAGCTGTAAAAGATCGATGGCAGAAATCTCAACGAAAATTAGATCGTTTCAATACTAAAAACGATTCTTGGCTTCAGTGTTCCTTTAAAGTTGGTAATGAATTTAAACCCTCTGAAGTTGAAAATTCGCAGAAATCAACGTCTCGGAAATCTTTTTCAGATGTAACCGAAACTCATAAAAGAAAACTAACTCAACGTTTAAGAGAGGATACTTCTGGAGAAGCTCTTTTGCATGCAGCAAACAAAAATTAGCATCTGAGGGTTTTAAAAGATCTTTTGATATAGCACATAAAAATATAACCATTGATCATGAAATGAATTTAACAATGATTGATAGAAAAATTATTACGGAAATTTCAAATACATCCTCCTGTTCAACATGTTATATTTGTGGTGCAAAGCCCTTCGGAAATGAATAACATTGATAAAATTGTTCAAAGAAGTGTAAACGCATCCACATACAGCTTTGGTGTATCTAGTCTACATGTAAAGATACGGTCTATGGAATATTTGCTTCATATTTCTTACAATTTATCATTTAAAGCTTTAAGTGCTAGAACTGAAGACCAAAAGAAGCAAAAAGAAGAATCAAAGAGAAAAATTCAATGCGAATTCAGAAAAGAATTATGTTTGCTAATTGATGTTGTTAAACAGGGGAGTGGTTTGACACACGATTTAAACACTGCAAGGACATTTTTTGCTGAGTTTGAAATTACAGCTGAGATCACTGGATTGGATAAAGAACTAATTAAACGTTTTGCAATTATAATGCAAGTTATCTCCTGTGACGAAGTAATTAATGCCGAAAAAATTGGCGAATTTGCACTGGAAACAGCTAAAGAATGTGTTTCGAAGTACGGGTGGTATTATATGCCAGCTTCTATTCATAAGTTATTAATTCATGGAAAAAATATAATTACAAATTTTGCTGTTCCAATTGGCCAATTGGTTTATTATCGGAAGAAGCTGGCGAAGCTCGAAAAAAGAGTTTCGGAGGTACCGGGATTCCCATACGAGAAAAATAAGTCGAAGAGCATGTAACGAAGACTTGTTGCACCATTTACTTATAACATCTGAACCATTGATTTCCTGTATTAGACGCAAAGTAAGAAACGCTCAAAGGAACAAAAAATTTCCAGAAGCATTAGAACTTTTACTTTAAATAACATTTTAGACCTCACACATTATGCATCCATTTATTAGAGTAGATTTAACCCTCTGAGAGTCTTTGCTCTTTTCAGCATTTTCATGTAAATATTTATCTAACACAAGATACGTATATATTGAATTTAATTTTATAGTTTAATTTTAAATTATTTTTTTACATTATTTCATCTTAGAAAATTCTTACAGTATAATATTTATTAAAAAATATTTTTGTCTACAGACAATTTACTATGCTTTCCGTTAATGGAAAATTATGCGATAGCCACTTATAGAGTGTTTCAAATCCATTTATTTCAAAAATGCGCAGGTTTGCGCAAATATTGCCCTATACCACATTAAAATACAGGCTTTTAGGAACACAAAGATGTGTTTGAAATTTCAGGCAACTTCATGCAATTTAAGTTGCACAATTTTTAAGTTTCTGATACCGTTAATTTTATATGGGCTGTTCATAATGTAAAATGATACATAAAATTCAATCAAAATGCAATCAGTAGTGGTTTAAAATGTGTTTTAGGAAATTCATAATGATATTTTAAACGAGTTATTAAAATTTATGTAAATGATTATTTTACGTCATAGTATCCAAACAAAGGAAAATGTATGCAAGTGGATAATATGACGCAAAATAATCATTTACATAAATTTTACTTATGATTTTGGATAGCGTGGCACAAAACATAAATCAGTTTATTGAAATAAATACATTTCAATACATAATATAGGCTCAGTGAAAGTAATATATTTAACAGTGTATTGAAAAATTAAAAGTATTGCTTGTATGTGTAAATATACTTTAGAAGACAAACGAAAAATAATTTAAATTGAATTTGAAAACAATCCTATTAAATTCACGTCAAGGTGCACTCAAATTTTGATATCATTTCTTTTAAAACCCATATTTTGAATTCCTGAGAGATCTGAATGAAAAAGCATCAGCGAATAAAATTTATATTATTCATTACGATAATTATTCATTTACGAAAAGTAAAATTTCAACGAAATGTGTGTATACATACAATAGCTCTTAAATTTAGTAGCAGTCATTTCAGCATAATGCACCATGAACAATTTCTATGGATAGATAGAAGGAGCTGACATGATGCTTGCCCCGGTTTCCTACATAGTCTAATTTGATAAAGATATTTGTGGTGGTTCATGGGACTACCTTCCTCCTTGACCAAGTGTCCCAGATTCCCCTTTCTTTTAGGTAGATTTCGTAAGGAATACTACTTATTACATTCTCCCCTATGTTGGAATTTTTGAAAATTTTTTGCAGATCTACGCCGATTTTGACTCCCAGAACCCAAAACAACCCCCAGTTCAAAACTTTATCTATCTATCTATCTATCTCACTTTTTTATGGACACGATAACTGAAATAATTCTGCACAAATCTCTTCCAAACTGAGACATAAAATCAAGCGGCATAAAATCTCGGTCAAGTTCGTTAATGGGCAAAATCCAACCAAGGGAAATGGGGGTGCTTTTTGTGAAAACAGAAAAAAAAAAAACATAATTTCTTAATTATGATACGTATCGAATCCGTTTAAAATTATTATTACTTCTAGGAAAAGGGTCGAAAATTTATGTAGGACAGATTTTTGATATAATTGAAAATGGACCCAAAGGGGCAAAAAGAAGGGGGGGTTTAGAAGAAAAAAAATCATAACTTCGTCAATTAACAAGGTATCAAATACGCTTAAATTTATTGTAAATCTCCTTAATATTATCTACAACTTTTATATTGACAAGTTTTTTATAAGACCAACTCTTATGGCAAAAAAAAAAATTTTAAAAAAAAATCCCTGCTGGCTCCGCCTACAAGCAGACGTGAAAACAGAAAAAAAAAAACCCCATAACTTCTTAATTTTTATACATATCGAATCCGTTTAAAGTTATTATTACTTCTAGGAAAAGGGTAAAAAATTTATGTATGATAGATTTTTTATTTCATTAAAAATGCCCCCAAGGAGCGGGGGGGGGGGGCGGAAATAGGAGTTTCAGAAGAAAAAAATTCATAACTTCGTCAATTCCCAAGATATCAAATCCGCTTAAATTTATTATAAATCTTTTTAATATTATCTACAACTTTTATACTGACAAGTTTTTTATAAGACCAACTCTTACGGTTAAAAAAAAAATAATAATAATAGAAAGAAAGAAAAATCCTTTCTGGCTCCGCCTACAGGCAGAGGTATATTTTGAAGTGGGTGGTCCCAACTCCCACATCATGGCAAATAGGTCTTTCTACTGCAATTCCCAATAAACAGGTGCCCCACGGTCTGCGTCTTCGAAATCTACCTGTGCCTGTAGGCCGAGCCGTGAGGGATTTTTTTACTATTTTGTTTAGCATTATTTCCATACAATAACCTTCGTGATATATTTCTAGTAGAAATTTATCATAAAAATTATTAGTTAGAAATACTTCTAGGAACAATAATAATAATTAAAGAAAGGCTCCTGTGTCTACCATAAATGATACACAAGTATACCATTGATAATAAACTAATTAAGATAATATTTCTTAGGATTGTGTAGGACTTTTTTCATTGCATTGAAGGCTGTTCTCAAATCCAAAGAAGCAACTTTCTGAATTCATTTTTGTTCGGAAACACATGAAATTGGTAGAAACTATGTAAACGAATGGTGTTTTGCTATTTTTTTGATAAAGGCAGACGATCTTTCAGAAAATACTGACAAAATGGGCGTTTTGAACCAAATTTCTTGATGCAAGAGCGCGGAAAAGGAGAAAAACTTGCCGTCATTTAACAACAATCGCTTATAACTCGATAAGTAATTTATTTATTAACAAGTGGAAAACACCATCCTATTCCAAATCGCTTCAATAGTCAGGCCGGCCAATTTCATGCCCCTGCGTTTAAAAATCAGTCAGAAAGTTTCGTGTTGTTGAGCACGGAGTTTGAGATCCACCTTAAATGACTCTCCTTCATTAAGATATTTCTAATCCTTTATATGCTTGCTGTATATCCAATATTATAATGTGTGTATATATAATATGTATTATGATATTCAGGGTGACTTTTAATTAACCTAAAACTTTTAACTGTAATAACTCTTGAGTATTTGCAGTACAAACATTTTTTTTTTTCTTTATTGAAAAAAACGTGGAAAAGGAATTTAATTGTTAAGATTTTCAAAGTGAGACCCTTCAGAGGTGATACAATAGCGCAATTTAGTTACAAAGTTGTCAGTGATGTTGTGAGTCGTTTCTTTTTTTATGCTTGAAAATAAGTCAGTTATGGAACTTTTGAGGCTAATAAAGTCTGTCGGCTTGTTTTTGTAAACCAAATCTTTCATATGACCCCAAAGATAGAAATCGTATGGATTCATATCTAGTGAATAAGGTAGCCAATTTTCTTATGAGATCTCCTACCAATGCTCTAGAAGTCTTATAGGTCGGTTTCTGAATGTTGAAGACCACTTCCGTAGAAATAGTGTTGCATTTTCACCATGTAAATACCAATTTTTAACAATAAAAATACAATCTTCAGTTGAATAGGATGCTTTGGGAAACATTTTCAAAATTACTTTAAACTGACACTAAACAAATTCCTTTTAGGCCCTCTCTCACTGCACGTATTCGTACCGCCATCTAGCGAGGCTCTGAGAAGTTATTTCAATTTAAAGTTGTAGGTTAATTAAAAGTCACCCTGTATATAAATATATACAGTACTCACATTTCCTTTTTCAATGAGTGCTTATAGTTCTTAATATAAAATTGACTAATCTCAGTTCTATAATAATCATTGTTCAAAATTAATATTTATTTTCTTTAATTTTTCTAGATAAAATACTTCATAACCAACTACAGAGAAGACAAGGTCACCGTGTTCTAACGTGTCAGAAAGAAATTTACGTACAATACTCATCAGTATGTTGTCCTGTCTCATCGTACTTGTACTGTTGTGTCAGAAAATTGAAGGCTATTATCCCCTTGCTAAACGTATGGAAGTTGATAGAATTGAACCTTTCTGCCCAGAGTGGGATAACTGCAACTATTCCCAAACTGAAGCTACGCTAGAAAGTTGCGCGTGCGATGTAGATTGCAATAAGTTCGAAGATTGCTGTATCGATGCTCCAAAATTTAACAGTGTTAAAAGCGAGATGAAATGTTATCACGTTAAAGGATTAGGAGGTGTTTACATGATCGGAAAATGCCCTGCCACTTACCATGACGACGAGGGCTGGAGAGAACGGTGCGAGACTGTGGAAATAGCTGATCCGTCCGATCCCATAGGTTCCGTTCCTGTAACTGACCCTGACACAGGTGTGACGTACAAGAATGTCTATTGCCAATTCTGCAATGGAAAAAATTCCACCCGGTTCTGGCAGATGAGGATGGATTGTCCCTTCACCGATGAATACTTCATTGAAGAAGAACTCGAGCCGATAAACTTAGAGTGGGAATACGGAACTTGGAGTTTGAACTTGCAAGCAGAAGATGGTATTTATTCCTTAGAATGCAACATAGAAAAGGTGACGCAGCCAAAAATTCGAAGCAAAATTCGTCATTGCAACCCAAAATTGATATCAGATTGTCCATCTACATGGGAAAATGAAGCAATCAGGAAGAAATGCAAGTCTTTTCAAGGTGCTCGGTATACCGATGATGGTGTTGGTTATAGAAACATGTACTGTGCTATCTGCAACGCTGTAAATGCTTCTCAATTGTCTTGCTACGCCCCCCAATCCGAAACCACCAAGTTATTTAAGTCCTTATTTATTGTTTTATGGAATGTTACTCTAAACGAGGGAGAAATACTTGGAAAGATTACGATTAAGAGAGTCCGTAGATTCCTCTCCTGTGATTTTGACTCAGACTGAGGGAATTTTCACTCCTTTCCAGTATTGGAAATGCATTTATCCTATAGGAGTGAATTTCATCCATTTTGCGGAGTGGTTATTTTCACCCCTTTTTGATAAGGTAATTTCACACTTTTTTTTTTTTTTTTTGATTAATTTTTAGACAAAACGAGTGACTGCGCTCTTTTGTGATAAGTTATTTTTCACTCCTTTTTTTGACATGATTAATATTCAAAAGAAGTAATTTCGCCCTTTTTTTAAAAAAACATATTTTAAAACTAATTTTCTCTAGTTTAATCCCGATACAGACGAACAGAAGAAATTTTGTTTTTCGTTTCCGAAAGATAAGCTGAAAAAAAAATAATAATATGGTTAGCGCCATACCAAGACAAGATTTTCCTCCTACTCAATATCCTAGTGTTTTTCCTTTATCTTTTTATAATGATTTCCTTTCTAGCATTTTTACATTGTATATATAATTTTAACATTACTTAACTTTATTAGTTTTAATCCGGAAATATGAAGTTCTTTAATTATTTCTTATATTATTGTAGATCTTAATATGTTTTGCTTAGATATATTTGTAGAACACAGAATCCATAATGATAAAAACATGATTTTTTTTTCTTTGTAAGAATTTAGGATATGCGTAATATTTTTGTTAAAATATATAATTGCATACAAGTATTTATTCACTTAGATTATATTAAAGTTAGTTGTGTCATAAAGTAAATTAACAATATTTTTTTTTATTTTTTTTAATTATCTTTCACATTTCACACTGTTTACATAATATGTCAATTCAAAAATAAAGTATAAATGTGCACAATTAACCATATAAAGTTTACTATTTTTAGAAGAATGCTATTATTTTCTAGTTCTCATATAAACATATGTGTTAAGTGTAGTACTTAGTGTAAACTTAAGTGTAGAAATCAGCTTTTAGTGCACATTTGTATGCCTCTAAGTGAACATAATTTACTAAATATTTGTACGTACTGAAATATTTAAAAATAAGTATATAGAACGTATATCCTAATTAAAAAAAAATGATAATAATGTTTTTATTATGATGGGTTCTGTATTCCGCAAACATTTTTCTGTGTCATGAGCAAAATGTATTAAAAAGTAATATAAACAACAAATGATGCTTGTTTACATAAGGTAAATCTCAATTAACGCAATTATACAGTTTGAATACGTTAAAACTCTATTTTCTAGAGTATTTTATTGATTATAATATGCTTAAAATTTTCCAAAAAATATATTATATTATGACACCCAGAAAACATGTTTGACTGCCCTTATTTATACTAAAAAAAAAAACAAGATAATTGAAAAAAAATCATGTTTCCGGTTTAAAAGTAACGAAAAAATGTAAAAATACAAAAAATCTTGTCCTGTAATGGCGGTATCCATCTTTTTTTTTTTTTTTTTTTTTTTTTTTTTGGGGGGGGGGGGGGGGCTAGTTTTTTTTATGATAAAGCTGATATTCAGAAAGAACGATTGCCCTCGCAAAATATTGTGTTCTTTTATTGAGTTAATAATTCATTCTTTTGAAGTAAGAGGGTATTTCTTATCCTTTTTTTCAAAAAGTGTAGGGAGTTGCAATGTATTCCCGGATTTGTACAGCGAGGTCGCATGTGTTTTCCCTGCAGGTCTCTTAGTAAGTTAATCTTTTTTTTTATAATTAACGGTAAAACTATTCGCAAACCAGCAAATTACCAAAGAGTATTCGCATCTACTTGTGAGCCCAACTCACCTACCAACAGTGCCATATCTACCATACGAGAAACTGCATCACCCAAAACTATTCGTTATATTACCAAAGAACGAAATATTAGTTATTATGAAATGAAACTTTTTATACAATGATATCGAAGGCCTTATCTATCTTTTATCAGATGCATCTACTATCGAATAAAGCGTTGAATACATACCTGTGATATATAATGCAATATTTGAATTGTTGCATGTAATACATGGGCTGATAAGTTCCCGGTCTAATAAAAAAAACTCAACTTTTTAACAAAACTTTATGACTTTATAACTTTAATAAGTAACATAACTTTAATAATAAATAATAATAATTTAATAATAATAATAATAATAATAATAATTTAATAATAATAATAATAATAATAATTTTATAAATGAATGAAAATAATAATTATATAATAAATAACATAATTTTATAACGAAAAAGCTCCAAACAGTGCTCAGAATCATCGACTCGTTGTTGTTTTGGGTCAAAAGTCAAGACGCGCGGCAGCCACTTTGACAAACAGCTTTTTCATAGACAAATGTTCATTCAAAATAAAATCTACACGTTCCTTGGATATCTTCAAAGTCTGAGCTATCTCCTGCAACTTCACTTTACTGTTCCCCAAAACGATTTTGTGGACTTTTTTATGTTTTCCGGAGTAACCACCTCTTTTGCGTGGTGCATCACTGGTGTCCGTACGACCACGTTTAAATTTAGCAAACCAGTCAATAATGGTTTATTTACCTGGCGAAGTGTCCGGATAACGCTTACCAAGCCAAGCTTTTATTTGAACGGTGTTTTTTCCCATCCAATAACAATTCTTGAAATTCTTGTTTATCCATTTTTTTGTTTATCAACAAAGTCGTTCAACTAAAACCACTCTAACGTTTTATCAACACGGCGAATCGTCATGGCATTTTTTCTGCTACCTTTTAAAAGTTAGTATTTACTTTAAAAAAAAAAAACATCGGTTCGGTGATTGCAACGCCATCTGTGTGTCAGACCGGGAACTTATCAGCCCATGTGTTAGTTATTACAACTTATAAACTATGTTTGAATTTATGTATTTTCAGCTTAAAACTATTCTAGTTATTTTTTAATGAGTTTTTAATACATTTTACTTCTTATTGCATTTTCTTTTGATAAAATAGTGAGAGATGTTTGTTGATTGGAATTTATGTAAATTTCGACAAATGTATATCTTGATTTTTAGAATGTTCTCCATTAATTTTAATTATTATTAAAATAAAATTTTGTTTGCAATCTGGTGTTTAGAATGTGTTTTACTTAATATAACAATAATCTGAACCCCCTAGAAGAATATCGTCAAACAAACTCAAAAAAGTTGATTTTTAAATTAAATCCATTGTTAATAAGATGTATTTGCGATTATCTTTACTGTGATGATGTACATTTTATGTTATGTAATTTTAAGATAGTAAACGCTATATGATTAAATGAATCCTGTCTAACATAGTTGTTGATTGTTATATATGAAAAAAAGTAAGTAATATTATGATCTAATTTATAAAAATGTTGATTCGATTAATCAGTGATTCCAATAAGCGGCGACTACTGGACTAGCTAATAAAAACTCAATTCCCCTAGAGCCAAATTCTGGCTACGCCACTGTATGCAAAAGTAACAAACAGTTCGCAGTTTTCCCACTTTGATATTAACCATGCAACAAAACCACTTTTACAGGTACAATAGTAACCGACAAAATTCGGTAATCCCAAGCAGTTGTTTGCTTTATTCCTTACACTAGTTTTCCCACTTTCGTACTACCCATGCAACAAAACTAGTTTTACAGGTAAAGTAACCAAAATTCGGATTGGAGGCGGAGATTCATTACATGACAGGGTCCCTAGCGACATGGAAAGTCAGGGAATTTCAAAAGTAGTCAGGGAAAGTCATGAATTTTTTAAAATATATAGGAAAAGTCAGGAAATTTACAAATATTTCCTGAAAAGTCTGGGGGGGGGGGGAAATATGAATTTGAAATCATTTCTTTTTCAGAAAAGTGTTACTATATTTCTCGCTACATGGCGCCACTGAAAAATCTCTAGACTCTTGTCGGTTTCTAGACCAAGAAATTCCTTCAAACGCAATACAAAAAAAACATAATATGGACAAAAAAGTCTTCATTTTTGAGATTTTTTCATGACATTTCCCATTCTAGACTTTGTTGTATGACATTCATTTGAAAACTGGCAAAGATGACGTGTTTTTTGCATTATAGTATTTTATAAAATTTCATTTTACAATTTTCTTGAAAGGTGCTTGAATTTTCTCCTGGCAAAAGAGTATGAACCCTGTTATTACGATACAAATTTGTGATTTTTTAATTAATTAATTTATTTATTACACTGCTTCTTATTTTGTGTTATTTAAAGCAGATTTTGTGTATGCCCGTTTGGTCATGGATTTTTTTTTGATTTGGTCAGGGAAACTGCCAGACTTGTTTTGCTGGTAACCCTGCATGATATATTTTCTTCTTATTTTTTTTAACACTTTTCATCTATGTTGGAAAGTGTTTATGAATTCGGTTTGTCAGTCTGTCTGTGCTCTAAGTCATGTAAATGTAGTCGGATTTCCATGCAATTGATATATGTTATTGAGATTTACAATGGCATGTTCGGTATTGAAAATGAAGTGTGCATTTATAGTGTGTTTACAAGGACACTCAAAAGAATTCCGTTACATTACGCTCTATGGGGAAAAATCATTTGCGATTTATTTTAATAACGTTACACAATTTCAAACATATTCAAATTGACATATATGACTAAGGTGCTTCACAAATAACTTACTATAGAATAGGGTGTACACAGCATTCATCGGGCATTTACAGGGACAATCAAAATTATTCCGTTACATTACGGTCTATGGAGAAAAATAGTTTGCGGTTTATCTATCTATATTATAAAGGACAAGCGTGTCCGTGCGTAACGCTGACGCCATTTTGCGAATGGCAACACTGGACGATGAAATTTCGGTTTTGCGATTTTTGCTACTACAATTTTTTTAATTTCTAAACATAGCACATTTTAAATTTTTACACCGTTATATAGGTAAAAAAATCTATTTTCAAATGCAATTTTTTTTTTTAAACTGTATCACAATTTACTCATTTATTATAGCATTTAAATTATAGCATTTTTTATTTAAATCTATCTCTTACAGACGATTACAAAATATTAATTCATTTGCACTTTTAACACTTATAAAAAGTTGAGCATTTGTTTAGAACTAATATTCATTAAGCAATAAATGAAATAGTAGAAATAAAACACACATTTAACAGACATGTTTTTGAAATAAGTGCTTTAAATTATCTGAATAAAAAGAAAAAAAACCCTGCTGCAGATAACGAAATTTTCAGCGATTTCTTCGGCTATTCACTTCTGGCACGAGGTCAATACGAAATGACCGCTTTTAATAAATTTCAAAATTTTATTGGACTATATAATGGACATATTCCATATAAAATTGCTCTTTGGTATTGTTAAGGGACGATCTAAAAATATATTATTACATTTAAAAAAATCTATGAGAGTTTTCAATAAAAAAATATAAATGTTTTTCACATACATTCTCTTTCCCGGGAAGCCCCGGTTGGATGCCCTAGTTTTAATAATGTTACACAATTTCAAACATATTGAAATTGACATATATATATCACTAAGGTGCATTAACAAGTGGCTTTCTATAGGATATTATGTGTATAGAATTCATCGTTCATTGACAGGGACATACAAAATATCATATATTCTAATACGAGCAAATCTTGTGTGTGGTTATATATGCAAATTTTATCTTAAAAACGGCTCTAACGATTTTGACGAAATTTCGTATCCTACCGTTTTGGGGCACCAGAAAACCATTGGGCTAGGTCACATGTTCGAAAACATTCGATTAGTGGGTCATATTGGGCTAGGTCACATGTTCGAAAACATTCGATTAGTGGGTCATTTTGGGTCATGGTCTAGCTAATTATATCTAAAAAACGGCTCAAACGATTTTGACGAAATTTTGTATCCGACCATTTTCGGGCATGAGAAGACTATTGGGCTGGGTCACATGTTCGAGAACTTTCGATTAGTGGGTCATTTTGGGGTCAACGCGGGTCAAATTAATTTTATCTAAAAAACGGCTCTAACGATTTTGATTAATTTTTGTGTCCTACGAGTTTCGAGCACGATAAAATCATTGGGCTAGGTCACATGTCTGAGAAAATTCGATTAGTGGGTCACTTTGGTCATGGGTCATGATATTTGAACTCAAATTTAATTTTGACCGAGCATAGCTCGGTCTTCCCTGCTCGTGAAACAATATCTATGAACAATAATTGCAGGTAGCACGTTGTCAGTTATTGTAACGCGTTTTTAAATTAAACTATTTTTTGCCTATTACTTTGTGTGTATAAATTATATAGGCCATTATATAGGGCTGCACAAAAGATCTCGAGTACATATCCGTTTATGGACGTAAATTCCAGAAGGGCAATTTTAAACTGCTATGCGTTTCCTAAATGGTTTAAAATTTAACATCCTATATAGTGTATATACAAATCTATAGATCCTATATAGCGCTGCACAAAAGAATTCGGATATTTTTTCGAATAGTGTTAGTAATTCATGAAATTCGGTTTTGAAATGTGTTATGCTTTTTCAAAGTTGTTTACATAGATATCATTATTATTTTTTATTTTTTTGAAAGCTGGCGGGCGTAAGAACACATAACTTCGTGAGCAGTTTTTTTACTTTCTTCTATCTTTACAAGAAGAAAGTATTGGATTCATGAAAATTTCTGACTTCCAGTTTTCGACGGATTTATACGTTTCAGAAGGTCCTGAACATGATATTGGGACTGCTTTTAGAAAATGTCTGTTTTTGACTGTGACTCTGTCTGTCTGTACGTGACAAAAGTTTTGTGGGCACTCTATCTCAAGAACTAATGCACGAAATTTAATCACACTTTATATTCAGTTAGTCCCTGATATAAATGGGTGCTGGTTCGTTTTTGGTGAAAATCGCCCAACAGATGGCCCTACTATGCGGCATTTTTCGCGATTTCCGCAATAGCTCTATCTCAAGAACGAATGCACTTATTTTCATCAAAATTCTGATTCAGTTAGACCTTGACGTAAATAGACGCTGATTACGTTTTGGTATAGATAACCCAACAGGTGGCGCTGCTATACCACTTTTTCATGATTTTTACGATAGCTATATTTCATGAACGAATACACGAATTTCATCAAAGTTCAGATTCTAGATCTTGACATAAATAGATGCTGCTTTGGTGTAAATAGCCCAATAGGTGGTGCTACTATGCTACTTTTTTCATTATTATTACGATAACTCTATATCAAGAACGAATGCACGGATTTTTATCCAACTTCAGATTCTGTTAGACCTTGACATAAGTTGTTGTGGATTAGGTTTTGGTCTAAATCTCCCAACACGTGTCGCTGCTAGGCTACATTTTGCAGGATTTATACGATTTTAGCAATAGTCTCAAGAACTAATATGCACGGGATTTAATAAAACTTTAGATTCAGTTTGACCTTGATATAAATTGGGGCTTTCTAGTGCATGCGAAACCTGTGTGAGATAGAAGAAAGTTTTGGGATACGACTACTTTTTCTTAAGATTCTCTTCACAACTTCAAAATGTCTGTTTTATAGGACACATTCACGAAGTCATTTTCATTCGTTAATGCACACAATTTGCAGGTATAATCGTAAAAATATAAAATTTGCAAGTTATAATTCCGATAAAAAGAAATGGAACAGTTCCCCCATTATCTCATAAAAGCAAAGACTCTTTCAAAAAACATTTCCAAAATTGACATTTTGTGCAGAACTCGATAGACACGGTGTGTTTGACACGGAGCATAAGAGAGCAATTATTTATAATGAATCAACACAATTATAAGACTAGTGGGTAAGTGTGATCGAAGATCGCACATAGGGTTTCGTTTAATATTCCTTTCAAAACACTTTATCCTTTCTTTAATAAATCCAAATAAATTTCATTTAGAAAAAAAAGGTCATGTTTTTTATAAAGTAAAAATTTTCCGGTCTATTTTTCTCGTTTTTTTCGAATATCTAAACCAGCCCGCTATTATACTCTGACATAATAATATCTGTCATGTGGCCTAAATGCGATATTTAAAAAAAAAAAAAATTCACAATTAAACATGTTGTACACCTTCAAAATGTTAAAATATACGAATATTTCCATAATCGGGTTTTTATCAGGATTCAATACGTTCTTTAAACTCATATATTTACTATTCTCTATTACTCACATTGATACTCACTTTGTATTATTCTCAAACATTTGAGAAATCCGTTGAACTTCCGATAGGACGTCAGATTATTTTACTTTTTAATTCTCTAATGACGTGATATTAATCTGCTTTCTGTATATACACATACTCATACTCCTTGTATTATTGAGAAATCTTTGAAAATTTCCGTTTTATTACTCATATGACGTCATAATCTTTTTTTTTTTTTCAACTGGTGAAACTTTTTATTTCATTTTCATTTTTCACGTGGAAATCGTTCAATAGAAAATTAATTATTGTGGAAAGAATTTTAGTGTGGATTTTTAATGGTTGGCAACTGCTCTAACGAACAATGTTTAAACTGAATCGGAAAAGGCTGTTAGAATTTTGGTTTTTTATCTCTATTTATTAAAATGATACGATATTTTCAAATTTTAATATTTTGAACTTCATAGCTGGTATTCAGCTAGATAGATATACACAAAGTTTCAACTCTGTAAGTTATATAGGTTCTGTGACGGACAGACAACGGAGCGAGAGTAATAGGGTTTCGTGAGATGAACGAAACCCTAAAAATGAAAACATTGTACTTCTTCGTCAAAACTTGTTTACTTTATCGCCCAGCAATAACCCATAAACTCACGCGTCTGAAAGAATGTCATCTAAAGGAGCATACTTTACAAACATGAATGTCATTTGGTCAAACTTGTTGCATCTCTGTGTCAGGCCGAGAACTTATCAAACTACCCTCGTATACAAAGCTATAGATCCTATATACAGGACTACACAAAATAAGTAGGATACTTTTCCGACTATTGGTGGTAAATGCTGAAATTGGATTTCCAAATGTGTTATGTGCTTTCCAAATTGTTTACTTGGACATCCACTTTCACATTTTACTTACCCACATCAAACGTAGTATAGGGTAAGTCTTGTAATCGTTTTGAAAATCGAAAAAAAATATGTTTGACGGATTGACACGCTTCAGACACTGGAGAGTCCGAAAAACATATTTTTAGAAGAAAAAAAAAATTGCGGTCCGTCTGTGTGTCTGTAAACGCTCTATCTTCCGAACACATTGAGATAGAGACTTGAAATTGGGTATGCACTGAGTATGTAATCATGGGAAGAAGCTTTTTATTTTCGGACTCTCAAAATAGTCGTTCTGATAAAAAGTACATAAAAATTTTCGAAATGGTTTATTTTAAGGAGTGAATATAAAAGATAGGTACTTCTCTATTATCCCGTCGACCACTTTTCATAACAAAAAACTATCGCCAAACTGTAACCCCCAATAAACGCAAGGCCGTAGCCAATGGGGGGATCACCAGGGTTTGATCCCCCTCCGAAAAATTTTCAGGATGATTATAAATAAGAAAGTCAAATCAAAAAAAGTCAAAATTAAAAAATCAGCTACATTTAAAAATATTAAACAAAAATTCCGTAAGCTCATCATCCCTTTTTAGGTGCGTTCGTAATTATATAAATACGTAGCACCTATAGTCGTCGCTTGGTCCGTCCGTCTGTCCGTCCGTCTGTCTGTCTGTCTGTCCGCATATAACAACGCAAAAACTACCCAACCAAATGGTTTGCAATTTAAAATATATTATCTTTGCAGAATTTTGTCGAGACATTTCAAATTTTATTAAAATCGAATCAAAACTTTAGGAGATATTAATAAAAATATTTATTAAGAAATTTGAATTTTTTTTTTTAAATCGGTGCTTTTAGGTAGATTTCGTAAGAAATACTACCTATTACATTCTCACCTAAGTTGGAAATTTTGAAAAATTTTCGCAGATCTACGCCGATCATGACTCCCAGAACCCAAAACCACCCCCAGTTCAAAACTTTATATATCTATCTATCTATCTATCTATTTATCTATCTATCTATCTATCTATCTATCTATGTCACTTTTTTCTAACCACGATAACTGGAAAAATTCTGCATTAATCTTTTACAAACTGATACATAAAATCAAGGGGCATAAAATCTCGGTCAAGTTCGTTAATGGGCAAAATCGAACCAAGGGGGGGAGGGTGGGGGGCTTTTTGTGAAAACAGAAAAAACCCCATAATTTCTTAATTATTATACGTATCGAATCCATTTAAAGTTATTAATACTTCTAGGAGAAGGGCCGAAAATTTATGTATGACAGATTTTTGATATAATTAAAAATGGCTCCAAGGGGGTGAAAAAGGGGGGGTTTTAGAAGAAAAAAAATCATAGCTTCGTCAATTCACAAGATATCAAATCCGCGTAAATTTATTATTAATCCTCTTATTATTATCTAAAACTTTCATATTGACAAGTTTTTTATAGGACCAACCGTTATAGCAAAAAAAAAATTAAAAACAAAAAAAAATCTCTGCCGGCTCCGCCTGCAAACAAGTTACTTTTCAAAGTAGGCAGTTCCAACTCCCGCATCTTTTCGAAACTGATACATAAAATCAAGGGGCATAAAATCTCGGTCAAGTTCGTTAATGGGCAAAATCGAACAAAGGGGGGGGGGGCTTTTGGTGAAAACAGAAAAAAAAACATAATTTCTTAATTATGATACGTATCGAATCCGTTTGACGTTATTATTACTTCTAGGAGAAGGGCCGAAAATTTATGTATGACAGATTTTTGATATAATTAAAAATTGCCTTAAGCGGGGGAAGGGGGGGGGGGGGTTAGAAGAAAAAAAATTCATAACTTCATCAATTCCCAAGATTTCAAATTCGCTTAAATTTATTATAAATCCTCTTAATATTATCTAAAACTTTTATATTGACAAGTTTTTTATAGGACAAACCGTTATAGCAAAAAAAAAATTAAAAACAAAAAAAACCCTGCCGGCTCCGCCTGCAAACAAGTTATTTTTCGAAGTAAGCGGTTCCAACTCCCGCATCTGTTCGAAACTGATACATAAAATCAAGAGGCATAAAATCTCGGTCAAGTTCGTTAATGGGCAAAATCGAACCAAGGGGGGGGATGGGGGGGGGCTTTTTGTGAAAACAGAAAAAAACCCATAATTTCTTAATTATGATACGTATCGAATCCGTTTGAAGTTATTATTACTTCTAGGAGAAGGGACGAAAATTTATGTATGACAGATTTTTGATATAATTAAAAATTGCCTTAAGAGGGGGGGAAGGGGGGTTTTAGAAGAAAAAAATTCATAACTTCGTCAATTCCCAAGATTTCAAATCCGCTTAAATTTATTATAAATCCTCTTAATATTATCTAAAACTTTTATATTGACAAGTTTTTTATAGGACCAACCGTTATACCAAAAAAAAATTAAAAACAAAAAAATCCCTGCCGGATCCGCCTGCAAACAAGTTAGGTTTCGAAGTAGGCGGTTCAATTTGCCGCATCATCGTAAAAAAGGTCATTTCTTCCGCAATTCCCGACAAACAGGCGCCCCACGGTCTGCGTCTTCGAAATCTACCTGTGCCTGTAGGCCGAGCCGTCAGGGATTTTTTTGTTATAGGAGCTTCCGATGGATGTTGAATCGTCAAGCGACCCAGATACTTATTTTATGACAGAAATTAATCTGCAGACGATATAATTCATTTCACAGAATTGAAAATCAGAAAAGATCTGAATATTTATATAACTAGCTGATACCATATATATCTGAATATTTATATAACTAGTTAAGATATTTGTATGAACAGTGTCATAAAATATATACTTAACTAGCTGTTTAACCCGTTCTACGCACGGGATATCATGAATTTAACGTTTTAGACGCGTTAACGTTTTAACGCGTTCGTACGCACGTTTTAGAAAACGTGCGTACGAACGCACCTGGTTTGTAACGTTTGACGTACAATTTCCAACTTGTTGTCTTTGATTACGTTAGCATGTTGAAAAGATAAATGCAATTTAAGAAAATAGAAAAAATGTAACAAACAATAGAAAGTTTTATAATTCCTAATTTATTTATTTTTTAAATGGAACTGTGTAAAAGTGGCTATCAAACAAATTTGTGGAATACTCAAACTGATTCTCCAACTTGTTTAACTGAAACGCTTGAAGAATACAATGAGGCTCTAATCTTTAGTTCCAAATAGCCACAAATTGGCCAAAGTAACTGTTTTGACATATGCTCCAGGGAATACATTTCTGACAAAAGACATATTAAAATATATGTAAAAAGCTTTAATTTGGTTGACACAATTGTTGATAAATTGGCGAAGTAAACCATCATCAACACAAAGGAAATTATAAATTTCTTTGCAATGAAGAAGACTCAAATATTCAATTTTCTTTTGTGATAAGTATCGGTTACTCTAAGTCACAATAGATAACTTTTAAATATTTTCACATTTATTAAAGTATTACAAAACAAATATACAATAAGATAATAAGAATAAAATTTTGAACCTATACAATCCCCCTCCAAAATATTTTTCTGGTTACGGCCTTGAATAAACGGGAGAACGTGGCCATTGGAATATCAAAATAAATAAATAAATAAAATAGAAGAATTGAAGGACACAATTGTTATTTTGATGAATGAAATAACTAACAAATCAGTAAAACAGAATGAAAAATACACGCAAATGTCGAATTAAAAACCACTGGATGACATTACAAACACGTATAATGCTTCTGTCATCCAGTCAATGGGACTGCATTTTTGACGTTTCATCTTACAGTTTGGCGATAGTTTTTTGTTATGAAAAGTGGTCGACGGGATAATAGAGAAGTACCAAAAGATAATAAAAAAAAAAACCCACAAATGTTCCCTAAAAATTAAGTCGGTCGGATAATGAGTGGCCGAGCTATTTGTAATCCTATTTTCCACATTCTTCGATTTTTTATTTCATTCAAATTTCAATTCAAAGATATATTTTAATTTAAAATAATGAGACACTTAATCCGACGCAATAAACCGTTAGTTAATAGGATGATCCATTTTGGAGTTATAAGGATGTTTCTTTTACGCCATTCAGTCATAGAGCCTTTAAAGTTTAGGACGTCATCAAGCCACGATTTTATTCGATTGGCAATGGATTTTATGAGTAGTTTACAGAATGTTTTATTTTCATATTTTATATTATGCCTATCCATGATGGGTAAGTATTAACGTGGCCGCCAACGACTAAGTTTAATCGGTAAAAGTTTGTTAAAGTACTACAAAAGTGTTTCGTAATCTTTGCTTGACGCTTGACCTTTGTTCATGTTTTAAAAAAACACTTTGAATGTGTAAAACTAGTTGGAAAGTGTATGCCAAACGTGACAAATGAGGTTCGTTCGTTTTATAACTAGTTTTATAAATATTCAGAACTTGGTGCAAAATAGCTGTTGCACTCATTCTTATGCAAAAATGCATGCATACAAAATTTATTTTATGTGATGCAGATTATAGATATAAATATTCATTTTATTTTATGAAATTAAGTTTCAACACACTTTTACAAACAATTAATTCTCAGTAATTAAAATTATACTATGCGGTAATATCCAATACAATACGATGTAAAAAGAATCATCGTTATTATTTCAGTGAAAAAATAAATTAATATCGTCTGTTATTAGGATAGAATTCATTTCCGTCATAAAATAAGTACATTTTAAGTTGGCAACATCTTATCTTTTGTCGACATGGACCGAACATTCCAATGGGAAACTTACGCCTAGCTGTGAAAATTTCAGAACTTGAAAGCTATATTCAGACTCTTTTTTCATTGAATATCTATTTCTCCGGAAACATCTGTCCAAAAAACGGTCGGTAGATGATAGAATTGCTATAATTAAACGATTTTAGTATACAAATTCGGTTTTTAAATTCAGTCATACGGAAACGATAGGACTCCCTCTTAAATAGGACGTCGTCACCATGACAACCTAGAATCATTACCTATCATGGAATTTCATTGAATGAATGACGTAGGATAGGGTTTGATACAATGAAGAAAACTTCTATTAATATCTTTTTTAGTTTTGATTCGATTGTCATAAAATTTGAAATGACTCGACAAAATTTTGCAACGATTCTATATATATTAATTTCAAACCATTCGGTTGGATAGTTTTTGAGTTGTTCTATGCAGACCACGATTCTAGGTGCTACGTATTTATATAATTACGAACGCACCTAAAATATATATTAATGTATAAAAATTCCCTTCATTCAAAGGGAAGCGATTATGTCCTCCGTGACTTCCTTTATAGATTTGCACTTGATCTATAGCACATATAGAGAACATAAAAAAAAAAAACGTCGTTTAATGAAATATACTTGAACTCGGCTAAGTCCCTCCCAGGAATAATATTTGTAACATTGATCAGTTTCCACATGTGTAGAATTTACCCCCCCCCCCCTCTTATTTTCAGAGGTTAATCGGGCCCTGCCTAAAAGATTTTGTTGCCGGAAATACGACCCTGGGAGACATAAAAATTTTACAGCTCCTTTAAATGACGTGGCAAGCCTACAAATCTATCGGAGACATGGACCTTTATTCTAACAGTACAACTCAACTCCTCTATAACGAAAGTATTAAAAAGAAAAAAAAAACACTCCCGATGATATGCTATAAAACTCTGAAAGGGGAAAACATCCCTCAAGGGCGAGGTAGAGAGAGGGGATAAAAACCGTGGAATATTCAAATAAGGGGATTCTTTTATAAAATTTTGGATTGGGGTTTTTTTTTCTTTACCCTCACTTGCCAGCTGCAAGGGGGTTTCTTCTTTTTTTTGTGTGTGCGCAGCGCACCTATAAGAATTTTTTATAGGCCCATAAAGGCTTTTTTCCATGATCGGTTATCTCTTTTTTTTTTTTTAAATATGGGTCGTCATTTTTTTTTTTTTATGTGAAGCAGGAAGTAGGAAGTGAAGTGAAGTGAGTGTGTGTGTAAAGTTAATTTTTAAAATTTCGGTTTTTGAAGAGTTCACGAAGGTGAGCGACCTTTAGTTCAAAGTTTTCTCAGACAAGGGGTGGGGGGGACAAGGCTTGGTTATGTCCTAGGCACGGTAGGCATGTACTAGGACCCTCAGATTTCGGAAACCTCTGAAGAAATTCCAGAGTTTAATCTAAAAAAAGGTTCGTAAATATCATATTTGCGAAAATATAAAAAAATATCCGATATATTGATATAGGGGCGAACATTATTTCATAAGCGTGATTTTTGATTGCTGATAACCGATTTTTAAAAGTCTCAGATTATATTCAATTTGAATTTTTAACAAGAACGAAAAATCATGCGTCAAGCATAGATTATGTAGCACTTTCCAACGCTTCTAAAATAATTTTACAAATCATTACCGTTTAATAAGCTGAAAGATGACATTACAATTTGGAAGTAAACAATTTGGAAAACGCATAACATATTTAAAAACGTAATTTCAGGAATTTTCAATATATACAATATTCGGAAAAATATCCGAATACTTTTATGTAGCCCTGTATATGATCTATAGATTTGTATATATACATAGGATGCTAAATTTTAGTTTAGTTAGGAAACGCGTAGCACCGTTTAAATTCTCCTGCTGGAGTTTCTGTCAATAAACGGAAATGTGTTCGCGAACTCTTGTGCTGCCCTGTATAGGATCTACAGAATTTATACACACCACGTAATAGACAAAAAGCTAGTTAAGATTAAAATCGCGTTTAGTAACTTAAAACGCACTTCCAGGAATTATTGTAGTAACGGAATTATTGTAGTATTGACAGTAGAGAATTCTTTTGTGTGTCCCTGTAAATGAACGATGACTGCTATATACACACTATTCTGTAGTAAGCCTCTTGTAATGCACCTTAGTAATATATATAAACTTCAATGCGTTTAAAATAGTGGAACATTATTTAAATAAGCCGCAGACGATTTTTCTCCATAGACGTAATGTAACGGAATTCTTTTGACTGTCCCTGTAAAGTAACTCTAAGTGCTATACACCTACTATTCCACATTAAGCTTCTTCTAATGCATCTTAGCGATCTATATAAATTTCAATGCGTTTACAATAGTGAAACATTTTTAAAATAAACCGCAAATGATTTTTCCCCATAG
Source organism: Maratus michaelseni (assembly GCA_963931845.1). Taxonomy (NCBI): domain Eukaryota; kingdom Metazoa; phylum Arthropoda; class Arachnida; order Araneae; family Salticidae; genus Maratus; species Maratus michaelseni. The sequence continues at coordinate 468,654,963 of OZ007587.1, forward strand.
ACCGCAATGTAACGGAATTCTTTTGAGTGTCCCTGTAAGAAAACTATAAGTGCTACACACTTCAGTTGAAATAGGGAACGTGCCATAGATAACGACAATAACATATAAAAATTGCAGAGCAATCCGAGCATATTTACGGGAGTTAGAGCACGGACAGACGGCCAGACAAACCGAAGTCATAAGCACTTTTCAACTAGGTTGGAAAGTGCTAAAAACACTGATACATCGCAGAATAATAATTAGTAGATGAGCATAAACTTTATTGGAAAAAAATAATAAAAATAAGCTATGGCAATTTTTATCAGACAAAACACAAATTGTACGAAACAGAAGTGACAGGGGAAATAGTGACATTTTTTACAATTTTGCCACTTTACTTTTAAAAAAAGATTTTTTATATGTTGTATGCACTATTTTCAAAGACATATCAAATCTACGAGTAAATGGCTAGATACTGGTTAATCTACAAAAATTAACAATTGGGACAGTAGTGACTGGCGACTTTTTAAGAACAACATGTGCTTCCCTACTGGAAACAATACTGAAAATGACTCCATACTGTCATCTGGTGGAAATAGGAGGAAATTCATACACAGGGACAGTAGTCCAAAAAAGTGAGGGACACAGCTTTAAACACCCCTCTCTTCCCCCCTCCCCAACAAAAAAAATTGCACATTTTACTTCTATAAAAATTATATTACTATGCTCCCTGAGATTCATATGTATAATAAGTATAATGGCCTTTAAAAAAACATGCTTCCTTAATTTATTTTTTGTCTTAGGGCACTTTATAGAAAATAGTAGGCTATGTCAATGGAAAAAGATTATGGAAGATTAATGTATTTAAATGGGAATTCCGTCAAATTAGCCAGCTACCGTCAAGTTGGCTTCCTATATGACAACTTATTTTTGTTAGCCAAGTTGGCCAAAAATTGGCGCTATTTTGGTAACTCTGTCATTACTACTTTTCAACAAATACTCGTTGTATTCATATGTATTCATCAATACATACTCATTCATCAGGGTTGCTACTCAAGCAGGAGATAAAAATTCTCTGACTATTTTTTAAAAATTTCCCGACAAGTGTGGTAATGCGGTGAAGGCAAATTAAGTTTATTATCAATTGAAAAAAATAAACTTTTCTAAGTACAGATAAGATTAACTTAACATTCCACCTTTGAATCTTGTAGTGAAGAAAGAAAAATGCTAAAATAATATCAAACAATGTTATTTAATAAAAAATATATAAAGTTTTAACTCGAGTATTTAGTCAGTTCAAAATATAACTTACTGATTGAGATATAATCACATACGTTTAAAAATAAAAGGAATTTATATTTCATCTAGACACCAAATAAAAGAAATGCATGGAGCAAGAATAAAATAATTACACAATTTCTTCATAATAGTTTTAATGAAACTTACTGAAACAATGAATTTTTTCCCCCTATTAACAGTTAAAAAAAAAAATTCATTGTGAAATCCTTATTAACAGAAAAACCACTCTCTACTGTGGCATTACCATGAGATAAAATTAAAACAATTTTCATAACCTTCCAAAGTTCTCTAAAGTCTGAATTGTTGATTAACTGTTCGTAAAAATGATCTAGACGCATGGTGGAGGATTACTTAATGAAAGTGTCTTTCCACATTCCCTTACTTTTAAACAACAATTCTTTAAACTGCAATTTTAGCTTTGTCAGCACGCCCCAAGGTCAGGGATTTAGCTTTACTGCTGTCATCAAACATTTTTTTTTAATATAGCAGCAGCATCATTAAATGAGTTATAGGAAATGTGTGAAAACACAAGTTTCATTGCCCATATTAATTCTGCAGACAAGACATTGTCTTTTGTCACAAAAGTGTTAATATCTGATTTCTGAGCCGACACATTTGATATTGAAGATGTTAACCACGGGCTCCACTGAAGATTCAGATCAGGATCTTCCCATTCAGGATTGAAAACTGTCTGTTTGGGGTTCCAACCCAACATCGGCGCGGACTTCGCTCGGTTGGCGATCGCTGCGAAATTTTCCCTGACTTTTCCAGATTTTGGAGGGAAAAAATGAAGTTCCCTGACTTTTCCCTGACTTTTTGTGTTAATTTCCGAATTCCCTGACTTTTCGAGGTTTTCCAGGTGGCGTAGCAACCCTGTGTAATGTAACGAAATACTTTTTGAGTGTCCCTGTGAAAAAACTATAAGTGCAACATACTTCATTTTCAATAGAGGACATTCTGTAGTAAACGACAACATACAAAAATTTCAGGACAATTCGAGTATATTTACGCGAGTTAGAGCATAGACAAAGCAAAGTCATAAACACTTTTCAACTAGAGTGGAAAAGCAGCAGTAGAATTGATAAAAAAAAAGTCACTGGTTCCAAGAACTAGTAAGCATGAGAATTTACTGGTCTGCAGTCATCATCACTGGTCCGCTACATGAAATTCTATTAAGTCCCTTTAAACTTTTGTGAACACCCCCCCCCCCCTTCTGCTAGAATATAAACCAAACATCCTTTGCAGTTATTCAAAATTTTCAGCATAATAAAATGTAAAATTATAATTTGCTAAAAATTAAATGAACAGTGCATAAAGAAAAACTGAATAAACAAAAGTGCATAAACAAAATCCCTGAAAATCCTCAATGATCATCATCATCACTCCTCTTTATCAATCATCATCTCAATCATCTAAAAATGACTATTTTTTTTTCTAATCTCTTTCATGAAAATATATCGCTAGTAGAAGCAAACAAGGCCTTGGTTGAAATGGTTGAAAATTTGCTAGACTCTTATCTTTTGGGATTGCTATACAACGATGATACGATCCAGCATATCTTCAATTAGCATGTCCAGTTTCATTGATATCCATATGACTGCTTTGTCCATCATAAACAAACAGGCTTTTTCTTTTTTTCTTGACTAAAATCATAACCTTCGTTTCCAAGATAGAGTCTTTATAGCGTTGTCACTTAACTTTACTGTTAAAAATTACTGCTAAATCTTTAATGTGTTTTCTCTACATTTCTATCCTCTGGTTTAAATTCCTAACCTCTTTTGCTAGGGAAATTGACGTATACTTGAAGATAGGGCAACTGGGCTATTTTTCAAAAATGGAAAAATGAATGCCGGTGCAAAATGCCCTTGCACTATATCTCATAGGTGATTTTTTCCTTGCTCATATTTGATACCAGCCTTAACTGTGGTATACCCGAATACGGAATATTAGCTAAAGTTTTAAATCTGAAAAAGTATGACGCAATAGAGTGACAATGAAATGAAGAATGAAAAAAGTCCTTCCGGCCTGTACCGGGAGGAAAAAGTAGCTTTCCTATATCTTCGTTTTAAAATTTTAGCTAATGTTACATGAAACAGCAAGCTAAAATGCAAAGAACCCAATTACAGAACATTCGTTAATACTGAATTTGAATAAGTAATTTGCCAAATTAGTCAACTATAGCCAAGTTGGCTTCATTTATGAAGACCTATTTCGGTCGCCAAATTTGGCGATATTTCGCCAAATGTCGCCAAGTTTGGCGAGAATTTGGCGCTAACGGATATGAGTACTGCGCGGCAGCGCAATACTCAATTATAGTTTTATGCGTATGATTGGGAAAATGATTACAACAATGAAAGATAATAATTTGCGAGAAGTCGCGTTCACTAAAACTTATAAATTAATCGTTGGATTTTTGTAATGTGCTATCTTGTTTCAAAATGTCTGCCACCCTAGAATTTCAAACTGCTGTATCTCAACCGTTTTTTAAGATAGAGGTAAAACAAAAAATACTCCGGAATCCTTGTATCAAGGCTAACACTTAAGCAAAAAATAAATTTGAATTTTTAACTTTTTTGTATATTTATTTTAGTTTTAAATTTTTAAATGGCCGCCATCTTGAAATAAAATGGCGGACCAAGCTGGCCAACGAACTCGGTCGAGACATTGGTGAGCTTAATACACACAATTAGTTTCATCGAAATTGATTTATAAATACGAGCGTTATCGCATGACATAGATCAGATATATATATATATATATATATATCAACATTTGAACGGAGGGTGGTTTTGGGGTCTGGGGGTCATGATCGGTGAAAATATATAGAAAATTTCCGGAACTGATTTCCTCCGAACGGCTGCAATAGGTAGGTTTATACTTTTTTATATTGAAAGCTACCTATTATGATAACAATTCAGTTACCCAACGATGCACTTAAAAAATGAATAAACAATGTCCACATTTATTTAATCACCAACAATGCGCTTAAACAATAAATAAACAATATTGACATTTATTTAGTCACCAAGAATGAGCTTAAACAATGAATAAACAATGTACACATTTATTTAGTCAACAAGTTTGTGAAATATTTAAACAATAACCACAGTGTACAAAAATACATGATTGTTAAAAACAGTGAATGACAGTCAATTTCTAAAGCAATTTGGTCAGTCTAATTATTGGTTCTTATCTGAGAATGGCGTATTTTCTGTTCTTGGGTGCTGTTATATTGAGTTACTTTGCTTATAAAAAGTTTCTCAGGCGTATTTTTATGAGGTATTTTGAGTATCTTCAAACAGTTGAAGATGAAGTTCATGAAAATTCTTTGAGTCCAGCCACTGTCATCACAGCTGGGGAAGATGAGTTGTGGGAGATTGGGTTTCCTGCAAACAGATTTAACGACATTTCGTATTCATATGAGGTATCTAGCCCGTCAGAAAGCAATAACGCTCAAGTAATCGATGTCCTACAAAATAATAAAATAAAATCGAATCAGTCTCTAAATCCATGCTATCTGGAAGTTGATTATCGAGAAAATTTTGATGAAGAAGAGGAAGATTTGAGAAAGAAAGATAGACTTTATTTAAAAGCTTTGAATAATGGTCGTCCAAGTGGCCAACCGAAAATCAGGAAGTTGCCAGATGTTGGATACTTACCAACTATTTTCGAAAAATTACCATGGCCCGTCACAACTACTGATCTTATGTCATATATTGAGGAAGAGTCGAAAAAAACCGAAGGTATAATAGTTGAAGAGGAATTTTGTGAGAAGTCAACGGCAAACATGGCTGAAGAAGAACTAGCGGAGCACAAAGCTGAAAAAGTATTTGTTGATATGCAGTTAAAGGCAAATGAAGCTGGCGATATACAAGATCGTATGGAGTTAAGAGAAAATGTAGCTACATACCCTATTGAGTTAGTAGAAAAATCAGTTCCTATGCAGTTAACAGAAAACATAGAAGAACCAGCTAATGTGCAGTTGATAAATATAGCTGAAAGGTCAGTTAATGCAGTATCTCAAATTTCTGAAAAGAAGAAAAGGTTTAGAAGGCTGAGAAAATTCTTCAATAGATTTTCTTGTATCCCTAAAATAAAACACGCAAAAAAATAGTAGAAATCAAAATTTTCATGTCAACTTTATGATCCAAAAATTATCAGAAAGAATCAAGAAAAATCTTTTACTTTCAAGTCTGCTATTTCCCATATAACATTTTTTTAAACTATAATATAATGTAGAGTTTACAATAATACAGTACGAATATTGTGCACAACCATTCGTTCGGCTTAATACATTCTACAATATAAAATATAATTCATGTAAAATATGTTTATGACCAACAGCAACAAAAAAATGTATGCAACAAACAATAGTTAAAATAAAAACAAAATCACAACCACCATTTCTATGTCTTTTTTTCCATGTCTCGATTTGTTATTTGTTTATTTAAGTCAAAGATTTCGAGTGTTTTGCTAGAAACTTAAGAATTTCGTTAAACTTTGAGTTCTGGCAATTACTTACTTTAAGAAAATGTGTAAAAATTCAGTTAAATTGTTAAAACGCATAGATAGATTTTACACAAGGACAATTTCACATTTCTGAATTAGTAAGACTAATTTAAATTAGATTAAATTAGTAATGCTAACTTGACATTTATTTTAATTATTTGTTAATTCCAAATTTGTGAATGCAAAAAACTCTGTAAAAGTAATTGAAGAAATCGGATTTACCGTTTATTTATAAAGTTAAATAAGGTGATTTTTTTTTAATAAAAGTTATTAAATTAGATATTTTATTTCCGATTATTTATCTTAACTAAGGTTTAATGCATTTTTCTTTTAATAAAATAGAATTGTGTGATTTGTGTTTGGTTGCGGTTTTCTCAGGGGCGGGAAAGTTTACGTTTACCTGTCAAAGAAGGAAAAAAGGTTACTGGTCCTGCGGACCACTAAATTTTCCAAATTAGTGGTCCGATTGAATTTTTGGTATGTCTCGGACCAATGGACCACCAAGGATTTCGAACGCTGAAAAGTGTTAAAAATAATCTTATTTTAACCAGGGGCGCCATTTCAGAACTTTCTTGGGGGGGGGGGGGATTTAAGGTAGTGGCACAGCCTGGAGTTCAGGGGGCCTGTACCCCCCGCCCGCAACCCTCTCCGAACGAGAAACGTTTACTGAATCATATATAGAGAGACAGCAATACTTCTAATACGGAATCTGAAGTGACCTCTGAAAATTTCCGTTTTAGACAGGTTTTCGTCTTAGCGAGTAGAATTTTAAAATATTATACATGTTTTCAGTTATAGACAGGTACCGTTTTTTTTTCAGGTATTCTTTAAGACTGTTAAAACCTCCTTTCTATAAAGCACTTCTGAAGAGCATAGGTGTATTACAGTGACACACGTCTAAGAGAAACTTGTCTATAACATAATTCTTCCTCAAACGGGCAAAAAAATAAAGTTCCGACGAAAAAAAACGCCATACGATTATACTTGCTAAGATGGAGACCTGTCTAAAATGGAGCTTTTTTACAGTCCTTTTCAACTCCTTTGCAGGTTTTACTGCAGAGGTGCCATATTCATATATTATATATCATATAAATGCTGACGTCGTAATGATGCGGGCAACAATGTAATTAAAATGGATAACTGTTGCAACAATGGAGCTATTTTTTTTTTCAATTACTATTAAACAATCGCAACGTTATTTCTATGGGGAAAATACAAGTTTTGGGTCGATGTTGCTCCCATTTAGGGATCGAATTTTAAAAAATCAATGTCCAATTCATGTATTGCCCTCAGGAATACATGCATATATTTCAAATTTCAAAGCTCTATGTCAACAGGAAGTGGGTGACAAGATTTGACTGCCACATACATACAGAAATGTAAGGTAAAAGAAAGCATATGTAATAAATGCATTGGTTTTTCAATTTAATTTTTAATAATTGTTTGTTGTTGGTTTTAATGATCAAGTTATGGGTTGAGGACAGGGGACAGTAGTGCCTTTTGATTTATTTAAATTACATTTTAAAGATTAACAAGTACGTAAAATCATGCATCCGGCATAAATTATGAAACACTTTCCAACACTAACAGAATACCAGAGGGCCCGTGCGAGGATTTTGCACTCAATCTAATATATTTTAGGTACTGCTCTATTATCCCGTCTATTATCACTTTTCATAACAAAAAACTATCGCCAAACTGTAAGATTAAACGCCAAAAATGCAGTCCCATCTACTTGATATCAGAAGCATTATACGTGTTTGTTACGTCATCAAGTGGTTTTTAACGCGACATTTGCGTGTATTTTTCATTATGTTTTACTGATTTATTAGTTATTTCATTCATTAAAATAACAATTGTGTCCTTAAATTCTTATATTTTATTTATTTATTTATTTTGATATTCCAATGGCAACGTTCTCCTGTTTATTGGGCGATAGTTTTTTGTTATGAAAAGTGGTCGACGGGATAATAGAGAAGTACCATTTTTTATCAATATGTAATATTTCTTAGATACAGGTTTAAACATCTAAAGAAAAAGTAAGGATAAAAATATCTGCACACAACATAGTTTTTAGTCAAGCTAGAATATCATCTAATTTATTCCATCAAAGTTAGAGTAAAAACTGATCCAAGATTGCAAAATGCACGCACGAGAAAAAAAAATTAACAATCGTATTTTAACTGCATTAGAAGATGACGTCATCCGCTTCGGGAAAACATGGGACATAGAAATATAAATCTAAACATTTCAATTTCAATTTCGCTTTTGAATTATAAATATAAAATAAACCCGTGCGGTGTTTTTTATAATAATTGCTGAGCATCCTATAATGTGGTATTTTATTTTTGTGGCAACGATACTTTGAAGAAAACCTTTCATTTCTTTTATGAAAACAATGCCGATTTAATTTTTAATTTTCAGCAAATTTTAATCAAAAACATGTTTTAACGAATTGTTAAGTGCGTGCTATGTCAGAAGCCAGTTCAAAATCCTTTCATATGCCATCTCATTCGTCGTTCTGCGTTTCGTATTTTCTGAGAAAAAGGGATGTTGACAGGAGAAATAATATATATGAGGATGATGATTATTAAGAAATTTAATTTTTTCATACAATGAAATGAGATATCTAAATAAGCCATTTAAAAAATACATAACTCGGTAAAAATCTATTTGCAGCAATGGCTGTACATATTCGAAGTGTTTCGTGCGGCCCTGTATAGGATCTACAGAATTTGTAAACAACACGCAATACACTAAAAATGACATAAAATGGCATATCACGGCGGAAAAAGCACTTCAAGCAAGGATCGAATTCTCTTGTGCGTCTCTGTAACAGGAACGATCAATCCTAATACGTAGATCAATCTCCATTAGATAATCCATAAGTTGTAGTGAACATTAGCGATTCTTTTAAATTTCATCATGTTTCAAGTATCATAACCTGCTCAAAATGCACAGCAAACGATTTCCCCCCATAGATCATAATGTAAAGGGATTATTTTTGTACGTCCCTGTATTTAAACTACAAAGGCTACTCATTGTATACTCCGGATAAAAGATGCTGTAGGTCACCCCATTAATGAATATCAATCTGATTCTGTTTGAAATATCGTATTATCCGTAAAATGCGCCGCAAACGATTTTTTCCCGTGGACCATACTGTAATGGAATTCTGTTGAGCGTCCCTGTAAATGAACTATGAATGCTGCAAACTTCATTTTCAATACTGAACATTCTATAGTAAAATTCAATAATGTGTAAAAATTTCATGTCAATCGGAGTCTATTGACGCGAGTTACACGCTCGACGAGTTACACGCGAGTCACGGACAGAAAAACCGAATTCATAAACACTTTCAACTATATTTGAAAGTGTTAAAAGGAAATCACAAAGTAATGTAATATTGTAGAACAATAACAGAGAAACATTTTAACATTTAATGAGAATTTATATTGTAGAGAAATGTCGAGAGTCATTAACATTATATTGCAGAGAAATCACACTTATGAGATTTTGGCCCACATATCCGACATTTTCAAAATAGTCCAACCAATTGATGATAACAAATATTTTCAGACTTAAAATAAATTAGAAACTACGTCATATTGCACTTGGCATGAAAACTTAATAAAACAGTATTCTAAAATGTCTTGTTCCTTTTTTTACTGCACTTATATAACAAAATTGAAAATAAACTAATTAAAAAAAAAAAAGTACTTTCTACACTCGCAAAAAACAAAGTGTAGGATTTAGTATGAAGTATCCAGAAAATGTTATGTTTTATACAATGAAATTTTAAATACAAAATGATTTGTTGTTATTAAAAAATTTCAACGCAAATGTAAGTGTGTCTAATTTTTCATTCCCTAACCTGTCGTGCAGTTTAAACTGAACTAAACTAAAACCAGAAAAGATTATTTCTAATGAAGCTGTCAATAACTAGTTCAATGGCTGTTTTACGTAAATATTGTGCCATATAATTATTGGATCTACATCGAAAAATTCAACTTCAAACATAAAGCTCGGATTTTTTTATTTTTTTTTGCTAAAACATTCACTGCCAGAGGCAGTCCCGTGTCTACAGAATCCGTATCTACAGGTTCCGTGTCTACAGAATGACACAGGCAATAATAGTTAAAAATTTCATTTACAACTTTTTTGACTTGAAAATATCAAATATCATGGTATTTTCAAAATAAATATCAGATATATATCACCGAACTCTGATCTAAAAACTTACATTTGTCTATATATATACAAGAGTAGTAGGAAAAAGAGAGTACCGGTACAAGGAGGCACCATGCCTCCTGTGCACTCTTCAAGACCGATTCGAAAGCCCCTGGCGGGAAAAATTACGTTTTTTCGTGAAAAAGGTGAATTTTTAATGACTTTTCAACTACAGATAGGGTTATCGAGATATTAGATTAGGGTTGAACTCATAATTGAACTCTTGAACAGCCAACACTTTAATTAGTATTAATAATTAAACAAAGAGAAAATATCGATTTGTTAAGGAAAAAGGCTAATTTAAATGAATTTTATGCAAGTTTTGATGTTTGACTGTACTGTAAGACAATAGTTTGTATGATTTTAACCTTTAAACGACTGACACCTCAAGAAATATTAATAATTAAACAAAAAGAAAATCAAAATCAAAACAAATTAATTTTTAGCCTAATCAATAGCTGGAACTGACAAATTAAAAAATATATATTCTTCCTGAAAGACAAAATTATTTGAAAATAATTTTTACTAAAACCAATTCGTGCGCCCCTGGGATGAAAAAACAGCGTTTTTTAACAAAAAAAGACGAATTTAAATGAATTTTATCATTTTTTACACATTTTGAGATTTGATCGTCTTGTATGATTTTAGCCTTCCTGACGACTGTAATACAGGGAAATACTCAAAATTAGATAATTCTATAGTGGAATTTTAGTGAATTACTTAAATTTAATTGCTTTTTTTCCTGTGTTTTCACAATCTTTAATTCACCAGATTTAATTTTAGTCGACTTTGTGTTATATAATAAAAAAAAAAATAAAAAAATAAAATTGATTATTCCGTGAAAATCATACCATTTTTAAAATAGAGGTATGGCGATTTCTATTTTTATTTTTAAGTAAGTAGATCAAGATTTTTCACGTTTTTATGATCTTCACCTAACACATATAATTAAGATTTGAATAATGATTTATTATGTTTTCTATACAGCGATTCGAACCAAAGATAAAATTCACCGACACATTAGTTTTTATACATTATTCTTTCGAAATTTATTTTCATTTTCATGAATTTAAATGTTTGACTCTCGGAAGGTATATAAAACGAATTTTCTATGATCAGGAGCCGAAGCAGCGTTTTTTCTTGGGACCCATTTTGTGAAAAGTAAAATTATTTTTTGTGAAATTTGATCTATTTTTAAGAAAAATAACATTTTGTACCAAAAGATGAAATCCAGCTATTCAAACTCGAACCAAGCATTTATTAATAACTTCTGTAAGTCCTTCGGCTAAAGTTTTCCTTTCTGGTGAACTTGTTTTGTTTGAAAATAACACATTTTAACCCTTTCCGGCACAGTGGTCCCACTCCGGGCACACCTAATTTTAATTCTGAACTTGCATTCGACACCAAGAATATTTAATAAAATTTTGTCTCTAGAATGAAAGCTTAAAATAAGGAGTTCATATTTTCTAAGAAAAGTCATTTGTAAATTCCGGTGTCAGTCAGTAATTTCTCATTTTACGAACAGACAATTTTGCTAACAAAATAAAAATAATTAATGACTAGTATGTTTTTATGGGATGGAAAATTTTGTGAAGGGGCTTATTTTATTACATGGATTTTTGTCAAGGGACCCTAAATTGACCCCAAATTTAGCCTGGATCGACCCATGATGATTTTTATTAGAATAAAACAGGGCTGTCCAACGCGGCGCCCTTTCTAATATTTTTATTTATTAGGTTTTCTTAAAAATAAAAACCCATTTAAAAGTTTCTTTCATATAATATTAGTACAATTTTGTGCATGCAAATTAATTTTGCATATTATGAAAATTATTTTACATGGAAATACTCAATCGCATTCATAGCCTTATGGCTATGGCTACCACATTGAGATAGATATATGCGCATAGTTTAAGATTCACAATTGCCATTTTACCACTTTTTTTTTTTTTTCAAAATATCTACTACTATTTCCGTATAGTGATCTTAGCTTTGTTTAAATTCAGATATTCAGTGAACAGGAAAAACGAAAATCACTATTCGAAAATAGTGGTAGATATTTTGAATAATAATAAAAAAAGAAACCGCGATAAATTGGTAACACTGATAAAACGTGTGTGTGTGTCTAAAACACTTTGTGAGATAATAGTGTTGCTTCTTTAGACTCACGTAAATAATGGCGCCCCCATTGTTTGCCAACAGCTGAAGTGCGCCCCTGCTTATTTGAAAGGTTGGACAGGCCTGGAATAAAGTGTTAGAGTTAGACGTTGATGAAAATGTATTGCGTTCTACTGCGATCGATCTGTTTTTGAACAAAAATAGCAGACATTTTGTCAATGTTCCAATCTCAAAAGTAATCACCGGCCAGAAGTGGTTACACACACACAAAAAAAAAAAAAAAAAATCTATACTAATAAAAGTAAATAAATATATATTTTTTCAATGCCATCTACTCGCCAATGGCTACAGAAAATTACTAAAACTTTCCAACATAGATGAAAAGTGTTTACGAATTCGGTTTGTCTCTCAGCCGTCTGTCCGTGCTCCAATTCACGTAAATCATATTAGGATTGCCATGAAATTGATATATGTTATTGGGGTTAACTATGGCATGTTTGATATTAAAAATGAAGTGCACAGCATTTATAGTTCGTATACAGGGACACTCAAAAGCAGGGTTGTTTGGTTTAAACCAAGTGGTTAAAAAAAAAAAAAAAAAAAAAAAACATGCTGGGTTTTTTTTTCCCCAATGTTTTTAATTATTTTACACATTATTGAAAAATGCAAAATCCAAGTTATGCACAAGCTACAAGCGAAGCAAATCTTTTTAAAAAAGTGATGAAATTTGTAAAGCGACAAACATTTTTAATCAATCCAACCAGGGATGGGGAATTACATGACATTACCTGCCAGTGGCTTGTAAATCATATAATTGGGCGAGTAAGTTTTCAAACAGTGTATTAAAAAAATGCACTGTATAAAAATTTGCCATAAACATTCCTAATTTTCAAATCATTGGCCATATTTCGCATTTTTCTCAGATTGCTGGAACATGACACCAAGTTCTGTTCTGCACTTGCATATATTTCTTAATTGTATGTAACAATTTTACAGAAATGTTAATATGAAAGTGCATTTTTGTAAAAAAATATTTTAGACGTTAATTCTGTCTTAACAATGTGATTGTTGCATCTTACTAGCTGGCTGGTAGAAAAAATCCTTGGTTAGTATGATTTTCTGAAAATCCCCCACCCCTAAATCCAACTTTTCTTATAAGCTGTAATCTACATGACAAAATATTTTTTCTAAAAATAGCTGGGGAGAAAAAAAAAAAAAAAAGTAGTTAATTTTTTTTCTTCTTTTTTGTAAGCTTTTTATTTTTAAAAACAGCCAAAATGACAGATTCCAGCTAAAAATGCCCTTTTACTATTTAGATTGCTTGATTAGTTAAGATTTACTAAGGATTGCATCAAAGAATCAATGATGCATAATCATAATCATTCTTCCCATTGGTTACTCTTTGTTCACTATGCTAATGAATGATTGGCTGTGAGTTTTCTCTGCTCTGTGTCTATTGGGTTTAGTAAGCCTTTGTCAGGCTCGGACTGGCCCGCCGGCCCATCGGCCCGAGGGCCGGTGCGCCCTCAGCCAGGGAAAATTCGCGCCCCTAAGCCAGGGAAAATTTCGCGCCCCTAAGCTTGCTCCAATATTTTCCCACGCATCATATATTCTGATTAGTGTACTAAATTTAGAGAGTTTTCTTAGGGACAATCATCAACTAATAGACAGATAGTAAAAGAGAAGGATTTTATTTTCATAAAGAATTTGAAGATACATCGAAGGAATTTTCCTAACCAGAAATCAAAACGGACATGTTTGTATACGATTGAGGATAGAAAACGCTATCAGATTATATCAGAATTGCTATCAGATTATATCAGAAATTGAATCTATACTATGTTTATAACTGACTTGATAACTAATTCATATTATGTCAAATAAATAAACATGTTTTAAATAGAGGTAGGAGCTCTTAACACTGATATTCTTGCAATTTAGTAGTCATAAAAGTAAAATTTATTTGCATAGTAGTTTTAGAGATATTTGTTTAAATACAAATGCAAAATGAGGAAACATTTCTGAAACCAAGGTAACCAAATTTAAAGCAATTTTAATAAGTAATTCTAGAAACATAATTAATTTTTGCCTAAAAAATCAACAAATTATTTGAAGTTTCTAATTAAAATACAATCAATTATTTGCACATTTTAGTATTATTATTAGCGCAGTTTTGCCAGCAAACATAATTGTTGGTCAAATGGGAACTCATATCTTTTGACCGACGATCAGCTAACCGTTTGCTCAGCTATTGGAAGCAGCCAAACTCAATTGTTGGCCAGCGAAGTTAGAAAACAATTCTGTGTTGCTTGAATGAAAAAAGAATTGTATAAAAAGAAAGAGTTAATCAAGTCATATCTCACAGCACGATGACGGTTTAAAACTAGTCGGATATGCCAATCCCAAAACTTTCTTCTATCTCATACATCTTAATACTTCAAAATTTGCTATCACACCGTAAAAAAAAAAGCAATATTTTTGTCATTCTGTTGCACGTCAGCTGCTTGCGAATCTTCGGGTTACCTGGATGCGATCAGCCGAAGTATTATACTAAACTACGAAAATTATTTCTGGCCTTTACCGGCAGGAAATGATAGTCTCCCTTTTGCTTGGTTTTAAAATTTTAGCTAATTTTACTGAAAAACACAAAGTTAAAATGCGTGGAAACCGATTACAGAAGAATCATTCCCAGTTCTCGTTAATATTGAATTTGAATGAGAATATCGTCAAATTAGACAGACATAATCAATATAATAAATTATAACACCTTGTAATAATATATTACTTTTAAATGCTAAAGGTGTAAAATTAACAACATAATATAAATTAAAATAACTTTTATTAGTTGTTTTACATGTTTCGACTCTTTCCGAGTCATTTTCAAAAACAATTTTTTTTTTTTTTTTTTTTTTTTTTTTTTGAAAATGACTCGGAAAGAGTCGAAACATGTAAAACAACTAATAAAAGTTATTTTAATTTATATTATGTTGTTAATTTTACACCTTTAGCATTTAAAAGTAATAAGACATAGTCAAGTTCGCTTCATATATGGCAAAGTATTTTTATCGCCAAATTTGGAGATATTTCGCCAACTGTAGCCAAGCTTGGCGGTAATTTGACATTGGCGAATATAAATATATAGTGTTAGGCATGTAAGAGTTGAAACAATGGTTACAAGAATGAAAGAAAATTTGACGAAACAATGTTCACTAAAACTCATAAATTAAATCCGTTTATGGAGGAATCGTGCTGTATGTTTCAAAATGTCAGCAACTCTAAAATTTCAAACTGGAATCCTTGGATCAAGGCCAAACATTTAACGCAAAAAAAATTTTAGGATTTCTAATTTTTTTTTGTACATCTTTTTGAATTTGAAATCTTTAAATGTATATCACAGCGCCCCCTTAAGGCGCAATATCCCCAAATTCAACTGGAACCTGCAGGCCATAGTCAAAAACATACACAAAAATTTGATTCAATTATCGGTATAACTTCATGCACTTTTCGATGATACAATAGCGAAAATGGAACAAAAATCGTTATCGCCCCCTTTCATCGGAATATCCACAAATTCAAGTGGGACCTGCTGGCAATAGCCAAAAATATAAAAAAAAAAAATGGTTCAATTTGAAGCATAACTTCATATACTTTTCGATGGTACAATGAGGACAGGCAGATATTTTGTAACAACATGTTTTTCGGAACCTCTGACCCCTAAAACGCATAAATCCGTCGAAAACCAGAACTCGAAAATTTTTTTCGATTACAATACTTTCTTCAATTATAGATAGAAGAAAGTAAAAATCATAAATATCGTCAAACTTGTAATAATGTCTCAAATTGCTAAAAAAGTAAAGCAAAATTTTCTTTTTTCTTTTTCTTTTTCCCTTTATTTTATTTTATTATTATTTTTTTTTTTTTTTTGCGTTAATGGACACAACTATGGATATATCAAGTGTGTTAATTTACAGTCCTGGAAAAAAAAAACGTGATCACCCCCTGCCAATTCTTCTAAAACTAATTGTAAAAAAATCTATCAGTATACTAATCGATTGGAAATAATGTCTACTAATTAAAGCTATGGATTAAGTATGTTACAGGAGGAGTCGTCTGCATATTAAAAATTATACCAACTTTGAATTTTCAAATGATAACACCTATTTTTGAGATCCTATTTGAGTTCCTTGGATTGAGACAGCCCGCGAAAAGATATAGTTTATGATAAACTAGCAAAACCCGCGGCTTTGCTCGCGTTCTTGAAAAATGCCAAGTGGTATTCGTTGGCCTATTTTCATTACAGGCAATTTTACTGCCACAGATAATTCAGAAATTAGTAATTAAGCTACACTAATTAAGCAAATTTCTGTAATGACTATATCGCAGAAATTGTAATTTTAAAACTTTTCTGTTTCTGTTCACATTAAAATTTCAAAATTTTTAAAAACTGTTCTATGGATGCATTTGTGTCTAACGTAACAGCCATGTAAAATTTCAAGTTTCTATCCCTAACTATTTCAGATAAATCATTGTGTACAAGGTTTTTTAGAACTTTTTCAGCTTATTTCAGTTTTTTAAATTTCGATTTTTTTTTTAGAGAGCACTGAAACCTTAAAAATAGCCACCATGCCAAATTTCTACTTCCTAGAACAGCAGCATCACTAAAATTGCAATTTTGGAACGTTTTTTAGTATTGCACCTTTTTTTAATTTCGAATTTTGTAAAAACTGTTCTGTGAAAGCATTTACGTATAAAAAATAAGTGGCATGTTTAAATTCTAAGTTTCTATCGCTAACAATTTAGAAAAAAAAAAAAAAACATAATTTATTACGTTTTCCGCTCAGTTTACACATTTAAACTTCGAATTTTTAATAGACTGTTTATACTCAGCGTCTGCATCTTAAAAGTTTACTAAATTTCCAGTTTCCAACCCGAATAAATCAAATTAAATCATAATGTAGAAAGTTTTTAGACCGTTTTTCGCTCATTTCAGCCTGTTAAATTTCGATTTTTTTAGAAACCGGTCTTAGCGAGCATTTGCATTTTAAGAGTAACCACCATACCAAATACGAAGCTTCTATATACCAGCTGTATCACATAAATTGCAATTTTAGTACGTTTTTTTTTTCTTTTTTTTTTTTTGCACCTGTCTTGTTACATTTCTCATTTTTAGTAAACTGTTCTAAGGTGATCATTTACGTGAGTAACAGCCAGGCGAAATTTTAAGTTTCTAGCCTTAATAGTTCCAAATAAATCGTAATTTAGAACGTTTTTAAAACGCTTCTCGCGCATTTCACTCTTTTAAATTTCGATTTTTTTTAAATTGTTCTGTGCGACCGAATCAGCAGCCATGTAAAAATTTAAGTTTCTACCCCTAAAAATTCCATAGTAATTGCAATTTAGAACGCTTTTCGCTCATTTCACCCTTTGAAATTTTAAATTTCTTTAGAAACCATTGTTAGCGAGCACTTGCATCTTAAAAGTAACCACCATGCCAAATTTGAAGTTTCTAATCCTGTTAGTAAAAATAAAATCGTAATTTAGAACTTTTTTCCTCTTTCACCCTTTTAAATTTCGATTTATTTAAAAAAACTGTTCTGTGTGTTCACTTGTGTCCTAAAAAGTATCAGCCATGTTAAATTTCAAGTTCCTGTCCTTAACAATTCCATAGAAATCGTAATTTAGAACAGTTTTCTCTCATATCACTCTTTCAAATTTCGAATTTTTTTAAAACAGTCCATAGAGAGCATGTATATCTTATAAGTTACTATCTTGCCCAATTTCAAGTTTCTAATCTCTTCAGTATAATAAAAATTACAATTTTAGAACGCTCTTCGCTCTTGCAACCCCCTGAGGGTTGTGGCACTGACATAAAATATAACCTGTGTTTGAACACAGACTGTCACCATAAATTTGCGAGCATTAGGTTTAAAATCGGTTCGGTAGTTTCAAAAATTCCATAGAAATTGTAATTTAGAATGTTTTTAGAACACATTTAGCTCATTTCACCCTTTTAAATTTCGATTTTTTTTTTTTTTTTAATTTGTTCTTAGAGAGCATTTACATCTTATAAATAACTACCATTCCAAATTTCCAGTTTCTAGTTCCTTCAGTATAAAAAAAATTGAAAGTTTTCAGCTTTTGCATGCCCCTGTGGTAGTGGCACCGACATAAAATATAGCCTATATGTTACAGCAGGGACTGTTACCATCAATTTACCACCATCACTTTTGAAAATGGTTCTGCTGTCCCAGAGATTCCATAGAAATTGTAATTTAGAATGTTTTTTAGAACGATTTTCGCTCATCTCACCCTTTTAAATTTCGATTTTTTTTAGAATTTTTTCTTAGAGAGCATTTACATCGTATAAGTAACTACCATGCCAAATTTCATGTTTCTAGCTCCTTCAGAATAAAAAAAAATCTAAATTTTAGAACGTTTTTGGCTCCTGCACCCCCTTGGAGGTAGTGGCACCGACATAAAATATATCCTATGTTGGAGCAAGGAGTGTCACCATCAAATTGCCGCCATCACTTTGGAAAATGGTTCTGTAGTTCCAGAGATTCCATAGAAATTGTAATTTAGAATGTTTTTAAAATGCTTTTCGCTCATCTCACCATTTTAAATTTCGATTTTTTTTTTTTTTTTTTAGAATTTGTTTTTAGAGAGCATTTACATCTTAAAAGTAACTACCATGCCAAATTTCGTGTTTCTAGCTGCTTCATTATAAAAAAAATCGGAATTTTAAAGCGCTTTTCGCTCCTGCACCCCACTGGGGGTAGTAGCACCGACATAAAACATAGCCTATGTTGGAGCAGGGATTGTCACTATCAATTTGCCACCATCACTTTTGAAATCGCTTCGGTAGTTCCAGAGATTACCCCCTACAAACAAACAATCGTTACTTCTGTATAATATTAGTATAGATTTTCATAGAGCTAGAAGAGTTTAAATTTTGAGGATGCTAATGTTAAATCCATTTGACAAACTTATAAAAATCATCCGATAAAATTTTTATTGATTTTTTTTTTTTTAATGAAATACACTTAATAGACCCAAACATATTCCATTTTTTATTTTTATTTATATACTTTTTTTTGTATTCAAAGACACATTTTTAATTATGAAAATTATTAATAAATTCATATTTAAAAATTATGAATTATCACCTACATTAATTTTTTGTATAAAAAAACTGTGTGTAAATGTACAGCTCATTTGAATAATTCGTTATCGAGATGCAGAGAAACTTCCTACAGTCTAAGGGGATCGCCTTCTGTTTTCAAAGAATCTGCAGAAAATAACACCTATTTGTTAATAATATACTATAATATATATAATTAATATACTTCCTTCTAATACTAGATGGAATTCTTTTTCAGATGCTTTAGAAACGTTTACCTTAAAAATTGGCCCACTTTACTTAAAATTTGTGAAGAAAATAGTAATGTTATTGATAAAAACATTCAAAAACTCGTGTCTAATCTAAATCTAAAAAGAAATGTCGAAGATATGTTTGAACTGTTAAAGCCTATTGCAACTGCCTTGGATAATATCCAAAGTAATAACTGTTCCATTGCTGATGCAGTTTATATTTGGAAAGATCTTCAAAAAATATTAAAAGAGAAAAAGTAATAAAGAAGTCTCGCAGCTTTTTGAATCCAGGTATAAAATGGCTCTAACACCCACACACTTTTTGTCATATATGCTTGATCCACGGTACAATCAAAGTGAACTATCTGAGCAAGAAAAAAAAAAAATTCATTAAATTTTGCAAAACAAAAATATCCATCTAACTCTATGCTTGCACTGATTGTAAAATTTAATGCCAAATCTTCATCTTTTGAAGAACATTTTTTTGAGCAGAATGTAGTAAGAGAAGTCACCCTATGTGAATGGTGGAAGAGTCAGCAAATTCAAGTAAATAAATTTAACAGCAAAGTCTTTACTGAAATTGAACAACTTATAACAGCAAAAGCATCCTCAGCAAGTGTTGAAAGAATATTTTCAACATTTGGATTAGTTCAATCAAAAATACGAATTAAGTTAGGATTGGAAAAGGCTTCAAAACTAGTCTTTTTATTTTAAGCATTTAATTAAAATTAAATGCATGGAGTTGCTTTTATAAAGAAATTGTTTTCCTAAATATGTTTAACCAAGAAAATAAAGTTAGTATTTTTAAAATTATAAATGATATTTTAAGTCTATGTCTCAATTTCTATAAGTGTTACACTCACAGATAAATCAGGTATATCAATACATATGTATTTTTCCTTTTAATTAGAAAAAAAAAATGATTTTTTGAATTTTAAAGTAAATATATCTGTTAAGAGACTTGTTATAATTTGTTGATGTTGATATTATTGATACTGTAAATAATTTTATGGTTATGAACACAAATTATGCTTATGAAAATACTTTCTATTTTAGCTTTTTTTTTGTTGGTTTAGTAAAATATGTTTTTTTTCTTTGCCCCTCATTATGTTTTGTATCCATACTCATAATAATTTCTCTAATTATTTTCCATAAGTTTTATATAAGTATAGTAATAAAATAATAGCTAAGTTTTTCAAACAATAAAACTTTCCCACTAGAAATCTATACTTATGAGATAATTTAATTATAAATTTTTGTATTTATTAATTATTTAAAAAAAATTAAGTACTAATCTGAATGTTTAGCATTTATTAACTATTACTTATAAAAAATCATCATGACTTACTAAAATATATACTCTTTTTCTTAAAAATGCTATTTATATAATAATGTTATAAAACCCTGTTTAAACCAAAAAAAACTGGGTTTTTTTTCTAAAAAACCAACCCTGCTCAAAAGAATTTTACCAACCCTGCTCAAAAGAATTCTGTTACATTACGGTATATGGGAGAAAATCATTTGCGGCGTATTTTAAGGATGTTAACTATTTTAAACCTATTCAAATTCATACATATCGCTGCGGTGCACGACAAGGCGCTTACTGTATAGAATAGTGTGTGCATAGAATGTATCGTTCATTTACAGGGACACTCAAAAAGAATGTGGTTACAGTATTGTCTATGAACAATCATTGCTGGTAAGCAGTTTTCAGTTGTGGTACGCGTTTCTAAATGTAACTCATTTTTTGAATATTCATAGGTGCATATAAATTCTATAGATCCTATACAGGGCTGCTCAAAAGATCTCACGTGCATGTCCGTTTATTGGTGGAAGGTGGTGAAAGGGAATGTTCATTTGTGTTATGTATTTCCTAACTGAAGTAAATTTTAGCATACTGCGTATATATATATATATCAGAAAGCTTTTATATATACTGTATATATACAAATCTATAGATGCTACACAGGGCTGCACAAAAGAATTCTGATATTTTGTTCGGCTCTAGATTGTAACTGCGTAAATGGGTTTTCAAATGTGTTATGCGTTTTCTAAAACCATCTTTTACCTTATCAAACGTTGAAGTTTTGTTAAAGTATTTATGGATGCGTTGGAAAGTGTTTCATAATCTATGCTTGACGCATGATTTTTCGTTCTTGCTTTTAGTTTTAATTATCTACCAATCAATAAAGTAGAGTTTTCAGTAAACAATGTTAGCTATTTCCGCTCCATAGATGAGAGAGGGGATGAAATGGGTCAATGGTATGAAGAGCATCTGCGGTAGGGGGTTTTCCCTTTTCTCTAAAAGGAGCCCCTTTTTCAGTGCCTCTCAAACATAAAAGGGAGTCTCATATTAATGCAGGTACGGTTAGATCACTAATATTTCTCTTCGAAAGAGAAACCGACAGAGTTGCGAAAGGTACAGAGGGTATAAAAGTGAGATTAAAAATTATTCTAGAGAAAAAAATTATAGGTTTATGGGGATTTATTTAACTTAACTTAGATTTTGTACGGAATTTCGTAATCGATTTTACTCTCACTTCCTGATAGGCTAGAATTAAAATAAAATAAATAAAATATGATCACACCCATTGTAAATATGTATAATAAAATATGCACAAAAGTGTGTTTCCGCGATGAAACTACAACATTTTAACATCTTTTAAAAATTTAACTATAAGCTAATAAATCTGCAGATCAGGGACCTCAACGTCAGCCGTAGACGTCATTGTTTATTAATCTCAATTCCCAATAATATTTAATACTGTAAAATCCGCAATTTAATTGTTTAAAGTTTTGCATATACTTATAAGCATAAAAGATTTCTCAAAGCTAACGGAAATTTTATAAGTGATGTCTCATTAAATATGGTTTTATGCAATGATATTCCCATAAACTGCTTATTCTTGTAACTTTGTAAGAATGAAAAGTACATTTCTTCTAAACGATAAGATACAAAATTTTGAGTCAAAATCGTTGCAACCATATTTAGATAAAAATAACTTTACCCGTAGTGACCCAAAAATGACCCAGTAATCGAATTTTCTCGAACTTACTTAACTTAGTCAAATGGTCTTCTCATAATCCAAAATGGTAAAATGCAATGTTTTGTGAAAATCGATTCAGCCGTTTTTTTTACATAAAATTAGCTTGACCCTGACCCATAGTAACCCACTAATCGAAATTTTTCGAACACGTGACCTAGCCCAATGGTATTCTCGTGCTCAAAAACGGTAGGATAAAAAAACCAAGTGGGTAAGTGTGATCGAAGATAGCTCAAAGGGTTTCGTTTAATATTCCTATAATATTATATATTCCTTTAATATTCCTATAAGATTTATTTTTTCGTTTTTTCGAATATCTAAACCCGCCCGACAGCGGGCGAAGCCCGCTATTATATTCAGTCATAATAATATCTGTCATGAGGACTAAATGCGGTATTTAAAAAAATAATTTCAAAATTAAACATGTTGTACACCTTCAAAATGCTAAAATATGCGAATATTTCCATAATCGGATTTTTATCATGATTCAATATGTTTCTCAAACTCATATATTTACTATTCTCTGTTACTCATATTAATACTCGCTTTGTGTTATTCTCAAACATTTGAAAAATTCGTTTAACTTCCAACAGGACGTCAGACTTTCTTTTTAATTCTCTAATGACGCGATAGTGTACATACACATACTCCTTGTATTATTGAGAAATCTTTGAAAATTTCCGTTTTATTACCACTATCATTTTTATTTCGTACTAATATTTTTTTTCAATGGGTGAAACTTTTTATTTCATTTTCATTTTTCACGTGGAAATCGTTCAATAGAAAATGAATTATTGTTGAAAGAATTTCATTGTGGATTTTTAATTTTTGGCAACTGCTATAACGAAAAATGTTTAAATTGAATAGGAAAAGGCTCTTAGAATTTTGGTTTTTTATCGCTATTTATTAAAATAATACGATTTTTTCAAATTTTAATATTTTGAGCTTCATAGTAGGTATATAGCTAGAAGTAAACAAATTTTCAAGCCTGTAAGTTATATAGTTTCTGAGAACGGCTCTGTGATGGACAGACAACGGAGTGGGAGTAATAGGGTTTCGTGAGATGAACGAAACCCTAATAATCAAAATCGTTTCAATCGTTTTTTATACATAAAATTAGCGTGACCCTAACCCGTAGTGATCAGAAATGACCCATTAATCGAATTTTCTCGATTATGTGACCTTGTCCAATGATCTTCTCATGCCCGAAAACGATACAACACAAAATCTAGTCAAAATCGTTAGAGCCTTTTTTTATAGATAAAATTAGCTTGACTCGCGGTTTCCCAAATATGACCCACTTATCGAATTTTCTAGAACATGTGACCTAGCCCAATGATCTTTTCATTCCCGAAAACGGTAGGAATTTTTTTTTAAATCAAAACTGTTTCAGTCGTTTTTTACATAAAATTAGCTTGACCCTCACCCTGACACGAAATGACCCATCAAACTAATTTTTTCGATCATGTGACCTTGCCCAATCGTCTTCTCGTGTCCGAAAAACGATAAAATACAAAATTTAATCAAAATCGTTAGAGCCATGTTTTAGATAAAATTAGCTTGACCCACGGTGACCCAAATATGACCCACTTACCGAATTTTCTAGAACATGTGACCTAGCCCAATGATCTTTTCGTTCCCGAAAATGATAGGATACAAAACTTAGTCAAAATAGTTTGAGTCATTTTTTAGATATAATTAGCTTGACCCTGACCCATTGTGACCCAAAATGCCTAACTAATCTAATTTTCTCGAACATCTGACCTAGCCCAATGGTCTTCTTGTGCTCGAAAACTGTAGCATACAAAACTTCGTCAAAATCGTTAGAGCCGTTTTTAAAATAAAATTTGCATATATACACACACACAAGATTTGCTCGTATTATAATATATGGTATGTACTTTTTTATAAGTATTCAATGTTTATCTTGAAATTCAAGCCTGCCGCTCATGATTAAAAAAAATATGAACAATCTGACACAATACAGTACGTTAAGTTGGATTGGGCACCGAACCAGATTATGGAAAATTCCCGCTTCCTTTTACACCTGGTAGAAAGCGCGAACTAGTGAATTTATTTTAGTTTTTAATAATTTTTTGCTCTTTCTTTTTTAAGATATAACAGGGAAGGGGAAAAAAAAGCATTACTAAAACTATCTTTTGAGAATTTCTAAATTGATTTTTCAAATGTATAATCATAATTTAATTATTATGAAACTATTAGTTGAATAAGGAGTATTTTAAAAAGTATATATTAGATTCTTTATTTTTTTCTACTTTATAGAGTTAAAAATATTTCGTTGTTGCAGCTTCACAGCCAGTTGACCTTTTTTGGCGAGCGTGGTTGCACGCATCATTAAACACGTTGTTGTAACTTGTACAATGGTAACCCTATAGAATATTTGGCGATTTATCACCTTTGGCGGAGTAACGAAAAAATGCCTTGAAATTAAGTTAAATCAGAAACACATCTTTGTACATAACCAAGCGTATTTTCTTGTTAAAAAATTTTATTCATTACAAAAATTAATATTAATTTTGTACATGTTAGGCATATTAGAATATATATACAAAAATATATATAATTACATCTTTGACTTTATTAAAATATATATATATATCTAAAAAAGTATTTTTCGTACAGTGAGTAATAATAATAATAAAAAATAGCGGAGCATTTGCTAATAACATACAAGTAAAATGTCAAGTACAATTTCAGAGCAAATGAATCAGATCTAATAAAAAAAATGTTTCATTATACAATATAGCAAATAGTATCACAAGTCATGACTTAGTGTAAAGAAAGGAACGCCTCGAAAGTAAATATATATATATATATAAGTATTTTGAGCAATTACAAGTTGCATGCAAAAATATAGGCAGTTTTTCAAGTCAACAAAAGAGTTCAGTCTTGATGTGCAATTGCCTCAGGGGCCGCCTTCACTGAAACTCAAGGATCGTGAAATCCCACGTTAAACTATGGAAAATAGAGGCAGATAAAACAACGTTTTAAGCAACAGAACTTTTTAACTAATCGCAGACTGGTTTCGGTAGCATTCAGCATACCGTCATCAGTGCAAATATGGAATTTTGACCATATATATGGAGGAGAAACGGATTCGAGATAGTTTTTTTTGACCATATATATGGATGAGAAAGTTTTTTTAACAATAGAATTACAAGACTTTCAGTTTCAACTAACGTCACACTTTTTTTTTTCCCTTAGGAACCAACTTGATAACCTCTTGGGCGTATTGTTTGCCCACCGATTTTTCTCGACTTTGATTGATTGAGCGATAATATTGGCTAATAAATCGGTGATTTGGGTTGGTTAGGTGAAAATTGGGCGCTTGTGGTCACGTGGTTGAAACTGATCTATAAGAAACTGTTCCCCGTAATTTCCTGTTTCTTAAAAATAACTTCAAATTTAAGAAGACATTTTTTTTAAAGCCACACTTCGTCGGCATCTGACGTCTACTTTTTGATGGTGAAAACTGTATTTCGATAATTATATTAGGTCCTCATGTATTTACATTTTTCCGAAGGTTAATGTGGGATTTTGCGATCGGGTATTTTCAGTGAAGCGCCTCATAAATCTGATTTCTTAATCATGCGATGTGTCTGATTTGAATTGAATGTAATCAATTGCTTCTCTGTTTATAAAAGGTTCATAAACTATTACGCCACACTGGGAAAGGAGGGGGAGGGGATGCTTAAACGGTGACAGGAGGTTAACATGTTGGGACGGGACATCCCATCTAAAATACGAAAGAAAATTAGGTAGGCTTGCTTGCAAGCAGCATGAAAATATTTTTACTTAAGTAATAGACGTAATGTATGGCATACCAGAGAAATAATATTAAAACATGCATGAAAGTTCGTGGTCTCAATATGATTAGGAACACGAAGACACTCGCAAATTTGTGTTAAGAGGTAACTTCACTCGTATGAAAACACCCGCTCGCTAATAGAATTCTAATGGGAGAATTTTTTTTAAGATATCTCGTTAGCATTTAATTTTTTTTTTTTCATTTGATAGTTGAGGTTGATTTCTACGCAGGCCGTTTTTTACTTTTTCGATTTCGAAAAAATCATTTAAAAATAGTGAATTGCTAAGAATATTAAAAAAAAAAAAAAACATTTACCATAGGATTGAAGTTAGCGAGCGGTGTTTGCACGTAAGTGAAGTATCCTCTTAAACCAACGTCAGCGCATTTTCTTCAAAATTTCTTGTTTCCATTTTATTATTTTTGCATAGGATATCCAGGATTCGGTGATATGTATTAATGGAGATATATCATGATATATCAAGGGTCGATAATCCAGGCAAAATTTGAGGCCTATTTAGAGCCCCCTCTCAAGAATCTATTTATATTTATATATTTAATATAAATATTTCTATTTAATAAACCCTTCACAAAAATCTATTTGATAAAACAGGCCCATTCACAAAAATCAATTTGATAAAGTGACGCCCTTCACAAAAATCAATTTGATAAAATGGGTTCCTTTACAAAATTCTTTATGATAAAACAGGTCCCTTCACAAAATTCCTTTTTAATAAAATAGACCCTTTCACAAAATTCTATTCCATAAAAACTTACTATTTATTAATTATATTGTGACGTTTTAAATGTAATTTGTGAACAAACAAGTTTACCAGAGAGAAAAACTTCAGCAAAAGGATTTTAAAAAGTTTTTGTTAATAAATGCTTGGTTCGAATTTGAGTACCTGGATTTCAACTTTCGTTACAAAAATGTTATTTTTTACAAAAATATAATAAGGTAAAGTACCCAGTAGTTGACACTGGACCAATACTTGACACTTTTTTAGAAACAGTAGTGTAACAAGAAAACGTCTCAGGTAGGAAAATGAGAGACACAGAATTTTTAAAATCTATCACCTTGCGGCAAAATTGAGAACTAAAACTATAAACAGTCGAGCCCAATTCCAATATGGCGGAAGACAACAAAGAAGCATGTGTGC
This sequence comes from Maratus michaelseni, assembly GCA_963931845.1. Classification (NCBI taxonomy): domain Eukaryota; kingdom Metazoa; phylum Arthropoda; class Arachnida; order Araneae; family Salticidae; genus Maratus; species Maratus michaelseni. The sequence continues at coordinate 468,682,498 of OZ007587.1, forward strand.
AAAGTTGAATTTTTCGAATTTATCTTAAGAAAAGTGATAAGGATCGCACGTTACAGTAAGTATTAAAACCCGTAATTTATCTTAATTTCTGGTTATGTTTTGATTGATATTGATTGTTTCGATGTCCAAGAATTGTATTGGAATAAAATTGATGCATTTTGTGCAAAATAACGGGAATGAGTGTGAGTGTCAACTACTGAATATGAAAAGAAACAGATTTTCAAAAGTTGACACCCAGTGTCAACTACTCGCTCATGTTGGGGTTTTGTTAATCTAATTCAGTGCAATGAAAATAAGCTGGAATCTACCAGATAAATTCATGACTGACCTTTGAAAAACTAAAAATGCCTTTAAACCAATAGATGACACAGGGTGTCAATTATTGAAATTAGGGAGTGTCAACTACTAAAATTAATTAATTTTAAAAAGTTTGCTAATTAACGGTTCTTATCATTATGTCTTCATATGGGGCAATTAATATAGTAATATAATAATAAAGAGTATTTATTATTATTAATTTAGGCCCCGCCGCAGTCAGTGTCAATTACTAGTTCACGAAGGTGTCAACTACTAAACTCTCACGTTCACGATGCTGTCAACTTCTGGACAAAAATCATGTTTTCATATCCCCTAGTAATTTTTACAAAATGTATTCATTTCGGGACATTAAACGTTATGATTTTGTGGAAAAATGTTCAAACTCCCTAGTAATGATCAAACTGTTTCCCTTGATTGAAAACTGCACGAACCAAAGGCGACGAACGCCGAAAATTTCCTTAAGGTGTCAACTACTGGGTACTTTACCTTACATTTCACAAAAATAACCTTTACTTTTCATAAAATGGGCTCCAAGAAAAAAACCCTGCATAGAAATTTCAAAGTTTATAGTATTTAAAAAACTTAAAATTTAAGTAGACAATTTTTAAAAACGCACATCGTCGGAATCTGACGTGTACTTTCTGTTAGGGAAAACCATATTTTAATAATTATATGAGTCATCATGCTTCTAAGTTTTGCCAAAGGTTAACATGGGATTTCACAATCGGGGAGTTTCAAGCTCATTAAACCGCGATGGATTTTTAAAACGTTGATTTTTATTAATTATACCTTCTAAAAATATTTTTAAATAATAATAAGCATAGCAAAGTTAAACAAAATATGTGACGTCACAACAAGGAGGGGGGGGGGTAGAGCAGGGGTATCGCTCGAGTGTGACAAACCTGTGACATAAGGGAAGAGGAGAGTAAAAAAAAAAAAAAAAAAAAGCCACGAAATTAATAGATGACCCCTTAACAGCAAATAAGTTTCATACATAGTTTGAGGTTTTGTAGTAGGTAAATAGCGTGAAATACTGAAGATGTGGTTGCAAACCCCCACGGATTCTTGACCTACCTTCGAGAGAGATGTAGGTCAAAGCAGAAATGCTTAGACATTGAGCAACTGTATTTTTAGCACATACTTACAACACACGATGTTAAAACATTCAAATGTTTTTAGAATAAAATACTTTCTGTCACATATTATGGAAGTATATTAACAAAGATCATTAAGGAGATTCGACATTTTTCATTTGGCAAAAAATGAACAAAATAGATGTTTCCAAATTTTAACTTAAAATGTAATTTGGATATAGTACAGTGTGTTTCGTAAAAATTCGAGAATTATAAATGTACGGAGAAGGTTTTAAATCGCACTCAATTGCATTTAAACGATTCAGTCTATTCAGTAATTCTCGATTTTTTTTTTTTTTTTTTTTTTTTTTTAATTCTATACCACCACTTTCTTAAAATTAAAATCTTTCACGTACACTTTTGACAACATGTGCAAGAGATGTACACAACAAAATTATTTTTTAAAAATAGTGGTGCGAATAAAATATAAAAATAGTTGCCAGTGGCAGCCTTGTATATCAATATGTTCAAAATGACTTTTAATTGACTTAAATGGCATAAAAATGACTTTTAAAAAAATAGAATATCCTTATGGCACGATTTACAAAAGTAAGGATAGGATTTGCAATAATATAAAATGTTTATATTTTTTTTAAATAAAAATGTTAAGTAAATAATCTTTCTTTACTGTATTTTTACATCTCTCACTATTTTTTCACGTTATTATTATTCTTTTAACTACTTCAAAATGTTAAAACATGTAGGATAAGAAAGGTTTAAAGTACTTCAGGGGTTGGTCTGTGCAAACTTTTTCCCCCCCAGGACCCTGTTTTTGTGAAAAACTTTTTATATTTGTGAAATATCTAGTCATAATTTTTGGAATTTGTAATTATCGTCCTATTCAGGTTCTAGTTTATACATTTTTAAGAAGATATATGCATGTAAAATACACATATTTTCTTTATATGTGTAAAAATGAGAGTCAGATTTTACTTTTAAATGATTAAATTTGTGAAAGGTTCAGTTTGGTAAACTAAAAAATTTTGTGAAAGGTCTATTTTTAAGACAAAGAATTTTGTGGATTGTCCTTTATTAAGATGAAAAGTTTTGTGAAGGGTCCAGATTTGAAATGAAAAAAAAATATTGAAGGGTCCTCTAAAGGATCCAATTTCTTCCTAAACAGATTCTCGTATTTTGATTATTTTAAAAAGATAATTTTTGAAATTGTACAAACAGAAACAGAATTATCTATTTTCTTGATGAGATTTAATGAAGTGCCGAAAGATTTATAGTAAAATATTTAAACAAATAAACAAATTTTTTTTCAAAAGGTGCCGAGTCTCCTTAAAACATCACTTGGGAAAAATACTTATTAACACTTTATTTAAATTTTTATCACACAATAAGTATTAATATTTTCACTTTTCTCATTCGATGTGCAGTTTTTCGCATTCAGTAACAACAAAGCAGTTCTTAGATTAGTCTTTTTATTTCCAAGCAGTTATTTTTGTCAAAATAAAAATTTGTGAATAGTTTATCATTAGTAGAATGACATACACACAATTTTCTCATCATCACATGCAGTTATAGCAGTCAATTTTTTATCATCAGTGATGTAGGTTTCGTGCTAAATGCAGATCCAGATGAAGCTGAATTGCTGGAAGATTTGAATTCGCCAGGTCTCGACGTCAGCTTGAACCTGTTCTCCAAATAGCCGAGGACTTTGGAGGAACAAGAGAAAGCGATGAAAATAAAAAGTCCTTGTAGCGTATTGAGAACTACGAAAGCGTAAAACAGAAAAGTTATGTCGGTATAGCCAGCGAGCAAGCCGACTATCCAAGTGAGTCCCATCAGCAAAGCCAGTCTCAGGTACAGTTTGAAGTTCCGTCTTTGCAACTTACTTTGCTGCTTTATCGAGGTTTGACCAGTCATAACTATCATGCGGGTGCTCGCGATGAACAGTATGACGTTTGCCAGCATGATGGTAAAAAGGGGCGTGGCAAAGAAAACCAACAAGGATCTTCTCTGCTTGAACCAGCAAGGCGGGCTAGAAAAGCCTGGCCTGTATGGAGGCGAGAAGAGACTTGTGTATTGAGCAAAAGCAAGCAGAGTCAATATAAACAGAGGCGTGATCCACGTGAAAAAGGAATAGATTAAGAACCTTTTCATCTGTCTTCCACTGGACACTCGAAGTTCTGTCGTGGCCATTTTCAGGGTTCGCCACACGTCGAAAGCCATGACACCCATCCAGAAAAAAGACACTTGGAAGAAATAGAAAGTGAAGAATGCTACGGCGGTGCACGACGTACTGCTCAAAGATTCGAACTGGCCGACGATGAAACAGAAATAGGCGAAGAACAGAGCAACGCACTGAGACACCAGGTTTTTGCCAGACAAATTTTGCAGATCAGGTACGATGCAGAAGGCGACAAAGTGCAGCATAAGGAAAAACATGGATATACCAAGGCCGATAATCGTAACGTATCCCAGAATCGGTAGAAATTTCGTCTCGTGATCTGTGGGAAAATGAGTGCAGACTAGAATGGAACCGTCCGAAGCATAGTAGGAAGTAGGTTCGTACAGTCTGTTATACTTTGATACGAATATGGATCTGTTTGGAAGCATGACGTAATCTTCGTCAACGAGCGATATCAACAGACAGTCCAAAAGCTGCCCAACGGTGTTAGAAGAAATATCGGACAACTCAGAAATGTTGTAAGTTTTGCCAGTCGATAAATTCTTGAAGTCAGGTAAGGTGATTTCAGCAGAATGTTCGTAAGTAACATTGCTTTTATTATTTTCACTGAATTCCGTATGGATAGATATAAAAGGTTCGTCCGTACTGCTAGGAGGATCTGGCATCGCTACTGAATTCATGAAACACCTTCGCCCCCGCCGGACAAAGCCTGGCAAACACGTCAGACTTCGGCACTTTTTGTAAAAAGGATCGAAGATTTCTCCGCTCTCGCACACTTTCATTTTGCCGACTTCCTGTCCACCTTTTTCATTGATGTCTAGCAGCAGAGCAAAAGAGTGCGTTCCAAACTCTCGGAATATGTCGATGCCACGCAACTCAGCCGACTGGCAAGACAGCTGGGTGACGTTAACGTTGTTACAAATGGCACAGTGTACATTCTTGTAGCCGTCGCCTCCATGAACATACTTCGTTCCCATGTAAGCCTTGCACATGGATCGGACATGTTCGTCCTTAAAAGAAGGAAGGCAGTCAGAGATCAGTTTGGGCTTGCAGAGGCGTATTTTGCTCTCTAGAACGCGCGGCATGACGGGATCGACATCGCAGTCGTGGAAGAACAGCGAACCGTTCTCTCCGTCCAGATACAATCCCCAACCGTGACCGTCCGTTGCCAGGTTCTGGACGACGTACTCTTTGGTGATGTTTTTCGAGCGGTTGAAGAGAGTCAACAGTGGACACTCGAGTCTGGGTGTCCAGAGCACTATATTGTCAATCTTGTCGTTGCACATGCTGCAGTAGTAGTTCTTGTAAGTCAGACCGGTCAAAGAATCGGTGACAGGCATGGAACCTAACGGATCCGCCTGATCTCCGATTTTAGTCTCTTGGCACAGATGTCTGACGTCTTCAGGACCTTCGTACGAAGGGGAACAGGTGTCTTTCATGTAGACGCCGCCGAACTGTCGGAGTTCGAAGCATTTCAAGCTGTTTCCGTGTTTGGCCATTTCGTTTCCCTTGGCATCGATGCAGCAGTCGCCATATTCGGTGCACAAGTAGTCGCACGCGCAGTTGCTTTCTTTTACTGAAATCAGTTGCCTGCGTCCAGAGGATCTCTGGTGGGCACAGCTGTCCAGTCTGGGGCAACTGTTTCCGTACTTCTCCACTTCGGAGTAGCTGAGGCTGACGACATGCGCGTTCACGTCGCAGAGGCAAAGCATGAAAATGGCGACACAAGAGAATGTCTTCAGCAAGAGGACCCTCATGTCTTGGTATGACGTCAAGTGGAACTTCAGCTTTCTTTTCATCGTCGGTCATGGATCACCTAGGAGAGAGAAAAAGGAGAAAACATAAGTGACTGCCAGTTTATTAAAATGTATAGTAAACATTCATTACAAATAAAAGCACAAAGTTTTGAATTATGATACAGCTGGCGTTCGATTAAACGTTTCTCAAATACACTTGCTCCTCGTTATACCAAACTTACCAGATAAGAAAAAAGCGCGATCTATCTGAAAGTCCAATATAACGAGGGCACTAAATAAATTAAGAAAACTGTTAGCCGATAAGTAAATGATTTATATTTGACTCCAAAACTTTAGTTTAAACGCATAATACAATTTCGTTAAAAGTGGGATTAAGATAAAATAATATTTTCGGGAGAGATGATATAGTAAGAGGCAGGATGCTACTGTACTTCCTTTTCACCGTGTTGGTCAATGCATTTTCTATCCGCTAACAGGCAGTTTTTCTCTAGACATTGAAATAAAAACCAAGTAAGATTACCCCCCCCCCCCCCCCCCAATTTCAAATATCAACGGTATATTTTAGTTATTGATTTATATAATTTCAGCATTCCTTTTAAACTAAATACACAGTGTCATTTGCAACTTCGTCTCATACCGTTAAATCCAGTTATTAAACTATTTTCAAGTAGTTATCCTATCGAAATGTTTTCATTATGCCAGCATAGGCCAAAATTTATTGAATACATGTGTCTTGTTTCTATGTGGTACTTATTTCATTTATTATGTAAAATTTTTTGTTCAAAATATGATTATTTGACTTGTAAAAACAGAAGGTTGACAGTTATGTGCAACTTCAAGCAGTCCAAATAATTCCTATCCTTTGGGGATGGGGTATGTGTTCAGAGTTTTTCCTAGGTTTAAAAAAGGAGTAGGTACTGCTGGAGGAAAAAAAATTTTTTTTTTAGATTCTTAAGGGTACTTTTTTCTTTTTAAAAGCCCTCTTGATTTTTTAAGGCACTCTTAATATTTAAAAGTCAGGCATTCTTTAAGTAATAACAAACGGCAAGTTTTTACTATGTAAGCATTTTTTAAATACAAAAGGCAGTAAGAGTACCATTTTTAGGATGAAGCAGCTCTTTTTTTTTCACCAAACGGCAAGATGGAGGGGTACCCTTATGAAACACTCTTGGCGGAGGGGGGGGGGGGGGGCTGTATTTTTATTTCCATTTTAGAGATTGTATCGACGCCGGTGGAGATTGAACCAGGGATCTCATGAACAATAAAATAAGCAAGCGCGTTAGCGTCAAGCAAAAGGCCAAGACATCTAACGAAAGTGTTAATTCCGAGTCGCGACTTTGTAACTAAATGGCAACCGGCATACAGCTATGCTAAAGGTAGCGCCACCTACAAAGAACAATACCGATACCTACCAGACGATAGTTGTCAAGCAGATTAGATGATTTAAAGAAGCAAACGAACTGATACCAGTGTTGAATCCAGGGGGTGGCCCGGGGGGGAATGTCCCCCCCGGAAGATTTGAAATTGTATGCTTTCAATGGTCAAAAAGTGTAATTTCCCCCCTATAATGTCCCCCCCGGAGCCACATAAATCCCTCCCGGATAAAAGTGTCTGAATTCAACACTGACTGATACAACTATCCTACACAGGTGCCATTTATTTGAAACAATTTTCGAGGATCTTCTTAGCATCTTTCTAACATCTCGTCTGCATTTCAATATCTTTAAACGATTTCTTTCCCCATTGGATAGCTGAGATCAATCTATTCCCGCCGTTGATTACTTTTTCGATTTTCTTTGCGGATTTTTTTAAAAATTATTATTATTATTATTATTTTTACGAAGATACTTTCCGTTTCGGCCCTTAAAGAACGCATCAGTGCCACATTAAGAATCCTTGATTACAGATTAGATGTTTGCTGTGTTACAAAGGATTCGTTCACACATCAAACATTTGTAACTGAAAAAAAAAAAAAAAAAAAAAAAAAAAAAAACTTTTGGAATTTTTTCTTTATTTTCATATATGACTTTTGAAAAGATAAATTTTTAAAATTTTAATTTTTGCTAACCCTGTACTTATAGTTTCTTAAGGAGGGAGGGGGGGGGGGTAGGGATGTCCTTACGTTTTAAAAGTGGAACGCGCACTCGCACACGAAAAATTGATTTATTCTCCACGACCCCTAGTTTAGAAATCATATCATGCCTTTAATACGTTGTAATAACACACGTAAAGTCTTAATTATCATCCATGACCAGTCAAAATTTTCAGATTGCTTTTTTAAAACTACCTCCTCCGTTACATCCGGGTACACACGTCCATTGAAAGCGAAGAATTTCAACATCACATTACTTTATTCGAGGCATTCCTTTCTCTTTTATTAAACTTTGTGGGCATCACTTTCACCTAAAAAAATAAGGGGGGGGGGGGGGAGGTTGGTTGGGATTTCCCAATCTACGAAAGGGAAAAGAGAAAAACTGGGTTATAGGCAATTCTGGGCCTATTTAGGGCAAGCGGGGCGGCGACCTCTTGCCTATAATGGGAAAATGCACTCTTACTTTAAAAAGGTGGAGGAGATTGAACGGTCATTGTCTTGGGGTACCGTCGGGGGAGTTTGGTGACGTACAAAGCGATGAAGACACAGCTGGCAAGGAAAAGTAAAAAGTCGGCAAGTTGAGTCAAATAGCTTCAATAATCGAAATGAACTGAAGTCACCAAATGCTAGAGGGGACTCTGTAATCTTTGAACTTTTATTACTTTTATTATATGAGTATTTTAAAATATCTTATTGACATATTATTAAAGGGTTTAATGGGGGGGGGGGGGATGATTTAATCAAGCAAAAATGCAATTTTTATAGTTAAACTTGAAAATTAAGAAAAACCACACTTCTACAATTTGGAACATTTTTAAATTCCTTTTGTTGCATACTTTTATTTAGAAAATTTATTCAATAATTTGAAACTCTATTCAAAAAGTTAATTGGTTTGAGAAATAATAAATAAAATGCAATCTGATATGTAAATATATGTGTATATATATATATATATATATATCCGGTGTTAATTGGATGACTAAAGGAAACAGTGGAAAAATCTGGAAGGGGGGGGGGGAATCCAGCAGTGGATTGAAAACGGTTGATGATGATGATGATGATGATGATGATGATATATAATACTGAAAATCAGAATCCTTTAGTTTTATTATGGCGGTTTTCAAATTCCCTGCACATCAACTCGAAACTTTGACTCATTTTTAAACATAAAGACATGAAATTGGCAGGCTTGACTATGGAAGCAATTTGGAATTGAATAGCGTTTTCCCCTTTTTTGATAAATAAATTACTTATCGAGGTATAAGCTATTCGTGTCACGTGACGGCAAGTTTTCCCTCTTCCCCGCGCTGCAGCGTCGGGAATTCGGTTCAGAACACCAACTTTGATAGTATTTTCCGAAATATTTTCTACCTTTACCAAAAAAATGGAAAACGTCTTTCGATGACACAGCTTCTGAATAAGAGCACCTAACAATTTCCCGCGTTTCCGAACAAAAATGAATTCAGAAATGTGTCAGAAAGTAGCTCCTGTGGATTTGAGAACAGCCTTAATACACCATAAGGATCGCCTACAAAAATAGTGATTGAATTGAAAAATATTTGTTGAAATTTTACCATCTAGTCTAGAACATAGCAATATATTGAAAAACAGAAACCAAGAAAAATGAATTTAAAGATTGCAACTCTGGATCATTTAAAGGGAAATGGCTGGAATAAGAAGTCCTTTTCATATATGTTTTATATAATCTGATCTCTTCGGCACTTTGTGAGAATATATTATGGATGATGTCTAAATTCATTTTGCAAAAAAGTTGGAAATTTGATATTTTCGTCATTTTTTGCAAGATGATGTACAGAGTTCTCTTAAAAGGCGGGGGGGGGGGGGGGGGGGGATTCCCATGGGTTTTTGAATTTCAAAGCCACTATTTCCGATTAGTAATCTTTGCTTTATTTAATAGCAAAAGTTCTGTAATATGAAGCAAAGTTTGAAAATCTAATAAAAAAAGGTCATATGAAAAATATAAAAGAAAGTACAAAGCCAGTACAATTTTTTTAATCAAAAGGAAATAAGATACAGTTGGTAAATAGGAAACATTTTGCATTATTCAACGAATTCTTGCATGCAATAACCAATTTTGATAGACAGATTTAGGGTATCAGAAGCAGATCTGACGTTTTGAAGAATCGGTTTTAATTTCACATTGGTTAATTGTACTTTTAATATCTTTTTTTTCTTCGTATTTTCAAAATAATGCTACTGTTTTAAAATATTTGAATTTACAAAACTTGTCTTTAAAAAGGTGCACAATAAATTAAATTTTGAATTGAAGTTCATTTTTAAAGATATGATTATATGCTCAAGACGTATAATATATATACACACACGTGTTACCCATAAACTCACATCATGTGTACATCAGTGGTTCTTTGTTACACTCCAGTACTCTGTATTTGGTCGAGTAGTAAATGGCCGAGTACTCGGTATCGGTACTCGGCTAAAGTATTACTCGGTTCGGTACACCACTAATACTGATTATATTGAAAAAACCGAGAAAAATAAATTTAAGGATTGCAACTCTGAATCGTTTAAAGGGTAATAACTCATTTTAAGCAAAATAAAGAGTACCTTCAGTGTTTGTGTGTGTGTGTTGGAGGGGGGGGGGGGGGGGGGGGTACACATCAGTTTGAACGTTGAAAAATAATTTAGAAATTTTGGTTTGTTTGAATAACAACATAAACTGTTGGGGGAAGAGGGTTGCGAAATATATTAACCCCTTCGGGACCGATGGCTTTTACACAAATTTTATTCTGTTGACACCACTTTTTAAAAAAAAAGCTACCTTTACTTAAACTATCCCAAAAATGCTCTAATTAAAGAAAGCAAATATTACTTTTATTTTTTACTGGTGCCTAAAACAAATTCTGTATGCTCTTTTTGAGGTTGCATATATGCGACCATGGTCCCGAATGGGTTAAGTTGTGTTTGGAGAGTATTTCGCAAATAAATTTCATAAAAAAAAAAAAAAAATCATACTTTGATTTTGGCATTCATGTAAACTAGCAATTACGTGCAAATACTTTTTAGGCCACTGTGTTACATTTACAATAAAATAAAAAGCGCTGTCCATCTCTTGTGCACTTTCAGTATAGTTATTCTGTCTTATCTCAATATTATTAGTCCGCAAATTCTATGCATGTTTTACAGATAAGACAAGCAATTACTAAGACTTGCGTCAAAGTATCGCATTATTAAAGCAGAGAAATTTTTATTTTTGACAACACCCTTTGTTATCTTTTACAACTATCAAGTCATTTTGCATGCATATTTTTTTTTGGTTTAAAAAGATAAAAAAATTCCTTCACAAGTGTTAAACCGTCATTTCTCATATCTTCCAAGGCCGAGAAACCTTATAGAACGTCTGTCAGCCGAAAAAAATATCCGTAAATATTGAAATCCAACTCTGAATCCATGACCGTAACTGACAGCGAAATGAATATGGCTACCAAGACAAAAGAATGAGGCTGTCCCGAATACCACACGGGACATTCAAGAAGCGACAAAAATTAGCCATTTTATTTCTTTCCCCTGTTTATTTACGTGGTTTCATTCGAAGAATAAGGGGGAAAAAAACATGGCTTGACGGATAGCCATTCTTGAGTTTATCGCTTTATTTTTCAAATTCCGCGAGAGTTATGTTTCCCAGATCCGCAAACGAAGACACTTATCCTTATTTTTTTCTCTCTTGTTCTATTTTTTTGTGGAATAGCAGATATTATTAGCTTATAGATGATTTTTGCGAGGAATGTGTATTTCCATCGTAGTTTTTTGGCAATACAATTTGAATAGTTGGACAGTTTAAGAATTTCCTTAGTTGACGAAAACGTCACGCCCTGTCCAGGAGTAGCTGTATTTCTAAAACCTAGGGAATCATAAGACAGAAGAAGTCTGACTGCTGTTAGTTTAAACAAAAAGAAGAGTTTAGGATAGGATTTAAAAAATATAGTAATTAGATTTAAAAAAAAGAGAGGGAGGGGAGAGGGGGGGGGGGGGGGGTTAATGTTCCAAGATGTTAATTGGCTTTAATTTTGTTGTTGTAACTAAGTAACAGTGAGTAAAGATATTAAAATGAAAATCATGTATATTATTTCTGTTGTCAACCTCCCTTTTTCCTATGCATTTACAATCACAATGAATGAGGCATCATTCGATAGGTTTTTGTACCGGCTTCTGACATAGTATATTCACATTTCGTTGAAACATGTTTTCTGATTAAAAATTGCAGTTAATCAAAAATTAAATCGGAATTGTTTTCATAAATGAAATGGAAGGTTGTTCTCAAATCAATGTTGCCACAAAAATAAAATACCGCGACTAACTATTCGAACTCATTTTAAACTCACTTCCCGCGAACGAATTTCGCTCAAATCTTCAAATTAACCTTCCATCCATTGTCAAATATATGTATTTAAATTGAAGACACGGATTAAATAATAAAGCGACCCCTCGTTATATTGAGTCTGCCAAGATATAACTAAATAAATGAGACATCACCGAGGGCAGTACAAAATTTAAAAAGATGACATACAAGAAAATAGTTTGTGTTTGTCTCCAAAATAATGTATACACACATTAAAATTTCGTTGCGAAATTAAGAGAGATATTATAATCTAGAAAATTACAGACAAACAACTTTAAAAGGTAACCATGAATAAACCTGTAAATAAAGCAATTCCGAATAATAAGAAACCCGGCGTAAAACATGAAGATTTAATAATGATGAAAAAGACAAGTGTTGCCAGCAAGAAAATCAATTCATTTGCTGTGTTAGTGGAACTTTATTTTAGCAGCAAGTGTCAATAGGAAAAATTATGACTTCATGTGAAACGTTGCTATACACTGCAGCTGAGATTCGCAAATTGCTGAACAGAAAAAAAATTGCATAAAAGAAGCAAGTTTTTACCATGTGATTTGCAAAATGTTAATTTTTTCCTCTTGAAGTAGCGTTAAAAGTAGCGTCGGTTCTCGCAACAAACTACTGATTTTTTGTATCGCGTTACTCGCTACACTACATTATTCAAAATGTAGCGCGCTACACTACAAACTACTGTAAAAAGTAACGGCTACTGTAGTTTCGCTACTTCCGACCCCTGGGGTACATTATAATGAGTTTTCAACAATGGATGAATTAAGGACATGTTTGCAACGCACGAGTCTGCTGAAAGTTATGATGTTTAAGGCCGAAGGGTGCAGACGCAGAGCCCCCCTAGTAATTAAAAAAACATAAATAATGTGTTCACAAAGTGGAACGTGGCCATTCACAGCCCTAGTTTGTACCATTTACTGGGCAAAATGAAATCGATTTAAAACTTCTTTTTCATGATATTTATTTTTAATTCAACGCTTTGTAAAGCATTCCAATATCAATTTCAAAAGACAATCTTATTTATTTATTGTTTTATTTTCTAAATAACTACTGTCACAAGAAATTGTGTCATGTCCGTTGACAGAAAATTAATGGCTCCCAACTAGACAACTTACCACAGATAACAGAAAAATAACTTTAATGTGAAAGAGAAGCTTGTTAGTCATCATATATATAAACGTAAGAATACATTTAAAATATTAGCTAGATGTAAAAGTATTTATTTTTTAAAAGGTAAATAGATAGTATAAATTAAAATTTCCAAAGAAATTAAAACTTAATTTTTGTTCACATATTTAAGCTTTAGGAATCTGTTTCTTCTACAGAAACAAAAATCGTCTGCCGACTTTATGACATTTAGAAATCAATGTATCATACATCTTTTTCAGCCAAGGAGAAAGATTTAAACGGTGGGCAGTTATTGAAAAAAAGTAACGTCATTGCCTTTGAATATGCGAGACAAAACAGCCACTAGTTTTCTATATCTAAAAGCCTTAAGGGTTTTGAAAGAATGTAAATTGACAAAAGTAACGTACCACTTTTTATTATAAAAATATTGGTTTACGTCAGCTGCTAGTGAAAGTCTCCAATTGCAACTCCCACATGAGTTCAAAGTGAAAATGTTCTAATAAATATAACACTATTTTTTAATTGGTTTGTTAAAAACGAATTTATTATTTATCTCGACTGACTCGTAATTTTAAGATAAGAGAGTCAGGTTGGCTCGTTAATTAAATTTCAAGTGAAGCGCAAACCCTGTAAATGTAAATAATAATAAAAGTTTGTGTCCCTGGCCGCCTTAAATGTGTTGTGCAATTCAGCGGTAGTTACTAGCCCTAGAGCTCCTATAATTAGGAGTCTTAACTAGCCCTAGATGACATTTCAGGACATACTTTTTTCAATATTTCAGGACAATTTCATGACACATTTGCTTGGCATACTAACGGAAAAAACCCTTAACTCCCTCTTCAATACATTTTATTATCATAAATAGTACACTATGTACACTTTTTTTTTTTTAAGTATAGGTACATTTAAAAGAAAAGTAATTTTACCAGAACCCTTTGACCAAGCTGCTAAAAAATTGCAATTTTTGCATTACTGAAGGACAAAAATCGATTTTTTCTTCTCTGATCAACAAAATTTCGATTTTTTTGTGACTGACAGACGAAAATAGCAAGCTTTTTTTTAATGACCAATCGATAGAAATTGTGATTTTTGGTAACTGATCATCACCAAAAATAAATTTATTTTATTTTATTTATTATTATTATTGTTTTTTTTTTTTTGTGTGTGTGTGCAAATCGACGAAAATTAGTATTTTTAACGATAAATTGAAGAAAATTGCGAATTTCGTGATTATTTTGCATCAGTAAAAAGGTACACCTACCCTATTTGATGATATCAAATGCCGATATTGCACAAAACTCTCAAAATTTCAGGAATTTTAGGACAGACTACCTTATTTTAGGACATTTCAGGACGTTTTTATTTTTCAGGACAAATACTACCCCTGGCAATTTTGTGGGAATTTGTTGTTGTTGCAACTATCTCGCGCTCAGTGAGGTATCCAGGATTCTGTTTCGAGGACGGGAGAGTTTGTAGTCCTTAAGCCCTCTCCCCTGAGTACACACCCCTGTTGTAATTCACACATTCAATAAACACAATTTAATTTTTGTTCAGTGAATGTGTGACATCATCACCCATCGTGAGTTGTATAAAATAGCACAAGCCATTAAAATGCTCGTTATTATTATTTTTTCGAAGTAATTCCAACATTTTATTTTCAAAAACTGTTGTATTCCACCTAATTTCAATTCACCCCATCACTTTATTAAAGGATGCATGTAAACAACAAGTTAAGTATGCAAAATATTCTATTCCGAACTAGGCCAGTGGGTCTTAGAAAGTTGGGAAATTCCCACAGTGCAACGCGGTTTCCCTTTCTGTCACTTATAGCTGGAGGGATGAAAACAGCTCAACTCGAATCGAAAGCCATTCAATAGGTAAGATCCGCATTCTGAGATCAACGGGGCGGAACATTTGAAACCCCGGGGTGGCACTTCACTGCACTTTTTTACGATGATGTGTGAATAAAATGGGGAATTCATCGTTGCGTCATCCGATTTCTCCAGAAGTGAGAGTTGAGAGAGAATTTTACAGGGATGGAATATAAATGAGTTTTGTTAATGGGTCAGTAAAGGGCAAAATTGGTGGCGGCCACTCAATGAAAAAAGCAACTATTAAAAAATCATCTGTCAGCGGCCATTTCCCTTACAAGGAGAGAGTAGAATTTTTTTGCACGCCATCGATTCCGCTCTTGCTGGTTCGGCGATCAGGGGTCGATGTAGGTTTTTTTTCTTGGGGCCCATTTTGTGAAAAATAAAGGTTATTTTTGTGAAATTTATTATATTTTTGAGAAAAATAAGCTTTTGTAACAAAAGTTGAAATCCAGTTACTCAATTTTGAACCAAGCGTTTATTTAACATAACAAAAACTTTTTAAAGTCCTATTTTTACTAAAGTTTTCCTTTCTGGTGAGCTTGTTTCTTTACAAATTACGCATTTTAAAACATAACAAAATAATAAATAATTAATAAAAACAGTAAGTTTTTATGGAATAGAATTTTGTGAAAGGGCCTATTTTATTAAAAGGAATTGTGTGAATGGACCTATTTTATTAAAAGGAATTTTGTGAAGGGTCCTGCTTTATTAAAAGGAATTTTGTGAAGGAGCCCATTTTATCAAATTTATTTTTGTGAAGGGACTCATTTTAAATAGATTTTTGTGAAGGGGGACTAAATAGGCCCCAAATTTTGCCTGGATCGACCCTAGCGATACATATCAATGTATATAGAGGGTGATCTAAAAAAAATGTATACATACACTGTTTAACGGGTCATAACTTTCTGATTTTTCTTTCTTTTCAAAGTGTCATGAATTAGAAATAATGAGTGGACCCAGATTAACTTTTTTAAAAAAGAAAATATATTTTAAAATACTCTTGTAAGTATGAAAATGTAGCAGAAGTACAAATGACAATCACATTGATTAATTTGTACTACTTTTTATATATTAATTCTTTTTTTTTATATATATTTAAAATAGTGCTACTGTTTTAAAATTTTTGAATTTGCAAAAAAAAAAAAAAAAAAATGTTTTTAAATTTGCACAATAAATTAAATTTTGAATCGAAGTTATTTAAAAAAAATATGATTATATGCTCAAGATGCATGTTTACATATATAAATAAAAAATTCCAAATTAAACTAAGAATGTACCCCATAATTCATACCATAAATAAACCAGAACAGAATACAACTTTTAAAATAAAATAACTAACTCAAAAGAAACCTTTATAACGTAACCATCTTAAACTAAACCAAAATCAACAGAAGTAACAGAATAAATTACAAAATGAATGAACAAACCAACCCATAAGACAGGCTGCGTAGCTTGCTTCAAGCAAATGCAGGTTAAAACAGTTTTGACGCATGCAACGTTCCCCCAAATTTACCTGTCGAGACCAGAAAGAGATATGGAAGGAAGACAAGAACTAATCCAATTTACACAAATAGAAACTGACTCAAAATTATCTAACATTCCCAACAGCGATCCGTAATCCTTAATCTGTTTGCCTCGAATTAAAGGTATCAATTCACTTCGATTCCTTTACAAAGTTAATCGTCCTATTTCCAACCAAATTCATTGGCTAACCCTGTCTCAAAGCAATGTTGTACCAGTTAATCATTTCCTCTTTCAATTTGCCTGTATCTGCAGACAATCTATTTAAACGGATTAGACCGCTTATAAATATATTTCTGAATATTGATATATATGAACATTTGACTAGAAATGTAGCATAGTAGCAGGGGCGTAGCGAGCGGGGGGGCAGGGGGGGCAGCTGCCCCCCCAATGTTTGGTAAAAGGATTCAGTCGGCTTATCAGCAGATTTAATTAGTGTCTCTGTAGTATGTCAGTAGGCCGATTAAAAAAAACAATTCGGAAAAATTCTGGTTGACAGGACTTTAAATCTTCAGAATGCATTTCACTACACCCTTACAATCATATGGCAAAAGCTAGTCGGTCTGTCAATAGATAGGTTATGAGTAAAAAAAGTAATGGTTTCAATAGATCTATCTGGTCAGCCGGTATGAAAGTCACGGGTTCTGTCACATTTTCGAATCACATAAATAGCTAGTCGGCCTACGCACTGAAAAAAAAATTATCATGTATAACTCTTGTCTGCAGAGCCGGAAATGTTGGACATATACTATACCTTACCCACACATGGTAAAGCTAAGTCGGCCGTCGATACATAAGCCAATAGGGGAAAAAAATGAATCTAATCTATTGATTTGAAAATATCAGAAATTTGTCCTACAGTAACACTCGCAACTTACATAGATAAAAACTATCAATATATAAACTAGATCGACCGAATGCGAAAGTCGCTTAAGAAAATTCAAGAAATTTTATACTTGATACATAGTAGGTTCTAGCAACGATATGATGTTTACGCCCTTTGGAACTGTTTTATGAACGTTTGGAAAATAAAAACAAAGAATTTTTAAACTATTTAAAAAAAGAAAATGAATAAATTTTAAAAATATCCGTGCATTTAACATTTAATACCTAAAAACTTCTTTTTTTTTTTTTTTTTTTTTGATAAAACTAAAACTAAATTTATATGCTTGTGCCAACATAACATAATTACATAATTTTCACTGATTTTTCACTTGTTATTATAAAAATTAGCATTGGAGCCTTTATTAATTACTTAATATTTATTGTATACCCTGATTACCGTAATTTCCGGCGTATAATCCGCGGATCAAACAATTATGTTTCGACCCTATGATAAAAGAACTGGTGAAGGTTCGGAGTATGAGAATAGTCGAAGATTGTAGTAGCACAGAAAAACGATGGGACAAATTTTTTCGGTGGGACATAGGCACTTAGGTCCCGAGTGACGTATAGTGATTTTTTGTATGTTGTTCCGCGATAACTCAAGTTGACGACATCCTGTTGAGAACTGGAAAAGTTTTGTTTCGACGAGGAAGAATCAAGAAGAATTTGACAAACATATTTTCTTTATTTTAAAAAGATGAAAATAAGACATATCCATGAAGTTATTCCACAGTTAATAATCCACGGGTATGAGGAATCACATCTTGTATGATGGGGTGACAATCCAAATTTTTGACAGAGGAGCGAAGTAAGAATATCGAGAACTTAGGCTGCATATCCGCATTTTAAAAAAGTGGGAAAGTGTTTTGGGAGAATACCATAAAGGTGGCCAAGGGGCCAGATTCTTTAGATGTTACATCGGCTGCGATCAGAGAGGAAAGTGAGTTTTTGATATTGACAGCGTGCGTTGAAAATACGCCAAACCATTTACATTTTTAGAGCCAAGAGTATTGTATTTTTGCGTGGGAATTGTAACCGTTACATATACATCAAATCAACTTCATACTTGACGTCAGTGGTAGGGAAATCTTTATTGGCGAAGATTGCACTTTGGCAAAAAAAGAGAGTGAAATAGAATTGTGACGGTTAGTTGTTTTGAGAAAATGCAGGAAAGATATTTTAGAAATATGTTATAAGGCGTCAGTATGACGGGATTAACATCTGGATTCATTATGAAGTCAAAACTTACCATGAGAAAGGAAACATTTTATGCCTTGTATAATTTCATTTCCTTTGATATGTGGGAGACCGAATAAAGTACGTTAATGGTAATTTACAAACAATATGTATGATTTTGACTAAAAGTTATCGTTGAAAAAGAATGATCAAAAAGGTGCGCGTTTTAACAGCCGGGAATGTATACAAAATACGATAATGTAGAAAAGGGAAAATATATTTAATAAAATTCATAAACTATAGATTTATTAATTTTTTGAAAAAGATATATATGGTACCTTTACCATAGAGCCAGAAGTTTTATTTTATATAACGGAACATACTAGATCGCTGTAAATATTTTACTTCAATTATTAAATAAAATTTCTGGGTCTAAACATAATTGTTTGATCCGCGGATTATATGCCGGAAATTACGATACATGTTAGCGATTACTTTTTTTAAAAACTAAATCATACGTAAGAGGAATTATTTTTTAATAAAGAATTCCGAAAGTAGAGGATTTCAGGAAAAATTTAATTATTAAAAGTAATTTTATGGTAAAAAAAAAACTTGAAGCGATTGCGGAACATTAACACGTTTGCACTTAAAACAATATAAATAGTTCAGCGTTTCAGGCCCGTAACTACCGCCGGGGCTCCAAACTGATGGTTAAAAAATTATTGTATTTTAATATCTAACTTCCTATAAAATACCCAGCACCTAGCTAAAAGTTAATAAAGAAATGCATCAAAGTGCTAGAGTAAATGTTTTTGCGCGTCCGTTCAAATACTCCATACGCTTCGCATGCAAAAGCATCTCTAGAGCAGACTGCAAAATATCGAGTCGAATGTGTCATGTCGCGCCAGGTGCCTGCCGAGTGATGAGTCAAGTGCAGGCTAGGACGTGCAGTGAGCTAGTGCTATTCATGATGAGTCATTCGTTTACTAACTGCTCATCAATATCGGACTGTCAGAGCAGTTGAGAGTTGCATAGTAGTGATAGTACGATAGTTTATTACTTAACCCCTTCGTGACGACCGTCTTTTACGGAATTTTTAATCTTTTACCACCGGTTTTTCAAAACAGAAATTTTCGCCTAATTGAATCGCAGAAATGCTGTCATTAAATAAGGCAAAGCTTGCAATCAGAATTAACTGGTGGGAACAATCGAGGATTCTGAGCATCTTATGCGTCACGTATACGTGTCGCTCGTCCCCAAGAGGTTAATCTTACTTTGCTTGTGTTGAGATAATAGTTTATATTATGAAACGAATTCGGCACCAGCCAAGTGGAAATAAAAAAAAAAGACAGACTCTAAAAATAAGAAACTTGGAGGCTGCAAAAAGTTCGAAGAAGTTATCAACATGGCTGGACAGTGGAAACCACTCGACAGGGAATGGTGATAAGAAAGGCATGAATGGTTTGCTTTATTCAGTGTGATGTGTAATTCATGTAAAAATAGTACAGTCAAACTTGAATAATTCGAACGTGTATAATTCGAAATCGTGGATAATTCAAATGTTTCTGTCGGTCTCTTGACATTCCTATAAAACACAATCAGTGGTGGATTAAGCACTCAAGAGGGTCCAGGCGCAATAAAATTTTGAGGCCCCTCCAAATATTTTCAGTACCCCTATAGTGTGCATTTTTTAGTTTTACAATTAGAATTACTGAAAGTGTATGTTGTTAATTCCATACGATATTATCTCTAATTGGAATATAAAGTTAAAATTATTTTCTATCGCATGCTAATAAAATATTGAAAGTACTTCCCATTCATTACATTATCATATTTTTTAGAACTAAGAGATCACATTTTTATTTAGCTTTATTTTGAAAATCACTACGATCTATTTACTAAACTATCACGTCATTCTATCATTCTAAACAAATGTGTTTTTCACAAATATAACTGTAGAATTTTTTCTTATCAATACATATTCTTTTTTTTTTTCCAGTAAAGTTCTTGGTAAATCTTTTAAATAATTACTGAGTAATATCAAAGAAACATTTTAGTAATACAAAATCATATATTTTATTTTTAACTATCAATTATAATTAATCAGTTAAAATTAATTGTAAAAACTATTAATTATAAAATAATGTAACAGATTAACTATTTTACATTAGTCTGAGTTTTTGCCTTTCTGACTACACACACACACACACTGCTGGTTCTTAATAAAAAACACACAATGGACTGTAAAAGCGGTTTATTCACAAATAAAGAAAAGCGAGCCATCACACGGCTTATTATATAACATCATTTTTCACATTCCAAAAACAAAAAGAAAACAGAACACTGAGTGTTGCCAAACGCGGGAAGTAAGAAAAAGAAACTTACATGAATTCGGAGCACATGAAACCAAGGAACATGCAGCCAAGGAACATTTTTAACACTTTCCAACCTAGGTGAAAATTGTTTATGACTTCGGTTTGTCTGGTATTCTGCCGTATGGCCGTCTGTCCGTGCTCTAACTCCCTTAAATATGCTCGGATTGCCCTGCATTTTTTATATGTTATTGCCGTTATTTATAGAATGTTCCCTATTTCAACTGAAGTGTGTAGCAATTATAGTTTTTTTACAGGGATACTCAAAAGAATTCCGTTATATTACGGTCTATGGGGAAAAATCATTTGCGGTTCATTTTAATGATGTTACCCAATTTCAAATACATTGTAATTGATATATATCACTAAGGTGCATTACAAGAAGCTTAATATGGAATAGGGTGTGCATAGCATTTATAGTTACTTTACAGGGACAGTCAAAAGAAGTCCGTTACATTACGTCTATGGAGAAAAATCGTTTGCGGTTTAATTAAATAATGTTTCACTATTTTAAACGCATTGAAATTTATATATATCACTAAGGTGCGTTACAAGAGGCTTACTACAGAATATTGTGCGTATAGCAGTCATCGTTCATTTACAGGGACACACAAAATAATTCTCTACTGTCTGTTAACAATAACTCCTGGAAGTGGGTTTTAAGTTGCTGAACGCGATTTTAAATTTAACTCACTTCTTGTCTATTACTTGGTGTGTATAAATTCTGTATTTCATATACAGGGCAGCACAAAAATTCACGAGCACATTTCCGTTTATTGTAAGAAACTCCAGAAAGAGAATTTTAAACTGTGCTACGCGTTTCCTAACTAAACTAAAATTTAGCATCCTATGTAGTATCTATACAAATCTATAGATCATATACAGGGCTGAATAAAAGTATTCGGATATATTTCCAAATATTGTATATGTTGGAAATATATGTTGGAAATTCCTGAAATTACGTTTTTAAATATGTTATGCGTTTTCCAAATTGTTTACTTAGATGTTATCTTTCAGCTTATTAAACGGTAACGATTTGTAAAATTATTTTGGAAGCGTTGAAAAGTGTTACATAATCTATGCTTGACGCATAATTTTTCGGTCTTGTTTAGTTTTACAATTAGAATTACTGAAAGTGTATGTTGTTCGTTCCACACGATATTATCTCTAATTGGAATATAAAGTTAAAATTATTTTCTATCGCATGCTAATAAAATATTGAAAGTACTTCCCATTCATTACATTATCATAATTTTTAGAACTAAGAGATCACATTTTTATTTAGCTTTTATTTTGAAAATCACCACATTCTATTTACTAAATTAGCACTTCATTCTATCATTCTAAACAAATGTGTTTTTCACAAATATAACTGTAGGATTTTCTCTTATCAATACATATTTCCTTTTTTTTCTCCAGTAAAGTTCTTCGTAAATCTTTTAAATAATTACTGAGTTATATCTAAGAAACATTTTAAGAATACAAAATCATGTATTTTATTTTTAACTATCAATTATAATTAATCAATTAAAATTAATCGTAAAAACTATTAATTAAGAAATAATGCGACAGATTTACTATTTTACATTAGTCGGATTTGAAACATTTCTGAGTCGGCCAATCTTGCCTTTTTCCCCCCCAAAATTTTTCTTTCGCTACGGCCCTGCATAGTAGCATTACGATGGTTTTGAAGTTTAAGTCTTCTTTTTAATCATATATTTTTGTAATTAGCTTTATATATACGTATATATCAAATACCGGGTGGAGCTGTCTGTAGCTTGAAGGAATAACCGGAATGAAACAAAAATCGGTACACTTACTATTCGAGAAGGGGAAAGAAGAATGGAACATTAAAAATAATTAATTGTAATAATCGCCGACAGATGGCGTTTTTGAGTGTGAAATGTAATGTGTAATATCGTGTACCGTGGACGTGTCGCAAACCTCAATTACTTTACTGCATATCAAACCATGTGTGAAACATCATTCCCGATGCGTTACATTCCGCATTTGAGCACCGCTTGGATTGTGTCCTCCAGCACAATGGCCGTGTGGAACCTGAACAGGATCGGCAACGCCTTCCGCAAGCGTAACCACATTAACTGTGACATTTAATTTTTGAATAAATTAGGTGTGCCATCCAGTTTGACGCCTTAGTTCTTAGTTCTTGTATCACACATTACATTTAACACTCAGTAGCGCCACCTGTCGGAATATTATTGCAATTATTTTTTATTATTATTCCATTCTTCTTCCCCCTTCTCGAATAGTAAGTGTATACCGATTTTGGTTTCATTCGGGTTGTTCCTTCGAGCTACAGGCAGCTCCAAATAGGGATACTTATATTATAACCCCCCCCCCCCCCCTGTATACACTACACACAAAGGGGTGTTAGCTCTAAGCTCACTTCATCGGCGCATCAGTGGTTCTATGTTACACACATCTGCTCGGTATCACTACTCGGTACACCACTAGAATCTTTCAACTGTTATTGATTGTGGCGTTCTGCAGACAAAGAACTATCACTCTGACAGTAACTTTTTAGCCAAAAAGATTTTTTTTTTTCCAAGCTGGACGTTCGAAGCTGAATGTTTAAAATGTAGAACCAATAATTATGTAGGACATTATTAACATAGGACAGGCGCAGTGGCGCAGCCAGAATTCGGTTCTAGGGGGGGTTTTGAGTTTATAATAAAGATGGTCGCCGGTTATATGAATCATCGGTTAATGGAATCAGTTTTTAAATGAATGATATCATAATGCTTTTCTCCGCAATTACGTTGGTTATGATTCATTTAAACAGCGTTTACAATATTAGAAGCGCGATAGAATTAAAAATAGCTAAAAGAGGAACCACAACTAATTTATAAAATTTTAACGATAAATATACGAATCTCCATCATAAGCAAGAGGTCGTTGCAACATTACCAACAAATGAAATATAGTCTTTAAATTTGTGTACAGACCCCCTCAGGGCTCGGAAGTAGCGAAACTACAGTAGCTGCTACTTTTTCCAGTAGTTTGTAGTGTAGCGCGCTATATTAAAAAAGTGTAGTGTAGCGAGTAGCGCGATACAAAATATCAGTAGTTTGTAGCGCGCATCGACGCTACTTTCGGAGGGAGGAAAAAAAGGTCCCAATCTTCAAATCACATGATTATAACTCGTTTCTTTCGTGCGAAATATGTTCTCTGCAACAATTTGCGAACGTCAGCGACAAATCTCATCTGCAGTGTCATATATTTCTCCATAGACGACGGGCACAGTCACAAATTAGCTGTCATTTTCACAGTTTGGGTGTCAGAAACTTCGTGTACTGTTATTTAAATCCATAGAAATCTTCACAATATAATGTATTTTTATACGTCTACGATTTTTTTTTTACCAAAATATAGTCGTCTGGCTATGTTAAATCTTTATCTGACTAATTTCTTCTACCTTTTGCCTCCCACCCCCAGCAAGCAAAGAAATGTAAAATCCTTATTAAAAAAGGAAAAAGAATGGATTAATCTAAACATAAATCCTCTAAATTATCCCTAATCTCTCAAATTCACGCTTCCCCATAGTAGCATACAAAGGAGTTTAAAAATTTTTTAAATCTTTATTTTTATACAAAAATAAAATCTTTCACTCATTTGTCTAATGACAACAAATAAAAATTATTTCCTTGTCCCCAAAATTTACGCTTCCCCTTTTGCCCCTCCTCCAGCATACAGTTTCAAATATTAAAAACTCTTTATTTTAAAAAAAATGTCCACATTTGTTTCTACCTAATAATAATATATAAGTAACTATCTAAATTGTCCCCTAACTTCCCATAATTTACTCTTCTCCCCCCCCCCCCACAAGCATACAAATAAATAGAAAAATTTTAAGTTGTTTTTATTTCTATATAAAAAAAAAAAATCTTCTGCACATGTTACGTGTGTCTAGATTTAGAGGTGGCCGCTATTCAGAGATATAAGCGTTTTCAAATATATAAATTTTAGGAATTAAAAAGTGGCGCTAAATAGAGGTGGCCGCCTTTTGGAAGAAAAACCAGAATGGAGGTCTTATTGTACATAGATTTTTAACCTGAAAAAATATTTTGGACATTCTTTTGAAATTCGGGTCAACCCGACCCCTACCCGCTAAAGTCAAAACCCAACCCGAAACCGATCCGAACTCGAAATAATGAAATTCAACCGGATCCACAATAAAAAAGTGGAAGTCAACCCGATCGGAATCCGACCCACAAAAAAAAATCTAGAGCCGGGTCGGGTCGGGTGCGGGTAAACCGACCCGATGCAGGACTCTAAACGGTATAAAACTAAAAATCTAATCTTTAAATGTTTTTTTTAATTAGTTGCGGTTTCAAAACTTCCATTTATAACGAAATACTATAAGAAGCAAAACGCTAAATAATCGTTTCCTGTCTTCCTGTCGATTACACAGTTTTTTGCCATAACAAAATTAGAAGTATCAAGAATTAGAATTGTAACTATTCAGCAGAAATGTTTCAGCTGTGCAGGAGCATTCGTTATAACCATTATCGTACCAGTAGTTGAAAAAGTATGTTTATATTAACTTCCTGATACGAATTCTAAGATTAACAAAACAGACAGGCACGCATTTTGCTTTTGTGAAACTGTGATCTGCGGTTTATATAGACTTTTAATGTGAAAAAATATTTTGGACATTCTTTTAAAAAACCTGGTCATCCCGAACCCGACCCGCAAGATTCAAAAAGCCAACCCGAACCCGAAAGAATGAAAGCCAACCTGACCCGCAACAAAAAATTTGAAGTCAATCTGACCCGAACCCGAACCGCAACGGGAAAATATAGCCGACCCGAACGGCGGGTCGGGTCGGGGTAAAAGCGGGTAACCCGACCCAATGCAGGATTCTAAGCGCTACTGTGCTACATCACTCTCATAAATGTGTAAGATTATTACAATTTTTGTTTTCAAATTTCCTCTTTTAAAAAAAATTCCAACATAATTAAAAAGGTTCTATGAATTTGCTTTGTTTGTCTGTCCGTGCTCTAACTCTCATAAATATACTCCGACAGCCATGAAAGTTTTATATGTTATTGAAGTTTACCATAGAATGTTCAGTATTGAAAATGAAATGTGTAGCATTTATATCTCGCTTACAGGGACGTTCAAAAGAATTCTGTTACATTATGGTCTATCGGGAAAAATCGTTTGCGGTGTATTTAATTAGCGATGATTACTAAAGTAGCGAAGTAGTGACTACTTTTGGAAAGTAGTTTGTAGTCGCTACTTTTAAAAATAAGTAGTTGTAGTTGTAGTTAACTACATTTTTTATAAAGTAGTTGTAGTTCGTTACAAACAAAAAGTAGTTTTTCCGAACCCTGGGTCCCCTACGAAACAAATGATTCGAAAGAAACACCGATTGCAAAAAACTGCTCATAATCGAAAAATAGCTTTTTATAACTTTAAGTACTTTTTTTAAATTCTTACTTTTGCAAAGATTTTTTTCCTGGGTACGCACATAGCTTGGTCTTAGATATAACTGAGAGCAAAAAACGCAAAAAAAGCCACTTGAAACTGAGATAGACTTACAATGTGTATGTTTTTTTTTTCTCTGGAATTCGATGATCTGTTATTGTTTCGAACGTGGAACAAAGACAGAAATGCAATTAAAAAACAGACCACTGTATACTATATAACTCAAAGCGTCTCTGTGAGAGTATATGACCCATCTTTTACTATAAGACGTCTCGACAAAGTGACACAGTCCAAAAATCAAGTTTTGACATAACCTATGCGTGTAATATACGCTTTCACAGTTTTAAGTAGAATTTTCGCCGTTTAATTGAATCACATTGTTGAATAGAATTTGATTTAAGAAAGCGGTGGATTCTGCCAAGGCGGAAAGGCCAAAAAACTTAATTTTAACTTTAGTTGTTTTGATTCATATAAGCGGCAATTATAGTAATTTTTTTAGCTCTGGGGGGGGGGGGGCCTGGCTGCGCCACTGGACAGGCGTTGAAAGATAAAGTGTCTAATTTAGATAAGGCGTTATTGACAGCTTTATTAGAAAGAATCTTTTCGGGTTTTGGTTTAGTTCAGTTTGAATTGCACAACAGGCACTACTATTACATGAGCTACTCAAACATCCGCTCGCTAATGTTAAAATCCTATAGGAGAGTTCTTTTAAAATATCACGTTTGTATTTTTTATTTTTTTATTTTTAGTGTGTGTGTGTGGGGGGGGGGGGGGGGGGGTTGGATAGCTGAAATGCTGAGGTCGATTTTTACCCCTTCCCCTTAGTATACTTTCACTTTCGGAACCGCATTTGAAATGGGTTTTTACTAAGTTCTCTTTTTTTAAGTTGCTTCTTCGCCACTTAAATTAATGTAAACTATTAGTTTAATAATAGATTATTTTTAAGAAAGAAAAAAACCCCCTTAAAACTAAATATCTTTCTAGCAAATTTTTTTTAATTTAATATCTCTACCTTCTCATTTTTTTTTTTTTTTCTTAAACTTCATTATATGCAACACTTTATCCCATAAAAACAAGTTTTGTGTTATGAGAACAAAAAACTCCTGGCTTGCTACTAACATAGCAATAAAAGGGTTCTTCTACGATGACTCGTTCTGTTTTCTTTTCTAACTGTGTCTGTTGCTCATGATATATGCAGGTTGTACATAGTGCATGAATAATTATAGTTGTCCACGTCCATATGCTTGTTTTCTTATAGATTTAGAAACACAATTTGCCATAAATCTAAGTAAATTATTTATAGTTTAATAAATTAATGTTTTGTATTTTGCACGATTAAACGCTCGGCTTTATAATCTGGAAATTTTAACAATAAGTTCTATGTAATAATTTTAGGCCTAATGTACTTCTGGATAATCAAAATATCCGGCATACTACCAAGTATCCGGCATACTGACCGGATCAGCCAGATACAGTATGTTTGCTGGATAGCCGTTGCACCCCTAATAATAACCTGTTAGTGTTGGAAAGTGTTACATAATCTATCCCTGATGCATGATTTTTCGTTCTTACTGCTTTTATACCTATTATATGCATGGCACGGATGAATAGGATTTCGCGTGAAAGTGACAGAATTGAGAGAGTTTATTTAGACTGGACAATAGCTTCGTGTGTGTGCTTTTTCAAAACTGCTTCCTCCAGGAGCCATGCGTAAAAGGATGATACCCAACAATGGCTCTCGTGTTTCAGACGAATAAAAAGATAGCACAATAATCTCAGTTGTTGTTCCAGGCGAATAAATTAATAAGTTCACTTTTTCCCCCCTGTATATCAAATGTCAACAAACAGATGGCCCATGAGTCATTATTATTATATAATGCAAGATAACGGCAACACCATCGTTTCAGATCACGGGATCTCTCCTCATTTTAATTGAAGCTATTCCTCACATATTTTATCATTTTCACTTAAAAACAACCACTTAAGGCATGTTATAACTATATTTTTTGAAAAAAAAAAAAAAAAAAAAAAAAAAAAATTCTTTTTTTTAAACATATTTTTACTCCTTAAACCTTCAAAAATTTTGTGGTAAAGCAGTTTATTCGAAATTCGTATTGGTTCAAAAGTTATTCGCTGTTTGGTGCCAGGAGGGTTCATTATCTGGGCCTGGTATAGATAATTTTATGAAAATTGTCACTGTTATCTATGTTTGTTTAAAAAAGTTGTAAAACTTTAAACCAGTTTTTCTCGAAACTCTGTTTTAAAAATCGGTACCAGGTAGAACTCGAGATTGGATTCACCGATTTGGGTGAAATTTTCACGCTTTTCTAGTATATACTATTTTGTAGTCCCTCCACGGACGCGTTTTTCAATATTCGAATTGTAAATATTTTTTTGCGCGATTTAAATCCGAAAAATTTGGACGATAATCGACACTTTTAAATCTGAACGGCCGCCATTTTCTTCAGGATCGAAAAATTGATAAACCCATCCGAGAAAGACTATAAAATATCGTAAAGTTTTTTTTTTTTTTTTTTTTTTTTTTTGTTACAGATAAGCAGATTTCTCGATTTATCTAGTGCCGCGGAACGCTTCATACCCCTGTATCAAAGGCCGCCAGAGGACCATTTTTCAATCACTTTCCAAATATATATATATTTTTTTTTTAAACTGAAAGATATGCTCTTTCATTTGTAAAAACCCCCATTACTGTATTATTACTGTAGAATTGCGCTAAAAAAATCGCAAAAAAGTGGAGAAATTTTAGGTATTGCTCAGTGTTCGAGCTATATACAGGTAGTATTATCCAGACTTTTAATCCAGGGTCTTTTTTTATGAAATTGTGAACAACTTTTCCCATTTGTGAAAAATCTAGTCATAATTTTGTGAATTTGAAATGGTCGTTATATATTCAGGTTCTTGTTTATACATTTTTAAAGAAGATATTGGTATGTAAAATACACATTTTTTCTTTATATATGTAAAAGTGACAGATTCTACTTTTACATTATTAAATTTGTGAAAAGTTCAGTTTGAAAAGGGCGAAGTTTTGTGAAAGGTCTATTTTTAAGACAAAGAATTTTGTGAAAGGTCTTGTTTTAAGGTGAAAAGTTTTTGATGGGTCCCTGTTTTGAGATGAAAAAAATTGTGATGGGTTCTGTTTTGAAATGAAAGAAAAAATCTGAAGGGTCCTTTAAAGGACCCAATTTCTTCCTAAACTGATCCCTACAATATATCATGATGTATATCCGATATTTTCAAAATATGTTATTTGATATTTTCGATATTTAAATATATTGTTATTTAATTTCAAAATATTTTCCATTTTAACTGATATTTTCAGTCAAAACAAGTGTAAATGAATTTTTCAACTGTTATTGACTGCGTCGTTCTGTAGGCAAAGAAATTTTACCTCAGGCCAAAAAAGAATATATATATATATATTTCTAAGCTTTACGCCCGAAGCTGAATGTTTAAATAGAGAACCAATAATTATGTGAGACAATATTAACTTAGAACAGCCATTGAAAGATAAACTGTCTAATTTAGATAACCAGATATTTACATCTTTATTAGAAAGGGTCTTCTCGGGTTTTGGCTTAGTTTAGTTTAGTTTAAACTGTGCAACGGGTTAGAGAATGAAAAAGCAGACACGCTTAAATTTATAGTAACACTTTTCAGTTACAAAAAAATATTTTTTATTTAAAATTTTATTGTATAAAACAGAAAATTTTCTTGATACTTGATACTAAATCGTATAGTTTGTGTAAAAATCAAATTGTTGAATTTTTCGAAAAATTATTTATGTTTTCAATTAGTTGATCTTCAGTTTCATTGTAAGTGAGGGAAAAAATAAATTAAAAGACATTCAGAATATTGTTTTATTGAGTTTCCATAGTTAGTGCTATCTGTTTTATTTTCTAATTTATATTTAAGTCTGAAAATATTTATAATCTTTAATATACCGTATATACTCGTGTATAAGTCGAAGAATTTTAGACAAAATTTGGGAGTTGAAAATGGGAGATCGACTTACATACGAGTTAGTAAAAATAAATAAATAAATGCTGACCCAATTGCCGATATTCAGGATCTTTAAAGCCAGAAAATAATACCTATCTAGGAATTATAAATCTAAAAACCTTTTTTGTTTTCATTTAAATATTAAAATTTTTCAATGTGACTTATCAAAATGCAAGTTATTGTTGAGAATCTGAATAGTGAAAAAAAAAGCTCAGAAATAATGTCCCTATAATTGTTCTTCACCCATTTTCTCTTGGGATAGAATTCCCTTCAATACAGGGGCATTGCTTTCAACATTTTAATCCCCTTTTAAAAAAGAGTTCAACTTGAGAATGCTTCTAGATTTCTCTCCTAAAAGTCCCACAGTACAAAGAAATACTATACTTTAGCAGTATAAGAAGTTATTTACGCTTGTACATTAGGGTGGTCCTTATTTTTGAAGTTTTAAAATTTATTGTTCTCACCCTCTAAATTTGTTCCATTATGTCTAAAAACAATACTTGTAAAATTTAATCACTAAAAAATAATATTTATAGGTAGCTCAAGGAAGCATAAGTTTCGTAATTTGGGGTCATTGTGTTGTTTTCTTATCCTTTTACTTGAAAAAATATATCTAATCCCAGTGTTAATAAAATCATTTAAATGTATTAAAAAGTCACTTATGTGCAGTATCAAATATCCGTAAAAGCATTTGTAAATGTACTTATTAAGTTAATTATCTAAAATTAATTTCATTAATGTAACAATAATAAATGTCTGGAATTATTTGGAGAATGAAGACTGTTAAAGAAGAACAAAAAAGGAAGCCAAAGAGCATGCATTTTCTTCAAAATTAGTTAACTTGTTTAATCTTGCTCATGCCAATGCATTAAACATAATCAAAATAGCTGAAGACAGATATTTCTTGCTAGCACAACGAGAAGATGGCAGACGAGACGAGGATCAATGATTAGTGTTGATATAAATATCTTGCGGAAGGAATTGATATAAATAAATCTCTTTCAGAAGGAATTGATTGCTTATAAAAAGAATAATCTTCTGAAGACAAGAGTAGAAAAAATGAAATGTTCACAAGAGAAAGAAACAAAAATACCAGTACTTGAATCTTCTACAGATAGCCCAAATGAAGAAGATAGAAATGAATGAAAATGAACAACGCGATCAGGAAATAAAACTATTAGAGGATGCAGCATCAGATCCTGGTCCATACAAAGCTAAGAGAGGGAAGGGTGTATGGATATTATAACTCCATATTTAGCAAGACAGGACAAAAGTATCAGGCAGTATTTGTAGTTGTCGAAACTGCAGAGTTTAGGATATGTATTAAAGAAGTCAGTCTCGTTGAAAAAGAATTGTTCATAGAATTAAACAATCATAAAAATTAGAAGAATGGCTACAAGGAAATGTTCCTCTCAATGTCCATAGAAATAGGAAACTTTTACCAGAATTAACTGGTAAAGAGAAAATAGATAACTACCAATTATAATTTCCGGCAAATGAGTTTCTCAGATGCTCTCAGTTGCTAAGCTTCTTTCTGCCACTGTCGAAGCACAAACTCATGAAATTTATAAAGTTTTGAATGAATGAGATATTGCAGATAAAGTGATTGGAATGAGCTTTGACCCTACATAACCAAGTACTGAAAATGATAAATGTGCTTGTGTTGTTTAGAAGAAAAGCTTGGTAAGAAACCTTTTTCTGCCCGCCATCATCATATTATGGAAATTATCATTGGAAAAGTATTTCATAATTCTTTGTGAACTTTGTCATCAAGTCCAGAAGTACCTTTATTTAAACATTTCCAAGGGTACTGGGGGATTTCTAGATAGAGAAAAATTTGAAACAGGTTTGAAAGATAATATTCAAGTTCTTGTACAAAATGTAAAAGATGAAATTTTTGAGTTTGCCACTAGAAACTAATCATGATCAACACCATCAGTACCTGGACCAAGAGATAATTATCAAGAATTTGTAGAACTTGTTATTGTTTTCCTTGGAGGAATACCTGTCAGAGAAATTTGTTTCATGCTTCCCAGGGCAATGCATCGTGCTCCTTGGATGACTCAGATGATATAATCTTTGAAGATATTCATCTTTAAGGCCCAATTCAAGCTTACCAGAAAGAAAGAAAGAGGTCTTCATTATGTTTGTGTTTTTATAGTGAGAGTGAATTTTAAAGCTTGGAGTACTGCTTCAATAACAGAAACCTCACCCAATCACGACTTTCAGTTAATGAATAGTTTATCAGAGTATTCAAAAATAAGTGAAGAAATTGCAAAAGCTGCATCAGAGAAATTTTCAAAGCATCTGTAGTATTTGTTAGATCTTATTGGACTGCCCCTTTTTGATAGCCATGTACCTGTTTCAACACAAAGAAATGTGGTTGAAATCCTTCAAAATGAAACTAGTCGTTGGGGGCCACCGTAATACTTACCCATCATGGATATGCATAATGTAAAATATTAAAATAAAAATGTGTAAACTACTTATAAAATGCATTGCAATTCAAATAAAATTGTGGCTTGATGACGTCATGAACTTTAAAGGCTCGATTACTGAATTGCTTGAAAGAGGTTTTTCCTTATAACTCCAAAAATAATAATCCTATTCACTAGCGGTTTATTGCATCTGATTAAGCATCAAATTTCTAATTAAAATATATCTTTGAAGTGAAATTTGGATGAAATACAGGGTCATGAAAAATCAAAGAGTGTGGAAAATAAGATTCCAAATATCTCGGCAACTCATTATCCGATCGACTTCATGCTTTATGCAAAATTTATGTTTTTTTATTATCTTTTACATCCATTTCTTAAAATAAACAATTTCGAAAATTTTTATATACCTTTTATCAGAACGAATATTTCGAGAGTCCGAAAAAAATAGTTCCGGTTAATTGAGGTTATTGAAATGAAATAGGCTTCTTCCCATTATTACATACTAAGTACATACCAAATTGCAAGTCTCTATCTCAATTTTTTCGGGAGATAGAGCGTTTACAGACACACAGACATACACACAGATACACAGACGGACGGCAAATTTTTTTTTTCTAAAAATATGTTTTTCGGAATCTCCAGTGTCTGAAACGTGTAAATCTGTCAAAAAAATTTTTCGATTTTCAAAACGATTACAAGACTTACCCTATACTACGTATGATGGGTAAGTAAAAGGTACAAAGAATCCGGAGAAGAGGATAACTGTTTCCCTTAAATATTTTCATGAGAAACAGTTTGAAGATTTTATTACCAAAGAATCTTTCAATCTGTTCAAAGAAATGAATTTACCTCAAGGATTCTTTCAAATAGACACTGGATATTGGAACACTAATTCTGATTATAGGATTGCATTAGAAATGGTGCAATCTATTAAAGTGGTAAATGATCATGCTGAGAAAGGTATTGCCTTGATTAAAGAATACACTCGAATCCTTGCGCGAAATGAACCTCAGTTTCAGATATTGGCAAATGTTGTGGAGGAACACCGGGAAGTTTATCCTTACTGCAGAAAAATGGGCTTAACAAATTAAACTAATTACTAATACTTTCATACTTTAAACTTTTTATATGCTTAATACTGTGCTTTTATGTTATATAAAATATGAAAATAATTTAAAATTGCAATAAAAATTATCATTTTAACTTAGTTTTCTTTTGTCAATATCACAATGTTTTTAAGTGTAATCGTCAAACTTCAGCAGTCTTGAGCTACCTCTAAATATATTTATTTTTCATTCAAACTTTTTCTGCTTTGTTTTTTACTGTATTGGAACAAATTTTGAGGGTGAGACAGAAGAAAATTTAAAAAAAGTTAAAATCCATCATATAAGGACCACCCTATTGTACATAAGGCTTAATAGATTTTTCAAAGAATTTTTTATTTTTAAGTATCATTAAATTGATGTGAATAGGTTTCAAAATAGTTTATAAGATAAGCTTCTTCAGTTTCACATAATTATACAGCTTTAAAATGTGTAATAAAAAAAAAAAAAAAAAAAGTCTGATTAGAAACGTAAAAGTTTACTAATTTAATAAAAATGTATATATATATTTTTTATCCTCGATTACAAATAATTTTAACATACTATTAGAAATGTTGTTCGACTTATACACGAAAATTCAATTTTTTATTAAAATTTTGCGTAAGAATTGGGGGGCGACTTATACACGAGTATATACGGTATTATATATATATATATATATATATATATATATATATATATATTAAATGTTATATTTATTTATATATTTGTATGTAAAATTTCTTCTTCAAGAGAATGCATCAATAATGTAAAAATTTAAAATTCGCCTGTACACTCCAATAGATCTAGAGAAATAATTTATGGAAGAAAGAGTTTTTTTTTTTTTTTTTTTTTTTTTTTTTTTTTTTACTATTTAAAAGTCGTTGTTAACCCTTTAACGGATAAAGCACTTCAACTGCTGAAATGTTGAAATAAATGATTGACACCGGAAATTATAATAAAATTTATTTGTATATAAGAAAAAAGCGATATTTCACATACATAATAAATGGAAAACATTTCTATTAAAATTCTGCTGTCATTGTTGAATTTCGTAATTAAAGTTTTGTGGTTTCCTAGGGAAACCAATTGACGTTAAAGGGTTAATGGGTTAACGAACCCTGATATTGCTAAAAGAGAAAGAAAAAAAAAACTGAAGAAGGGCACAGGCATAGAAAAGGCTAATCGAGCTCTCAAGTTTCTCTTCAGAATTAAGAAATTTTTTCATGTAAAGTTTAATTATCGCTTTTGTTGGTAATTATGATATAAACTGTAATATCTCTTTTGTTTTTAATTATTGGATGGATTTTTTTTGTTTGTTAATTCATCTCTTAAAACTGCCCTGCATATAATGATCAGGGTTCCTAAATATATTTTCGAAAATATCAAATATATCCGATATTTTCAAAACAGTCAAGTTATTGATGATTATAAATATTTTCAGTCTTAACATAAATTCCTAAAATATATTGTACTTATCATGAAAACTTGATTAAAAAACACTAATACAATATTGCAAATTATACAATATGCGAGTGACTTTTTTTCCCCCATAAAATTCGATGAACTTTTTCATGAGATAGCTGATTTGGAAAGTAAAAGTATCTTCGTAAAAAAAATATTCGCAAAGAAAATCGAAAAAGTAGTCAACGGCGGAAATAGAAATTATCTCAGCTATCCAATGCAAAAAAAAAAAATCGTTTAAAAATACTTAAAGGCAAATGAGATATTAGAAAAATAATGCCCCATAAGATTAACATTAGCGAGCGTGGGTTTTCGCGCAAGAGGAGAAGGCCCTTAAAGTCAACTCGAAGCCCGAACCGACTCCCCACAAAGAATATTTTGTCAACCCGAAACCCGACCCAATCTCAAAATATTCAAATATCTGCTCTAAGATTCAAACCCGACCCCGAAGTGAAAGAAAATGAATCCATATTTTAATGCAATTATGGAAAAGTAGTCTACTCCAAAGTAGTAAGTCTTGATATCTCTAAAATTACTCATCTTTTTTTGCTTAAAAATGAATACATATACATGCATTAATATTGAAATTTTTTTTTTTTTCATGATCATTAAAAAAATATTCAGGATGTGTGATAAGTCTCTCGTGATAAGTCGTGTCAGCCTGAACCCGAAACATTTAAAGTCAATCTGACCTGAACCCGATCCGCACAAAAAAAAAAATTAGCTTCAACTCGGGTAACCCGACCCGATGCAGGGTTTTTCTCTTGCGGCCCATTTTGTAAAAGTTTTTTTTTTTTTTTTAATATTTTGTAACTAAATATGAAATCCAGTTACTCAAATTTGAACCAAGCATTTATTAATAACTTATTTTAATGCTTCTGCTAAACTTTTCCTTTCTAGTGAACTTGTTTTGTTTCCAAATGACACATTTTGAAACCTAACAAAATAAAAATAATTAATGATGAATATGTTTTTATGGAATGGAATTTTGTGAAGGGACCCTAAATAGGCTCAAAATTTTGCCTGGATCGACTCTTGTCAATATTCTTGCTAACCAATGAGCCCAGTTCGTAAAGAGGTTAGAATAGCATAAGTACAAAAAAAAACCCTCTCCAGATGATGAAGTTCTTCATATTTTGCCTCGGGGGCGAAAATTTAGAGAGGGATAATTTAGATGATTCTTTATTTACCTATCGTTATGCAAATAAAGCAACAAATAGGGCGGAAATTACTTATAAAAATATTAAATTTAAAGATTTTAAACTTTGCATGTGGAATGGGGGTAGTGAGAAAAAGAACTTAACCTTTTCAAAAGGGAGGAAGAAGTCCTTTACTACATAGATTATAGATGATTATTTACTGTGTTAATTTTAATGTATCTACACCAAGGTGCCTTTTCCCCTTTCCTTTTCTCTTCTCTTCTTAAGAAAGGTCGGCAAATACTTTATTTGGAAAATCAGTAGAATATATACTCTCCGAATAAATAAACTTATGCAACAGGTGCAGTCTTCACCTTCAAACATTGCGAAAAGTTCCAAGTGCAGCCGAGGTCATGATGATCATCACTCCGAAGTAGATATTCCTGTCAGTGAAAGGCAACTCTTTTTTTATTTATTTTTTTCCTAAAAAGGAAAACCCCTAATTGCCGCCATCCCACCTGTCTTGGGGTTATGCACGAAAGTGGGTCAACGGGGTTTCTTACCTCTTTCCATCAGAAACAAAGAAAAGCGGATCTCCGGGTTGAAAAAACTCTGACGTCACGCGCAAACCAAAACAAGAACGCACGTGGTCGAACAGTCCTCAATAGAAAATTGGAATCGATTTACCGAAAAAAAAATGCAAATGGCTTTGATGGGTCAGCTGGCAGGACCCATCGTGCACGAAAACATCCTTCTGGCCTCAAATACAAAATCCTTGTAAAACCATTCTCTGCCGCAATATAAAATTGTTTTGTTTTTCATACCAATATTTTACACTGGTGTGCAAAACTGAAACAACAAACACAAGATGCTAATTTCTGAACACGTGAGTACTCAAAAAGAAATTCTATAAAGAGCAAGTATAAAAAAGAGGTACTACCCTAACAGCACGGCCAGTCGATGTGAAGTCCCCTTGACGTCACACATGGTTAAAAGTGTTGATAGTCGCTACGGTGAATCAAAATATGGGATATTTCACTGTCTCATTATTACTCTCAAATGATTGTTGGCACTGAAAAGTCACTGTGACTGTCGCTTTGTGATGGGTCACCAGGTGACATTACAATGAAGTCACCTTGTGATTCTCAAGTCACTGTCAGTTGAAGACTGAACTTTGAAGTCATTGTGAGCATTGCATTGTGATGAGTCGCCAAATAATGTCACAATGAAGTCGCATGGTGACTTTCCGGTGACCGACACTCTATTGTGAAGTCATGATTGCACTCCTTTGTGAAAAGTCACCAGATTTCATTTTCTGTCACTTGGGAACTCGTCACAGAACAGCTATCATCATGACTTTACAATGGAGTGTCAAAATGACAGTCACATGAGAGTCACAAGATAACTTCATTGTAAAGTCACCTGGTGACTCGTCAAAAAGCAGCAATCATGGTGACTGTTCAGTGGGGTGACCAAATGAGAGTAAAAATGAGACGAATGAAAGATATAACATTTCTGTTCATTGTAGTGATTGTGACAATTGTAACCATTTGTGATGTCAAGAAGACTTCACATCGACTATTTGTGCTGTTAGGGTAGTACCTATTTTCTACACTGGCTGTTTATAGAATTTCCTTTTGAGTACTCGCGTGTTCAGAAATTAGCATTTTGTGTTTGTTGCTTAAGTTTTGCACACTAGTGTATGATAAATAGATCATACTATTGACAAACTCACTGCAAAGGGGGGGGGGGGGGGCACTCTTATTAATTAAATTATGCGGTGCAAGAACGCAAATGGAAGTTTGAGTGTGTCTGTGGTGTTATGAAAAGACCGCTACAAGATTTTGTTGGAAGGTGTAACCCCCCCCCCCCTCCCCCGAAAGTCCACCTACGTCTAAAGTATTGAACCTCGAAGCCAGGCTTTTTTTTTTTTTTTTTTTTTTTTTTTTTTTTTTTTTTTTTTTAATATTATTTAATTTTTTATGAGATTTCCAGAGTTTTTTGGTATTGATTTTTCCATATTAAAAAAAGGAATCCGGTTTCAATCTTTTAGCTCAATTTTGTCATTTCCAATAAAATTTCTTTGGAATTCGTACAGCGATTTCTGAATTTTTCGCGAATTTTTTTTTAATGCGATTTTCAGTCTTTTAGCGTTCCGTGGCGATTGGACATTCGCAGACGCAGAAGGAACTCTGTTTAAACCTTCTTGTCCAATATAGTAAATTTTGTACTCCACGATTTTTGAATTTTTATCGATTTTTTTTTTACGGTAACCCAACATAGCAAATGTCCCCAAGGGTCGATCCAGGAACGTTTTGTAGCCTGTTTAGGGTCCATTCACAAAAATCCTTGTAAAAACAATCCCTTTAACACAATTCCGCTTAATAAAAAGTTCCCCTTCACAAAAATCCTCTTGATAAAATAAGACCCTTCACAAAATTCCATTTCATAAAAACATACTCTGCATTAATTATTTTTATTCTGTTAGGTTTTAAAATGTAATTTACAAAGAATCCTTCACAAAAATCCTCTTGATAAAATAAGACCCTTCACAAAATTCCATTCCATAAAAACATACTCTGCATTAATTATTTTTATTCTGTTAGGTTTTAAAATGTAATTTACAAAGAAAACAAGTTCACCAAAAAAGAAAACTTTAGCAGAAGGACTTAAAGAATTTATTATTAATAAATGCTTGGTTTGAATTCGAGTAGTTGGGTTTCATCTTTCGTTACAAAATGTTATTTTTCATAAAAATTTCACAAAAAACTTATTTTTTACAAAGTGGGCCTCCAGGAAAAAAAACTGCATTGACCCCTGGTCCAATTTTTCGCAATTGTTTTATGCGATTTTTAGTTTTTTCCCATTTTTTTCCGCAATTTTTCGGCTTTTATAAAAACAATCTTTTAGCCCAATATAGCAAATTCTGTCCTCTGCTATTTTTAAAACGTCAGCGAATTTTCCCATGAGATTTTCAGTGTTTTCTTTTTTTTCGCGTTTTGCCGCGATTTTTCCATATTAGTAAAATGAATCCGGTGTTAAACTTCTAACCCAATATAATAAATTTCTAAAGTTTATCTGGAATTTGTGCAGCAATTTTTATATTTTTCGCGATTTTTAGAGTTTTTTTTTTTTTTTTTTTTTTCGTTTTTTGGACGGGCCCGGACAACGCCTGGTGGATCAGCTAGTAAAATATAAAAACAAGAGTATGACTTTAACGGATTCTTTTTTATGAAAAAAAAAAACATTAAATCAAATTTTAATGGAAAATTGACAACATAAACGATGCACCATTCTCAACGTGTTCAATCTCAGAAGCAATTTTGCAAAAATAGTCGTTGATAAATGTTTATATTTCATAAGAAGTTCTATAATTTTGTATTCATGAAAATTTAAGGAATGCTCTGCTTCTATCTTTAATGTTATGAAATTATTCAAAATTTTCCCAAAATATCGATGAATCAATTTCACTCCTTGACATTTTCTCAAGGTGTGAAAATGACAATGACGACAACCCAAGAAAGACACAGAGCCTTAGTGCAGCTAACAAGAGACAGGCCGCGGTACCACACCGATCGACTGATTTTCCGCATACCTTGATCGGATGGCAATTCAACAATTACTGGAAACTACCCTATCTTGATCGCTCCTTAGCCAAGAAGCATGGAAGTATCGCGAACGTTGATTATTATTATTATTATTTTTTTTTTGTAAATATTTATTTTATAATTCTATTTCTTTCTTGCGACTACCGGCGCTGAAGATTTGCATAATTGATTGCATAAAAAGAGAGGTGCTCAGTGGAAGAAGGGAGGGAGGAGTTCATTTATACCGGTATTCTTTATAACCGTATAGTAGTAAGTACGCTACTTAACCAATCAAGATCGTTTTTAAATTCACTTCCGATGTGTATTATCTCCATTAAACCAGAGTTTGGGGGCGAGATTCATTCGCAAACACTGGGGATACATAGATAAGCAGAACACAAATTTCCTTTCTTATGTCGATAAGCTCCCATTTCACCATATGGCGACTCCCGTAAGGGAATGTTCGATATCTCGAAAAACATTGTTAGCATAAGATAAAAACATATTCGATTAAGGCTCTTCTGAAAATTTTCTCATACTGGCTAAGCAACGCGAATAACTGACAGATTCGAAAACTTATATTCATTACTATCTGCGTAAATAAGTCCCATAACTGATTCAAGAGCCAATAAATTATTCTTTTTAGGTAGATTTCGTAAGAAATACTACATATTACATTCTCCCCTAAGATGGAATTTTCGAAAAAAATTTGCAGACTCTCGCCGATCATGATTCCCAGAACTCAAAACCACCCCCAATTCAAAACTTTATACATCTATCTATGTCACTTTTTTATGGACACGATAACTCCCATAATTCTGCACAAATCTTTTCCAAACGGATACATAAAATCAAGGGGCATGAAATCTCGGTCAAGTTCGTTAATGGGCAAAATCGAACCAGGGGGGGGGGGGGGGGACTTTTTGTGAAAACAGAAAAAAAACCATAGTTTTTTTAATTAGGATACGTATCGAATCCCTTTAAAGTTATTATTACTTCTAGAAAAAGGGCCGAAAATTTATGTAGGACAGATTTTTGATATCATTAAAAATGGCCCCAAGGGGGGGGGGAAAGGGGGGGAGGTGTTAGAAAAAAAAAATCCTAACTTCGTCCATTCAAAAGATATCAAATCCGCCTTAGTTTATTATAAATCCTCTTAATATTATCTAAAACTTTTATATTGACAAGTTTTTCATAGGACCAACACTTATAACAAAAAAATTAAAAGACAAGCCGAAAAAGCTGGAATTTCTCCAGAGGATTTAGTTTTTCAGTTAATTCTGTTATTTCCTTCAGATAGTGTTGAAATTATTGTGAAACAAACAGTAGGTAGGTGTTCAGTATATTTAAAAAAAAAAAAAAAAAAAAAAAAAAAGTTAGATCGGTTTAAGCTGAGTACCGGCGCTTTAAAACAAAAGTTTGAAAATCATAAAAAAGGGTGAATTATGGGTAGATTTACTTTATGAGTTAAGGGGTTATCTGGATAACTGGTTGGAATCTTTAGAAGTGAGAGATTTGGAATCATTAAAAGAACTTATTGCTCACGGACCGGTTAAAAAACGGGTCCCTTTTGAAATAAAAGAGAAATTTATGGGAGAGTGGGAAAATGGAGATAGCTTCGAAACTTGCAGAAAAGTGTGATAAATACGATAATATCAGGAAAGAATTTAAGAGATCGAAAAAAACATCTTGGAAAAATAAATCTTTTCAGGAAAATCAAAAAAGTAACTTAATTCTAAAACTAAGAGCGAAATTAAACCTAAATCGGAATTTGAGAATAAAAAAAATATTGGAGAAGATGATCAATCTGAGAAACACCGTACGCAAATCTCTCATAGATTCACAAACTCATATTCATTAGAGTCCTGAATACCTGACTCGTCCGAAATTTATGCTTAAAGTCAGCCCGAATCAGACAAAAAAAAAAAAAAAAAAAAAAAAAAAAAAAAAAAAAAATCGTCAACCCGAACCCGAAAAAAGAAAAATCTGTATTTTAATACAATTATGTAAAAATAATATACAGTTATATTTCTAATATCAATTTTACCTTTTTTGGTATAAAAATGGACACATATATACTCATTAATATTCAAATATGTAGTTTTTTTACATTTCAATAATATTGAAACTTTCTTTTGAGAAATCGGGTCAACCAGAACGAGACAAAACCCACCCCGAAACATTTAAAGTCAACCGGACCCGAAAGGAAAATTAGCGTCAACCCGACCCGAACAGCGAGTTCTATCTTATTAAAAAATATATATATATATTCTATCTTAAGGGGGAGTCTTCACTCACTTGAAAACATCCGGTCGCTAATGTTAAACCTAAGGCCAGATTGTTTTCGAATTTCTCGTTTAAATTTGAATATTTTTAAACGATTTTTTTTTTTTTTTTTTTTTTGCATAAGATAGCTGAGGTCGATCCCTACTATGGCTATTTTTTACTTTTTCGATTTCAGTTGTAGATTTTTTTTTTATAAAGACACTTTCACTTTCGGAACAGAGTGCCTTTATTAAAAAAATCTGCAACTGAAATCAAAAAAGTAAAAAATAGCCATAGTAGGGATCGACCTCAGCTATCTTATGCAAAAAAAAAAAAAAAAAAAAAAAAAAAAATTGTTTAAAAATATCCAAATTTAAATGAGAAATTCGAAAACAACCTGGGCATAGGTTGTACTATTCAGTAACATTAGGTAGTAACATTAGCAAGCGGGTGTTTTCAAATGAGTGAAAACTCCCCTTAAGGTGAAGTCCTTCTTTGGGTAAAATTTTTCAACTTTTCAATTTTCTCAAGAATTATTCGGCCAACTGCCTTTTTTTTTTTTTTTTTTTTTTTTTTTTTTTTTTTAAGAAAGGTAATCATTTTTCACAAATGTTTTTCAAAAATAAATTATATTTTCTTTTAAAAATATATAATTATTTTTTTTTTCCTTTACATGAATATATTACAAAAAACAAGCCAGCTTTTAAAAGTTTAGCCTTTTCAGTAGCTAAATTTTGACATTAGCTTTTCTTGCTTAATTTAACAAACAACATTGTTTGTAATATATATATCATGTGTCTCTTGAAATGATTTTTCAGTTGCACTTGTTTAATTACCGGCAGAGCAGGTAATGATTCTAGGTTGCCATGGTGATGACGCCCTGTTAAAGATGGAGACCTATTATTTCCGTATGAATGAATTTAAAAACCGAATTTGTATACTCAAATTGTCTCATTATAGCAATCCTATAATCTACCGACTAAGTTTTGTGGATAGATGTTTCCGGGGAATATAGATATTAAATGAAAAAAGAGTCTCAATAGGGATTTCAAGTTCTGAAATTTGCAAAGCTAGGCTTCAGTTTCCCCATTGGAATTTTCAGTCTATGTTAATTTTTAAGGGTTTGTAAAGGTATTTTTAAAGGTTTCAGTTTGGAAATAATTTTCTGAAATGTCTATTTTTAAGAGAAAGAAATTTCTGAAATGTCTATTTTTAAGAGAAAGAATTTTGTGAAGGATGGTATATTTTAAGGTGAACAAAAATTGTGAAGGATCCTTTAAAGTTCTTCCTAATCAGATCTCTGATTACATATCAGATATTCCATGTTAATGTTTTCATGTGGGACACTGAAC
The DNA here is from genome assembly GCA_963931845.1 of Maratus michaelseni. Taxonomy (NCBI): domain Eukaryota; kingdom Metazoa; phylum Arthropoda; class Arachnida; order Araneae; family Salticidae; genus Maratus; species Maratus michaelseni. Next base: position 468,726,076 of record OZ007587.1, read on the forward strand.
ATGAAAAAAATATAAAGAAAATTATCAGATTGTAGTTATTATCAAATTTTCAATATATTATTTCAGAGTTTTTCCTTGACAGTTTCAGAAGGGTGCTGCACCCTGCCTGCCCTTTGGTTTACAAATTAGCACCCTTCTAAAAAATAATCAGCATCCTTCTTGCCCCACAGTAAAAAAAGTGTCCTTTCTCCTTTTTGCATTAAAAAATTTGCTTTCACAGTACAAATTGACTCAATGCTGTCTTGAAAAGAGTGCCCCGACTTTTAAATATTAAAAGTGAGTTTAAAAACCGAAAGATTGCCTTTAACAATAAAAAAAAGTACCCTTAAGAATCTTTAAAGTGCCCTCAATAATTCACAAATTGTCCTTTTCTCACCAGTAGCACCCTGCCCTTTTTTAAACCAGGAGGAAACTATTATTTTATAAATGAAATTTTAATTTTTCAAATTTGGAAAAATTAAAAAATATCGCCCCCTTTTTTTCACTTTTTTTTTTTTTTTCCGAGCATTCTCATTTGAAAAGTGTCGCGTTGTTGATTGGGGAAAATTCCTTATTTGAGAACCGGGAACCGCATAATACAGATCTATAACATTAGAAATTTTTTTCTGCTTGTGCCTCGCTCGCGAATTACAAGCGCCCGCATTGAAATAAGGCAACAAGATATTTCAGAAGATGCGAAAAGACATTACGATTTATACGGTGTGTTGGTGGGTAGATAGGTGAACGCCCTCCTTTGTATAGAAGACAATAAACACATCTTAAATAAACAAATAAATAAAACCATGTCTGTTATGTGTGACTCAGTCATGGGTGCCAGTACTGCAGCTAAGACAAGACTCAAGTATTTTCAAACTAGTGCATGTCTCTCAAACATAAAATTTCTATTTATCTTATGACAGGGTTAAAATGGATTTTTTTCAAACAAAAGCCAGCGATGAAAACTTTTCACATATAAAAGGGCTGTTATTTAAACAGATGAAATAGAATTTAGATCGACATACCACTAACATTGCAGAATTTTGTCATTTCCATTTTTATGAAAATCGAATCCAAACTTAAAAAGATATTCATAAAAGTTTTCTGCATTCTATTAAATATCCTATCATAAGCGTAATGAATTCAATGATATCCCATGATAGGTCATGATTCTAGGTTGCCATGGTGATGACGTCCAATTTAAGATGGGGGTCATTATTTCCGTATGACTGAATTTAAAAACCAAATTTGTATACTAAAATTGTTTCATGATAGCAGTCCTATTATCTACCGACAATTTTTTGGATAGATGTTTCCGGAGAAGTAGGTATTCAATGGAAAAAGAATCTAACTATGGATTTCAAGTTCTGGAATTTTCAAAGCTAGGCTTCAGTTTCCCATTAGAATTTTCAGTCAAAGTTAACAAAAGATAAATTGTTGCCAACTTAAAATGTACTTATTTTATTAAGGAAATGAATCCTAACCTAATAACAGACGATATAATTCATTTTTCAGAGAAATAATCATGATCTTTTTTTTTTTTTTTACTTTATCTTATAGTATAATTTTTAATGTAACAGAATTGTAATGACGTGTTTGTCAAAGTATATTGACACTTAATTTCATAAAATAAAAATTAATATCTATAATATGAAAAATCGGCATCACATAAAGCTAGTCTTTGACAACCACCGTAATACTTACCCATCATGGATAGGCATACTATAAAATAGGAAAATAAAACATGTGTAAACTATTTATAAAATGCATTGCCATTCGAATAAAAACGTGGCCTGATGACGCCCTAAACTTTAAAGGCTCTATTACTGAATGGCGTAAAAGAAACATCCTTATAACTCCAAAATGGATAATCCTATTCACTAACGGTTGACTGCGTCGGATGAAGCGTCTCGTTTCCAATTAAAACATATCTTTGAATTGAAACTGGAATGAAATACAGGGTCACGAAAAATCACAGCGTGTGGAAAACAGGATGACAAATATCTCGGTAACTCATGATCCGATCGACTTCATTCTATATGCAAAATTTGTTTTTTTATTGTCTTTTATAGTCACTCCTTAAAATAAACCATTTCGAAAATTTTTATAGACCTTTTATCAGAACGACTCTTTTGAGAGTCCGAAAAAAAAGAGTTCCGGATCATCGAGGTGACTGAAATTTAATAAACTTTTTCCCATTATTACATATACTAAGCACATCCCAATTTCAAGTCTCTATCTCCATTTGTTCGGGAGGTAGAGCGTTTACAGACACACACACAGAGACGGACGGCAATTTTTTTCCCCTAAAAATATGTTTTTTGGAATCTCCAGTGTCTGAAACGTGTAAATCAGTCAAAAAAAAAAAAAAAAAAAAAAAAAAAAAAAATCCGATTTTCAAAACGGTTACAAGATTTACCACCCTATACTACGTATGATGGGTAGGTAATAAATTTTGTATTCATGCATTTTTGCATAAGAGTGCATAACAGCTATTGCACCAAGATCTGAATATTTATAAAACTAGTTATAGTACGAACACACCTCATTTGTCACGTTTGACATACATATTCTAACTTATTATAAATTAATGTTATTATTGCACTCTTTTATTTAACTTAATTCGATTTTTGTTTGTAAAGATTGAATTTTGTAATCTATTTTACAGCTGTGTTTCCGATTACAAAACTTAATATTTTTTTTAACTGAATTATAAATTAATTTTAAGGAATTTTTCCGTTAGCCCACTACAAAATACTAAAAATTAAAAAATATAAATAAAAAATAAAGAGTGTAATCATTTTAAAATATATATACTTTTTTATCATTTAATAAGTTTCATTTTAATTAAATTATGATTATACGTTGAGAAAATAATATAAAATCATTAATGTTTTAAATAATCTTTTCTTATTGCCATATCTTAAAACAGAACAAAAAATATGATATAATTTTGATATACGATATGATTTTGTAATAATGTTACTCGTGCGCGCTTTCTCCCAAACGTAAAAAAAGCGGGGAATTGTCCAGAGTATTGTAGTCCATATTGTAGCGGGATCTTTTTGGAAAAATCATGAGTAGAGTTATAATTTTTTTCTTCCTTTTAAAGAAAAAGCTACTTTTATACATCGTCGCTTATTTCAATAAGATATCCAAGCCTTTATCAAAAACATGTTAAAAAGGTTTCCATTTTCCAGCGTTATCGCGCGTCTCGTATTGAATTCACCTAAATAAAAATAACAACAAAACAAACCTGCCTATTCAGTAAAAATATTACTAAAAGTCGAAGAATCTGTCTGAAATTTCAGGCGTTTTAGAATAAGTAAAGAGATTCAGATTACTTTGCAGTTATACAAACGGGTGGCACTGTGTCTTCACGCACGGATAAATCAGATGAGCTCATGTTCGTGCAAATTCATTGTCGTGCACGATGACACATTCGGTGTTGGGGGAAAAGAATCTAAATTATATGCGTGATGGATTCGAGCGATTCATTATCCAAAATGAATGCTATTCCAGTTATTTATTCAGGTGTTGAAATATCACGGGGGAAAAAAACTATTTTGAGCCGATACAGTGATGATCATAAAATAAAATAAAGCCCATTTTAAAATTCAAAATTTAAATTAAATTCCCAAATTTATTTTTCTAACATTAAAATCTAATGTTTAATTCTGAATTTGCTCCTAGTAAAGAAGGTGTCATTCAATCATTATTTCATGCTGCAAGAGGGGGGGGGGGGTGGCACAGAGTTTGACAAGGGGAGGAAGAATGTTAAACATGTGACGTCACATCTCTGAAAGGTGAAAACAATTAGGTAAAGCGCAGGGGTCGATCCAGGCAAAATATGGGACCTATTTAGGGTTCCTTCACAAAATTCCTCTGAGTAAAATAGGCCTCTTCACAAAATTCCTCTTAATAAAACAAGCCCCTACACAAAATTCCTCTTAATAAAACAAGCCCCTACACAAAATTCCTCTTAATAAAACAAGCCCCTACACAAAATTCCTCTTAACAAAACAAGCCCCTACACAAAATCTCTCTTAACAAAACAAGCTCCTACACAAAATTCCTCTTAATAAAACAGGCCCCTACACAAAATTCCTCTAAAACAATTCCCTTCACAAATGTTTGCCACCTTCGAGAGCGTTCATCATGGACCTGTTTTTGCTGTAAATATAAGATTCGTCAAACAATCGTTCCATCTTTACTATCCTTGCCGCTAATGTTAAAAAGATTTTAATGACTTTACAATCGTCCAATTACTCCGAAATTTTATCGATTTATTTTATAAAAGATAGCGATTAAGATGACGTAAACCTTCCCAGTCGACTGAGTGACAAGATGAAGAAAATGAAAGAGCTGTTGAAAGATATTCCCAATAGCGAGATTTATATTTGAGAAGATTTGTAAGTTGAGACTCTTTCAAATCTAGCTGACAGCTTTTTGCTTATTTGTAACTGTGGAGTAGGGAGAGAAAAAAATTAACTTTATTTAGATTTTTTTTGGAAGAGGTAAAGGAAGGAAAAAAAAAATCGATGACTCATTCTTAAAAAATATAGGAAAATAATTGTCTGTTTAACATTTTAATTACGGGGTTGTGGACATATGCAGGGTTCGGTGATTTATATCAATAGTTATAAATCTTGATATACAGGGTGCGTCAGAACAATGTATACATACTTTGAATAATTACACTGTACAACATGATAAATATCCTTTAGATGAAAATATCTTATCCTTGATCAGTTTCTAGCGCTGATTCCGAATATACGTTCCGTTTTTCTCTAGGTCGTCCAGTTTTTGATAAATTTGCATATTTATGTGTACGGACATTTAAGCTTTATTGTGTCATTTTATGCAAATTTTAGGTACAATCAATGTCAGATTGAAATACGTTCTCTAGATTGTGATTACTAGACTATTTGCTTAAGATAAATGTCGCAGTCTGTATATTCTTAACATTTACCTGTCAGTTATTAAGCGTAATTTGCCTATTTTTCAATGGTGTCATGTTTACATTACTATCAACTTTAAAGCAGTAGCCACGGAATTGACGTAATTTTTTCCTATACTAGATTTTTATGTTGATTTCGAATCTAATCAGTTTCCTTCTATCACGTCTAGTTTTTGACTAAGATGAATATCTATCTACGTTTGTATGGTATCGTCAAACGTTTGATATGAAATGCATTTTGGGGGGGGGGGGGGGTGTACCTCCTTGCCAAAAGGGTTAACAGCGTGAGATTCTTATCCGGGACATAATCACCAATGGGTATAACCGAAAAACAATTGAATAAAAAGTAGTAGAATCTATCCTAAATAGCTGAAGTGGATCATGAAGTATACGTAGCATAAAAAACGTTTTCTGGCTTTTTTAACCAAAAAATAAAAATTTCTGTATTTTTTAAACCTAGATGTGATAGAAAAGAAAAAAAAACGGACGCCAGATTTGAAATTAGCATAAAAAACTGATTTATAAACATGTTACGGTACTCATATACGACATTGTTATTTGGAGATCAAGAAACGTTATTAGAAAAACATGAAAAATATGCAAATTAGGCACACTATTTCACAGTCACATGTCAGTATAATCTCGGACACAACATTTTTGCAAAATAAACTGGCTAGTAATCATAACATAAAACAAACAAGAACGAAAAATCATGCGTCAAGCATAGATTATGTAACACTTTCCAACGCTTCCAAAATAATTTTACAAATCATGCCGTTTAATAAGCTAAAAGATAACATCTAAGTAAACAATTTGGAAAACTCATAACATATTTAAAAACATAATTTCAGGAATTTCCAACGTACACAATATTCGGAAAAATACCCGAATACTTTTATTCAGCCCTGTATAGGATCTATAGATTTGTATACCTACTACATAGGATGCTAAATTTTAGTTCAGTTAGGAAACACGTAGCACAGTTTAAAATTCTTCGTCTGGAGTTTCTGTCAATAAACGGAAATGTGTTCGCGAACTTTTGTGCTTCCCTGTATAGGATCTACAGAATTTATACACACCACGTAATAGACAAAAAGCGAGTTAAAATTAAAATCGCTTTCAGTAACTTAAAACGCACTTCCAGGAATTATTGTTAACAGACAGTAGAGAATTCTTTTGTGTGTCCCTGTCAATGAACGATGACTGCTATGCACAAACTATTCTGTAGTAAGCCTCTTGTAATGCACCTTAGTGATATATATAAATTTCAATGCGTTTAAAATAGTGAAACATTATTTAAATAAACCGCAAATGATTTTTCTCCATAGACGTAATGTAACAGAATTCTTTTGACTGTCCCTGTAAAGTAACTATAAGTGCTATGCACATCCTATTCCATATTAAGCTTCTTCTAATGCACCTTCGTGATATATATAAATTTCAATGCGTTTAAAATAGTGAAACATTATTTAAATAAACCGCAAATGATTTTTCCCCGTAGACCGCAATGTAACGGAATTCTTTTGAGTGTCCCTGTAAAAAAACTATAAGTGCTACACACTTCCGTTGAAATAGGGAACATGCTATAGATAACGACAATAACATATAAAAATTGCAGGGCAATCGGAGCCTATTTACGGGAGTTAGAGCACAGACAGACGGCAGACGGCCAGACAAACCGAAGTCATAAACACTTTTCAACTAGGTTGGAAAGTGTTAAAAAGCCAGTCTGATAATTCTTTAAATTTTCATGTCATTGTACACAAATATCAAAATTTGTATAAATCGAAGTATGCAAATGCCTGAAAATCTGGACGTGCTGGAGAAAATCAAAAACTGGATTCAGAATCAGCGCAAAAAACTCAGTAAGAAACAACTGATTTGGATTTTGAGACAGGGCAAAAGTTCAAATTTGTTGTCCAGTGTTATAACTCCAGTTTTTATTCACATATATAATTAATTGCAAAACAATCTACATAACATACTTTTTCTTCTACCCGCAGGTGTTCAAAATTATTACCATTCGGATCAACACACTGCTGATAACGTTCAACAAACAGTTCAAATTGGTGTTGTGGAGCATTCTCGTCCCATTGCGGTTCCGGAACGTTGTCTATGAGCATACACCTTCGTTTCAAACTTCTCTTTTATCGGATGAATTGAAAGTGGATCTGTCTGAAACTCCCTGCGATATTGTTTTTGTACTTCTGCTACATTCTCATACAATACAATAGTATTTTAAAATAAATTTTATTTCAAAAGTTAATCTCGATCCACCCATTATTTCCGATTAAAGACACTTTGAAAAGAAAGAAAAATTAGAATAGTATGACCCGTTAAACAGTATGTAAACATTTTTCTGACGCACCCTGTGTGTATATATATCTACCCTATATATATAAAATCCTAATGAAACGAATTTGTGAAACGATTTTATGAAACGAATTTATGAAACGATTTTATGAAACGACTGATTATGTTTCGGGGCTATTTTTAATAAAATATTAAACGCTTGATGGTGAAATTAATACCAATTGTCCATAAAAATCCGAGGATGTTAAAACTGGTAATAGAATTTTGAAATTGGAATTAGTTTTCGAGATATTAATTTTTTTCTAATTTTAATGACATTTCTGTAATGATGGCAACTAATTACTCAGTTTTTTTGTGACAAAAAATGGAAAAAAATTTAAAAGGATCCCGATAGGGATTATTGATTTCTTTTTATTCGTCATTTTCAAATTGAAATTGAATTTATCTTTTATTTCAATCGATAATGAACACAAGATTGTGATTAAATTATGTTTTTCAGGAAAATTTGAAAAAAAAAAAAATCACATTTCTATCGTCAGGATTCAATCGTCTGTCAGCATTTAATTTAATTTATAAACTGAAAATATTTTGAATGAATTCGTCCAAATGACGTCATTTATGTAAACGCAAAAGAAAGGGGGGAAAAGGAATTAATAGTAATTATTATTTATTGATATCATTTTGTTATTTTTTTTGTAAAATTTAATTAAACGAATTTATAAAATCACTAATTCGGATATTTGAAACGAATATATAAAATAATAATTGCCCAACTGAACGGAAGGAGAATAAAATATCCTGCTTGGTTTTCTATCGTGCTTAGTTTTTTCCGCCAAGCTTTTTAAAAAAGCGTCAAGACCCCTATAATAGAAAAGCAACAAAAGTTCATTGGGTTTGTTTTCATAACTTTTGGCAACAAATCTATGTATATTAACGAATCTATCCCTTTTTGAAGCTCGAATTACGCCAAACCTAAAAGCAAAGGATCCTATACTGGAAAAGTACCCGATTTTCTTATGAACAATATGCAAGTGACATAACATGGTGTAAAATTATCACGGATAGCAAATTTGTTTAAATATCTCATCAATTGATGCCGAATAAATGCAGGCAAGCATGCACAAAATATTTAATTAATTTTGTATGATAAATAATTATTAGAAAATTCGTATATACATATTAATTAAAATAAATAATTTACATATTTAAAATAACATGAAAATATGCATGATGGTGCACTAAAATAGAGAGAAAATTAAAACCTGTTACTGAAAATGTCTATAACATAGTACTTTTCAATAGCGTGGTTCTTAATGTTATTCACAAGCAGATGGAATTTTTCTCTTCCTTAAACGCAAAGGAAGAATAGAATACATATCGTTGTTATAAAAGTCCGAGAGGTAGCCACAATTTAAACCTAACCATTTTATACAAGCTGGTTTTCAAGTTGTAATTGATTTTACTTATCAATCCCGAAAACAGTCGTCAGTTATCGCAACAGCTGTGTATGAGGCCATGATAATCAAAAATGTCCTATTAAAACGTTAAAAGCATGGCAACCAAATTACAGATTTACCAATATTTTTAAAATATAGCATGCTGTCATGTTTTTAGAGGCCTCGAAGTCTGAGCGGGGGTTGGCGAGCGTAGCTCGCAGGGGGCAGGCCCCCTAGTATATATATACGATATTTATTTTCAAAATATCATAATTTTCGATATTTTCATATATTTGATATTTATTTTCAAAATATTAATGTGTATGATATTTTTAGGGTTCCGTAGTTAAAAAGTAAAAACGGAACCATTATAAGATCCCTCCTGTGTCTGTCCATCCGTCTGCCACAGCTCTTTTTCTCGTCAACTATGGGACGTGGAAAGTTCAAACTTGGGAAAATTATAAAGCCTTTTACCTGCATATTTTCAGAATATGAGCCACTCACAAATATGTTTAGGAAAAAATTTAGAAGGCTAATTAAGATACTTGAAAAAAAAAAAAAATTTCCTTTTGTATATCGTGTGAAAGATCTCGTAATACTGAACTCAAAAATATATGTTTACGTATTATATTTTCACAGAGATATCTTCGGAAATGCTCTGCAAAAATATGCAGAGAGAGGGGGAAGGGAATGCCCCCCCCCTCCCCGTATTTCCGAATCTACTGAAATTAAAATTAGGAAAAAATTAGGGGTAGTAGGAGCCAGGAAAACTGTAGCGATTTGCCTAGGTAACGTACTTCTTGAGAAAAACGCATTTTTTTTGTTACACACAAACTTTAATTTTCGAGCTGTGATAGGGAAAGTTAACGGATGCTCGAGGTATGTATCGACGCAGATTCATCCAAGGATATTTAACAATGATTTTCTAAAAAAAAAATATCAGTAATTTGCTGAGATATTAAGTTACTTGGGGAAAAAAAAATAATAATAAAATAAATATATATATATATATATAAATTATTTATCGTATACTATTGTTTGAAAGATCTCATAACATCGAACTAAAAAATATATTTGTTTTAATTTTAGGTATTATATTTTCAGAGATATCGTCGAAAGTATATTTGAAAAATAGGTCCCCGTCCGTTCCCGAATCTATTGAAACTAAAATGATGAAAAAAATAGGGGTGGTGGGAGTTTACTAACAAATTTAGTGTGCGGAACCCTTCGACCGCAAGTTATATCCGCACTTGACCAATTTATTTGTATATTTTCAATCAAAACAAGTGTAAATGAATTTTTCAACTTTCACTAACTTTTGCCTCTAGTAATGACATTTTTAGACACAAAGAAATATTCCAAACTTTACGTTTAAAGCTGAATTTTTAAATGTAGAACAAATAATTATGTGTGACATGACTATAGTAACTGAACTGTCTAATTTAGATAACCAGTTATTTACAGTTTCATTAGAAATAATCTTTTCAGATTTTGGTTTTAGTTCAGTTTAAACTGCACGACAGGTTAACGAATGAAAAAGCAAAAACAATTTTACATTTATGTTCACATATTTTAATAAAAACAAATCATTTTGTATTTAAAATTTCGTTGTATAAAACATAAAATTTTCCGGATACTTCATACTAAATCCTACAGGTTATTTTTTGCGAGTGTAGAAAGCAAATCGTATCTTTTTTTTCAATCAGTTGATCTTCAATTTTGTTACAAAAGTTAAAGACATTTAGAATATTGTTTTAGTAAATCTATTTTAGTTTCTAATTTATATTAAGGCTAAAAATATTTATAATAATCAATAAGTTGACTGTTTTAAAAATATCGAACATATATAAAAAATATCGGATATATGTATCAAAATATAGGACAGTTTTGATATTTTCTAAAATATCATGATATTTACGAACCCAGGACATATGTCTTCCCAGCTACTATTTTTTATTCTATCTGTACCATACCACTATTTGAAAAATAATATACGCCTTATACTAGGATATTTTCAAAAGAAATACACAGAAAAGGAATTTTTTTTATTTTTTAATTGTGGTACGATACGATCGAGTATAAAAATAGTTGTCATTCCTGGCACGTAATCAAAAGGTTAATTATTTAATTATTATATAAAAACTGCCAGCACGTAATACAGTTTTATATAGGATGTAAGAGAATTAGCCAAAATACAAAAGATTGGGCCATTTCACCACCCTTTCAAAGTTTTCAGGAGAACATATATTTTATATTTTAGAAGTCATTTAAAATGTATTTCTTTTAATTTTACCTGTAATATTAGAAAAAATTGCAATTGACACTAAAAGGCCAGATTTAAGTACATATTATTGAAATATCTCAAGATAGTTCTCAATGAGAAAGTCATAGAAATGTTTTTGAGAGTTGGGGGGGGGGGGGGGACATTTTTTTTCTTTTCAGATTACCGAAATAATCTAATTACTAAATCTATAATAACAAATGTAAATATTCATCTTAAAGATATGCAACACAGCAATAATAATTAATAAATTCAGGTAAAACGTACTTCCTTTTTTGCTACACATTATACAAACTTATATATCCTCCATACTTTAACTTCAATAAAATAACTTCGTTTTATGTTTTGTTTAGGCATGTCCGGTCTGCGAAAATTTTAAAGACGGGAAAAGCCTGGTCGAGTTCACAGTTCCCGCCCCTTACCAGCTAAATGAAAAAAATCCCTAGTGGTGGTGAAAAAAGGGAATTTCACCCAATGACATGGCAACAACAGAAAGCGTTTGTTTGAGTCATAGGTGATGATTCATCTGCCTATATACACCCCCGAACCCCCAAAAGGGGGGGTGGGTGGTAAAGGCAGTTCTGTCAGCAGAAAACAGCAAGAATTTTATCAGTTGATTCTGTTTAAAAAAGGGAGAAAGAAAGAAAAAAAGGTGCTGAGAGAAAGAACGAAAATGGGCAGTGTTTATTTCGAAATTGGGCCAATATTTTGAATGCTTTATTTTAAATTATAATATATATATATATATATATATATATATATATATATATATATATATATATATATATATATGAAAGGATAAAAGCTAAACCCCTTTTTAAAATGCAAAATCCCTTTTTGCCCCTTTTAAAATTTTAAATTACCGTTTTAAAAAATAGAAATTTAAATCAAAACTTTTAAATGCTTTAATAATTGTGTTTCAATTGATTGAAAATGCCGTCGCCCCTGTTAAATTAGTTTTCCTGCATCACATCTTATAACTTTCAAAGATCGTTTTCTGACTCTTCATAAGAATATTTGTGCTGACGCTAACGCAATTTTAAAGTCTTGCGGCATCCGATCGGCCGATAGAGCCAACGCCTTTATTCCGCACAATCAATCACTCAGCTCGCGGCCAATTAAAATTAAAAATACGCCTCTTTTGACTTAGACGACCTCTAGCAGAAATAATGCAAAAACCTCATATTTATACCATTGCACTGCTATCAGGAGCGAACTTTTTACGATTTCCCTCATCTAAACAAATCCACGCCAATCTGCTCTCTCGGAATTGCCTCGCGATGGACGAACCTTCGATGTCCAGACAGACTTAAAAAGCAGCTCTCACGCCAATATGGGCCTGGTTTAAAAGGAATCATGTAAGAAAAAGAAATAAACCAGGTTCCATAATAAACTGAGTCTTCCTTTAAACAGAAATACATTCACTCGGAATTTAACCAAATCCCGCTTACGGCCCAGGACTACACGAACATGCAAGTGAATCAGAATGAGCGCTTTGACGTACGGAGCCGCCATCAGTCCGCGCAGCCACCGGCCCGGCCCGGCGATCAAGGACCCACCGACGGAGCAACACGCTTCGTTTCAGAAGTCGAGTAGGACAGTTCATCTCAACGGGAAAATCCCAAAAACTAAACAGTTACGTAATCTCAGTCAATCCCAGCGAATACCTCCGTGAAAAATTCTTACAGCATACGATGAAAGACTTACGGAATTTATCCCAAAAACTCAAAAGTACTTAATCTCCCTTCGTCAAAAGGAAAGTGAATCATTAACTTTTCTTTAATCTTGTGCAGTATTTCATTCTGCCGGCAAGAATCGAAGTGTTTTATCGGATGAAAAGTAGGTCAACTACACAGCTGTTTTCAATTTTCAAGAGCGCGCCGGTAAAGAAATGAACTCGTGACTCAGATGTTTCGGTTTCTGGTTTCTGGACTATCGAGAAAAGGAAAGAAAATAAATCATTTGGTTAATGATCAGAGAAATCTTTCTGCGAAAGTTATTTTTTTTTCTTATTGTTTCGCGTCGTGGTGGTGAAATGAAAGTAAAAGCTATTTTATTTATTTTTTTTTTTGTTGTGTCCGGTGTGTTGTGTTTTATTTTGGATTTATTTAAAGTAAAGGTTACAGGTATGTAATATAGTTTTGATATTAACCTTAACGAAGAAATTTTTTTTTTTTAAGATCTTTTTAGTGAGAGGCAGTGGTTCTCAAACTTTTTATTTAATTTTTTATGCATGCCAAAAATAAATTAAAGAGGATTATTTTAGTATGCTATTACTTGTGTGAAAACTTTAATTATTTTTAAGTCAGCTATTTAAGTTCAAATATATAATTGTTTATGTATTGTGTTTAACGTAATTTTAAAGAGATGAAAGAGTAAGAATGGTGATTTTTATGAAAATTCTTTAGTTGTGTTGAACGGATAATTACGATTTTAATGAAAAATAACATTAACTAAACCTCATATTAAAATCATTTTTCTAGACAGTTTGAAAATATTTTAGCAGAAGTGAAAATTTTATTATTATTATATTATTATAATATTTTTATTATTAAGTGTTAAACTTTTTAAAGGTGATTTATATGCAACGTACTTTATAGTTAGTGAGGTTATTTAAATTTTTTTTATTGAATTCAAGTTATTGAAAAAAAAAAAAAAAAAAAATTATTAAGGTGGATTTTAATTTTAAAAAGATGATTTTAACAGATATTTACAGATATAGTGTTACAAATTTTAAATAGTTTGAAAGATTTTTTCATTTTTATTCTTAATTGCTTTAATTGTGTATTATATTTCTGTGTAATTCAGTGATATTTAGTATTTATATCTATCATGAGTAACCCAACACCTCCCAAAGAAGTAGAGGATTTAACAGACAAATCAGGTGACCCCGAAAAAGAAAAAAATCAAATTTCGAGCAAAGATGATAATCCCGTTAATAATCCTGAAGAGAAAAATAATCAGAAGTCTAGTCAGGAATCTGGAGGTGCACTAGAGACATCTGGTGTAACAATGTTAGGTGGACAGACCCTGTCAGCTCAAGCTGGGTCTGCTCACACATCAGTATCCGCCAACCCAAAAACGTCAGTAGACCCCGATATCATTGCGTTTTCTCCGCAAGATGGAATGTCTTGGATACCATGGTTAGCCTATTTCGAGAGTGTCTGTATAGGACAGGGAAAAGACGAGTGCTGGAAAATTAGGCACATACAGAAGTATTTAAAGGACAGTGCACTTACGTTGTACATTAATAATTGTCTAAATGTACTTCATTGGTCCGAATTTGTCACTTTGTTTAATGAACACTACGAAATTCCAGATACCCTTTCTCTCACTGATTTTTCACGTATTAGATATAAAGTTGGAGAGGACTTGAACGAATATTATCAGAAAAAGACTAAAGTAGGCCGAACCTTAGGTTTAGAGCAGAAACTTATCCTGGAAGGATTAACGGAGGGCTTGCCATTAGAAATGCAGAAATTAGTTATTGCAGGCAACCCCTCAACTACACATGCATGGCGTGAATTAGTTTTCAGAATTAGCAAACTGCAACTGGACAGAAAGGGAAATGAGAGCAAATTTGAAGCAAGCCCCCAAAACCCCAATCAGTATCGCCAATGGCGACCAAACCGACCTCCATATGAGAATGGACAGAATTTTAACAGGCAGTGGAACTACAGAGTTCCCTATCAAACACACCCCATTCGACCTTTTCCATCAAATCAAGCCAGAAATCCCCAAAATACGTTTAGACCGACTTCAAATGTTCCACCACGACCTAATGTACACCACCAGACCACTTTGCCGCCCTATCCATGCAAAGTTTGTCTTAATATCGGAATACCAAATGCGTATCATTGGGTGGGAAACTGCCCTTTTCGACAACAAGTGTTAGCAGTACCAACCCCTAGTCACAATATGACTTTGCCGAACCCCAACCAAGATCATAGCGCTAATGAGTCATCCCAAAATACATCTAGTAATCAATGACGATTTCTTATGTCCGGACATATACAAAAAGAAAAAGCTAGCTATAAAAAATCAAATAGAGATTGTCATAAAGTTACTTATGTAAAAAATGAAGACTCACTACCTTGTTTGATCGATACTGGGAGTTCGATTAGTGTTATTCCTTGTCATTTAGCCCATAAACTTAACCTAAAAATATGTAAAGTTCAGCAGAGTATATCAGTCACCCAAACACAAGGTGTTCTTGCTTTGAAAGAAAAATGCCTTGTTAGTTTGCAATTAGGACGTATCTCTAAGAGAATTGAACTTTTTATAATTAACAATCAGTTACCTTATGTTTTGATTGGGCTACCCCATTGCAAACTGTTTAGATTAAATATTGACTGTGTTAAAATGCAAATAACTCAAGATAATAAGAAAGTACCTCTCATGGACCATATTCCAACAAATGCGTCTCACCATACTTTACATTTATCAGAAGTATATACTAACCAGCCAGCAATTGAAAATGCAGAGATATTCGAAGAAAATTTTGAGCCGGAGTTGTTCGAGACCACTGACCATGTGCAAAATGTTCAGTCTGTCAGAGAACAATTACCTGCTCTTCTAGCCAAATATGTCTGTATTTTCGCCAAAGATAAATATGATATAGGCTGTGTAAACATGGAACCCCAGAGAATACAGTTAACCTCAGATCTCCCCGTTTCTTTAAGAGCATATCGCACTTCCCCTAAGGAAGAAGAGGAAATTAAAGAACAAATTCAAAATTTATTGCGAGCCGGTATCATTAAAGAAAGCTATTCCCCTTATTCATCACCCGTAACTTTGGTGTATAAACGTGAAGAAGGGAAGAAAACCCGGTTATGTATTGACTTCCGAAAATTAAATGCCATTACAAAAACAGATGCAGAACCCTTACCTCGAATCGACACCCTGTTAGATAAATTGGCGCATGCTAAAATTTTTTCCACTCTTGATTTAGCTAGTGGATATTGGCACATTCCTATCCACCCTCGAGACACTGAGAAGCTGGCATTTGCCACCACCTTTGGATTATATGAGTGGAATCGTTTACCGTTTGGATGGAAAAACTCACCTGCTTGGTTTAACCGTACCCTCCGTAGAATTCTTAATAAATACAAAATTGACTTTGCCTGTAGTTACTTTGATGATGTTATTGTATTCTCCCAAAATGAAGAGGAACATTTATGTCATTTAGAGACATTATTTAATATATGTGTTCAAGAAAACCTTAAACTCAAATTGTCAAAGTGTAATTTTGTGAAATCCAAAATTAATTTTCTAGGATATGAAGTTTCGAACGGTTGTATCACACCTGACAACCCTAATATAGAGACGATTAAGAAATTAACACCACCAACGAATGTAAAAGAATTACAACGTTTTTTGGGATCTATAAATGTTTATCACAAATTTATTCCAAAGTATGCTAACATTCGATACCCTCTCAACAATTTGTTGAAGAAAAATGTCCCTTATGTGTGGGACCAAAATTGTCAAAATTCTTTTGAAAAATTAAAAAATGCTTTAATTGAAAAACCAATCTTAAAGTTGTTTGATCCCAAAACACCTTGTCATTTGTTTGTAGACGCATCAAGTCATGGAGTGGGATGTGTAGTGAAACAAGTTGATGAAAAAGGAACATTACATCCTATAGCATATCACTCTAGAAATCTTCGCGAGTATGAAAAAAATTATGCAATTACGGAGTTAGAATGTTTGGCGATTGTGGATGCTTTAGATAAATTTTATCATTATTTACACGGTCAAAAATTTGTCATACATACAGATCATGCGGCACTTACCTGGCTCAAAAGTGTTAAAAATTTAAGAGGACGTCTTTTCCGCTGGTCCCTAAAACTTAGTATGTTTGACTATGAAATTAAATACCAGAAAGGCTCCACTAATGTTGAAGCTGATATGCTATCTAGACAACCTGTTTCAGAAAATTTACCCCATATTATACATCTCCTTGACTTGAATGAAGTAAGAGACAATCAGAAGAAAGAAAATGTAACAATTGATGGTAAAAAGTACACTGAGATAAATGATGTTGTTGTTATTAAAAAGAAAGGTTTGTATAAGATTGTGGTCCCCATGTCTTTACGTTTACCCCTATTAGAAAAAACCCACACACAATTTGGCCACCCTGGAATTTATAAAATGATAAATTTAATCTCTCCGCAATATTATTGGCCTAACTTTAATCAGGACATTGAAAATTTTGTAAAACACTGCCACACTTGTCAGATAAACAAAAAATGTAGACAAAAAAGATTTGGCTTATTGCAATTAATGCCCCCAACAGAGATACCTTTTGAATGTTTGGCAGTAGACTCTGTTGGCGGATTTAATTATTACAATTCTACAAAAAAATATTTGCATTTAGTCGTTGACCATGCAACTCGCTATGTGTGGGGTTTTCCTTCAAAAAGTGTAACTACCGAAACTTATACAAACATTTTGAAACAATTATTTCAGATACAAGTACCAGATAGATTGTTAACCGACAGAAATGGAGCATTTACAGCTTCCAGGTTTAGGAGATTTCTTCGTAATTACAATATAAAACACAGATTGACGAGCAGCCATCACCCGGAAACGAATGGGAAAATTGAACGACTAAATCAGACTATTGTCACTAGATTAAAATGTAAAGTCAATTCCACATCCAAGAAAATACCCTGGACTAAGCTTTTAGATGAAGTCTTATATGAATATAATAACACCCCTCATTCTGTAACCCAATTCACCCCTAGCTATTTATTTTTAGGAAATTTACCATATGATCCCCCTTTACCAAATAATAGTTACTATCCCCCTGTGGAAGAAGCTAGAAAATTGGCTAAAGAGAGAACAATTGCTTACCATAAAAAGAATAAAGTCCGTTATGATGCTCGTTTCCTTCCTGTAAAGTTTAAAGTTGGTGACATTGTGATGTATGAAGAATTTCACTATCCGAATACCCGTAAATTGACTGCACCATATTCTGGCCCATACACCATTTTAAAACAACTTTCTGATGTATCCTTTGAAATTGATAAACCCAGCCCACATTTTAAGAGAAATTCCGAAATTGTCCATTCCTCCAAGTTAAGATACTACCACCCTCCTCAAAATCTTAAACTCAGCCATGAATAAACCCCATCTATCTCTTTCAGCTGTCAATTTTTTTTTAATTTTTGCTTTCCTATCGTCCCCCTTACTCGTAGCATTTGGATGAGGACCCAGCTGGGCGTGTAACCTATCTCCCCAGCAGTGTAGAATGATGGTGACAGTTTAAAAGTACTGTTAGAATTTTTATTATTTTTTTTAAAAATATTATAATGACGAATTGATGACACATGAAGGGGTCCTCCGCTCCGTGGCCACCCATCTTTAGCCGGACTGTTTTCCCAGATTCTCTTTCCAGGTTGAACGGAGAATCTGGCAAAACTGCTTCGCTTCCCCTCTACAGGTGAATATCGATTACCCACTTTTCTTTTTCTGTCGTGCGAGTGGCACATTTTTGGGTGATATTTCCCTCAGAGTATTAAAACCCATATCGCACTGACCCTGCGCATGGTGAAAATTATAGCAAGTGTATATTTAGTTTTTATTAGCTGTAGTTTTCTTTTTTTTTTAAACAACTTAGTGTTGTTTTTTCATGGATATAAACCTAAGGCTGCATCATAGAAGTAGCTAAGTCCCTAACAAAACGGAAAGGTATACGAAGAAATATAATTTGTTTTTGTTATTAGTATTTTAGGATATTTTACTGTTATTTTATCTCAGTGTGAAAATTCAATATTTCTAGAAATGCAAGCTTTTCAAATTGCATTTGAGATACAATATATTTTGTTGATAGTATTAGTGCATATTTTGTATTATTGAATATTTTATATTTTTGAATAATTTGTATTTGTGAATATATTTTACATTTTAATATTTTGTATTTGTGAATATTTTTTTTTACATTTGAACATTGTCTATTATTGAATATTTTTTACATTTGCATATGTTGTATAGTTTTCAGTATGTTTACCTGTGAATATTTTAATATATTATATAGTTTATGGTTGCAATTTGCAATTATACACAAAAGGATGTTTCCCAACAAACTATATCAAAAACTTTAAAACAAAAACTGGAAAGAAAGGGAAACACTACAAACACAGTTATGTTATGACAACTGTTATAATCAAGATATGTCGTCTCGAGACACATTATTGTTTTGCTGCAGCACCATTGAAAGAATTCCAATATTTTAGTGTAACCAATATTTTTATGTAAATTTGATATATAAATGTAAAAATAGGTCCAATTGACTTGAGAGCTGAAGTAAATACTGAAGAGCTGGAGAAATTACTTGAGAGCTGGAGAAAATAAGAATCTAAAAAAAAAAAAAAAAAAAAAAAAAAAAAAACATGGGTTAAATTCACGAGATAAGACCCACAGGTCTTGCAGGCGAGCCCTGTGGCTCTTGTTTTAGTGGGGGGGGATATGAAAGGATAAAAGCTAAACCCCTTTTTAAAATGCAAAATCCCTTTTTGCCCCTTTTAAAATTTTAAATTACCGTTTTAAAAAATAGAAATTTAAATCAAAACTTTTAAATGCTTTAATAATTGTGTTTCAATTGATTGAAAATGCCGTCGCCCCTGTTAAATTAGTTTTCCTGCATCACATCTTATAACTTTCAAAGATCGTTTTCTGACTCTTCATAAGAATATTTGTGCTGACGCTAACGCAATTTTAAAGTCTTGCGGCATCCGATCGGCCGATAGAGCCAACGCCTTTATTCCGCACAATCAATCACTCAGCTCGCGGCCAATTAAAATTAAAAATACGCCTCTTTTGACTTAGACGACCTCTAGCAGAAATAATGCAAAAACCTCATATTTATACCATTGCACTGCTATCAGGAGCGAACTTTTTACGATTTCCCTCATCTAAACAAATCCACGCCAATCTGCTCTCTCGGAATTGCCTCGCGATGGACGAACCTTCGATGTCCAGACAGACTTAAAAAGCAGCTCTCACGCCAATATGGGCCTGGTTTAAAAGGAATCATGTAAGAAAAAGAAATAAACCAGGTTCCATAATAAACTGAGTCTTCCTTTAAACAGAAATACATTCACTCGGAATTTAACCAAATCCCGCTTACGGCCCAGGACTACACGAACATGCAAGTGAATCAGAATGAGCGCTTTGACGTACGGAGCCGCCATCAGTCCGCGCAGCCACCGGCCCGGCCCGGCGATCAAGGACCCACCGACGGAGCAACACGCTTCGTTTCATATATAATTTTAATATATTAACAGAATTGCAATTAATTGTTTGTAAAAGTGTATTGAAATTTAATTTCTTGAAATAAAACAATCTGCACATAAAGTAAATTTTTTATTCATGCATAAGTCTGCAACAGCTATTGCACCCAGATCTGAATATGTAAAACTACTTATAGTACGAACGCACCTCATTTGTCACGTTTGACGTACAATTTTCAACTTGTTAAAACTGTAAGAAATTACTAGATTTTGGATAAAGAAACAGTTTGTAGCAGCAGAAAGTACAATAAATACTACTGAAAAATATTTTAATAAATTTAATTTGTTGTCTTGTAAATTATCGTGCAAATTGTTTTACATTTTCAGGAGATAAGGCATATTCTTTTATTATTGTAAGTTTGACCTGCCTCAGAGAAAATGAATTTGCTGCAAACTCTGCTAAAATAACACCCTTGTATGCTGAACATATGAAAATAAGAAAAACTGTATGTAAAGCCAATACAATTTTTTTTAATCAAAAGAAAATAAGATACACACAGAAAATATGAAACATTTTGCATTATTCAATGAATTGCTACAAGTAATAACCATTTTTTGATAGACTGATTTCAGGTATCAGAATGAGTTAGGTTTTAATTTTATATTGGTTAATTGTACTTTTTATGTATCAATTCCTTTTCCCCCCGTAGTTTTTAAAGAATGCTGCGTTTTTTAAAATTTTTGAATTTACAAAAATTGTCTGGCGTTACCCTTTAAGGCCCTAAGCTCACTTCAGTGGTTCTTTCTTACACACGACTACTCGGTACTAGTACTTGGTTGAGTATTTAAATAGCCTAGTACTCAGCCAAAGTACTACTCTCAGTTTGTCCAGGCTTTTTTTTCTCACGGGGTCCTGGTTTTGGTGAAAATGTGAACAGCTTTTTTATACGTGTGAAAAATCTATAAATAATTTTGCAAATTTGAAATAATCATTATATTCAGGTTCTTGTTTATAGATTTTTTAAAAGATATGCATGTAAAATACATGTTTATTTTTCATACATTTTCTTTATGTATGTAAAAGTGACGGGTCAGATTTTACTTTTAAATGATTTAAATTTGTGAAAAGTTCAGTTTGGAGAGGGGAAAAGTTTTGTAAAAAGGTATATTTTTAAGACAAAGAATTTTGTGAAGGGTCCTATTTTGAGGTGAAAAGTTCTGTTTAGAGGTGAAAAGTTTTGGCAAAGATTCTGTTTTAAGGTGAAAAGTTTTGGGAAAGGTTCTGTTTTGAGGTGAAAAGTTTTGGGAAAGGTTCTGTTTTAAGGTGAAAAATTTTGTGAATTTCGTAACATATTTTAAAGGACCAAATTTCTGTGTAAACAGAAATTCTGACTGCACACCACTATTAAAATCATTATTAAAGATGCTTTCCTAAATTTCCATTGTATACTTTTCTTTTTAAAAGTCATTAAAAATAATTAACAAAAATTCCTGAAGTCAGGAAAAATATCTGGCAAACACCCCCTAAAATCGGGATAAATCCGTACACACTATCATCCCTATGTAATACAGAAAGATTGACTCAACTTCCAGAAAAGAAACTTCACGGAAAACATCTGGGATTTTCCCATAAAATGTCTCATTATTATGGCGTGGGACCCACTTTTGCGAGAATTCTGCCTAGATAAACAAACAAAGGGGACCCTTTCCCGTAAACTGTCAGGTTGACCTCCGTCCACATCGAAGGTCGACACTAATCACCCAAAGTAAACAGTCCGGAAACGGTCCGTCAGGCAAAATCCAGGTCCTCATTATTTATTTTTCTCCGAGAAAGCACCAAATAGAGCGGAAATTGCAATTAGGAAAAACGCTGTAAATTCGTCAGAAAATGACCAAAAACATATGGGCTAAGTTGTGGGAAGATATTTATCAAGGAGGAAAGTATACAGATAAATTTCAGGAATATACGTCAACCAAGAAATGCGTTCGAGATGCAGAGTTGTATAATTTCAATGTCAAGAGCGCAGAAAAATTTATGCAAAATTCGGAACTTTGCAGAAATAGTCTTTTTGCAGAAACAGTCTTTTGCAGAAATATATTTTTAGAAAAGAAAAACATAATTTTTGTTTAATACCAATATATATATATATATATATATATATATATATATATAACCATAAATGAAACATTATCATAACACCAACTTAAACCATGAATATATATATATATATATATATATATATATATATATATATATAATTAAATATAATATAGTTAAATTATATATATATAAATATTCCAATTTTATGTACGATTTATTTACTGTTTGCGCACAATTCAAAGTTTAAAGATGCAAAACATTGTTGTGACATTACAGACGCTTGCGAAGAGGTCAAAATATTAAGGATTGAGTTGTTTCTAAATGCATTGACAAAATATTTGATAAGAATTCAGCTCTACATGGATTTTTAGCTTTATTATTTTTTTTTAACCAAAATAATTATTCTTTAATTAATATTAATTAATTTTAAGTTGTTTTAAACTACTGTTTTTAATTCATAGCGTCAAAATAATATAACACATAATTTTATTAAAGATTAAATTAATTCGCAGAAAGTTTCTGACCCAATATTTATGTGTGCGCAGAAAGTGTTTGGTTTTATACAAGCCTTCTCAATGACGCACACAAACAAAATTTCCAAAATTAATTTTGACGTTCAGAGGTCAAATGTAGTCAGTTTAAAAAGAAAGTACCCGCCTTTATTCGCACTTTCACCCGGTAGCAGAATTTGTCACCCAAGTTACAGAAAATTAAACACAACAAATTAACAATTTTAATACAATTATGGAAAAGTGGTCTACAATTATATCAGTTTATCTTTTTTATATAAAAATGAATACATATACACTCATCAATATTAAATATATAGTTTTTCTCATTTAAAAGAAAAAAATTAGCGTCAACCCGAATCGAACCAGAGTGTGGTCGGATTCGGATAAAATCCGGTTAAGCGAAGCTATGCAGGACTCTAGACCAATCTTACTATCAAAAGAATTTATTAAAAAAGAAAGAATTTAATAAAATAAGAAAAAATTGCATTTACAAAAGAAATCTAAAATACAACAAATCTGTAAATTTTAACTGTTTTTTTTTTTTTTTTAATTTTTCAACCCAGTATATTTTTTGACGCGATTGGATCAACCTCCAAAGTCTACTGCCGTGTTGCTACTAGGACAGTTTGCATAAAGAAAATCATAATAAAGGTGTCATTAGACTGGGTATGGTATTATGATGTCTTTTTTCAGAAAATGAATGCATTTTCTGAAATAGGGGTTCGTCTACATATAAAAGAGTTGTAACAACTTCCATTTCACAAATGGCAACACTCACTTTTAACATGTTATTTAAGGCTGCTCGTCAGTAAACTTCCCGATTCCCCTCGCTAATGTTATTCCTATGGGCGTAGGATGCATTCGTATTTTTAAAATAGCTCCTCGGAAAATTAATATTTTTAACTTCTGTTTTCTGTGTACTGTTCTTAAAGAATGTCTCTTTTTTTTTTTCTTAGTTATCAAAATATTTCTAAACTATGTGCTTAATTTATATTTTTATGTGGTAAAATCTTAGCGAAACTGAATAAGATTTTAACATTTCATATAAAATTCAGTCTATATTTTAGAAAAAAATTGACAACTAAGAAAAAAAAAGAGACATTCTTTAAGAACAGTACAAAGAAAACAGAAGTTAAAAATATTAATTTTCCGAGAAGTTTACTGATGCCTTAAGTTCCTTGAATCAAAGCAGCCCGGATTAGTACCTAGTAGTTTATGTATTTTTTTCCCCTTAAATCTTCATAGAATTATAAAAGAAAATTTATTGAAAAATTTAGAAAAATAAAATTAAAATCTTAGAAAAAATAGTACGAATGAGTCATCAAAAAATTGTATGAAAAATCTTGATACAATAAAAATAAAATTTTATATAAGGAACATTATTTTGAATGAAAAATGAGTCATGTTAAACAGAGAATTGTGAAATGAAGATGTATCTATAAAGGAAAAAAAAAATCACCGAGGAAAAATGTCTATAGTCACACACTCTCGCTGACTCCGCTATCTCATAAAACACACTCGAATAAATTTATTTAACACTATTTTTAAATTATGTTTCCCCTTGCAAATAGAATTAAAAATAACGCTACTTATGAGAGACGAACTGCAGATGTTTATGGTTCTGTTCTTATCTCCTTATTAAAAGGGCTTTTATCAGTGGACATTCGCAAAGGAGGAGCGATATAAAGTTTTTAAAAGGGAAAACATCCCATGTTCATAGGTTATAACAGTGGATTTATACAAAATTGCAAGGGCGAAAATAAACTAAACAAAAACGACTTAACGGCAGATTTTAAGAAAAAGATTCTTACATTTAAATTTAGCGTAATTTACCCGTTTTCATATCTACTAACGTCTATACAAATAAAAGAAAGATATTTTTGTGTGTGTCTTTCCGCGATGGCTAGGAAAATCTACCGCAGGTAGAGGTTTGAAAATTAGAGTGAAGATAGTCTAAGGCAGGTCTTGATGCACCTGAGGCTCAGATTTTTCATTTTTTATTAATTAGCCGAGATATTAATTAAAAACCACAACAAACACTCATCAAAATAACATTCTCTTACTCCTAATTGCGCGCGGTGCCCGTTCCGGAAGATTGCTACAGTGAACTGCTGATGGCCGTTAACGACTTTTTTCTGTCGCGTTTTTCGAAGCTCTCGTCAGCTAAACCGTTCGAAATACAGAAAAACTAAAAATATATCGTACTTTTTACTTTCGAATGGCGCAATCCGTTAAGAAAAATACACGAATTTCTGGAAAAAAAAGTGTTAAATATATTACCTTTTTTTCCCGAAGGCCTTAGATATGGAAATACGAAAAATACCCACTTAATCCGGATACTTTCTTCTCTCCGATGGTGAAATCAGTTTCGAAAAATACGAATATTAAACACCTTTCAAAAAAAATCGTGACTGGAAGTCACACCGCGACTCCTCCAGACCAGAGAGCTGGGCTGGTACCCGGGCATCTACCCACTACAACCCTTATGGTTGTAAAAATCCCGA
Organism: Maratus michaelseni; assembly: GCA_963931845.1. Lineage (NCBI taxonomy): Eukaryota > Metazoa > Arthropoda > Arachnida > Araneae > Salticidae > Maratus > Maratus michaelseni. The sequence continues at coordinate 468,751,395 of OZ007587.1, forward strand.
GTTTTTTTTAAACCCAGCCCGGGCGGGTACCCGGGCAGCTACTCACTATAACCCTGTTCCAGACAATCTTTTTTTCTAGGCTAAAAAATGTCGGTATTACACATTCTTCTTATAGGACACTTAATTTATCACATTACAAAAATTTCCAAACATTCGGGCGATTAGGAGTATTTAAAAAAATAAATAAAATCTGCTCAATATTCACCCAGAATGTGAATACGTGGATGGCTTGTACTCATGTTTTTACAACTAAATAAATGTCAATGTTTTTGCACGAAAGTTATATGCAGATTTTAAGAAACATATTTATAACTCATAAAAATTTCGAAGAGTTTGGGCAATAAAAATTATTTTGTTTTTAATTTATTCAATGACCCGATGTGAAAATAAAAGTGATAAGAAAACACTTCTTACAAGTCCTTTTTTGCCAGTAAATATCAATATTTTTTTGGGTTTTAGATATATTTAAGGTTATTACCATGGGCCCGGACAACGCCGGGCGGGTCTGGTAGTGACATTAATTAGGACTGTTAAGGAAGAAATAATTACAATTTATAGATTTGAAAATATTAAGAAAATAAAAGCGAAAAGCCATCGGGGAAAATATTAAAACTATATAGAAAAGAATACATTTTTGTTATGTATTTTATATATAAATTATCTTTGCTTTAAATAATCTATATAAAAATCTAAAAGTGTTCTAAATTTACGTGACAGAAATTAAAAACAAAGAGAAACATATTAAAGTTTAGAAAGCTTGTATGATTTACTAAACCTTTTGAAACATTACTAAACGTTACGAACGTATATAGGCTAGACTAATACGTGTCAGTTCAATATATATAACAACTGTTTAAAAAATATTTTTTTAAATTTTGTTTAAATTAATATTTTATATCAAACTTCAGTAATAAGTGAGCTAAAATTAATCTAATAAAGATTACAGATATAGAATTAAAAAAATATATTTAAAAAGTAATCCTTGAGTTTTTATTTTTTTTTAAGTACTTTTTTTTTTTTAACAAAAGAATTTAAGATAAAGCAAAGTTAAACAAGTTATGCTTAAGTTAAACAGCATCAAATTAAGAACTAATCTGGAGAAAAAACAAGGACTTTTCTTGATAAATGTTTCTCATTTTCTTAGGTGTTGTTAAAAATTTGATAGACTTAAGGGACTTGAGACTTTGCTTTAAAATCGTATTTTGGAATCAATTCTAATACACGATCTTCATTCTGTTTATTTTTAAGTGTTTTTCGCTATATTATTATTTATTAAAACTGTTGAAAATAGTTTTTAAAAACCTGAGAAATGACGCGTTAAAAGTAGAGGTTAAAGGCTACATCACTCAGGCGAAAACACCCGCTCGCTAATGTTAAATCCTATGGGGAAATTTTTTTACGATATCTCGTTCGCATTTTCCATATTTTTAAATGATTTTATTTTTTCTTTTATTTTATTTTTGTATTGGATAGCTGAGGTCCATTTCTATATGCAGGATTTTTTGTACTTTTTCGATTTTGATTACTTTTTTTTTTTTTTTTTTAAGATACTTTCATTTTCGGAACCGGTTTCGAAAGTGAAAGTATTCTGAATAATAATAATTAAAAAAAACAGCAACCAAAATCGAAAAAGTAAGAAAGAGCCTTCATAGAAATCGACCTCAGCTATCCAATGCAAAAAAAAAAAAAATCCCTGACGGCTCGGCCTACAGGCACAGGCAGACGCAGACCGTGGGGGCGCCTATGTTTGTTGGGAATTGCGGAAGAAATGACCTGAAGAATTGCCATGATGCGGCAGTTGGAACCGCCTACTTCGAAACCTAACTTGTTTGCAAGCGAAGCCAGCAGGGATTTTTTTATTTATTTATTTTTATTTTTTTGCTATAAGGGTTGGTCCTATAAAAATCTTGTCAATATAAAAGTTTTAGATAATACTAAGAGGATTTATAATAAATTTAAGCGGATTTGATATCTTGTGAATGGACGAAGATATGAATTTTTTTCTTCTAAAACACCCCCTTTTCCTGCCTTTGGGGCCATTTTTAATTATATCAAAAATCTGTCCTACATAAATTTTCGGCCCTTTTCCTAGAAGTCATAACTTTAAACGGATTCGATACGTATCCTAATTAAGAAATTATGGGGTTTTTTCTGTTTTCACAAAAAGCCCCCCCCCCCCCCCCTTGGTTAGATTTTGGCCATTCACGAACTTGGCCGAGATTTTATGTATCCGTTTCGAAGAGATTTGTGCAGAATTATTGCAGTTATCGTGTCCATAAAAAAGTGACATAGATAGATAGATAGATAAAGTTTTGAACTGGGGGTGGTTTTGGGTTCTGGGAGTCATGATCGGTGTAGATGTGGAAAAATTCCAACTTAGGTGAGAATGTAATAGGTAGTATTTTTTACGAAATCTACCTAAAACCATTTAAAAATATGGAAATGCGAACGAAATATGGATGTTTTCGCTAAATATGTTGCAATTAGTTTGTGCAGTTTGTATTGGACTTTTTTGCAAATCACTTCTACATAACCCGCCAAAACATTTCCGAAGTGTTTCTGGAAACCAGATGCTAATGAGGGGGGGGGGGGGTGTTGGGGACTGCCGAATTTAATGAATAACGTAAAAAACATGTTTGAGAAGTTTGGGGCTTTTCAAAGGAGGAATCGATCATTCTCTACTGACCTATCTCCGGTGATGCATATCCCAAAACCGCAAGTCGTTGAGAAATTAATTAGACATCAAAATAGCATTGATTCTGCTTGGTCTTTAAGGCTGTTCTCAAACTGGCTACTTTCTGACACATTCCTGAATTTTTTTTCTTATTCGGAAACGCATAAAACTGGCATGTAAATTATTCGGAAACTATGAAATTGGCGTTTTCCATTTTTCGATAAAGCACATAATCTTTCAGAAAATGCTGTCAAAGGCGGCGTTTTGAACCGAATTCCCGACGTGGCAGGGCGAGAACGAAAAAAAAAACCGTGTCGTTACATGACACGAATCACTTATAACACGATGAGTAATTTACTGATCAAAAAATAGAAAATTCAATTCGACTCCGAAGTCAAGCCGGCCCATTTTATGCCTTTGCGTTTAAAAATGAGTCTTGGTGAATGAATAAGAACAACCTATAACAAGAACGAAAAATCATGCGTCAAGCATAGATTATGTAACACTTTCCAACGCTTCCAAAATAATTTTACAAATCATGACCGTTTAATAAGCTGAAAGATAACATCTAAGTAAACAATTTGGAAAACGCATAACCTATTTAAAAACGTAATTTCAGGAATTTCCAACCTATACAATATTCGGAAAAATATCCGAATACTTTTATTCAGTCCTGTATAGGATCTATAGATTTGCATATATACTACATAGGATGCTAAATTTTAGTTTAGTTAGAAAACGCGTTCGCGAACTTTCGTGCTTCCCTGTATAGGATCTACAGAATTTATACCCACCAAGTAAGAGACATAAAGTGAGTTAACTTTAAAATCGCGTTCAGCAACTTAAAACGCACTTCCAGGAATTATTGTTAACAGACAGTAGAGAATTCTTTTGTGTGTCCCTGTCAATGAACGATACTGCTATACACACACTATTCTGTAGTAAGCCTCTTGTAATGCACCTTAGTGATCTATATAAATTTCAATGCGTTTAAAATAGTGAAACATTATTTAATTAAACCGCAAACGATTTTTCTCCATAGACGTCATGTAACGGAATTCTTTTGACTGTCCTGTAAAGTAACTATAAGTGCTACGCACACCCTATTCCATATTAAGCTTCTTGTAATGCACCTTCGTGATATATATCCATTACAATGTGTTCGAAATTGTGTCACATCATTAAAATAAACCGCAAATGATTTTCCCCTATAGACCATCCTGTAACGGAATTCTTTTGAGTGTCCCTGTAAAAAAAAACTATAAGTGCTACACACTTCCGTTGAAATAGGGAACATGCTATAGATAACGACAATAACATATAAAAATTGCAAGGCAATCCGAACCTATTTACGGGAGTTAGAGCAAGGACAGATGGCGAGACAAACCGAAGTCAAACACTTTTCAACTAAATTGTTAAAAAAAAGTCATTTTTTTTTTCAGAAATATAAACAGTGGGGTAGAAAGGAGAGCCGGCGAAAGCGGTCAAATTCTTTGGAAAATCTTTGCCGCAAAGCGCACAGGTGGTAGAACTATTCTTTCTTACAACTAACTTTCTTACTAAGATGCATTCCTTAGTTACAGGGAAGGGACTCGATGGAATGCGAAAGCCATACATGGAATTCTTTCGTAATGAAATGTTGCTGACACAGGTGTAGGCACGGCGAAACCCTAGTTCAAGGTACTTTGTACACTATTTCTATAGCACCGTATGACACAATAAGCTTTATTAATTTTACTGCATGCAATATTTAAATGAATGTTTGGAGACGTTACGCCAAAAACATTGATGGAATAATCTTATAAATACAAAGTCAAACTTTTAAATGGTAATCTCACAAGAAAGGTGTGCTATACTAATAAGCTCATAGCTTCTTAATATCAGATATATATTTTTTATATATATCCGATATTTTCAAAAGAGTTAACTTACTGTAGATTATAAATATTTTTAGATTTAATATAAATAAAAAACTAAAACATTTGCACTCAACATTAAAACTTGATAAAACAATATTCTACATGTATTTTTTTTTTTTTTTTTTTTTTTTTTACACATTTTAGCGGTCGATGCAGGTTTTCTTTCTTGGGGCCCATTTTGTGAAAAGTAAAGTTTTTTTTTTGTGTGAAATTTATTATATTTTTGTGAAAAATAACATTTTGTAACGAAAGTTGAAATCCAGTTAATCAAATTCGAACCAAGCATTTATAAACAAAATCTTTTTTAAATCCTTTCGCTGAAGTTTTCCTCTCTGGTGAACTTGTTTGTTTACAAATTACACATTTTAAAACATCACAAAATAATAAATAAATAGTTATTTTTTATGGAATAGAATTTTATGAAGGGACACATTTTATTAAATAGATTTTTGTGAAGGGGCCCTAAATAGGCCCCAAATTTTTCCTGGATCGACCCCTGCACTTACAACAAAACTGAAGATCAACTAATTTAAAATAGAAAGAATTTTCTGTAAAGTTAAACAATTTGCATTTTACACTCATTTAAAAAAAGGTTTAGCACCAACTATGAAGATAATTTTATGTTTTATACAGCAAAATTTTAAATACAATATAATTTGTTTTTATTAAAAAAAAATTGAAAATTGTCCTCTTTTTTTTCTTCCCTAACCTATTGTGCAGTTTAAACTAAACAGCTACTAGACCAGAAAAGATCATTTCTAATGATGCTGTAAATAACTTATTATCGAAATTGGACAGTTTATCGTTCAATGGCTGTTCTAAGTAAATATCGTTCCACATACTTATTGGTTCTACACTTAAAAAATCAGCTTCGAACCTAAATCTTAGAATATTTTTTTTTATCTTTGTAGGCTGCAAAAGTCACAAAGTTCTTTGTCTACACTCTAACGAACGACACAGTTAATAACAGTTGAAAAATTCATTTACACTTGTTTTGACTGAAAATATCAAAGATCATGATATTTTGAAAATAAATCTATAAAAATATCAAACAACATGATGATATATATCACGATGACAAAATATATCCATTGATATATAATACCAATCCCTGAATGTAGATAATTACAACTATGGAAAAAAGTAGACAAAAAAAGTTTAAAATACTATAATGAGACCATTAAAAAATTATGTTATACATTTTCATCTGATTCATTTTCCGTACTATTTGATATTTCCAATTTGAATGATTATGTTTAGTATGTTAGAATTATGACTAAAAAACTTACCAAATGAAAATATTTTATTCAATCCAAATTAAAATATTTTAATTTCACCTAAAAGCTCAGAGACTGGAATATTAAAAAGATAATTCTGAAATTAACCGTAGAAAAACTGCTTCCGCAACCCTTTTTGTATCCATTACAAATGTTTTCATGTGTGTAGTTAGTTCAGAAAACTTTGTCAAAAACTTTGTCAAACTTTGAAAAAAATGGTATAAAAAAGTATACATTTCACACATAAAGCCAGGGGCCGATCCAGGAAAAATTTGGGGCCCTTCACAAATATATATATTAATAAAATGGGCCCCTTCATAAAAATCAATTTGATAAAATGGATCTCCTTCATAAAAATCAATTTGATAAAATGGATCTCCTTTATAAAAATCAATTTGATAAAATGGATCTCCTTCATAAAAATCAATTTGATAAAATGGATCTCCTTCATAAAAATCAATTTGATAAAATGGGCCCCTTCACAAAAATCAATTTGATAAAATTTCCCCTTTACAAAATTCTGTTCCATAAAATTAATTATTTATTATTTTGTGACTTTTAAAATGTGTAATTTGTAAATACAAACAAGTTCACCATATAGAAAAACTTCAGCAAAAGGGTTTTAAAAAGTTTTTGTTTATAAATGCTTGGCTCGAATTTGATTAGCTGGATTTCACCTTTTGTTACAAAATGTTATTTTTCACAAAATGGGCCCCAAGAAAAAAACCCTGCATCGACCCCTGAAAGTGTAAAAGTTGGCAAGTATGCTATATTTTTACAATAAAATACTAAGAAGTATGGATTCGAACCGCGTGATGCAAATTTTCACGGCATTCCTGAGAATCCGATTTACCATGTCAATCCAGATCAAAGTACCTTTTTTTTTCCTTAAAAAATACATTGTACATATAAAAAAAGAGAAACCTTCTGATGAATAAAAATGTTTGGGCAAATTAAACGGTATTCAGGGTCATCACTCCCCGACAGTTAGTCTCCGGTATTTGAGATACCGGTGGCAAGTTTGAAATTCTTTACAAGGTCATATAAGGAGGGAGAATGACATCCAACACCGCTATTAAATCAGTTTTCGGGTCCCACACAAGATAAAGCGAATACATAACTACGACAAGCGGTTCTCAAGCGGTCAGCCGCGATAAACGGGTGTGCCGAGACAGGCCCTCGAGTACGCTGCGTCAATTTTCAGCTAAGTTATATCAAGATTCTATAAACTAACAAAAGTACTTTCGAGGTTCGGTGATAATATCTTGATATATACGGGATGATCATTCATATTACAGGGTGATCCGAAATTCATGGTTTATAAATATTGTGTATATTTCTGCTATTTTCTAAAAAAGCGTAAATGATTTTTTTTTAACCTTTATTGAATCAGTCATTCTTGTAAGATAAAGAACTCAAGTTTCAAAGTTGCAGTGACTTTTTTTAGGCAAAAAAAAAAAATATATATATATATATATATATTTTTTTTTTTCCAAAGTTTACGTTTGAAATGGAATTTTTAAAATATAGAACTAATAATTATGTGGGACAATATTTATTCGGAACAACCATTGAAAGATACTAATTTAGATAAAGTTATTAACTTCATTAGAAAAAATATTTTCTGGTTTTGGTTTATTTCAATTTAAACTACAAAACAGGTTAGGGAATGAAAAAGCAGACACAATTACATTTATGTTCAAAATTTTTTAATAAAATAAAATAATTATGTATTTAAAATTTTGTTGCATAAAACATAAAATTTTCTGGATACTTGATATTCGGTCCCATAGCTTGTTTTTTGTCTAAGCAAATTTGCGTGTGTTTTCAATTAGTTGATCTTCAGTTTTGTTACGTAAGCAAAAAAAATAAATAAATAAAAAATAAAAATGCATTTAGAATACTGTTTGATTAAGTTTTCATGTTAAGTACAATATGTTTTAGTTCTTAATTTATATTACATTTGAAAATATGTATTATCAGCAGTAAATTGATTATTTTGAAACTATCGGAAATGTATAAAAAATGTCGGATATTTTTTATATTTTCTAAATATGATATTTACAAACCCTATAAGTACTTTAAAATTAAAATGCAACATTCTAAGTTCTGGCGTTTACCCTGTAATCAGGTTTAAAGTTGCATTTTCTTCCAAATTTAAGTGTTTGAATAAGAAACGTCGGAGAATTGCGATGGAAATAATAAAAAAAACTTATTATAATTTATTTTTTTTTCTCTAATTGCAAATTTATAATTAGTACAAGAAAAATCCCCCGCTCCCAATGTTGTATAACATTGACGAGAAAGAAGTGTTTCTACAGCGAATAGAGTTCAAAATGAACATAAATTTTGGTTAGATTCTTGGAAGATTTAGTAGTTATTCCCATCCAGAAATACTAACTAGTAAAGAAAATATTTAGACGGACGCCTAGATGAAATTAGACAATTAAATTTTGTTCCAACAACCTGAGACGTTCGTATCCTGATGAAATTCAAAAGGGGATTACCACCACCGGAACGATGACTTTCAGAAAAGGAAAAAAAAAGTGAAAATCGCAGCATCCATTCAAAAGTTATGCATGGACTTGGACATGCATAAATATATGGACACAAACAAATCATTTGTTAAGTTAAAAATTTTAAAGAGAATGGGTGGGGAGGAGGTATGATAGTAGATGAAAATCGATATAAATATTGACAGATCAAAAATTGTATATTTTTCTGCCTTTTAAGAAAGTTATATTTATTAAATACGTATTAACAAGTATTTGATGAAATTATTAAGCGATATAAAGATATGTAAGCAAGGGTCGATACAGGCAAAATTTGGGGCCTAATTAGAGTCCCTTCACAAAAATTTATTTCATAAAATGAGTCCCTTCACAAAATTCATTATAATAAAACAGGCCCCCTTCACGAAATTCCTTTTAATAAAATAGGCCTTTTCACAAAATTCTATTCCATAAAAACTTAATATTTATTAATTATTTATTATTTTGTGACTTTTAAAATGTGTAATTTGTAAACAAACAAGTCCGCCAGAGAGGAAAACTTCAGCAAAAGGATTTAAAATTTTCTTATTAATAAATGCTTGTTTCGAATTTGCACACGTAACTGGATTTCAACTTTGGTTACAAAATATTATTTTTCACAAAAATATAATACATTTGACAAAATAACCTTTACTTTTCCCAAAATGGACCCCAAGAAAAAAAAAAAAAAAAAAAAAAACAAGCGGGAAAAATTCTACCTTACGACAGAATATAGATTGGCCACCCACGACTTTTATCGTTGAGATTTTTTTCAGCCAAGTCTAACTCGTCAAAAAAAAAAAAAAGTGTTTGTTAGCATAAGCCCGCTTCTCCACTTTAGAATTTAGTTAGCGCTCTAAGATTTTTTGTGAGGCTGGCAGAACAGATTAAGCACGAACACACCAAGTTTTAAAAAGATTCGGTGACTAGAAGTATTTTTAATAAATATAATAGTAAAAAGATGTGGCTCCAATGGGCTGAGACGTGGCGAGGTAGTTGTTGTTTACAAATGTACTGACTTAATGACACCCTTTAAACTGTTTTTAATGGTTTAAGGCATTTTAGCACTTAATAGATAACCTAAAAAAGGTAATGAAAAGTTCTATGATAGCAGCTTTTGTGATGGATACAGCTAAGAGAAGTTGTTTAACAAATGATGAGTTAGCATTAATTGACGGGATCTTGGAAAACTGTGTGGGGAAGGGAGGGGGGAGCTATACAAAACACAAGTGCTCTACGAGACCCGATTTAAAATGAATCCTCACTTGCAATTGAGAGATGGGTCTTTAAAAAGGATCCCCTTTTTCACCCCTCTGACGAGCCGCCCCCCCCCCCCCCCCAAGAGATATACGTAAAAACCGAGGGCGCCAAAAGAAGCGGGGGGAGGGGAATACCTTTAGGCGGTTTACAGCTAATTTTGGTGAAATTTTGGAGCTGTCCGGCCCATAGGAACAGAGAAAAATGGGAAAAACTAAAATAAATATGAGAAATTGAAAAAAATAAATGAGAAAAGTGCTCCTGACAGGAGACAGGAGAGAAGGAGGGGGAGAGTAGAACCAGACAAAAGTGCTTGATGAGATCAAACTTTTGATATGGTACATGACGGGGTTTGAACACCTTGAATGTCTCCCCCGTGGGGGGGGTAACTCCGGTCCTATGGGAGAGAGGGCCTCGGGACCCTCTTAGAAATGTCGGCCTCGACGATTTTAACTTCGTTGGATTCTTTAGAAGAGGCTTACGTCCTCTGTGGGGCTTAAAGGGGCTGAGAAAGATGGGAAAAACTAAAATTTAAAAAGAGTTGAAAGAGAGAACTATGTTTCTTAAGGGAGAGGGGAGTGAGAGCCGGAGAGTAGGACCCGACCATAGTGCTTGACGAGATCTATCTATTGATATGTTACATGAAGGGGTTTACATGGGGTTTATATTTGGGGGGAGCACCAAAACGGTCTTACTGAACCTTTCCCATGATTATGCCAAGGTTGCAGTTATGATTTTGCCAAGATCATCTCAAAGCTTATATAGGTATCCTATATACGCGTATATATATTCCAAACACTCCTATATGTGCCATATACGTCATTATACACATATTATTTATGTTTTATGTCGTATATACATCATATACACATGTCATATATATACATCATATATGCATCATATATGGCTATAACTTGGCCACATACGTACAGAAATGTTATATATATATATATATATATATATATATATATATATATATATATATATATATATATATATATATATTATTATAATGTCATACATGCTTTATAATTTGGCGATAAATCTTGGCCGCTTGGCAGTTCATCCTTGGAAGCCGCTATAACACGAAAGTACCAAATTTACAATATATTAATGAAAACAGAAACAAAAAATATTTCATGATTGGTGGCTGCTATAACACGAAAGTACCAAATTTCTTTTTTATTTTTCATATCTGATAATTTGCATCTGTCCTTTTATGTAATTTTAACATTTTTGTAACGATTTTACGCATTTCTATTGCCTATTCAAAGAAAAATTCTTCTAAAATTACAGAATTTCGTTGAAAACGGTTAAAACAGTAAAATGCGAACATCGTTTGGTCCATTCTCGACCGAAAGCAACAACCGTTATCACTATTTTTTTACGCGTGAAGGATTCGTTATGGTACTTCATTGTGAAGTTTGGTAATTTTTGAAATTCATTATTTTAAAAAAGGCATAATCATTCAATTTGAAATTTATATAAAGAAAAAAACAATTTTTTTCCTTTCTAACGCAGTCTGTCAAACAATTTTGTGACTAATACTTTTTGAGCTATTAATTTTTTCAGTAACTTCAAATGTTTCATTTTCCGAGATTAACCTGTGGCAACGATGGATTGCTGTGACTTTTCATAAACATGAAAAATGATAGAGATTGAAAGAATAAGCCTCCTTGTGGGTGGCTAAAAAAAAAAAAAAAACCTGCATCGACCCCTGGTAACTTAAAACAATGAAATTGCGTATTGTAGATATTATGTAAAGTAGGATTCTGTCCAGATTTTTATCACAGGGTCCTATTTTTGTGAAATTGTGAAACGTTTATTGTATTTGTGAAATTTATCATAATTTTGTGAATATGAAATTATCATCCTGATCTGTAGATTTACTAGTTAGGGATACAGTTCATGTGGTTGTAAAGTTCATTGTTCGACTATAACGTGCAGCGATCATTGATTTAAAAAAAAAAAAAAAAAAAAAAAAAACATTTTTCATGCATGGCTTCAATTAAATTTTCATAAAGATGTGTTTTTTATATTATATAGAACTGCTGCGACTGATTAATCAGTCTCTTGTGGTTTGCCTCGCAATGATACGCCCTGAAAAGCATGAACTTTTACAAAAAAAAAAAAAAAAAAAAAAAAAAACACACAGAATTTAAACGAACTAACAAGCAACGGCAAAAGAAAAATTATAGAAAAATTATTTTATTTGCTTTTTAGAGCTCAAATCAAACTTTCTGAAAAATAGGGTGATCTCAATTCCTGCCGAAGATAATCACATATGCGTCGCTACGAGTAAATAGATAAGACACTATAGATGTCTTTAAAATTTAAAATAGGTGGATTTAACTTTGTTCCGTTATATATTAAAAATAAATGAACAACATAAAGTAGCACAAATAAAAATATATAGAATGGGAAACTGCTGTTTCGAAGCCACTAAAGCTCCATCATCAGTGCTAAATTTAAAAGATTAAAAACTTATTAAAAAGCTCAAGCAATGTAAATATGCTTGCATCTCCCGCACGCGCCCAAGATTGAGTGGCGGTGATTTTCAAAAAGAACAGCGGAGTCAAGTTATAGATGTCTGCCTGAGCCAAAATTTCTAGGACCGGCCGGTTTCAAAAAGTTATTGAACCGGCCCAGTATAAAAATTAACAATTCGGGCCCGGTCCGGTTTAAAAGCTAAAACTTCAACCCGAGCCTGGCCCGTACAAAAATTTTATTGGTCGGTCCGGCACTGCCCGGTATAGAAGCTGAAAATTCGCTACGGCTCAAACTCGACCCGGCCCAACTGAATTTCTATAAAACATGGCGATGTTTCTGAAACAACATTGCCCAACAATTAAAATTATTTAAAAAGCACACTTACTTATGCCTAGATTTTGTTTTCAGATAATGTTCGAAATTCACGGAAAACAGAACAACAACAATATTAATGACCACTTAGACAATTACGTACATAAACACGGATTAAAAATTTGACTTAAACAATTACATTCAAATGAAGATACGATAAGGAAAATCAAAGTAGTTTAGAATGAAAGATACAGATGGTAAAAGAAAATCATAATTTTAAAGTCCTACAAAGAAAGAAAGTAGATTTTTAAAAATATATCTTCTGTAATTTATTAAAGTTAAATTTCTAAAGATTTCGCTAAACAAATGTACAGCATCACTAAAATTTTTACAAAAATAAATAAAATGTCAGCTCAAGGTGGGCACGGGGAGTGGGGGGGGGGAGGGGGGATTTAGAGGTGTGAATGTTGCGTGCCAATAATGGTTTTCATATGGGTAGGACCTGAGCCGATCTTTTAACTTTTATACAGGGCCTAGAAATTTTGGCCTTTTCAGATGCTCTAAAGGAAAAAAAAATTAGAACCTACTCGGCCCGTAAAAAACAAAAGAAGTCTGCAGGAAAAAACAAAACCCGGGTCCGGCCAGGGACAGAAAGAATGAAGACCCAGCCCCGCCCAGAGTCTCGTGAATGAAAATAGGTCCGGGCCCATGCAAGCGTCTAAGAGAATACTCGTTATTGCATAATTATAAGTTTGCAATAGCGAGCACGTAGTTTTCTTTCTTTTTTTGTTAGTTAAAAACATTTAAAATCAAAAAACCTGCAGAAGCAAAGTTCAAAATATAGTTTTTAAAGTAAAAATGAATTAATCTTAGCTTCTCATAGCGTAAATGAAATCCGTCAATAAGTTAGACTTCAATAAAACTATCTTCACGTTGATACCTAAATTATTTATTACCTTTAGCATTAATATTTTGTAAAACGTGGTTAGCTACAAAAATACGTGAAGCATTGCAGAACTTAACATTTTAGAAAAAATGGATAATGGTACAACAGATGATAATTTGATGATTAGAGTTGGCGCCTGAACGTGATTTGAAGAATGCAAACTGGAAAACTAGATATTTTAAACATTTACGCCACAAAGATGTACTAAGCTGTATAAGAAATAGCTGCGGTACATTTTACTTACCCATCATACGTAGTATAGGGTAAGTCTTGCAATCGTTTTGAAAATCGAAAAAAAAAAATTGACGTATTGACACGTTTCAGACACTGGAGATTCCGAAAAACATATTTTTAGAAAAAAATTTTTGCCGTCCGTCTGTGTGTCTGTAAACGCTCTATCTCCCGAAAAAATTGAGATAGAGACTTGCAATTGGGTATGTACTTAGTATGTAATCATGAGAAGAAGCCTATTGAATTTCAGTCACCTCGATTAACCGGAACAATTTTTTTCGGACTCTCGAACTATTCGTTCTGATGAAAGGTACATAAAAATTTTCGAAATTGTTTATTTTAAGAAATGAATATAAAATACAATAAAAAAACAAATTTTGCATAAAGCATAAAGTCGATCGGATAATCAGTTGCCGAGATATTTGGAATCCTATTTTCCACACTCTTCGATTTTTCATGACCCTGTATTTCATCCAAATTTCACTTCAAAGATATATTTTAATTGGAAATTTGACGCTTAATCAGATGCAATAAACCGCTAGTGAATAGGATTATTATTTTTGGAGTTATAAGGATGTTTCTTTCAAGCCATTCAGTCATCGAGCCTTTAAAGTTTGTGACGTCATCAAGCCACGATTTTATTCGAATGGCAATGCATTTTATAAGTAGTTTACACATTTTTATTTTCATATTTTACATTATGCATATCCATGATGGGTAAGTATTACGGTGGCCCCCAACGACTAGTTTTTTAAACGTTAAAACAACAAAAACACAGAAAAAAAAAAAATTGTCGTGTTGTTAATAGCCAATTTTATTTCTTTTTTAAAGTCAGATTTATTAATAAATATAATTTTTAATACAATAATGATTACAATATACATATATACTCAATATACATATATATTGAGAATATTTTTGAATATATAAATCATAAGTATAACCACCTGAGACTTTAAAATTATTATAACCTCGAAAACTCATTCATTTTCAGTACTCAATCTGTATATATAAAAGCAAAAGAAGGGTCATTATTATCCTTACCTTCAGTTTATAAGCACATTTTTACATCGGCATCTTTCTTTATCAAAACTCCTTTTCGATTTATTGCAAAATACACCCCCGTTGTATTCAAAATTTTATATGTTTAACATTAAAATAATACTCAAGTCATTTGGCGATTATTTTTTGAAGTTTTAGCACTCTTAATAAATTATGTTAAATAAAAAAATCTATATGTTTAAACTTTTAATTTAATGAATAAATACTAATTTTCAACTATATCCCCAGAATAAACCATTTTTTTAAAATCCAATCAGTTTTATAAAATAGAAGGAATTTACAATAAAAAAGTATTACAAACACCCGTAAGAGATACTATACAGTTTCAAACATAAATTATATAAGTATTTTACAATAAAAAGAAAAATATAATTAATGATAATAAAATATGTTAAGGAACTAGGCAGGAGGGGGATCCATGATCCCATGTCCCCAAAACCTAAACGTGAAAAATTGTCATAGTACACAATATATATATATATATATATATATATATATATATATTTTAAATGTAAATCACAATGTATAAGAATTGCTTTGCTTTATTATTTTGTGGCTGAAAGGTTCTGCTCTCAAAGCTGGAAGACGGCAGGTGCTGGGTTCAAACCCCTGTCGCGCTCGTCAATCTAACCTTGCAGAGTTTTCCGTGGTTTTCTCGAACCTTGCCGTAAATACGGGTTAGGGTCCTTTAAAAAGACCCCCACGGAGGGCACTCCCCCCTAGGACCTATATACCTCGAGTAGATAATCGACCGTTATAAATAAAAACAGCTTTTTTTTATATGAATCCTACTATCCCCTCCCTTTAAATCAAGCATAGGCCCCTGCATAGGCGCCAATTTAACGAGCCAAACTCCCACCGCTAATTTTAAAATGTTATTTTTATTTTAATAAATCACAGCGATTAATTAGAACAAAGGAACTTTTCAAAATTAGGGATTTAAGTATGTCTGATTACCTCTTTCGCGCGCGTGAAATCGCCATCTATACGCCTCTGGTACATTAGCGATTTGCTCTCAGTTTAAATTAAAAGTCAAAAGAATCTTATATTATTTCCAAACAGGTTGTTTATTAATTTAAAATTAAATAAAACTAAATTTAAATTTATATACAAGCGTTACAAATTCACAGTAAACAAGATACGTTTATAATAAAAATGAAACCGAAGTAAATGGATTTAAGTTTGAAAAGGAAGAAAAAAAAAAGATATTCATGATCTGATCTAGTATTCACGTCGTGCTACATATACTAGAACAACATAAAAGTATATAGTAAGTCATCAGGGGTCGATGCAGGGTTTTTTTTTTTTTTAATCATATAAATATATATATTATAAATAAATAAGTAAATAAATATATATATAATTATCAATAATATAAACATATATATATATATATATCGATTTGTATTGTTATTTAGAAAAATTATTTGGAACAATGTATTTCATTTTCGATGAATTAAATGGCGTGCTTTAAAACTTCAGCTGTTTGAAAATAAATAAATAAAACAGCCCTTTAAATGAAAAGTAAAAATAAGGCCAATTTAAAGAATCTTTATAAAAGACGTTTCACCAGAGTCCGACCTCCCCCTCCCCTGCATGTATTATGTAGTAAATGGTGAAATAATTTCCGTGCTTTTATCTGTAGCCAAAATTAAGACTGTTTAGCAGAAATTAGCCATAAACTAAATTATTGTTTACAGTTTATAAAAAATATATTTCATATAATGTATTCTTTTTTTATATATAAATGTCTTAGGAATGTTTGCTTTATAAATTACAAAATGTCAAATTTATATAATAAGAGTTACAAATCCACAGTAAACAAGATACATTTATAATGAAAATGAAACTGTAGTACTAATAGATTTAAGTTTGAAAAAAAAAAAAGATATTCATGATCTGATCTAGTATTTACATATACTAGTACAGCATAAAAATATATATAGTAAGTCATCAGGGGTCGATGCAAGTTTTTTCTTCTTGGGGCACATTTTGTTAAATTTATTTTATATTTGTTAAAAATAACATTTTGTAAAGAGAGATCGAAGTCCAGTTACTCAAACTCGAACCAAGCATTTATTTATAAAACTTTTTAATTTTACTACTAATAATAAATAGATAAAATTTTTCATTTTTGATGAACTTGTATTGTTTGCAAATCACACATTTAAACACCTATCAAAATAATTAATGAAGAGTATATTTTTATGGAATGAAATTTTGTTGAGGGATGTATCTGTTTTATTAAGAGTAATTTGGCGAGCCTGTTTTATTAAATGAATATTTGTGAAGGGGAATTTTATTAAGAGGAATTTTGTTAAGGAGCCCGTTTTATTAAATGGATTTTTGTGAAAATTCCGTAAATGAAATTCCGAAAATTCCGTAAAAATCCATCCCCAAATTTTGCCTGGATCGATCCCTGGTATAGTAAATCATGAAACTCTGGTGCATTTTTAAAAATCTGCATCTACAAATTTGGGGGCCCTGGGCCTATACCTTAATAGGGCCCTTTCAAACAGTAATCGGGTTTTTACAACACCGCTTCCATTACAAAATGTTGTATTTAAAGAATCAACAGGTATGAACTTACCGAGCTATCCACAATGTTCATTAGCGTCGAAGTTCCCAGTCATTCAGGTAAAAATATTAAATCCACAGGTAGTTCGGCGTCTTATCCGTTGTCAATCCAAGAATCACAGCAAATCATCACTGCTACTAACACACTTTTTTCAAAACACAACACGTGCTGGATCACGAAACACAATCGTTGTTATAAGGATGCAGAAAGCACGTCCACTCGATTTCGTGTTCTAATGCGAACTGAGTCACTGAAACTTGACAATGCCAGAGGCGAAACCGGGTAGGGATTTTTCATGGGGATCTTTTTTCCTCTCATCCCGGTGTTCTTATTTCCAAACCCCCCTCCCCCTTTTTCTTTTGTTATTATTTCTCTTTCTTTGAGCAGATTTATTTTGCTTTCTTATTTTGATTTCCTGGGGAGAAAAAGAGAGTATAGTTGTCGTTCTGCTTCTAATGATGACAATGATTTTCTAAACTAGATATGATCTGATGATCAAAAGAAAAATAGCTATTTTTTGTGAACTTTTTTTTTAAAACTAATATAAATTTGGTAAAAAGGTTAAAAGAAAAAGAAAAGAAAGAAAATTTTAATTATTTGATTCTCTCTTTTTAATTGCAATTAAAATCGTTGCACTTTGCCTCTCTTTGAATTACAATTAAAGTCGTTTTTAGGTGCGTTTGTAGTTATATAAATATACATATCACCTATAGTCGTAAAGTCGTCGTCTGGTCCGTCCGTCTGTCCGCATAGAACAGCTCAAAAACTATCCAAACGAATGGCTTAAAATTTAATATATATAAACGTTGCAGAATTTTGTCGAGTCATTTCGGTTTTTATGAAAATCGAATCAAAACTTAATAAGGTATTAAAAGTTTCCTTCATTCTATTAAATCCTATCGTACGCCATTCATTCAATCATATCCCATGAAAGGTAATGATTCTAGATTGCCATGGTAATTACGTCCTATTATTTCAGTATGACTGAATTTAAAAACCGAATTTGTACTCAAATTGTTTAACTATAGCCATCCTATAAGCTACCGACAGCTTTTTGAATAGATGTTTCAGGAGAAATAGATATTAAACGGAAAAAGAGTCTCAATAGGGACTTCCAGTTCTGAAATTTTCAAAGCTAGGCTTCAGTTTCCCATTGGAATTTTCAGTCCATGTCAACAAAAGATAAAATGTTGCCCACTTAAAATGTACTCATTTTATGACGGAAATGAATCCTACTAATCCAAATAACAGACGATATAATTCATTTTTTCACTGAAATAATATCGATGATTTTTTTACATTGTCTTGTATTGGATATTTGCACATAGTATAATTTTAATGTAACAGAATTGTTCGTTTTTGGCATAGACTTTTAATGTATTGAATTGGTTTAATAGTTTTAGGACTCTAGGATTGAGATATTCGGCTGTTAACCTCATTTCTTACTAAAGTTATCTCAGAATCTATACATTTTTGAATGTAACTCCTCTCTCAAACAAATAATTTTTTTTGAACGATCTTTCTTAAAATGTCACTTTTATGCCATTTTATTCGAAAAAAAAAAATAATTTTGAATAAAATGGCTACCTGGCAAGTAGGTAATTTGTAAGGATGGTTTTAGTATAATTCATATCGTTCTGTTAGTTTTAGAATTATGTGGAAAAGTTCTATAATCAGATGAACCCGATTATTAAGGATTAGCGTTTATAAAAACTTCTACTGAATGGATTTTGTTAGTTAATTTGTTTGCATTGTTAGTTCTATAATTTTTAGTGATGGTTTTAGTATATTGCATATAGTTTTATCATTCTTTAGCAAACCTTAACTGTAAATGACCAAATAAAAGAGTTGCTCCTTACCAGCTAAAATTTTGACTGCACATTAGAAAATATAATAGCGCAATCACGTCATTTTTCAGTAATATGGAAGGATATTCCAGGAAAATATACATATTGCTTTCAAATTAAACGATATATTTCGTTTGATTCAAGGTTTATTGGTAGAAACCGACCAGCGCAGCTTGCTAGTTCACCAATAAAATCTTATTCAGAATCGGGCCCTAAGAGCAAGATTGTATTAAGCGAATGAGACCCACTCCATCTATTGAACCTCCTTCTTTCGCATCCATGTTGGGTAGCTTATTTTTTATTTTTTTCTTCTTTTTTTTTTTTTGAGCTGGATTGCACTCCTATCGCTCGCAGCGCCATCTATTTCTGGTAATGCGAACTAAAATCGGGAACTGCAATTAAAAAAAAAAAAAAAAAAAAAAAAAAAACCTGACATCATACATTACTCTCATGCAAGAATTTTTTTAAATATCTGTCACCATTTGCAAGTTATTGAATTTTAAAAATAGTCAGTCTATTTTAGGAATTGTTCTAAAATTTAAGAATTGTTCCAAATTATATTGGGAATTGTTCTCTTTCTCTTTTTTGACTATACGTACAATTTTATGAAAAATTCTCCATCAGCACTCAACATATGCGCTTCTATACTTAAAGCTTCAAAATCACCGTAAATTTAATGAAAAAATTTAATCGTTAGAAAAGACGATTGAAATACAAAGCACTTTGCCGCTAATAACAAAATTTTTCCCAATTGAAACTAAAAAATGTATTTTTCCTGTTTTACTTAAACGATTTAAATATAATACTATGGAAAGAAAAGAACGAAAAATCATGCGTCAAGCACAGATTATGTAACACTTCCAAAATAATTTTACAAATCTTTACCGTTTAATAAGGTGAAAAATGATGTATAAGTAAGAAAAATTTCGAAAACGCATACCCTATTTAAAAACCCAATTTCAGGAATTACCAACACTATTCGGAAAAATATCGGATCTATTTTGTGGAGCCCTGTATAGGATCTATAGATTTGTATGTATACTACATAGAATGCTAAATTTTAGTTCAGTTAGGAAGCGTGCGGCACAGTTTAAAATTTCCCTCCATAAACGGAAATGTACTCAAGAACTTTAGTGCTTTTTGTGCTACCGTATATAATCTTTAGAATTTATACACACCGAGTAATAGATAAAAAATGAGTTCAATTTAAAAACGCGTTCATCAACTCAAAAAGCACTTCCAATAATTATTGTTAACAAACAGTACCGAATTCTTTTGTGTGTCCCTGTAAATAAACGATGAATGCTATATACATACTATAGTAAGCCTCTTGTAGTGCAGGTCAGTGATATATATCAATTTCAATATGTTTAAAATAGCGAAACATTCTTAAAATACGCCGCAAATGATTTTTCTCCATAGATCGTAATGTTAGAGAATTCTTTTGAATATCCCTGTAAAGGAACTATTAGTGCATTGCATACAACATTCTATAGTAAGCCTCATGTAGTGTAGGTCAGTGATACATATCAATTTCAATTTGTTTGAAATGGTGTAACATCATTTAAATGAACCGCAAATAATTTTTCCCCATAGATCGTCATGTAACAGAATTCTTTTGAGTCTCCCTGTAAAAAAAAAGTGTAATTGTTACACACTTTATTTTCAATATCGGAAATGCTATAGTAAACCTCAATAACATATATCAATTGCATGACGATCCGAGTATATAGAGCACGGACAGACAGACAGACATTTCATAAACACGTTGAAAAGTGTTAAAAAAGTAAAAGAAATGTATAATTCATTTGAAATCAGACTAATCCTACACAAAATGGGTGTTTTATCCTTGTGTTATTTGCACTGTTTTTCCTCGCTTGACGAATTTAAATCAGGTTTCTAATCCTTAAAAACGTCACAAGCTTAAGAACTTAGTGTTTCATTTCTCAAGATTATAAGAAAAGGACGTGATGATCATTTTAGAATGGAAAATAATATTATCTTCTATAACAACAAATTCAACTTACGTGGAAATAAAAATATTTGTAATATATATATATATATATATATATATAGCATATATGAATAAACATTTAACACATTTTGTTGTTTTAAAAAGTTTACACAGATCATCAACGAAGGGCAACTTTTCAAAATAATAATGAAAATGAAAATTTAACCGACAGGTATAAGCGGAAACAAGCAGGTATATATATATGCATATACAATCGAAACCTAATATATTGAACACCCTGTCTTAAAATGATAATAATAATAATAATAATAATAATAAATTATATCCTCTTTAATAAAAAGCTATGCGCTACGACTGGGTTTTTAGTTAATCGTTGTCACAGATTAATCTCGGAAAATGAAACATTTGAAGTTACTGAAAAAATGAATAGCTTGAAAAGTATTTGTCAGAAAATTGTTAGACAAACTGCGTTAGAAAGGTAAAAAATTGTATTTTTCTTGATATAAAATTCAAATCTAATGATTATGCCGTTTTTCAAATATTGAATATCAAAAAGTACCACAGAATTTGTCTCGTGTCTTGCGCTACATGTCGCTCTGTCTTGTCAGTGTGCGGCCTGCCTAATTATATTAGCCTTACTATTCTGTTGAAATATAAAAGTGAATTATGATGCCACGAGTGCATGATTTTTATTTAATTTTAATATAATCATCTTAGAAACAAGGTTTTTGATTTTTTTTTTTTCGAATGGGACTTATAAATGGGCTAATACTGTATTATTTAGAGTTTAAAAGAGAAAAGGTGGGGGGAGCGCTGTAATATTATTTAGGTTTCTTCAGGAACTTTTGGTGATAATTGAAAGTTTAATATATCAAAACGTCAGAAATCAAATCGACATTAAATCGGCAATATCTATAACGAATGTCCTTCAGTTCGTTTGGATATAATTTCATTTAAAAATATAAAATCATTCAACATTGATTTTAGGCATTTTTAAGGTTATTATCACGGGCCCGGGCAACGCCGGGTATATCAGCTAGTATATATAGCCATTTTGCGTTAATGATAACTGGCTGTTTGTCAAGTTACTTTTAATCCTATTCAATCCACAGTAAAATTTGTCTCTTTTGGTGAGTCTTTTGCACATTATTTTATGATCTAATTTCTATTTAAGTTGAATGATTGTTTATTTATCTTATTTCTATTCCACTTCTTTTTTTCATATGATAGGCGGCCATTTTTATTCAAAATTATTTTTTCGAATAAAATTGCGTAAAAGTTACATTTTTAAAAAGATCGTTCAAAAACACTGTTTGCTTGAGAGATAAGTTAGTTACATTAAAAAATGATCCGGAGATAACTTCAGTGGAAATGAGGTTAACAGCTGAATATCCATTAGAGTCAATAAACACAGGAGATTCGCTCATTATGAGTCATAGAAATATTAAACCATGGAGGTAATCATTCGCAAAGCAAGAACTCCAGGGAGAATTTTGAAGCGCTGTCTGGTGTAGAAGAAAAAAAATCGCATCTGTAAACATGGCATACGTATAATAAGAAGAAAAAAAAGGCATCCTCATTTCGCTCCTAGCAGACGATATAATTCATTTCACTGAAATAATGAGGATGATTTTTTTACATTGTGAAACGAGTTATAAAACGAACATACCTCATACGTCACATTTAACGTACAATTTCCAATTTTTTTTTTTTTTTTTTTTCCCACGGATTGTATTTTTAAGTATAAATTAAAACCATAAAATTGCTTCAAATTAATTTAAATTTATTACACTGCTATTATACTCTTATTTTTAGGGTTTCGTTCATCTCACGAAACCCTATTACTTCTGCTCCGTTGTCTGTCCGTCACAGAGCCGTTCTCAGAAACTATATAACTTACAGGCATAAAAATTTGTTTAGCTAAATACCTACTATGAAGGTCAAAATATTAAAATTTGAAAAAATCGATATAGAAAAAAATTAATATAGAGAGATAAAAAACCAAAATTCTAACATCCTTTTCCTATTAAATTTAAACATTTTTTGTTACAGCAGTTTACCAACCATTAAAAATCCACACTAAAATTCTTTCTACAATAATTAATTTTCTATTGAAAGATTTCCACGTGTAAAATGAAAATGAAATAAAAAGTTTCACCCATTGAAAAAAAGATTAATAGGACGTTCTATTGGTAATAAAACGGAAATTTTCAAACATTTTTCAATAATACAAGGAGTATGAGTATGTGTATGTACAGAAAGCAGATTAATATCACGTTAGAGAATTAATAAGAAAATTAATCTGACGTCCTATTGGAAGTTTAACGGATTTTTCAAATGTTTGAGAATAATACAAAGCGAGTATCAGTATGAGTTATAGAGAATAGTAAATATATGAGTTTGAGGAACGTATTTAATAATGATAAAAACCTGATTATGGAAATATTCGCATATTTTAACATTTTGAAGGTGTACAACATGTTTAATTTTGATTTTTTTTTTTATCGCATTTATAGTCCACATGACATATATTATTATGACAGAATATAATAGCGGGCTTCGCACGCTATCGGACCGGATCAAGTGTTTTGAAAGGACATGTGAACCTGGTATTTTACTCTTTGGATTATTTTGTGTGAACAACTAATAATTGAATGACTGCGTTAAGATAAGAAAACATCAACTTCTTTACAGGAATATTAAACGAAACCGTTTGTGCGATCTTCGGTTACACTTACCCACTTTTTTCATGATCACAAAATTAACTTATTAGGGCATCAATATATGGCAGAGAAATTGTATTGTTAACAAATGTAAAATAGAGCTGACGAGCCCTGTTATAGAAAACTAGTTGTTGGGGGCGACCATAATACTTATACCCATCATGGATATGCATAATATAAAATATGAAAATCAAACATGTGTAAACTATTTATAAAATGCATTGCAATTCCAAAATAAATCTAAACATACTTATAACTCCAAAAATGCTAATCCTATTAACTAACAGTTCACTACGTCGGATTTGAATTGAAATTTGGATGAAATACGGTGGCATGAAAAATCGAAGCGTGTGGAAAATAGGATGACCCATATCTCGGCCACTCATCATCCGATCGACTTCATTCTTTATGCAAAATTTGTCTTTTATTATCTTTTATATTCACTCCTTAAAATAAACAATTTCGAAAGTTTTTTTATACCTTTCATCAGAACGAATAGTTCGAGGGTCCGAAAAAAATAGTTCATCGAGGTGACTGAAATGCAATAGGCTTCTTCTCATGATTACATACAAAGTACATACCCAATTTCAAGTCTCTATCTCCATTTGTTCGGGAGATAGAGCGATTACAGACGCACAGACGGACACACAGACAGACGGACGGCAAAATTTTTATTTCTAAAAATATGTTTTTCGGAATCTCCAGTGTCTGAAACGTGTCAATCCGTCATTTTTTTTTTTTTTTTCGATTTTCAAAATGATTACAAGATTTACCTTATTCTACGTATGATGGGTAAGTAAAACGTCGTCAAGAGATCCGAGTAGCGAAGTGCATTTTTCAATGCGAGAGTCTGAGCTACTTCGGGTACCCGCTGAGTGTTAGGGACCATATGGTGCATTCCCAGCCACCAACTTTTAATTTATCAAGAGCTCATCTTCGTGCATCAGTCCTTATCATTTAATTATAGTCTTTTATTTTTTAATATTATTTTTAGGGCCACTAGCAAGGTATACTATCCATTTAGTATCCGCATGATTTTATGCTTCGGGGATGTGTGGCAGAGGCCACAGGCACCTCGAGAAATATAACTAGAAGTCCAAGTAAGTAAAACGACATTCAAGTGGTAGCAAAATTAAATTGACTTAACATAACATTTTGAAAATTTTATTGTGAAAAAAAAAATAATAAAAATAAGATGAAAGTAGGTAGTGCCGTATCCATTCTTATGTGTAAACAATGCCTCGTTAACGACTGAAATCTCCTTTGTGTTTATTTTTCGTAGCTTTCAGTTTTAACAAGATTTATTATTATTATTCTACGGAGAAATAACTTTTACCGAAGCGAAATCGTTCGTTTCTCCCGAAGATTTAGAGCAGACAAACTTCTCATCTAAAAGAGAATCGTAGGATCAACCAAGCGTGGACAAACGGATTTTCCTTTTGTAGCGCCGTGTTCTATGGAGCTTGCACTTTTAAATTCTTATTTTTAAGTGAAAAATCTAGCAAAAACAATGCCTTTAAGCAATAGTAAAAGGCATGTTCGGTAAAAGTAAGGTTTGAGAATTTAAGCATGAAATAAAAACATTTTTTAGAAGCTGTTTGTTTTCAAATCTAAATTCGCTATTTCTGACAGAATACATTTTACGAAGTTATCCACGATATTTCAGGATGGATCATGTAATAATAATCTATTCAAGAATTTCAATCGAATGACACCCGATTTCCTATACATCAGTTGAATCTGCGAAATGATTAAGAATCTAAGTGAATGACTTTTTTTTTTTTTTTTTTCTTTTTCTTTTTTTTTTTTTTTTTTTTTTTTTAAATACCGCTAACCAGGCCCCTACCTGCCCGGCATGAATGCCTAGCTTGACCGGTTTTGTACCTGGGTGCGGGCCGGAAATCGCCTGATCACAGCATGGCTGTAATCCACCTGATTATAGATTTGTTCACATCGCTGCTGTGCTTGCTCTCTTGTGGTTTGCTACAGTTATCTTTGTTTGCCGGTTCAAGGTTTCTGTTTAACTTCGTTGAATTGACAGATTTAATAGGTCTCGTAATTTAGAACCTTGATTAGCTGACGAGACCCTCCCTGACTAGGCACCCCCCAGAGGTATAATTCACAGGTAACTTGGAGGGCTTTGCACCCACGACTGATTTTACATGCACCAGGCGCCATTAGCGTACATGGATTTTCATATTTGTCGTCTCTGTTGACTTGTCACGCTCATGGTTGGATTGTCGCTGTAGTGTTTATCGCCTTTTTTAGGGGGCTGATTTCACTTTTCGTTTTTATTTGTCTCTGACAGGGTTTTATGCCATTTTTATGGGCTCACCCTTGTTGTGGGTTGTTTCTGTCTGTTATCATTCGTTGGATTTTGTCTCTTTCTTGATATATTGTTTGAAAATGACTGTAGAAGTAGGATATAAATAATGAAATCGTGACAGATTTCACATAGATGTTAAATGGACACGTTGACAACTACGATGCGCTGCAAAATGAAAGGTCATCACACCAAAATTTTAATATTTCTATTGAATTATTGGAATATTAAATAATATTTTGTACGAATTACAATCGAACTTGCCTGCTAAAAGCACGGTTAAAACGAACAAATTTCACGTTTAGAATGGTTCATCATTTAAACTCTATTGAGATTTTCCAATTCGTTTTACGTGTTGCAAAATCAGAATCAAGAAATAAACGCCTCCATTTGAAAATTCAATAATTCATTAACTATAATAAAAATGAAGATGGAATATATCTGGTAGCTCTTGCATTTTATATGCTACACTAGCGGACCCGCCCGGCGTTGACCGGGCCCGTGATAATAACCTTAAACAAACCCCAAATTTGTATTATTTTATATATATATATAACTCGATTTTGTATGAATTTATATTTTTAATAACAAAATCACAATAAAATATTGATAACTGTAATAAAAGTGCCTCGCAAGAAAACATTTTCTTCTTTTTTCACCTAAGGTCGTTTCATTAGTTAAAATATATATATATATATATATATATATATATATATAGTTTTTGTTGTTCAAACTTTTTGAAATTTTTAATGGTCATAAATATAACTGTTTTACAGCCCGTGTAAAAATTTCGTGAAAAGAAATTGTTATCTAGTTGTAAAAGAAATATATTTCCTTCTCGCTTTTTTGTTTGTTTGTTTGTTTTCGCGTCGGCTCCTTTAACATACTAACAATAAATAGTTATCATCTTCCGAACTCTGAGATTTCAATCGGTTATAAATATAACTGTATCCAAGTTCTCTTTAAAATTTCGTGAAAAAATATCCATAGTGAAAACCATAGACGTATACAGTTTCAAAAATTATTGGTGGGGCTCATCTCGAATATAACTCTTTTCCACACTCAAATAACATGTATATGTGTGCATAATAGAGATCGATTACCAGTTTAATGTGCAGCAAAAGAGTGGGGCTAATTACTTACCCATCATATGTACTGTACTATAGGGTAAATGTTGTAATCATTTTGAAAATCGAAAAAGAATGTTTGACGGATTGACACGTTTCAGACACTGGGGATTCCGAAAAACATATTTTTAGAAAAAATAAATAAATTTTATGTGTGTGTCTGTAAACGCTCTATCTCCCGAACGCATTGAGATAGAGACTTGAAATTGGGTATATTGTACCTAGTATGTAATCATGAGAAGAAGCCTATTGAATTTCAGTCACCTCGATCATCCGGAACTATTTTTTTTTTCGGACTCTCGAAAGAGTCGTTCTGATAAAAGGTATATAAAAATTTTCGAAATGGTTTATTTTAAGGAGTGACTATAAAAAACAATAAAAAAACATAAATTTTGCATAAAGCACGAAGTCTATCGGATCATAAGTGGCCGAGATATTGGTAATCCTATTTTCCACATTCTTTGATTTTTCGTGACCCTGTATTTCATTCAAATTTCAATTCAAAGATTATTTTAATTGGAAATGAGGCGCTTCATCCGACGCAGTAAACCGTTAGGGAATAGGATGATCAATTTTGGAGTTATAGGGATGTTTCTTTTACGCATTTCAGTAACAGAGCCTTTAAAGTTTACGACGTCATCAAGCCAGGATTTTATTCGAATGGCAATGCATTTTATAAATAATTTACACATGTTTTTTGTTGTTGTTGTTTTTTTCCTATTTTATATTATGCATAACGATGATCGGTAAGTATTACGGTGGCCCCTTAGGTAAGGTTTTTTTCTAGGATAGGCCATATTACTAGCACCTTAAAAAATCATGCGAGGGCTTATTTTAGGATTAGACTTTAATTTCGGATTGGTTCTTAGACTTTTATTTTTCAATTCTAACGCTGACCAAGGACCTAAACTTCTTTTAATAGACATTTTTCTTTTTTTAGGGTTTCGTTCATCTGATGAAATCCTATTCGTCTCACTCATCTGTCTATCTGTCACAGAGTTCATACTCGTAATCTGTATAAGTTAGGCACTTGAAATTTTACATATACTTATAATAGCTGAATACCTCCTGTCACACGACAGATCATAAAATTTTGAAAAGTCTTATATTATTTTAATTGAATGAATTAATTTAATGACATCCGACCATTTCTGCGATTTTATCAGATCTTAAAACAGAGTCGCAATTTCAGTCTTTTTCGCGTAGGCTGGTTCTGTGGTAGCGTGTTTTCTTTCTAACCCAAGGGTTGTGTGTTCGATTCGCGACGACGGAAGTTTAAACTTCTTATTTTTACATTTCATTGTCCGATGGATTTAATTAAAAGAACTTTCGTATTTTTTGGCCATTTCAAGGGTTTCGTTTTTTTTAGCTAAAATTAAATATGTAATAAAATATGCTTTACAGATATACAAACATATGCTGTTACAATTGTATGAAAAGCAGTTCTTGAATATTTTTAATTGGATTAAAAAAAATAACTTCCTCTTGTTATCATTTTATTATTAAATTTAATGGTGCTGCCATCTATATTCTTATTGACAAAGTGTATTGATAAATGATAAGGATAATTATAAATTAATAATTTGGATTTATTAATTAAAGGTTAAAGTGCTTTGAAATAGATATTAAACGAAACCCTTTGTGCGATCGTAGATCACACTTACCCGCTTGTTTATATATAGAAGGAATGGGCTACACTTCAGGGCCTGATAAAACTGTCCTCCTTTATCCTTTTTGTTCACGGCCTAAGCACGGTTTGTTTTTCTAGATATTTTCACACATTTTACAAAGAATCGGAAATCATCTTTCTTTTACTCATGGCAAAATAAAACTTGCGTATTGTTTATTGGACACACTTAAAGTTATTTCTGGACAGTGTCATTTTCAAAATTAAAAATGATTTGAAAAAGAAAAGAAGAAAAAAACCCAGAGAGATAAATGTAAACGTAAACAAGGAACGCAACAAAACTGACCAACGCCTAGTTATTCTCGGAATGCGTTATAAATCTACTTTAACAAATTTCTTCGTAGGATTCTTTTGGCTTTTTTGGCAAAGATATGCAGCAGGAGAAAAAAGTCAAGATGATGATTGAATACTTTTGCGCGTCCTTAATGATATTTCATTTCTGATCGTGTTCTAGTGCCAGATAAAAATATTTTATACGCAGCTGCGGCGCGGCGTGGGGCGCATTTTTTAATTTTTCTTTTTTCCCAATTGCGTACGTTTATATGTTTATTTTTTATACCAAAACAATAAGAATTTCGTAGAAAAACAGGGCTTGACGCGTTGGGATTTAGTCGCGTAGAATTTCTTATTCCATCATCACTCAGATTAAGTTTTTAGAATACACACGTTTAATTAGGAGGGGTGAGAGAGAGAGTTAAAAATCGTGAGTCAAGCACAGATTATGAAACATTTTCCAAGATTATGAAGAAATCGTTACGAAATCTTTGTTTAGTCGATCCCTATATCTAACAGCACTGTGACCCGAAAGTGACGAAAATGTGAAAGTGGCGTGACCTAAATGCGACTGTTTTTATTGTCGTCAGGCGACGTAAAAAATGAGTCACCATGACGCCAAAATCTCTTTTTTGTGACAAAATGAGAGTAAGCGTTGTTTTGTGACGCTTGACTCAAAAAACTGTCGCAGTGACCTCCCAGGGAAGTCAGGAAGTCACGGTCACCTGGGAGATAATAGGACGAATGAAAAATATCACATATTAGTCACCTTTGTGACTGTGACTCTTGTGACCATCTCATACGTCACATCAACTTAGTTCTGTTATTAGGTATGTGATATTTAGTTTAATTAACAAGTAATAGGGAAGTAATTGCCCCAGGATTACGTGACTTTTTTTATTTATTATTATTTAACATAAATTCGTGTAATTTTATGATTAAGAGAAATTTTAAATATATTGTAAAAGTTCAATCGAAACTTTAAATTAATTAATGTGCGGCATTAAAAATGATGGCCACAAATTTTTGTAAAATCAAATATGATGTTAAAATGTTAAATGATAACCAAGGCAATAACGAAGCTACGTATGTTAGCACTCTCTAATCTCAATTTATTGTTCTTATCTTCTTTTCTTTTATAAGCAATTCCTTGTATATAATTCTGTAAGTAAATTACTTATGTAAATTATTTAAGTGTAATTCTTTAGCATTGTGATGATTTATTTCTTCTAGCATTTATTTAGCATAACGATCCAGATAATTTTAATGAGGCTAGTTAGTTTAGCGAAATATCAATTATTTTATCTTATAAGGCAAGCGTGCACAGAAATATTTCACAACGCGTGCTAATCGCTATAAGGCGATATAGTTCATAGAATTTATAATTAATTATTTTCATTTTTTTTTTGGGGGGGGGGGCGGTTAACTTGTTTCTACGTTAGCTGTTGCCGAGAAATGTCTTGTACGATCACTTTTGAGTTAATTTTCTTAATATAAATATATCTTAGTAAATGATAAGCACTGCTGCTGATCTCTGTTGGATGATTTTGATATTAAACGTAACCAAAAATTTGTCGATCTAGATCATTCCAAACACGTATTTTTTGCGTGTCTCTGTAAATGAACAACAAATACTATGCACACGGAGTTTTACAATTAAGCATCTTGCAATGCGCTTCAGTGATATGTATCCATTTCAAAAAGTTTGAAATAGTGTAACATCATTAAAATTCATTGCAAACGATTTTTCCCCATAAACCCTAATGTAACGGAATTCTTTTGAATGGCCCTGTAAATTGCTATATACTTCATTTTCTATACCTAGCATGGTAGCATGCCATAGTAAACCTTAGTAACAGATATGAATTACATGGGAATCCGAGTTTATATACGGAAGTTAGAGCGCGGCAGACGTCCAGACAAACGAAATTCATAAACAGTTTTCAACTATGTTGGTAAGTGTAAATATAGCCTAAATAGCCTAAATTAGAAAATAGTACTGTCTGTATCGGAGCAATTATTATTTCAGAGCCATTTGAATACATTATTTCGAGTTCGTTTTGATCCAAAAAAACTGTACTTGTATAAAAATATAACAAATTATAACACCTTGTAATTATATAATTATCTTAATTGCTAAAAGGCGCAAAATAAAAATATTATAAACAGTAAAGTAAGTTTTATTAGACTGTTGACATGTTACGGCTCCCGGAGCCATTATCAAAAAGAATAAGAATATTCTATATAATTGTACGGTCTGTGAAGTTATTTGAAACACCATTATTTAATTTTCAATGTAACTTATCAGGAAATAAACATCCAAGTAAAAAATAAAATATAACGTGAGTAATTTTAACAAGAACGAAAAATCATGCGTCGAGCATAGATTATGTAACACTTTCCAACACTTCTAAAATAATTTTAGACATCTCTGCCGTTTAATAGGGTGAAAGAGGATATCTAAGTATACCAATTGGAAAACGCATAACAGATCTTAAAACACAATTTCAGGAATTACCAACACTATTCGTTTTAATATCCGAACTCTTTTGTGCAGCCCCGTATAGGATCTACAGATTTGTATACATACTACACATAATGCTAAATTTTAGTTCAGTTAGGAAACGCTCAGCACAGTTTAAAATTCCCCTTTTGTAATTTCCGTCAATAAACGGAAATGAGTTCGTGAACTTTTGTGCTGCCCTGTATAGGATCTACAGAATTTATACACACCCAGTCATAGACAAAAAGCGAATTAAAATTAAAATCGCGTTCAGCAACTTAAAACGCACTTCCAGAAATTATTGTTAACAGACAGTAGAGAATTCTTTTGTGTGTCCCTGTCAATGAACGATGACTGCTATACACACACTATTCTGTAGTAAGCCTCTTGTAATGCACCTTAGTAATATATATAAGTTTCAATGCGTTTAAAATAGTGAAACCGCAAACGATTTTCTCCATAGACCGTATATATAGTGCAACGGAATTCTTTGGAGTGTCCCTATAAAGGAATTATAAGTGCCATGACCACCCTATTCCATAGTAATCCTCTTGTAGTGCACCTCAGTGATCTATATCCACTTCAATATGTTTGAAATCGTGTAACAATTTAAAAATAAACCGCAAATGATTTTTCCCCATTAGACCGCCATGAAAGGGAATTCTTTTGAATATCCCTGTAAAAAAACTATAAGTGCTACACACTTCATTTTTAATACCGAACATGCCATAGTAAACGTCAATAACCTATAACAATTGCATGGCAATCCGAATATATTTACGCGAATTAGAGCATGGACGGACAAACAGACAAACCGAATTCATAAACACTTTTCAACTACGTGTTTAAGTACTAAAAAGTGTTAAAAAGTACGGGAAAAATTATATGTACTTAAGAGGGGTTCTCAAATGATCTGTTGAACAACGCAAAACTTTCTGACACAATTTCTGACTTATTTTTAAACGCAAAGGCATAAAATTGGCAGACTTGACTATGGAAGCGATTTGGAATCGAAATGAGTTTTTAATTTTTTGATAAATAAATTACTTATCGAGTTATAAGCGATTCGTGTCACGTGACAACACGTTTTTCTCCTTTCTGATGCTGAAGCATCGGGAATTTGGTTCAAAACGCCGACTATGACAATGTTTTCTGAAAGCCTTTACCAAAAAATGGAAAACGTGTTTCGATTACAAGGTTTTTGAATAACAACACCTGCCCATTTTGTGCTTTTCTGAACAAAAATGAATTAAAAAATGGGTCTGAAAGTGGCCCCTTTAGATTTGAGAAGAGCCTTAACCCTGTAACCGAACTACACTATAACTAGTAAATCTGCAGATCAGAGGCCTCAACGTCAGCTCTACAAATCTTTGTTCATTAATCTCACTAATTTTTAACATTATCTGCATAATATTGGATATCCTAAAATTCAATTTTTTAAAGTTATTTATACATTTATAGGAATATAAAATTTATCGAGAGTTCCGGAAATGTTAGAAGTATCGCATTAAACACAATGTTATGCAATGATAGGATAAACTACTTATTACTGTATTTTTTCAGAGCCCCTCTGAACCCCCCGTTGTCGCTTTAATTTTATATTCTCAATTTCGAGTAATTGTGCTATTTTATTTCTTGAGTATATGTCTGGTTGTATTTACTATTTTAATTTCATTAGAATAACCATAACTTTGTACAAGAGATTTTATCCTATCCTTAAAATAATACTTATATTTCAACCGCTAAACATCCTATGTTGCTGAAATTGAATAAAATTTCGTGTATAAAATATACTTATACAAATGTAAATTCCTCTTATGTGACCTATATTCAATTGACACATTCAACGTTTTTATTATTTTCATTTTGAAAACCGATTGGGTCATCTTTCTTTAGTAGTTAAAATAAATTCTCATTTATTTCATTAAAAAAAGCATATTCAAAAATTAAATCACCCGAAAATGAGCTATTTTGTTAATAAAATTTCGCGTTAAAATAATGCGATTCACTTGAATTTTCCTTTGTTGATAGTCTTTGAAATAGAGTTGCTTAGCAACCATTTAATGAAAAAGAAAAAAAAATGCATTGGAAATTTTTGTAAAAAATGAGAAATTAAAATGTTTCATATCTTCCAAATGAATGCATAAAATTTTCCAATAATTTATACAATTAATTTCGAAATTCTAATAAATATATTGGCAAATTTTCAAAGCGATCGGATTATATTAAAATCTCCATTTCGTAAATTTAGCATCCATCATTTAGTAATTACAATTATCCCAATGCGACATTTTCTTTTCGGTGAATGTTAAAATTAAAAAAATCGTCTGACTTCTCATTGAAAAGCATTATGACCCAAAAAGAAATGTTCTCTATTTTTCGAACTAATGAACCCAATGTAACTAAAAACTATACAGCTCATTCCGCGTACCTCACCAACATACCTATACCAAAAATCAACCTAATCGGATCCTTTTTGCGGCAGTTATCGCGGAACAGACAGACAGACAAACAAACAGGCGGATACCAAAACCTTTTCGGGTCTCCACGGTGAGCCTCAACTGACGTTTCGGCAACTATAACACTACTAGTAAATCTGCAGATCAGGAGCCTCAACGTCAGCTCTAAACGTCATTGTTTTTTAATTTGACTTTTCATGTTATTTAGCATCTTACAATCCGAAATTTAATTTTTTTTATGTTACATACATAGTTATAGGCCTATATGAGCAGCGTTCTATTAAACACCGTTTATGCTATGATATTCTGAAATTCTTATTCATGTAACATTTAAAAAAAAAAAAAAAAAAAAAACTAGTATTAAAATAAATTCTTCATTTATGTCAAAATAATACAAAATAATTTATTTTGATCATAAAATATTGCAGCAAAATAGTGCGAGTTACTGGAATTTTATTATTTTGATATTCTGTGAAATATTGTTGCTATATAGCAGCTAATAAATTAAAGAGCAAAGTAAAAAGAAATGAATTTTAAAATTTGTAAAGAATATGAAATTAAAATGTTTTATATTTCCCGAACAGGTGCAAAAAAATTTCCAATAATTTAAACAATTAATTTCTAAATTCTAATGAATATATCGGCAAATTTTCGAAGCTATTGGATGTATTTAAAATCTTCATATCGAAAATTTAGTATCCGTAATTTTACGTTTAAATCCATTATTCAAATAGGCGATTTTCATTTCAGGAAAAAAAATGAAATTTGAAAATCGTTTGCATTCCCACAGGAAAGCATGATGACCTAAAAAGAAATGTTCTCTATTTTTCGAACGAATAAACCCAATGGAACGAAACACTATACAGCTCATTCCGGGTACTTCACCAACATACCCACCAAACGCGGAACAGACAGACAGAAACCAAAAACTTTTCGCGTCTCCACAGTGAGCTTTCACTGACGTTTCGGTAATAACACTATAGCTTCATAGACCGTGCAATTATTAGAATATTCTTATTTGTTTTGATAAGAGTCCAGATTGAGCTGAAACATGTCAACAATCTAATAAAACTTATTTTATTGTTTAGAATCTTTTTAATTTATGCCTTTTAGCAATTATAAGAAGTATATAACTGTACTTGTTTTCAACCCAAAGATCCAGGTCGAGATTTAATTTCGCCAAATGAAACCACTCCACAAATCATGCGTTTCGACTAGACTGCAAAACGAAATAAATCCCTCACATTTTTTTTCAATTCTAAGGAAAAAACTGGAGAGATGTGTTTTGTCGAAGCCATCTTTATTTATTTATTTGTGTGTAGAAGACGTGCCTGCCCCGCAGGTCTGAGTGACCCGTTTACATGCAGGAGTGAGTTCTGACCTGGTTTAGATTCGGGACTCTCGCCGTGAAAACAGATATAGTTTGGACTATTAAAGATACAGATCGTTTTAAGTACTAAATACTTTTTGCATAAACTAGCTCGTCCACACTTGATTCGCGCATAAATTTTGCGATAAATACCAGACTATATTATGTGTAAATAATGATTTCTAAGAAATTTAGCATCACTTTTACTTACCCATCATACGTAGTATAGTGTAAATGTTGTAATCGTTTTGAAAACCGAAAAAAAAATTTTTTTGGCGGATTTACACGTTTCAGACACTGGAGATTCCAAAAAACATATTTTTAGAGAAAAATAATTGCCGTTCGTCTCTGTGTGTGTCTGTAAACGCTCTATCTCCCGAACAAATGGGGATAGAGACTTGAAATTGGGTACGTACTTAGTATGTAATCATGAGAAGAAGCTTATTGAATTTCAGTCACCTCCATGATCCGGAACTATTTTTTTTCGGACTCTCGAAATAGTCGTTCTGATAAAAAGTATATAAAAATTTTCGAAATGGTTTATTTTAAGGAGTGACTAGAAAAGACAATAAAAAACAAATTTTGCATCAAGAATGAAGTCGAGTGGCCGAGGTATTTGGAATCCTATTTTCCACACGCTTCGATTTTTCGTGACCCTGTATTTCATTAAAATTGCAATTCAAAGATATATTGTAATTGGAAATGAGACGCTTCATCCGACGCAGTAAAATCTTAGTTAATAGGATTGTCATTTTTGCAGTTATAAGAATGTTTCTTTTACGCCATTCAGTCATAGAGTCTTTACAGTTTAGGACGTCATCCAGCCACGACTTCATTCGAATGGCAATGCATTTTATAACTAGTTTACACGTTTTATTTTCCTATTTTATAGTATGCCTCTCCATGATGGCCCCCAACGACTAGTTTTGAATCGTGTCCGAATTGTTTACATTGAAAAGATGTTCAGTAACGCTAAAACATTTCTCGCATAATTGCATCGCTAAAGGATCGTTCATTAATTGCTTCACACTTCAAGAAGGAGGGGGGGGGGGTCCAAAAAGTGTGAAAGCAGGTCCTGATTAATGCAGTGACATGCGGGGGAGCTGCCCTGGGCCCTTCATTTGAGGAGGAGGGGGGCATGGTAGTTATCAGGATTTTCGTTAAAAGTGTGTCAAATGGTTAAAATTGGTCAAAATTCTTGCATTTTCGAAGATTAGGAAGGTAGCGCGGCCCTCCCCTTCTCCTATTTGCTTCCCCTACCCCGCCTATAAAAGAAAACTATATCATCAGAGAGCTAATGAGTAAAACTTTATTATAACAACTTAGTAGTTCATTGTCCTCAAAAGAAATTCATTATTGACATTATCCTCGCAACAAGGCAAATTAAAACCGTTAATGACGACCCATTAAGAGGCATTTTTCTTTTAGACATCTTATGACATACCTAGATAAGCGAAAGGAAAGTTTGCAAACAAATACTCCCGATACATGATTTTTCGTACTATTTTCCTACTAAGTTGCGACCATCTTTCTTGTGATACCCTCTATGTCTATACAGAACTGAATAGTACCTGATACAAAATTTATGTATACTTACAATACGTATGAAATTTAATACTACTCACCTCAGCATAATTCACGGACAATTATAATACAGACAAGATAGAATGGGCTCCCTCAGGGCTCTAGATAGTGTAAGTCAGTGTTGATTTCAGGGGGTGGCCCGAGTGCGACATTCCCGTCCGGAGCATTGAAATGTCAACCCCGGAAGATTTGGGATTTTACGCTTTTAATGTTTAAAAAGTAAAATTTTCCCCCAGGAACGTTACAATGCCCCCCCCCCCCCCGTATCCACAGAAAAGTGTCTGAATTGAACACTGGTGTAAGTCGTGCGATTAACTTTAACACGTTGTGTGGCGTCAAATGTTTAATCTGAATGCAATTAGTTAGGCTTTGTTTGCAAGCAGTATGAATTACGTTCCTAAAAAAAATGTGTATTTCTAAATGTGTAATTCGAAAAAAGTTTAATTCGTTAGAATTTTCCGGAATTTTTTATTTCTTTTTATACTAAACAGTACTTTTTCCAAATATCAAGTATCTAGGGCTGCGAGGAATGCCTCAGATCGGTAGCACCTTTCCTGGAAGCAATTGAGAGTACTCTTGACTCACCCCCCCCCCCCTCCCACCATAACTTAGTGCTTGCTTAGGAACTTGAAACTTCTTTTTATCTAGAGAACTTTGCAAACGGAATGAAAGCTCCAAATTTTTGGTATATATCCAAATAATAAGGAAAGGGTTTGGCAAAAATCAGTGGATGATATCCAAAAAGAGCCCAAAGTCAAGAAAAGGAAGATTGCTTACAAAAAGAAGTGAAATCCCATCAAAAACATCACACGTAAAATAACGACCCTTTTACCGTAAAAAATTCTGAGATCGTGTAAAGCAAGTTTTTCTTTCTTATTAGGTGCGTTCGTAATTATATAAATACGTAGCACCTATAGTCGTCGTTTGGTCCGTCCGTCTGTCCGTCCGTCTGTCTGTCTGTCCGTCCGTCTGTCTGTCTGTCCGCATATAACAACGCAAAAACTACCCAACCAAATGGTTTGCAATTTAAAATATATTATCTTTGCAGAATTTTGTCGAGACATTTCAAATTTTATTAAAATCGAATCAAAACTTTAGGAGATATTAATAAAAATATTTATTAAGAAATTTGATTTTTTTTTTAAAATCGGTGCTTTTTTGTTAGAGGAGCTTCCGATGGATGTTAAATCGTCAAGCGATCGAGATACTTATTTTATGACAGAAATTAATCTGCAGACGATATAATTCATTTCACAGAATTAAAAATCATCAAGATCTGAATATTTATATAACTAGCTGATACATATATATCTGAATATTTATATAACTAGTTAAGATATTTGTATGAACAGTGTCATAAAATATATACTTAACTAGCTGTTTAGCCCGTTCTACGCACGGGATATCATGAATTTAATTCTAAAACGTGCGTACGAACGCACCTCGTTTGTAACGTTTGACGTACAATTTCCAACTTGTTAACTCTGAAATTTTGATTCACAAATCCCTCCTAATCTCTAGATCTTTAGTTAAATATTATTTTGTGAAAAGGAAGTTATTACCACTTTACTATGGGTGCTATGGATGGGATGGGATTATTTTATTAAACCTATTATGAATGCGAGGAATGAAAGCATAAAGACAGGGCCCGACTTAGACTACCTGGGGCCCCGGGGCAAGCATCATTCTGGGGTGCCCTTTCTATCTATCCCTGGAAAATGTTCGGGAATTATGTTGAAGTGACTAGTATTAAACTTCATACCTATTGTATGTATACAGGATATCACAAGAAAGATGGTCACAACTTTAACATATGACAAAACACTTTTTTTTGTATAGGAATATAACGACTCATGTGAGCTTTTGAAGTGTAAATGCAGGTTTTTCAATCACTCTTGGTTATTTGTTATAATATAAAATTTTCTACCACATTATAAAATTTAATCTTTGTATTGTATCAGCATGCATTTGGGTGATCAAGCATGCACTTATACTATAATAGCAACACATTTCAACACTTTTTATGTTGTTACTCCATTCCTCATGATCTAAAGTACTTTTGTATAAAATTTTATAACATTTGTTTTCTGATGATGTAGATTGTTAATTTTTAGGAAGGAGAGGACATGTGGCACAGGAAGCAAAGGGTGGAAGTGGAGGGATACACTTACTTTCCCAAATCTTTGAAAATCCGAGAAATTTGGTTTTTTTGGCCAAATTAAACCATTTTGCACCCTTTTAACAAAAATCCTAATTAAGCCCGGAGGGGCCTCTCACAAATGGGGGGGGGGGAAATATTCTTTCTTTATGCAGAGATCGAGAATCCTTTATGCAGAGCCATGCTCCGCATGGCTCTGCATGAAGAAGGGATGTCTTTCTAAAAGGGGAGGTTTGGCACGTATTCACGTTACATCGGAAGAACCCCCCCCCCCCCCCCCCCCAAAACTACGGACATCCAGCTCAACCGTAGAAGAGGTTTCGCATACGGGCTTACAACATTATGTAAAATTACTTGTATTTTGTATAACTTGTATAAGTCCACCCTACAAATACATATACGATCAATGCTCATATAGATTACTATTTTATGAATAAACTCGATTGTTAAAATGTAAGCAACAGCCGTTCCATTCTCTTGCTGCGTAATTGCCAAGCAAAAAAAAATCCCTGACGGCTCGACCTACAGGCACAGGTAGATTTCGAAGACGCAGACCGTGGGGCGACTGTTTGTTGGGAATTCCTGAAGAAATGGCCTTTTTGCCATGATGCTGTAGTTGGAAACGCCCACTTTGAAACCTAACTTGTTTGCAGGCGGAGTCAGCAGGGGTTTTTGTTATTGTTGTTGTTGTTGTTTTTAATCTTTTTTTGCAAGGGTTGGTCCTATAAAAAACTTGTAAATACAAAAGTTTTAGATAATATTAAGAGGATTTATGATAAATTTAAGCGGATTGGATATCTTGTGAATGGACGAAGTTATGAATTTTTTTCTTCTAAAACCCCCCTTTCCGCCCCTTGGGGCCATTTTTAATGATATCCACAATCTGTCCTACATAAATTTTCGGCCCTTTTCCTAGAAGTAATAATAACTTTAAATGGATTCGATACGCATCATAATTAAGAAATTATGTTTTTTTCTGTTTTCGCAAAAGCCCCCCCCCCCCCCCCCCCTGGTTCGATTTTGCCCATTAACGAACTTGACCGAGATTTTATGTATCAGTTTGGAAGAGATTCGTGCAGAATTATTGGAGTTATTGTGTCCATAAAAAAGTGACATATATATATATATATATATATAAAGTTTTGAACTGGGGGTGGTTTTGGGTTCTGGGAGTCATGATCGGCGTAGATGTGCAAAAATTTTTCAAGAATTCCAATTTAGGGGAGAATGCAATAGGTAGTATTTTTAACGAAATCTACCTAAAATTATCTTTAACTAAAGATCTAGTGACTAGGGGATATTTGTGAATGAAAATTTCAGAGTTAATAAGAGAGATGAATTTGGCTTTACACGATCTCAGAACTTTTTACGGTAAAAAGGTCACGAGACTTGCCTGCATTTTTTACATGTGATGTTTTTGATGGGATCT
Source organism: Maratus michaelseni (assembly GCA_963931845.1). Taxonomy (NCBI): domain Eukaryota; kingdom Metazoa; phylum Arthropoda; class Arachnida; order Araneae; family Salticidae; genus Maratus; species Maratus michaelseni. The sequence continues at coordinate 468,792,129 of OZ007587.1, forward strand.
TTGTTTTACTAAATAAAAATGGATCGAATAGCATCTGGAAAAATCGCCTTCCTTTCTCCAGCAGCAATCAAATTTTCCATCTCGCGCGGCGAACCGGCGTGGGTTAACTGATAATGTTTGTTTGTTTAATATCCGATTAAAACGCATGCTTCCGAACGATTTCGGATGAATTAACCCCGAAGAAAAAGGTCAGGATCATTGTTATCGGTCGCCGAGATAACAATATTTGGAATTCGATAGAGAAGAATTCCTCGCTTTGTTGAAAGGTTTTTCTTAATGAAAACTCAAGGCACGAGCATCGACAACGGAGGAAGGGGGGGGGGGGGGTGAAATTTAATTAATTAAATTTTGTTTCTAATGATTTTGAAAAGAAAAGTAAAATTTTTTATACCCAAGGACTTAAAAGAGTTACAAACACCAAGAGGAGAAAAAATTAAGGACATTTTTTGTCAGGAGGAAAGGGGGGGGGGGGTCTATGAGCCCTTGAACGAAAATATTTGTTCTAAGTTTATTATCTTCAAAGGGCGTTCAAGAGGCAGAGACCCCTCTAATGAATAATAAAAAAATAACTTACAAATCTACATTTTGAAAAACGGTGAGGTTTACTTTTTTTTTTTTAAGTTATTTGTTACATTTATGTATTGCTTTTTTTATTGATATGTTTAAAAATTGCGCTGGGAGGGGGTTAAAAAAACAATTCAGCTTATTTCAAGCTTATATTTTTCATTTTAATACGGCCCAGTATAAAAGCTAAATGTTCGGCCCGAGCCCGCACAATCTTTTTTTGGCCTGGCCCGACCCGGTGTAAAAACAAAAAGTTTGGCCCGGCCCAGCTCGCTATAAAGGCTAAAACCTCTGCCCGAGCCCGGCCCTGTATAAAAAATAAAAGTTCGGCACGATCCCGGCCCTACTGAATCTAAAAAAGAAAAGCCGATATTTCTGAAGCAACATTATCCTAAAATTAAAATTATTCAAAAAGCACACTTACTTACGCATAGATTTTATTTTCAGATTTTGTTGGAAATGCATGGACTGCAAAACTAATCAACAATACTAATGACTACTTAGACAATTACGTACATAAACACGGATTAAAAAAATTACTTAGACAGTTACATTCAAATGAAGATTCAGTAAGAGAAGAAAAATCTGGAGAGAAATAAAATCCGGTATAGACAGGTTCCATTCTAGCAGGTACATCGTCTGTTGTATATGTATTATATTCTTTTTGCACGAATCAAGACATTTTTCCGTTTCACAGGTTTTATTGTACTTATTTTTTAAGGTTTCGTTCATCTCACGAAACCCTATTACTCCCGCTCCGTTGTCTGTCTGTCACAGAGCCATTCTCAAAAACTATGTAACTTACAGAGTTGAAACTCCGTGTATAAATCTGAATATCAGCTATAAAGAGCTCAAAATATTAAAATTTGAAAAATTCGTATTATTTTAATAAATAGAGATAAAAAAACAAAATTCTAACAGCCTTTTCCCTATTAAATTTAAACATTTTTCGTTATAGCAGATGCCAAAGATTTAAAATCTACGATGAAATTCTTTCTACAATAATTAATTTTCTATCAGACGATTTCCACGTGAAAAATGAAAATGAAATAAAAAGTTTCACTAATTGAAAAAAAAGATTAATATGAAATAAAATTGATTGACGTCATAGTGGAAATAAAACGGAAAGATTTCTCGATAATACAAGGAGTATGAGTATGTGTATGTACACAAAACAGATCAATATCACGTCATTAGAGAATTAAAAAGAAAATCTGACGTCCTATCGGAAGTTTAACGGATTTTTCAATGTTTCAGAATAATACAAAGCGAGTATCAATATGAATAGTAAATATATGAGTTTGAGGAAGGTATTGAATCATGATAAAAACCCGATTATGGAAATATTCGCATATTTTAACATTTTGAAGGTGTAGAACATGTTTAATTTTGAAATTATTTTTTTTTAAATATCGCATTTAGTCCACATGACAGATATTATTACTTCGCCCGCTATCGGGCTGGTTTAGATATTCGAAAAAACGAGAAAAATAGACCGGTAAATTTGTACTTTATAAAACACATGACTTTTTTTTTTTTTTTTTTTTTTTTTTTTTTTTTAGGTTGCTAAATGAAATTTATTTGGATTTATTAAAGAAAGGATAAAGTGTTTTGAAAGGAATATTAAACGAAACCCTTTGAGCGATCTTCGATCACACTTATCCACTTGTTTTGTTTTTTGTCTAGAAATCTATCTACTATTCTTTAAAAATAATTTCAATCGCAGAATAACGGCCATTTAAAAATCTGTGCAGTTTTTGCAAAAATTGTTGTGCGGGATCTCATTTTAGTGATTTCTGCACGGGCATGAGAATTTCTGTCCGTGCAGACCTCTCGGAAGAGTGGAGTCCAGTCCCAACTTGGCAAAGAAAAAAAAGAAGTGTCCCTCTGGGGCGCCGCCATGCACAATGATTAGAGTCTGTGGATTAAATGGCAATCAGACTGAATATGTTTTAGTGCTGCCATCTATGTTCATGATACGCAAATGCTCATGATACACTGTCCATTCCAATAGCAAAGTATATTCGTTTATGTATGTTTATAATACATATCAATATAAATTTTCTGTGCCTAAATTTTGATCTATTTTTCTTTTTCATAGACTTTTTTTGAATTATTCATACAGGTTATTGAAATTGAAACAGAAAAAAAAAATATTTATCAGTGTATCAATAAAGGCATCTTTTTATTGTATATTATGTCAGGATATGTTTGGTTTAGTATTAACTGGCATCTCTTCTCAAAAAATTTGTTTTGGTTTTGACGAACCCTCGGAGAACACTTTCCTTTATGGAAGGATGCTTTAGGACAGGGTTATCTCAATATTGAGATGCCCAGGGATATGTGGATTTATATATCAAATTGGATTTGCCTTGGCAGGACCGCTAAAATTTTTTACCACCCCCGATTGCTAAAATCCTGATCACAGCACAGCGCTATGGAGAAGTGCCATGGATGTATTATAAATACATATATAATACATCCATGAGAAGTGCAGTGTTGCCAGTGGCATAATTTCCAACTCCACCGCCGATCGACGATTGGGACTTTTACGCTTTCTGATTATTTGTAAAATCAAACGCTTTTTAAGTCATTTCCGGTATTTTAGAGGATTATGAAGATATAAGAAGATATAATATAAGAAATTAATATATATTATTAGATTATATAGAAATATTAGATTAGATAGAGATTAGATTATATAGAAATTAATTAGATTATATTACTATAATATTTATTATATTACAGTTATAAATTAATTAGATTATATAGAAATTAATAGATATTATATAAGAAACCAAGTTCAACCAGTAATGACTTAAGAAGGTTCGGTTTAACAACTAATAAGAAAGCATGATGATCGCAATCATCGCAATCGTCTATCGGCGGTGGACAGGGAAATTATGCGTTGCCAGTGGGCAACTTTTTTTTAAATTCAGTTTTCATGATTGCTACCAGCTTTTTGAGAAAGTAAAATTTGACCTATTTAATGACAGATTAAAAAAGGCGAAAGCAAGGCGAATTTTACCATTTCAAAAAAGTGATACCAATCAAGCGATCTGAATTTTAAAAATAAAGTAGCCCACTGGCAACACTAGAGAGGTGAAGGTTTTTTTATATTAAAATTTTATTCTTTTTGATGGTCTAAAGATGGCGCTGCGCACATGGTACAATTGAATATCGAATAGTTTAATCGAATTTTACGGCAAAGAATCGATCGAAACTTGTTCTTCCTTTGTTTTTGTTTGTTTGTATTTAACTAGGTATTGTTATGTTTTAATTGACTGGATGAAACTTATTTTGTTCACCAATATCGTTATATTTCCCCATTGTCAGTACTAGCATGGATTATATTATGCTGTTTAATGCAAAGAAAAGCAATCCTAGTCCTTTGCCACTTCTCTTGAAAAAGCGAAAGTTACTAAAAATGAAAGCTCTCTATCTTCAAGCAATGATGTATGTTATTATTTAATTATGCCCATTGTATTAAAAGTGTTACTTGAGTAGAAACGTGCGTCTCGTGCAATAGAATTAACTGCAACCATATTCATTATAAATATTTAGATTTGAAAGTGGATTAAATAAAAAGAACGTAAATGTTACATATCATATTCTTAATGATGGCTTTATACGTAAAATTTCCTAAGTTATTCTTGAACTGCGGAAGAGTATTTTATCCGTCCAGGTATATTACGAATTAATAAACATAATGTCATTTTGAATCTATAGAAAATTTTATCACAAATTTCGCGTTATATTAATGGCAAAGTTCCGTGTTTACGTACAAAAGCTACTATTCTTTAGAGTGTACGAAAGTCATTTGAAATTTCTCAGGGGTTTGGCTTCCTTTGTAAATGTGTTGTTTGGTATTAACATCCATTGTTTTTCATTTGCTGGCTTTAATAATTATTATTTTCGTATGCTCCTTCGAAAGTTTAAAAATTCATTACCTCTATTTTGACATCTTGCCTTATGTGAAAACATGGTCTGAAGTAGTATACTGAGACATTTATAAATATTCACATTTTTGGAAAATTATTAATAAAATGATACGATTGTGAATATAGATTATGAGAAAGATTTGAGCCTGGAATTCAAATAATTCTATGCCCTAAATAATGCTTTTCTATGTAATAATTATTACAACTTAAGCTTTGTAATATTTCAGTTAGTAATTGCTATGTTTAAAAAATTCTTGAACTTAAATAATGCATGTTTTTATTAAAAACTTGCTGTTTGGTAATTTGTTAATTCATTCATAATTATATTTATGTTATCTTGATTTTGAAATAAGTGAATAATGTTGATATATTGCCCAGAATCTTGTTCAAAGTGAATGTAACTGTATATATAATTGTATATATAACTGTATATATAACTGTATATATAACTGTATAAGCTTTGTGAATGTTTGTTTTGGGTGAATTAATTTTGGTAATTGTGTGTATTCTAAAGGACATTTTCCAAATAATCTCATTATGGCCCTTTTCTGTTATTACCAACACCATTGTTGCCAACAGACTTGTATAAAACCAAAAACTTTCTGTGCACACAAAAAATTTCCTGCAAATTAATTTAATCTTTAATAAAATTATGTGTAATATTATTTTGATGATATGAATTAAAAACAGTAATTTAAAATAATTACTATTTATATTAAAAAATAATTACTATTTATATTAAAAAATAATTACTATTTATATTAAAAAATAATTAATATTAATTAAAAAATAATTATTTTGGTTAAAAAAAATAATACAACATTGAAACAAGCATTTCAAAATTTTCTCAGAGAGCAGGCTTAGAAGAATCATCTAAGAGTTTACTCACTCCAGGAAACAGTCGATTCAGAGGAAATACTCATACTCCCGCCTTCAATATTTTCAGAAATGGGATCAATATTTCCATTTCTATGTCTATTTTGAACGGAATCTCCTGTGCCAGGTTGCCATATGAAGCAAAATTTCACCAAAATAGCCATTTTGGTGCCAAAAGGATACCCCGGTGCATCTGCAACAGCTGTACCAAAATATAAGATAGAAACTAATAAAATAAAACTCAATTTATACTGTAGACATGAAATTGTAAATATGTCTCTCTTAGCATAGTAGTAAAAATTTGAATTTTTTAATAAAGACGTTTCATCATCACATGAACTGTATGAGATAGGACTGTAAATAATGAACAGTGCCGTGCTTTCTTTTACTACACCATTTTGTGATACCTCATAATCGCGTAACTGATTGGGTATGACATCCAGGTGTCAAGAAAATTACGTTTGTGATTTACCATGAAATGTAGCATCTCACAAAAAAAAAAAAAAAAAAAAAAAAAAAAACTATGAGCACCCAGGTCATATAGGGCCCCCTTTCTCAATAAAATTGCATTATAAACATGACAAACAGCTTTATGTGAAGTTTAAAATTTGAATCATAGTTTTAGGAAAAAATAATATATTATAGTCAACTGTAAAAATGCATTCAAAAATTATGGAAGGTAAATTTTTTCTCACTATATGTCATTTAGAGAAAGTAAAACTCTAAACCTAAGGGATTGAATGAAACATGGATACAGTTGTCACAGATGGCACCGGGTTGGCAAGATTTTTTTCTTTTTTTATTATTATATGCCTGAAGTTGTAACCCGGTAATTTTTGTGATGTTTTGCTTTTTATGACAACCTAGCAGTTCAGATCGTGCCTTGTGCGTGTTTTACTCATTTTTTTTAATTATTAGCTGAGTCAGTTGTATTCTTAACTTTGTTTCTGCAATATATCGCACGTGAATGGGGATTTTATTATTTTCAGCGCAAGTTTATGTAGTATTTCATATTTATTTGCTGTTTACTATTTCATTCAAATATTTCAATGATTGAATTATATGTTAAATAAAGTTTGAAGAGTTGATTTAAAGTAATATCTTGCTTTTAAATATAAATTATTCTAATGTTAATAACCTTCTTCCTGTTAAAGATGCAGTTAAAAACTACCAATCTATTATTTTAGATTGTATAAGAATTAGTTTATCTTCAGATAGACATATAAAAAGAGCGATAAATCCTGCTCTTGTTAATGGTTTCCTTTATTCTGGTCAAGAAATATTTATTAATTTACCGAGAGACGTGTAATGTTAAAATCTAGATTTATATGCAATAAATGATTATTATGGGACAATTTATGGTACTTACGTATTATCCGTGCCAGGAGATTGATCGCCAAAAATGGTTGCCAAGTACCAGTCTTGTTTATCGTTGCGAATCATGTTTTCAAACGCAGTAATTTAACATTATCAAATAACATTAATGAAAAAAAATCTTGTGTGGATAAATATACTAAAAATATCAACGTTTGACACTTTTTGGTTTTTAGATTCATTTTCATGTCTTTGGGGGGATACAATAGGGTTTAGTTTATTTACACTGAGGAAATGAGTCCAGGATACTCATGAAACGTGCGTCTGTTTATTACACGATGTTATTGTGTGTCAAACGTTGATATTTTTAGTATATCAAATAACATTGTTAAAAATGGTAATTAATATAAAATAAATAAAATGAAACATATGTTTATTAAATTTATAACATTGTTAAAAATAGTAAATAACATTATTTTAGTAAAATTAATAAATGGTAAATAGCATAGTAAATAAGAAAGAATAATACTATAGATTATTCCCAGGCATGTACCATGTAGCAAGAAAAAAATATATAAGGGTTACTATAATTAGTACTATTGGCTCCATGCCTGGCGCAGTTGGCTTAAAACTGGCACGGATAATACGTAAGTACCCATTTTATTTTATCAACAACACACAATTTTATTATAAAACACACTCATATATTTCGTTATAAAACACACACATCTATTTTGTTATTTAATGATGTTTATTTATTGTAATATTTTCTTTTATAACTGTTTATTTATTGTTTTCATTGTTACTTTATTACTAAAATTGTTTGTTTATATTTTAAACAATATAAATTGTAATGTTATGTATTATTAATTAAATTGTTTGTTTATATTTTAAGCAATATAAATTGTAATGTTATATATTTAATTAAATTATTCTTTATTTATTCCTATTTTCTTTTTTAAATAATATAAAATGTTCAGTTAATCATGTTTTTATTTTAGCTTCATGTTAAAATAAAGATAATGTGCAATTTTCGCATGTGATGTTTAACTGGTATTTGAAAACAAGATTTTTGCCAAATTGACGCCAAAAAAAAGAAATCTTGCCAACCTGGTGACAGCTGTTCCGAAACATGTTTTTGATGTAATATCCGTTCTTCTTGGAATTTCGAAGTTTACATTACATTCCATTGCCGTTAGTGAAGAACGTGTGAAAACAATTAATTTTTTCTTTTTTTATAAATGGAAATTTAAATTAATTTGTATCTTCAGTCAGTGGATAAAATGCATTTTAGGGCCCCCTGAAAATGTGGATCTGGGGCACATGCCATGCCCCGTATGCCCTTGTGATAATCAGGCCCTGGAAATAATTTTATTGCACCTTCCTCATCATCAGGTAACAGCCAAATGGTAAAATCTATCTCAGCGTCAGTGGAAGTTGTAAGTTATAATTTAATAAAAAATATTTTTTTATTTGAAAAATAGCAAATAAGGATATTTTCTATGATTACGGTTAAATCATTTAAAAAAATTATTCACATTCAATAAATAGCGAGTCACAATATTTGACACGGTTTGCAATAAAAATCCTTTGCATGGTCAGGGTTGAAATAAATGGCTCATTAGCATGCATTTTGGCATGGTATTGGTATAACGGAAAGTACCGTCATTATTATTTTTATATTTTATGAACTTCTTACTTTGACATTATGCTAAAAGCCTTTTAGTCGAAACAGTGCTGCATATTATTTCAGACTTTTGCTGATTAATCTAGCAGCTAAGAAAAAAAAAATGCTGGATTTTAAACAATAATTGCTAAAATTCATTTTGTGTCTTATGATTATTGCATAATTTTTTTTAATGTAACTTTTACTTATAATATGAGTTATCATTTTCTACGATAGTAGGCTTGATGTGGTGTTATTGAAATTGCAGTTAAAGAGGGGGGGGGGGGGGGGTGTGACGTCCACATGCCCTCCCAATTTTCAGAGCACCAAATTCTTAAGAAATGATGCAGTCAGTTATGAACTGTCTTCTATCAATCTAAAGTCAGAGTTAAAACGTTAAAAGTATCAATATTATTAACCCCTTTTATTTTACTTTCCCTTTAGGAAGGCCTATCCTGAAGACATTCCACCAGGGCCGAAACTAAGGGGGGGCAGAGGGGGCATGTGCTCCGGGCGCCACCCGAAGGGGGCGCCAAAATGAAGATTTCGTTTGTCGTTTAATACAAAAATGTATATATATATATATATATGTGAAATTTGGATACAAATGTTTCGTAGCCGGAAAAAAAAAAAAAAAAAAAAAAAAAAAAAACTGAATCAAATGCATTAAATTTGACAAATAGATAAAAAGATTTGTCTAAAGTACTAGATAGCAAATGAATAAGAAGAAAGAACTGTTCTCTTAGTTTATTTTTATCCCATTCCAAATACACCATGTCCTATGTCTTCTATCTATCGGGGAAATCACTTTCCGTGTAGTAAGAATCCCTAACATTTTTCAAAGTCAGTCTCATGTCTCTGTGTCACTGTCCAGTGTCCAACAAAGATAATTGCCCAGCGATTCCCTGAGAAAAAATTCTAAGAAGGCTTCTATTTTTGCTTTCTTTCTCGTTGAGCAGCGTGGAGCTTTCTTTTTCCCCATTTTAATATGGGTGAGGTCGAGCGACTGCCCAGGACAATAAAATAAAAGGGAACGCATAAAGTAAAATACTTAGTAAAATCATTATCTAAAAAGAGTATAGCATTTGTTACAGGTACAGTAAACAATCTCATACAGGGCGCCATGGCTTAAAGCCTTTATCCAAAAAAAAAAAAAAAAAAAAATTCTCCTCTTTTTACCATTTCTATGTGTTTTGCCGCCCTAGGCGACAAACGGAAAATTCCGCCCCCATTACTTTTGCTGGAAATATTTTTTTTGCATCCAGATCCAGCCTTGGAGCTTAGAAGGGGTGAGATCAGGCGACTTCTCGGGATACTAAAAACAAAGTTGTGGAAAATGTACACAAAATAAAATACTTAGTAAATCTTTTTATTTATTTTATTTTTTTCGGTTACATCATTTGTAGGGGTGCAGAAAAAAAAAATCTCACCCAGGGTGCTATGGCTAGTAAAGGCACCCCTACCTTTAATCTGTCAAATTATTTTTTTCTTTCTTTTGCCATTTCTAGGTAGGCGACAACTGAAAAATCCACTCATGCTTTTTACTACAATTATATTTTTAGAGACAGATCTGCCCTTAATGGGAGCCAATGATACTAAAAACTAAGGGGCAAGGGGTAGCTATTATATGCAAGATAAAATAGTAAAAGCCTTTTTTTTTTTCTTTTTTAAGAATTATTTCTAGGAGTTCAGAATAAAAATCTCTTTCGGGACGCTATGGCTAGTAACGAAGCCTATCTGCCTCTAAAATATGTCATTTTCAGCCCTAGATGTCTGCGTAGTTTTGCCTAATGGTAGAAACGGCCATCTATTTTGAATTGTAATAGATTGTTGATTGATTATTCACGATTTGTCGCGTTCTGCGTCTTTATTATTGTCTTATAACAACATTTTCTAAAATGAAAAACACTATTAAATTTTTTGGTATTTAAAATAGAATGTTACATTTTTGAATGAAAATTACATCTTCGATGTATCAGAAAGTAATCATTTATGATTTCGAGAATAGTTTTAAGTTAAAGGGTGTCGGAACTTAAAATATAAAAAATGTCATAATTTTAATTTATTGAATTTTTAAACTTATTAACTTTGGTTAATTGTCTTTCTAAAAATAGGCTATTTTCATCTCTACCATAATTTAGAAGCATCCAAATTTTATTTTAACACCATAACAAATCCTAATCCTGACAATTCAATCTTTCATGCTCGAGAGACACATTTATAAATTCTTAAACTTCCCCGAGTCATTATTCAATTAAATAGCTTAGGTAGGAAATGTATACACGCCTAGATTTCAAAACCAGGGCCAGGTTGTATTATAGGCACTGCGGAACTACAGAATTCTTACTTTCTTCTCGATTCACAAAAAAAAAAACATTTTATTTATTTATTTATATTTGCACGGAATACTTAATTTTAACACGAGAAATTGTATACATAATTTCCAATTAAGTAACAATAGTAGTAAATAATCTATTGGTTAGCACTTAAGAAAGTAATTGATCAATATTTGACAAAGCTGATTACGTAGTTCAGTATTACGTATTTTGTGATTACATATTTTAAATTTAGAATAAGTCGGCTATTAGAAACTTGGTAAAATTCTTTTTGTAAATTTACTTCAGGGGGGGGGGGGGGGGGCGCCAAAATCCATGTTTGCCCCGGGCGCAAAAAAGGCTAGTTTCGGCACTGCATTCCACAATTGGTGGTATTGCATCTATATAATAATTAATTCTATTCCTCTATCCCTTATTCTTTTATGTATCATAAATGCTTCTACATCTGCTAAAACCCTTTTTTTTTTTTTTTTTTTTTTTTTAAGTGAGTTTTTTTTTTTCAAGTTGTAAGCATCCTGCAATTAGGTATTCTAATGTCAAAAAAATCCCTGACGGCTCGGCCTACAGGCACAGGTAGATTTCGAAGACGCAGACCGTGGGGCGCCTGTTTGTCGGGAATTGCGGAAGAAATGACCTTTTTTACGATGATGCGGCAGTTTGAACCGCCTACTTCGAAACCTAACTTGTTTGCAGGCGGATTCGGCAGGGATTTTTTTGTTTTTAATTTTTTTTTGGTATAACGGTTGGTCCTATAAAAAACTTGTCAATATAAAAGTTTTAGATAATATTAAGAGGATTTATAATAAATTTAAGCGGATTTGAAATCTTGGGAATTGACGAAGTTATGCATTTTTTTCTTCTAACCCCCCCCCCCCCCCCCCCCCTCTTAAGGCAATTTTTAATTATATCAAAAATCTGTCATACATAAATTTTCGGCCCTTCTCCTAGAAGTAATAATATCTTCAAACGGATTCGATACCTATCATAATTAAGAAATTATGGGTTTTTTTCTGTTTTTACAAAAAGGCCACCCCCCCCCCCCCTGGTTCGATTTTGCCCATTAACGAACTTGACCGAGATTTTATGCCTCTTGATTCCCATATCAGTTTCGAACAGATGCGGGAGTTGGAACCGCTTACTTCGAAAAATAACTTGTTTGCAGGCGGAACCGGCAGGGGTTTTTTTGTTTTTAATTTTTTTTGCTATAACGGTTGGTCCTATAAAAAACTTGTTAATATAAAAGTTTTAGATAATATTAAGAGGATTTATAATAAATTTAAGCGGATTTGAAATCTTGGGAATTGATGAAGTTATGAATTTTTTTCTTCTAACCCCCCCCTTCCCCCGCTTAAGGCAATTTTTAATTATATCAAAAATCTGTCATACATAAATTTTCGGCCCTTCTCCTAGAAGTAATAATAACGTCAAACGAATTCGATACGTATCATAATTAAGAAATTATGTTTTTTTTTCTGTTTTCACAAAAAGCCCCCCCCTCCCTTGGTTCGATTTTGCCCATTAATGAACTTGACCGAGATTTTATGTATCAGTTTCGAAAAGATGCGGGAGTTGGAACCGCCTACTTCGAAAAATAACTTGTTTGCAGGCGGAGCTGGCAGGGATTTTTTTTTGTTTTTATTTTTTTTTGCTATAACGGTTAGTCCTATAAAAAACTTGTCAATATAAAAGTTTTAGATAATATTAAGAGGATTAATAATAAATTTACGCTGATTTGATATCTTGTGAATTGACGAAGCTATGATTTTTTTTCTTCTAAAACCCCCCTTTCCCCCCCCCCCCCCCTTGGAGCCATTTTTAATTATATCAAAAATCTGTCATACATAAATTTTCGGCCCTTCTCCTAGAAGTATTAATAACTTTAAATGGATTCGATACGTATAATAATTAAGAAATTATGGGTTTTTTTCTGTTTTCACAAAAAGCCCCACCCCACCCTCCCCCCCTTGGTTCGATTTTGCCCATTAACGAACTTGACCGAGATTTTATGCCCCTTGATTTTATGTATCAGTTTGTAAAAGATTAATGCAGAATTTTTCCAGTTATCGTGGTCAGAAAAAAGTGACATAGATAGATAGATATATATATAAAGTTTTGAACTGGGGGTGGTTTTGGGTTCTGGGAGTCATGATCGGTGTAGATCTGCAAAAATTTTTCAAAATTTCCAACTGAGGTGAGAATGTAATAGGTAGTATTTCTTACGAAATCTACCTAAAAGTATATATATTTTTTAATTGAATAAGAACTTAGATTACAGTACAAAACCATTTATCCAGAATGACTGGTGTCTGGATAACTGGTTGGGCATTAGAGCAACATCCATATGATCAGGTTTGTAGAAAATATGTGGCTGTGGCATCGTTTCTGATTTAAAATTAAATTAGATTAATCAGCAGATTAAGAATCAGACCCAAACAAGATCAAAGATTAATCAGAGTTTGAAAGAAAGCAATTTATGGGAATCCTGTGGAAACAGAAATTCCTCCGCATAAAAATCAAAATGTCCAATATTTAACTAAATAGGCTTCCATTTCATATCCTAGATGTTAGCATCCAGTTATACCATGCATGTTGCAATGTTTCAAGCAATGTCAAACTAACATTGGTTCATGTGAAATATTCTGGATAACTAATTTCAGTGGTGTAGTCGTGAAAAAAACAGAAGTTATATGCTAAAGACATAGGATATACACTATAGACAGAGTATATGCTATAGCTACGGAAAGTATACAAAGTTTCTTTAAAAGAATCCAGACCATACACAGCATATACCAATGTATACCCTCTACTACATTACATCCCTGACTAGTTAACTGGTTTCAAAATAAACAGTTCCACATTGTATAGAGTTGGCCAAGATAAAAGAGGCCCGGTATACAGAAGTACAAATACTTACTAATTTTTATTTAAAAGTAGTCAATACAGAATTTTATGAATAACAACGTACTCAATATTCAATAGTTCGCAGGAGGTGTTGTTATTCATAATATTCTGTATCTACTACTTTTAAATAAAAATTAGTAAGTATTTGTACTTCTGTATACCGGACCTCTTTCATCTTGGCCACTCTGTATATGTTCTTCAAAAATTTTCTGTTCATACCATACTTATGTAGAAATTTAGCTGTAAGAAATCTGCGATTATTATTTTATTACTTTACAGCTGTGCTTATGCGTCAGGAAAAGGAGATTTCATATAATGTTTTTGGCTAAGGGAGAAAAAAGAATTGTTTAAATTGGAACTCATGTGTTAAAATTAGTAAAAATGTTATATTATATATTTTTAATAAATCAGATTATTATTTTATTACTTTTCAGCCATGCTTATGCGTCAGGAGGAGGAGGAGGAGAAAGGGGCAGCGGAGCTGGAAAGGTGTATATATATATCTTTATATATTTTTGTTAATCTTTCAAAATGAAGTCTGGAATTAAGTCTCTTGTAGAGTTGATAAAATGTTTATATACTTTGAGAAATGTATTTTCAAACTTGCTGTCTTGATGAAGAAATAGACCTGAAAATAGCCAGTCGCCATTTGCCACATGGTGACTGAATAAAATAATGTGCCGCCTTGTACTGTAGGTTTAGTATACAATAGTTGACGTTTGCATTCTAATAATATTATCAAAGAGTTGGCCTGATTGTCACAGTGGATATTTTACTATAATAGTACATACTTATTAAAATGAAGTTCGTTGTACCGCAAAACACTTCAGATGCGTTTCCTGAGTAAAGAGAAACAACAATAGTTCCGAGATATAATAAGAACTCATTTTGTCGAAATTAGTCCTTTATTTGAAGCGAAAAGCAGCATAGCAGTAAAATCAAAACAGGTGGTCGGCTTGCTCCATAGCAAGGCAGTATTAAAAGAAGTCTTTTCAATTCTACATCTCAGCAAAGACTGATCATCTCAAATCATGACAATGTTCACAGGTTCGTGAGTATTTTACACCAAAAATAAAGCAATTGGCAAGATCCATTAACATCAGCAAAAATAACCGTTAATGATAAGAAATAGATATATTTAAATTTGGCGATTAAAGAGGGGGGTGTAATATCACAAAGTTCATCAGTAACCTTTTTGTGGTTTTTAGGCGCTGGGAAAACTATCTGCGATCACGAAATATCGAGACAGAAATAGCAATTTGTAAAAACATAAACTGTGGATGTATATAAATTTTGTGTTAAACTGAAATAATTACAAGGCTAAAAGTAAATGTATTATGAAAACTAGCAGATGCTCAAAGTTCAGAATTAAAAAGAAAGAAAATAATACCGGACAAAGTGCATACATACACAGCGAGAAACATATTGTTCTAATATTCAAGCTGCGGTGTACACGTAAAATAAAAAGGTAAGAGATGAGAGAAAAATTGCATCTGCCTGCAAAAAGGATAAAGCATTATTCTGTTAATAAATGTGACTTGATTTTAGAATAAAAAGAAAAGAGAAGAGATAACATTTAACAAAAGAATTAAAAAATGTTTTTTTTTTGTATATTAAAAAGCATATATATGGATCTATACCATACGCCTAAATAAAGTACACAACCTATCACTATTTTTTCAAATATTTTTTTAAAGTGTTTCAACTTTTAAATAGTTTTGAGTCACATTTTTATACTCATCATGGTGGTCTCAAGACCCTAGAATAGTGGTCAGTATAGGGTCCACATTTTAAGTGACCAGTTTTACCAGAAGCTCAGTTAATATTTATTATGTATATAAAAGAATTTTAATATATTTAATTCAACAATAATTAATATTGTGAAAAAGTGTCTACTAAGTTAAAAGGGTCTACTGGTGACTGGTTACGAACTAAAACTTTAAATTTTCAAATCTATGACAGGTACTTTTCCATTATACCAACACTGTTGTCGCCAAGTGTAACAGTTGTCGCTAAAGGATCATTATTTTTTTTCATTTGATAGTGTACATAAAAATTTAGCACAAACTTATCTCATACAGCTGTTCCACTCTACTGTCCTGTTTGGGTACGTTTAGTACGAAAACTCAATCGAAGTCAGCTCTCGGCACCACGGATATATAAATCTCAAAGCATTAAGAAAAGGCAATTGCGATGCTTTAAACCATATTTTCTTTTGTATTCCCACTGTAAGCTACCATCTCCTTAGCGGATAAAATTCCAAACTCAACTATAATTTCATTGGATGGTTTTTTGACCAAAAACTTTCTTTATGTATGTAATTCCATATTCTTTAATCAATTCTATTGCAGCTTTCTCATCAACAAGTGACTACGAAACTGTAAAATCCATCTCAGGGTCAGCAGAAAATGCAAGTTATAATTTAATAAAAAATGTTTTCAATTAAAAAAACTAGTAACTTAATAAAAATTATTTTTGATTCGAAAAATAGCAAATTAAGATGTTTTATGTGGTTACGATTAAATAAAAATTCAATAAATAGCGAGTCATAATGTTTGTCATTGTTTGCCATAAAAATCCTTTGCATGGTCAAGGTTGAAATAAATTGCACATTGGCATACAGTTTGGTAGGGTGTTGGTATAATGGGAAAGTACCGTATGGAAAAACGTTCTAGGCCTTTTTTTAAATTAGGTTGAAAATGTTTCTATTAATGTGGTGTTTTTCCAGAAACGTCAATGAATTCTTATTTCTTATAAATCATCTTTTCATACGATCATTTGTGGTCAACAATAATGTATTAATTATAAACTCCTGAGCTGAACAACAAACAATCTGTTTTGCTCTTTCTAGATTTACTAGGTTGTGAAATTTAAAAAAAAAAAAATGTTTATCTGTTTTCTTCCTTTTATTTTGCACATTGTATTTTGTTGCATTATATCTTTGTTAAATTAAAAAAAAATTATTCCAAACATAATTATAATCTGCTTTATTGGAAAAGAGGATAATTATCCTTTTAGTATGATATGAAAAGATATTGATTGCTGTTAACATTGATTGTGTCATTTTCCTTGGTTGGAAATGTTGCTTTTATTTTTTTCTGATTTAGCTTGTACATTTTTGTAAAATAGCATAATGATGTATAAAATAATTATGCATGATTTACAATAAGGTAAAACCTTTTTCACAATGCTGAATTTAAATTGTCAAGACCAATCAAATGACACGGTACTGGATTTTAAAAAAAGTTCCAGCACCTTGAAATTTATCTATACCAGGGGTGGCAAACCCCTGGTACCAAACCCTTGCCTGGTGGCAAAACCTGGTGGAAAACCCTTGCCTTAAACCTGCTGGCAAACCCTTGCACACATGTGCAACAATTTCTCTGGCATGCAAAAAATTTAAATTTGATAATCATTATATTGATAAAATTTATTTTTATTTTTCTTGTTATAAATAAAACTGCGTAGCCAACATAAATTTTGATGCATTGATGATGATAATTTGATACATTTTGATTTTTAATTCAAATTAACTATTAATTAATAAGTGTGTACTATTTGTGATTTTAATGCAAAAAATATACTATTCAGAGGATAATCACAGGAAACTCAAACTGTATGTATGTGTTATGAGTTATTAGAAACAATCTGCAAGCCATTTTCCACATTAACATAGGCAGAAGTGTTACACAGAGCATTATTTTTGCATGGAATGGTTTTTGAAAGAGAGAGATATCAGCAAAGAATCTTGAAAAAGAAAAATCAGAATAAACTTATAAAATGTTTTAATGGGTGTATTTTTAGGTGCATTCGTAATTATATAAATACGTAGCACCTGTAAACCTATAATCGTCCGGTCTGTCCATCTGTCTGCATATAACAACACTAAAACGACCCAACAGAATGGTTTGAAATTTCATATATAGAATCGTTGCAGAATTTTGTTGAGTCATTTCAAATTCTATGAAAATGGAATCAAAACTTGAAAAGATATATTAATAAAAGTTTTCTTCATCTTATTAAATCCTATCATATACGTAATTCATTCAGTAATATCCCATCATAGTTGTAATGATTCTAGGCAGTGGCGTAGCCAGGATGGGGCTCCAGATGCTCTGGATACTACTAATATTGTAAAGTTTTATTTGCCTTATCTAATCGGAAAACTTTCTGCGATAATCAAGGAGAAGAAAACTTTACAATATTACTGGTATCATGAGCATTTGGATGCCCTCCTTGGCTACGCCACTGATTCTAGGTTGCCATGTTAATGACGTCCTATTTAAGATGGAGTCCTATTATTTCTGTATTACTGAATTTAAAGACCGAATTTGTATGTATACTAAAATTGTTTAATTGTAGCAATCCTCTATAATCTACCGGCTGTTTTTTGAATAGATGTTTCCGGAGAAATAGATATTCAATGGGAAAAAAGAGTCTGAATAGGGATTTCAAGTTCTGAAATTTTCAAAGCTAGGCTTCAGTTTCCCTATTGGCATTTTCAGCAATGTCAACAAAAGATAAAATGTTGCCAACTTAAAATGTACTTATTTTATGACGGAAATGAATCCTATCCTAATAACAGATGATATAGTAATTCATTTTTTCACTGAAATAATAACGATGATTGTTTTATATTGTCTTATATTGGATATTTGTGTTGCACATAGTGTAATTTTAATGTAATGAATTGTTTTGTAAAAGTGTCTTGAAACTTAATTTCATAAAATAAAAGGAATAATCTTTATAATATGAAAATTTGCACATAGAATAAATTTTGTTTTCATGCATTTTTGCATAAGAGTGCAACAGCTACTGCACCAAGATATGAAAATTTATAAAACGAGTTATAGTACAAACACACCTCATTTGTCAAATGTGACATACAATTTCCAATTTGTTTCATTTTTGGAAGTTCACAAAATAATTCTTTCTATATAATTCTAACAAACTTATAATAGCATAGAATTCAAAGGATTTTTTCCTACCTGCACTCCCCCCCCTCCTCCCTTCTCTGTCTTTTTACTCCTATGCTCACATTCATCCCCTCTTCCACCCAAAGTCAGCTGAAGATGGACATGTTTTTTAAGTAGTTGCCGAAACGTCAGTGAAGGCTTACTGTTGAGACCCGAAAAGTTTTTGGTTTCTGTCTGTTTGTTTGTTTGTCTGTCTGTTCCGCGATAACTGCCGCAAAAAGGGTCCGATTAGGTTGATTTTTGGTGGGCATGTTGGCGAGGTTACCCGGAATTAGCTGTATAGTTTTTGGTTAAATTTGGTTCATTCGTTCGAAAAATATAGAACATTTTATTTTAAGTCATAATGCTTTTCAATGGGAAGTCAGACGATTTTTTAATTTTAACATTCCGCAAAAAGAAAATTACGCATTGAGATAATTGTAAATGCTAAATTATGGATATTAAATTTACGAAATGGATATCTTAATTTAATTTGATTGCTTTGAAAATTTCCCAATATATTTATTAGAATTTCTAAATTAATTGTATAAATTATTGGGAAATTTTACGTATTAATTTGAAATATATGAAAATTTTAATTTCTCATTTTATACAAAAATTTCCATTGCATTTTCTTTCTCTCTTTCATTAAATGGTTGCTAAGCAACTCTATTTCAAAGAATATCAACAAAGGAAAATTCAAGTGAATTATTTTGACGCGAAATGTTATTAACAAAATAGCTAATTTTCGGGTGATTTAATTTTTTAATATGCTTTTTCTAATGAAATAGATGAGAATTTATTTTAACTACTAAAGAAAGATGACCCAATCGGCTTTCCAAACGAAAAATATAAAAACGTTGAATGTGAAAATGGAACATATGTCTCATAAGAGAAATTTACATTTGTATAAGCATATTTAATGCACGGAATTTATATTTCAGCAACATATGATATTTAGTGGTTGAAAAATAAGTATTCTTTTAAGGATAGGATAAAACCTCCTGTACAAAAAGATATTTAATTTAATGAAATTAAAATAGTGAATGAACTCAGACATATACTCGATTAATGAAAGCGCACAAGTACTGGAAATTGATAATATAAAATTGAAGTGACAGCGAGGGGTTCAGGGGGGCTCCGCCCCCCTGAAGATATGTAATCTTATACTGAAAAAAATACAGTAATAAGTAGTTTAATGTGATACTTCTAAAATTTTTGGAACTTTCAGTAAATCTTATATTCTTATAAATGTATAAATAACTTTAAAAAAATTAATTTTAGGCTTATATTAAAAATTAGTGAGATTAATGAACAATGATTTGTCGAGCTGACGTTGAGGCCTCTGATCTGTAGATTTACTAGTTTATTTTTGGTTCAAAATGAAATATTGGTACTTTTATGTTACCCAGGTGCATGTGATAAATCACCAAATATTGTTCCTATCGCTATCATTCGTATTGTATTCATTTAATTTAGAATACAGGAAAAAGAAAGAAAGAAAAGAAATAGAAATAATACCGTAAACCAAAGCATTTTATTTCATGATCAAAGTAGTGTTTCTAATTTACACATGTGAAAAATAAAAGCTGCTATTGGTGAGAAAAAAATTATATTGCTGAGATATGTGCCTGGCTAACATAAAAGTACTGAAATACAGTAGACTCTCTTAAATCTGCATAGCTTAAAACCAGAGATCATGCAGATTTTAGAATTTTGCAGATTTCTGGTCGCTGTTTTTTTTTTTTTAAACAATGATTTGAATTGAATAATGCACTCGAAATTATAATGAATGCTTACAATAAATTAAAATAATAAAAAGTAAGAACATTTTTAAAATATTAAAAGTAAAGGTCAAGTAAATAATTAATATTGTATAACTAAGTAGGCATAATGGTGATGAGATAATGAAACTCGCCTTAATGTACACTCATAATTCACATAAAAATCTTAAAATAACAAAGGATTTTTTCATGTTTAGCCATATTTAATAACCAAAAAAGCTTGATTATACGTACATAAATTATTTGGTAAAAATATCGCAATCGGCACTGATATCAGTGCTATCTTGAAATTTTTTCAGAAATAAATGTATACTTCCTTCAGGAGAAAATATGAGTTGAGTTCTACTAACCAGAATTACTATATTAAAATGTGTACAGAATGATATAAAAGTTTAAAAAAAACTTGAATTTTACACCTACATCTTAACTGTAAGTTTCTTTGTTTGCATTTTTACAAGGTGGATTACTGCTAAAGTTTTTATCTGCTATCTTTCATGATTTATGCATTAATCCAAACAAAATGTTATTTCATGATCAAATATTAAAGTTTTTCATTACATCTTTATGTGTATTTTTAAGTCCTTTTGTACTAATGTTGTGTTGTATGTAAACTAAAAGGCACTTGTCAGTTATACCTGGTCACTTTCTGGCAACAGAAAAATTAAAACATCTTTTAATTTTCTATCTATAAAGTTAATCTGAAAAAAAGAATTAATGAAGGAAAAAAAATTAAATGAATATTATTATAATTAATTTTTCTATCGATATTAACTTTCATGTATGATAACTAATTTTATTTTAAATATTTAGGCAGTTGATGAGATTGATCTAAAGCAAAAATTAATTTTTATAAAAATATTTATTTTTCTTATCATGTATTCTTTTACAACTAATTACAGAGTTCTGCCAAGTTTAAAAAAGGACAGGGTGTTCCTGGTGGGGAAAGAACAATTTAGACTCATAAGAGGCACTTTTTGATTTTTAAAGACATACTTTTGGTTTCTAAATCTCAAAAGTTCGGGCACTTTTTTTTTCAAGTCATGAAAATGATGCAGTTTTTACAGTGCAGGCCTTTTTTAAAAACTACCGTAATTTCGGGAATATGCGCCGCATCATTGAAAAATCGGTAGAAAAAAAAACAAATATACACGTAAGCGCCGCACCCATTAGAAGCGCCACATCATTGAAAAATCTGTAAAAATGAAATAGTCACGAGAAAAAAACGATCGGCAAAATTGGATTAAAAGTAACAAGAATAGCGATAAAATCTGACAAGACATATGAATTGACAATAAAACACAGGTTATCTTAAAATACAATAGGAAAAAAAATCGTACGAAAAATTCAATTTAATAAAATTGTCTATGCTTACTTTGAAGATCGATGCTTTGAAGAAGATTAGGCTTGAATTACTAATTAAAAATTCATAGAATTCCCCTTTAGAAAAACACATTTTTGGTGTATTGTAAATGGTAAGGTAAACAGAACATAAATACTCAGACTTGTCTGGTGCCATCTCCTAGAACGATAGCGTACTACGCCTATTGATTATTCGATTACCGTTTCAATCAAACATCGCCGTATGCCATGAATGAGAATAGCAAAACATAACTAAAGTGTGGCGTTGGAATGTTTATGAAATAAATATAATTTATCAACTGTTTTAAAGTATACAATAAATACTTTTAAAGAGTGAGCTATTAATATTGCACAGAAAATAGAGAAATGTGAGTAAGTTAAATATATTTTGACTATAGTAATTACGTTTTTATAATAAACTGTTTATGAACTTTATACTGAGATTAAATAAATGTAAATAAAGGTGAAATATGAATGAATGTTAATGAATCCATGGGTTTAAAAGTGTATTTGAGGCAGTAAGACTAAAAAAAAAACATGAAATGAAGGCTTTTCACAATATCCAGATACTGCTATGTTGAGAAAAAAAAAAATCATTGTACCTGCCGCCGTTGCGTATGTGCCGAATCGCCGATATTTTGAACTTTTGAACACGTATGGGCCGCGGCGCTTACTCCCGAAATTACGGTACAAATGACAGTAAGGGCTTCATTTTTTGGCTAAGAGGCAAGAAGTGTGCTGAAAACCAAAGAGCAGGCAGGGTGCAGCATTCTTTTATAACTGTAGGGAGGAACTCTATAATTATAGCTATATTCTGACTACATAATAACTATTATAGCTAATAAAGGTTTATGTGTGCAGTATTTAATTTTCATAAAAAAATTTCCACTTCTTGTCATGCTATAATGGGATATACAGTGGACGCCCTCAAATCTGCATAGCTTGGGACTACCGTAAAATACCGTTAATCCGCCCTTCCCGATTAAGCGCCCCCCTCCCACTTTGTAAACAAATTGGAAAATTAAAAAAATCCCGAGAAAGCGCCCTCCCCCAAAAGAAATTTCACCGTGCACGTCAAGATCAGCACCAAAAATTTTATCTCCGGAGTGGTTTTTTTTTTTTTTTTTCCGACGAATCAAAGTCCTGATGATTCTTTGATATATCGCAAACATGTACAAACACATTGTCGATCTGAAAAAGCAATATAACCAAACATTAGTTTTGCTGTAAATTTATCTCCATGGCGATATGAAGGTAATAAAAATATCGATAGTGAAAATTTCTCATGAAATAAGTTAAAAAAATATGTATTTGATGCTGTGTGGAAAATATTTTGATTAAAAGAGAATCTATTTATTTTATTAAAGAATTTATAGTCGTATTTAACATTATTATGAAAATGAATCACAAAAAAATATCGATTGATTGATCAGATCAATCGATTTATCGATACACAGTTGAATTTGTAGTGTAGTTTGTGCTATCTTTGTGGTAGTAATGTTTTTTGTTTTAATAATCTGGCAACACTACCAATTCATTCTATATGTTCTCAATTTTTGTGATTTGTATTATTTATTTAACATTTATAGATAAGAAATCATGATTTAAAAAAAAAAACAGTTATTTAATCTTCCTAACTTACAACAGATGGCGACACCACATAAAATGTTACTGGTTGTCGAAATTACTTCAGGACATTTTCAACTACAATTTCTCAGTGTTTTTTAATTATTTTAAATTATTAAGTTCCTTTTATTTTTCTATTACCATATTAATGACAGATATTAGTGTTATTATTTATCTAAATGCATTCCAGTTTCAAAGCTTCTGAAATCAAGAATTTTCTATAATCTGAAATTGCCATTAATCGAAGTTATACTGTTTTTCTATTTTGTCTATCATTTTGTTTTCAAAATGTTTTTCTTTTGTTACTTTATTAAAATAATGCATGCTTTGCGATGATCAGCCATTAGCATCTCCCCCACCACCACCTATAAATATCATATACTACAGTTTTAATACCGTGTAAGCGCCCCCCCTGTTTATTTTACGATTTTCCGTCATGTTTAGGGGGGCGGATTAACGGTATTTTACGGTAAGCAGATTATTTACACAGTAATTTGAATGTAATAACGCAATCAACATTATAATAAAGTAAAATATTAAAATAATTAAGTAAAATAATAAAAATTAGGATAATTTAAAAAATGATTAAAATATTAAAATTGAAATGTCAAGTAAATAATTAATAATGTATAATTAAATAAGCATAATAATGATGAGATGATTTTTTTTTTAATTATTCAGTGAAACTTGCCTCATAAAGGTACACTAATAATTCACATAAAAATCTTAAAATAACACAGTTTTATTTCCTGTTTAACCAAACTTAATAACCAAAAAACTTTGATTAATGTATAAATGTATTTGGTAAAAAGATTGTCGCTGACTATCTTGAATTTTTTTGGTAATAAATTTATAATTCCTTCATGAGAAAGCATGAGTTCAGCCATATTAATCAGAATTACATGTGTACAGAATTATATTTAAAAAAAAAAAAAAAAAAAATATTTAACCTACATCTTAACTGTACATTTCACTGTTTACATCTGCAATGATGTAGGGATTTTAGACATTTGCAGATTTTAAGGTTGTAGATTTGAGGAAGTCTACTGTAATATGTTTTTGACAAAAATTTTCCTTGTTTTTAATTGTATCTTTCACATGTTACTGTTTGATTATAACAATAATCTATATTATAAAATATTCACAATGTAGAATTTATTTTTATACAAAACTTGGAGAATATCTTTTATTGCCAGAAAAGTTAACAATAAATTCTGATCATGGAACTCTGATAGGTGTCCATTAAAATGATCCAAAATGAATATTATTACTGAAAAAATAATGGATGTATGTCTATTACAGGGAGGTGGATCTGGAGGATCTATCAGGTGATATATTATTTTATTTCTTTCTCCATACCTAAAATAATATGCTTGAAGAATTGTATTTCATTGTAGTAAAACTTCTACTTTATTATTTTTCAGAGAGGCTGGTGGCACATTTGGGAAAATGCAAGCTGCTAGAGAAGAGGAATATTTTCGAAAGCTGGTATATATTTTTAAATGCTTATAAAATATGTTTAAACTTGTTTTCTTGTAATTTGTGTTGTGGATATTACTGCAGTATTGTTAGTTGTTGCTTATAAAATGCTAGTAATTCCAATTAAAAGTCAAAATCTCATATTTTTGATGCACTAAAATAATTCAAATATGTCAACTCAAGAAATAAGATGAGAACCAGGTAGCAGAAACAGTGCAGCATGGTAGCGGGTGCTGTAAATTGTCTTAGACCTTACAGATAAATTTAACAGCTTAAAAAGAAATTTGGATCTTAAACAAGTGCTAAAATTAAAATGTACTTTATGCTTCTGAATTCTTATTGTATCTCCTGATTACATTTCTTCATATATGCAAATTTTGTTTATTTTATGGTTTACTATATTTTATTATGACTGGCTTAAGATTGTTGGGTTGCAGATAAATTTTAGTTTGCTACAGATTGACACAGAAAATTCTGCTACGGGGATGTGCCTGTCCTGTCCATTTCCCTAAGCTGTATAAGACAATTCCTGTTCCTCTACACTGCTGGTTTCAGCTACATAAGGCCATTAACAAGAATTAAAAATTATAAATTGTAGGCCAGTGCCGGTGAACTTGTGGCATGCGTGCCATAGATGGCACATGTCAGATTATTTTCGGCACAGCAAAAATTCAATTTCTAAATCAAAGCATTATTTTAGTGTTATTTTGCATAGAATGCCTGAATTTAGGCTAGCTGAGTTTGACTGAATTGAATTGGTTCAATTGGTGAAGATTGAAAGAAATTCCAGATTAAAGGAATTGGAATGCAACTTAATTAATCCTAAGCTTGCTCAATATTGGCTAGAAAAAAATTTCATATTAATAGAGGTTTAGGGGTTCATTGGAAAGGAAAGATTATAAGGCATAATATGCAAATATGCCGATAGTAAAATTAGAGAACTTGCAATTCAATTCCAGACAGAAAGAACTGTTTAAAGTACATTATTATTATTATTATTATTATTATTATTTTGTGAATTATTAATTTTAAAAATAGATAATATGAAAAACTCATGTAAAAATTACTTGTCAAATGACTGCAATCCAGTTTGCAAATACAAAGCTGATATCAATTATTTTGCATCTAAGTTGCAAAAACAAAAATAGCACTTTTTTAATTATTTTCTAAAATATAACACCAAATGTTATCCACATTTGTTTAATCTCCAAAACAAATTTTGAAGTAATTTTGATTCATAGTTATTTGATCAACTAAGTTTTTTCATATTTGGCCTGTCCTGATCTCGTAAATAAATAGTTTTCTGAAAAAAATTGGCATGCACATGTGAAAAATTTCGCTGTCCTTAAGCCAGGGATGACGAACCTTTATACGTGTGCATGGCAAAAATTTACAAATACCTATCAATGTTGTAATGTGTCCATAAAAAATTTTTGTAACCTTTGCTGCTTATAAGAAACACTGGTTAATAGTATCAGCTGCTTTCATGCATTAAATAACTGAAAACAAGCAACAAAAATTTATCAAAATGGGGTTTTTCTGTATATTGGGATCAGCCATTAATTTAATGGTGTTTTGATCTAGAAATATTATTTTAATTTAAGTGGCACATACTGTAATAAAAACAGAAATTTTATGAAGTTTTATCTTATCATTGATGTAACATCCAACTTAATATAACCCAAGTTGTTTTTAAAAAATATTAATAATTTATGAATCAGATTTTTGGTTTTGTTTGTTTGATAGAGAATGCTTTATACTAACTTCACATTTATAGTTACTTTAGGAATATACACAGCAAAATTGGACCCTCTTGTCATTTTCTTGCAACATAATGTTGCGTATAATGTTGTGATTGCATCGAAATGACCTTCATTTTTTAGACATTTGATTAAAAAAAGTCTTCATTGGTGTAAATAGTAATATTTTAAAAAGAAAATTTGCATTTTGATTCATAAAAGAGAAACATTTTTTAACATTAAAGCGACCTAATTTTCATTTATTTTGTATCATTATTATCTTATATCTTTTATCATTAATAAAGAGTTTTCTTCCACTCAAATAATATGGAAAACATGTTGGTTTTCTTATCTATTTTCTCAAATTTTGCACCAAATTGCACAAAAATTAGTCAACTTCATAAATTTTGGATCAAGCTTCATTCTAGTGAAAATCCCACACATTAATTTTTGAGTATTGCTCTAATACAGGGGTTCCCAAACTATGATACACATACCAGTACTGGTATGTGAAGCTCTGTCAACTGGTATGCAAAATTTTGATATTGGTAGATGAAATACAGCATATTATTATGAAATTGAAAACAACATAAGTTTATTACCCAAAAAATTTTCAAAAATTTTCGGATGTGATTTAAGGATTGTAAACTCCATTTTTTTTTTTTTTTTTTTACTAGATTTTAGCACAACGTATCCATGTGAATGTACTTTTTCTTCAGTTCTTTATATGAAAAACAATTACAGGAATAAACTAAACATTAAATCTGACTTCACTAAAACTAACTAATATTGAACCAGACATGAGGAAGCTGTGCTTGATAGAGCAAGCCTACCCATCACATTAACAACACTAGGAAAATTACCGCAATAAAGCTATGTATGAAGCAGTAGACTATTAAATATTGCAGCTGGTTTTCAATGAAAACTCTGTATTTTGATATTGTGTGTATTATTAAATTGTAACGATGATAGTACTTTTTATTTGAATGTTAATATAAAGCAATCAATCTAAGTAACAATTTAGTAATGTAATCGTGCATTTTGAGGTACTGTAAAATCTTTTAAGACAGAAGCATAAAAGACTGAGGGAAATAGTCTGTTTCAGACCCGTTTTGTTTTATAGTGTTTTCTATATTAACTTTATGAGAGTGGTTCGATAAGTTCTCGACCTGACAAAGAAAATATAAAATTTTTGACAAAATTTTATTTTTCATCGTAGTCCTTTTGCAAATCAATTACTAATTCCATTTAATAGTATATTGTGTTTTAAATAATCTTCTTATAACTACAGACATTCATTATTATAAACTTGAGATTCTTCTGTATGCTTTTTACATTTAAATTATTTTATAATTTTTTTTCTGCCTGGAGAATTAAGAGAAATCATTGAATATATAAGTAATACAATGTTCTCTTCAGAAATTTTTTACATCCAGTGCAGAGCATGATATTAAAAACTTCAAATAGAAACATGTATAACACTTGTGAAAATGGAAATGCTAGGGTACTTTAAAAAGACCGTTTTAGACAGTCTTTTGTGTGTGTGTGTGAGATGTAATCTTTGCCCACTAGTCAAAAAAGTCTGGGCCAGGATTTGCCCAGTTGGAAAGATTACATTGCATATGATTTCTTTACCAATTTGAATAATTGTGCCATAATTAATCTAGTCTCCTTTTGCTTAGCAGTTAGATTTGTGTTATTTCTGTGGGCTCAAGAAAATTTTCCCTTTAAGATAGCTCTAAAAAATTATAACAAAAATATTTTTCCTTGCTCAGCAACATGAAATTTTCTGACATATTCACAGACTCGTTTTTAAACTTAAAAGTTATGAAATTGGCAGGCATGACTATTGAAGTCATTTGGAATTGAATAGCATTTTTCGATAAATGTATTACATCTTGAGTTATAAGCAATTGCTATGTCTCATGGCTTCTTTTCGGGTTGTTATGTCTGAAGATTCAGTTCAAAACACCTGTTTTGACAACATTTTCGCCTTTATCACAAAATGGAAAATGCTATTGGATCTGAATAAAATCTTTTGCCTATTTTACGTGTTTATGAATGAAAATAAATTCAGAAATGTGGGGTCAAGTCGGTTCTCCTCTCCAGTGTTAAACCATGGGCATGGTTAACCTAGCATGAGTTTTCTTTAAAGATGTCTGTTAGTGGTTTGTTTGACAAAGTATAGCTAAAATATATAATTTCATTTAATTTGAATTGTTAAAGGTCTTGCACAACCCATTAGCTGTGATCATTTTTTGACTCGTAGAATATAAAATTAAGGCTCTATTTTAGAAATATTTTATCAGTTAAGATTGTTAATCAGTCAACTTCCGAATTCCCTTAAACCTATGGGCATAGCATGCATTCGTATCTTTAAAATGTCTCCTCAGGAAATTAATGTTTTTAATTTCTTTTTTTCTGTGTACTCTTCTTGAAGGATGTTTCTATTTTTTCTTAGTTGTCAAATTATTTCTCAAATATATGCTTTATTTGATATTTTGTGTGTTAAAATCTTACTCGCAGTTCGTCAGCTTTTAACACATAAAATATTAAATAAAGCATATATTTTCAAAATAATTTGACAACTAAGAAAAAATAGGAACATCCTTCAAGAAGAATACACAGAAAAAAGAAATTAAAAACATTAATTTCCTGAGGAGATATTTTAAATACAGGTAGAACTTCTAAAATCCAAAATCACTCGGGTGTAGAGTATTGGAAACTCTACAGTATGTGTTTCTTATTTTTAAGTGTGGCTTTAATTTAGAATTTAAATTGTTATTTCTCAGTCTCTAAAATCCAGAAATTTCGAAAATATGGAATTTCGGAGTCCCGAGCCATTCCAGATTTTAGAAGTTCTACCTGTATATACAAATTCATTCTACACCCATAGCTTTAACATTAGTAATTCAGAAGTTGAATGCCTTAAGAGACATTCTTTATTAAGACTATACTGAAAAAGAATTCATAAATATTAATTTTTTAATGAGAAAGTTGAAAAATATAAATGCATTCCATGGCCATCGGAAAGGGGAATTTGAGATCTGACTGACTGCGAGCTTCAAGATAGAATTCTACTCTAGGCAGGGATGTAGGGGAGGGTGTATGATGGTAGATGCCATATACCTGCTGGAGTTTTAAAAGAAACACTGTATGTCCCTGTTACTCAAATGAAGCTATAGCATACAACCTCTGTTTTTTTTACTACAATAACACTCATTCTATGCACGCTCAGCTTTCATAAGTTTTACTTAGATCCCCCTCATTTGATTGGGGGGGGGGGTTGTCTATCTGCTTAATATGCATATGCATATTACATATGTTCATTTCTTACTCTTATAAACGTCCTTTTACCAATCTATATCCAGTGTATTAAATGTAGTCTGTACTAAAGTCCATGTAAATTTCACTTCAATAATGACTGCACCTTTAAAATCCAACTATTTAATTTCATTATTTTTACACATCTCTACAGCAATTCCAATTAGATTTCACTCGCAACTCAAAGCCGCATTCACCGAACAAATTTACATTCCAAACTAATTCGAAGCCAATCATTTACAGGCAGTAGGGATTTCAGAAAAGGAAAACAACAGAGCCCCTGGCACCATCTCTAGGCAACATATTCATTGAGGGTCAAACAAGGGTCTCTCCTCAAATGAGGGACCTGGGCAGTGCCCCAGCATTAGTCAGGCTCTAACTACAATATCTTTTGTGAGAGAATTTCAATATGCAGACCATCTGGGACATGCGGGACACTGCCCAGGTCCCTCATTTGAGAGGGGAACCCCCATGAGTATAATCGGGATTTTTGTTAAAAGGATGCTAAATGGTTAAAATTGGCCAAAAGTGACCAAAATTCTTATATTTCAAAGATTTAGGAAAAGAGTGCAGCCCTCCCGTTCCCCTCTATGCTTCCCATACAGCATGTCCTCCCCACCCTTAAAAAAACAGTATGAACTATATCATTAGAAAATTTATGATTAAAATTTTGTTATAAACAACTTAGTAGTTCATTGTTTTCAATTTATGTATACATAAAACAGGTGTGAAGTTTAGTACTAATCACTTCAGCATAATTCACAATTTCTATGAATAGATAGAAGCCTCCTTCTCCCAGAATGTTGCTTACCCCCAGGTCCCTAGAATGTATTAATGATTGTAATTTAAAATGCTTTCGTTTTCTTTTTTGTTATATTTAGTGTAGGAAAATGCATTTATTTATGATTTTCAGTATTAACACTAGAACACCCATAGCAATCAATTTGATCGGGACCAATTAAATATATTTTCATTTAAACCAGAATTTTCTTCATAACACAAATATAATGTATACCTCACTTGAAATAGGGTAAATAATTATCTCAGATAAATTTAAATAAAAATTCTGGTTTAAATTATTTTTATGTGACCTGAGTGAAATTTCTGGGAGCTCTTGTGTTAACTGACCGTTTATCATTGTTTAAACTTTTGAGTTTGATCATTTTAAAGAGTGCATTCCATTTATATATTTGCTTTTCTTCCCACAGCAAAACCAGCAGTTAGCCAAGCTCAAAAAGGAAATGTCTGATGAAATCTCTCACTATAAAAGACTGATTCAGCAGCACAAGGATGCCATCGATCGACTCGAAACTCACGTCCACGAATTGCAATCGCAGAAGCAGGAAATAAAGGATATGAAGGATGATAATACGCAGGGATGATGATCCAAAGATTATCAAAAGAAGAATGCATTTATGTGATATTTTTATGCTTTGTTGACATTTACACATTTATATATGCTCCTATTTCAAGAAAAACTGTTTTGGACATTTTTGATACCCTTTGTGGACTTTTTTTTTTTTTTTTTTTTCATTGATAAATTTTATTACATTGTATTATAAGTAAAGTGTAGGAACTGTTGTATTTTCATAAAGTATTTATACAAACAGTTCTAAATTGTATTTTTTTTACATGTCATATCATTGTTCAAAAGTAAAACAAAACTGAAAATTTCTTAAAATGATGTGAAAGAGTGTTTTGTGCTTTCTATTTTCTTTTTAAAACTTTTTTTTTTTGGTAAGATAATGGTTAAAAATTTTAACTACATTCATAACTACATTAAAAAATATTAATTAATTACTACATTAAAAATTTAACTGCATTAACATATTTTGTGTTAAGCCAAATTAAATTATTTATGCAAATTGAAGTAAGTTTTTTTTTTCCCTAAAATTGAGATTAATTCAGAATAACATCCCTTTTAGTTAATACCGTATAATTCAGCACACTTTTATTATGAGAAAATTCATTAACACGTTAACTGCCACACACTGTGACAAAGTGTCTTTTTTGGCAGAGCAAGACGATTCCCAATTGCAGCCATGTTTGTTCATATTTTTAGTTATTTTTATGTGTTGAAAAGCAAACTGAAATCGCTAAACATTGCAAAAGGAGCCACATAGTTTTCTTTCTTTTTTTTTTTTTTTTAAACATGGTAATAGATTATCAATAGTCCCATTTCATATCAATAAATTGTCTTCAAATATTTCTTGCACACATATTTGAGTACTTTTCCAGTATAAGGGCCCCAGAAAATGGTCTTGACGAGAGAAGACAATTTTTCATGCCTATTTTCTGGCAACCTATTCCCTGCTTCATAGACACAAGCAATTTTTTTAATATTTTTACAACTTATTTAATATAAAGAAGCCATTTATCTATTTTGATATACAGACAAGTAAATTGTACATAAAAAACAATAATATACATATAAATAAAGTTATATATGTTACATATATAAATACCTATATAAGCAAGCATAAAAGTTCATTACGTTTGTTTTCATAGCTGTTTCTATCATTTGGCAAACAGATCACACTTTCTAAAGCGTAAAGCCAAATTGCACCAAGCATTTAAAAGCACTAGCCAAGGCCCCTATAGTGGCAAAGTACCCCTATTTGTGTGCCATGAAAGTCAATGTGTTAAAAATTATACGTGCACATTATATGCTGGGTAAAAAAAGATTAAAAATAAATAAGAGATGAACACAAGATTTGAGATTTCTACACTAATGAAGATTGTGTGCAGGGTATGTTTTTGCTCTGCATTTCCTCATTTTGTTAAATCCCTGTTCATAATAGTTATTATACTTTTCAAAGTTGTTTATTGTATTTTTATACTACACATCTATTGAAGGTTTCTTTGCAGAGAAAGCTGTGCATGTATGTAATATACCAAATATACATATGAAAAGAGAAGTGTAGTTTCAGTTATAGGAACATGTAATATGCTGGAACATGTTATACACCGAATATATGGTAAATAAACAAAAGTTGTAAAAATGAGAATGTTAATGGGAACTATTATGTATGTATGTATGTATGTATATATATATATATATATATATATATATATATATATATATATATATATAAATTCAAAGCCATATTAATCTTCTGAGTATCTGAAGTCTTTCCTGCATTTTATAAAAGTGCTTATAAAACTTGGGTTTATTTAAATATTTTTTTTTTATAGGTTGGTGGTGAAATACTTTTCATATAGCGTCTTCTTAGATAATATTAGAGCATAATCTTGATAAAACTATTTTTGTTTTCCACAAACAGAAAATTACGGGACAGCCATTTAGAGCATTAATAAAGGAAGCAAACACTGGCTCTTTTTAAATTTTGTCAAGTCATTGAATTTTTTCTCCCAGAAAATAAAAACTGTTTGGCAAAAAAACTTTTCTCATTTATAAATCTTGTCAAGTGATCGCACATTTTTTTTTAATATTGAAGGAACTCGTCTATATTTTAGTTAGTTATATATTTTGATTTTATTTATTTTTTTCTGTTTGCATTTTTTTCAACCTTTCTGTTTGTTTGTTTTACTAATATGCAATAACAATTAAAATATCAAATGGACAAAATTAAAATGGATAAGCTGATCATTAAAGGAGGATCTTTATATCTGTCCATCGTAGTACATGAAGTCTGCCAATAAATACTGCAAATTTAGATGAATTTTTGTCATTAAAGGTCCGCTTCACGCACTTCAAAACACCCGCTCGCTAATGTGAATCCTATGGGGCATTATTTTTCTAATATCTCGTTTACATTTCAATATCGTTAAATGATTTTTTTTTTTTGCATTAGATTACAGAGATCAATCTCTATTTCCGTTGTTGATTACTTTTCCGATTTTCTTTGCAGATTTCTTAGATTACAGAGATCAATCTCTATTTCCATTGTTGATTACTTTTCCGATTTTCTTTGCAGATTTTTTAGATTACAGAGATCAATCTCTATTTCCGTTGTTGATTACTTTTCCGATTTTCTTTGCAGATTTTTTTTATGGAGATACTTTTACTTACATTTTAATTTTGAATATAACTTCTTTGTATATCATATATTCTAACACGAGGAAAAATTGTGTGTGTATATATATATACATATATATTCATATTTTATCTTAAGAACGGCTCTAACGATTTTGACAAAATTTTGTATCCTACTGTTTTGGGGCACCAGAAAACCATTGGGCTAGGTCACATGTTCGAGAAAATTTGATTAGTGGGTCATTTTGGTCATGGGTCATGATATTTGAACTCAAAGTTAATTTTAGCTGAGCATAGCTTGCTCTTCCCTGCTTGTATTCCTATTAAGAAGAGTCTTCTAGCATCATTTCTTTGCTTGTGATCATAAAATTTATATTTCTTAATACATTACATAAATCTGAAAATTCAGAATCAAGGCAACTGCATTTGTCCTGTTACGGCAGAGGGCTACTCAATTTATTTCTAACAGAGCGCTTAAATTCTGGATTTTTTTTGTAAAATCACTTCACAGACACTGAAGAAATAATATTAAAACTATAACTTTTGAGAGGTCATGTAAAAATTTTGCTTGCTATTTGTACGCTTGCATGTATTCAATTTTATATTAAGGTGCAGCTTACATTCGTTTGGTCTATCAGCTGGCACACTATTTTTAAGTGCACATTTTGATTGCTTTCCAATAGTTTTATGATTATACGGACATTGGTATAGGTTGGCAAAGTGCTTAATTTTGAGTAGCACTATTTCTGGATAGTAATCTTTGCAGAATTATTCATTTAAGACAAAGATTACTATTTGAAAATAGTGGTCCTGAAAAATGAGCACCTCTATGCACCCTTAACATGGGGCTGACCGAAATCATTCCTAACTATTCCCCGGGTCCCAAATAAAACTGTATTGATTGCTTCTCAGATGTGCAGTCTCAACACAATCAAATAAAATTTTCTCCCTACCTTGCTCCCCTGTTCAGAAAATATGATTAAGAGCAGGTTTTGATATAAAAAATGTGTTTTTACTGGTAAAAAAGGATAGCCAGATATGGGAATTTGTAGAACTCCGACATTTTCGTTATCCTTCCTGTCCTTCCCACCACTATTAGTTGGGAGTCTACTGTATTTATGTGATGAAGAAATTTTGGTCATATTTCATGTTCAGTACAGAACCATTTATCTGGAATGGTTGGAGTCGGACGTATTCCAGATAACTGGTTGGGCATAGCAACTTAAAATATTAAATTTATAACATCTATTTGATCAGATTTGTAGAATATTTGTGGTTGTGACGATGTTTCAGATTTCAAATTAATTATTAGATTACTCATAGTAAGAATCAGATGGAAACAAGATCAAAGATTAATCAAAGTTTGAAAGAAGGCAATTTGTGAAAAACCTTTGGAAATAAAAATACCACTACATAAAAATCAAAATGTCCAATATCTAACTAAATATGCTTCCATTTCAAATCCTAGATGTTGGCACCATGCATGTTGTAATGTTTCAAGCAATGCACTTGTAAAACTGGCACCCTATGGCACTTTTTTACTGGAAAGATTCTGAAATCGGATAATTGGAAATATCATTCTGGATAACTGGTTTTCCGGATAAATGGTTCCATACTGTATTATTATAAGAAATTATTATTCTTCAAGTACTGTACAAAAACAGTGGTTGATATATTTTTTTTTATTTAATGTCATCGAGTTATTTATAAGGAGAAAGAAAAAAAATGTTAAATAATTTTATAAATAAGTACAGAGTATCTTTTCTGAATATTTTATTCTTCTTCTCCTTCTTCAATCTTTTTGATGATATTGTCTATTTCAGCCACATAAGAAGGAAATGTAGTGTCTGTCAAACAGAGCATGACCATCTCTTTTAGATTATCTTTTGGGATGTCTGCAGCGTAAGCCTTGCATAATTGTACTCTGCTCAGCAACGTCTGAAATTAGATAGAAAGTAGTTGCATGTCATATAGAATAAATTATAATTTTAAGGGGAGTCAGTACCTCTCATTTTGGAAAGATATAGCAAAATGATGAATTTCAGATTTTTATCCTAAACTGAACCTTAAGAGGCTACTTCACTCAGGCGAAAAAACCCACTCACTAATGTTAATCCTATGGGGGGAAATAATTTACGATATCTCGTTCGTATTTGAATATTTTTAAATGATATTTTTTGCATTAGATAGCTGAGGTCAATCTCTATGCATGCTCCTTTGTACTTTTTCGATTTTGATTACAAGTTTTTTTTATTAAGATACTTTCACTTTCGGAACCGGTTTCGAAAGTGTACGAGGGTGTGTTTTTTTTTAATATCATAAATTATTTCCACCATAGGATTAACATTAGTGAGCGGGTTTTTTTCGTCTTAGGGAAGTAGCCTCTTGCATGTTATATAGGAAGGCCACATTTGAGATCTGGCTCTTAAGATCTCTAGAACATTGTACCCAAATTTCTGGACGATCTAATCAATAGTAAAGGAAATAGGATTAATTTTACGTATCTCTCTGTAATATCTCTTTTTTGTAAATGAAATGTTTAAACTCATTTTTCCCGTTTCGTTTTTTTATCCTATTCTCTAATGTAATCAAAATGCTAAATCTTCCACAATAATTGAAAAAATTGTCTGAAATTTTTTAAAATATATCTTTAGATTCTATGAGAGATAACTAAGTATCGATTTATTGATAGCTTTGAAATTTTTGTTTAAAAAATAATCTTTATATAACTATATGCGATTTTTATAGGTTTATGCCATATACATCTAATTTTTTTTTCCTTCTGATCTAATTAAAAAATCCTATACTTAGGTTTGTAGAATAAAGTACGCTGAGCATAACATTTAAAAAAAAATCTAGTTGGTAACATCAAAATTGGAAAAAAAGAAGAAATTTTAAATAAAAAAAAAAAAAACATTTTTATAAAAGGATAATCATTCTGATTATGTAAAGGGACCGAAGAAACCATACAAATAAAACCATACAAATTGAAAAAATTAGAAATCTCCCTCATCTGCAGATTGATTTATTATTGTAAACAAAATTCTCCATCGTTACATAAAAATTGATTAGCTTAAAACAATGGATGCATTTAGAAGATATGGATTTGAAACGAACAATGATTAAAGATGAGATTTTAAAACATTTTATTTAAACATTTAAAAACTTTTTTTTAACGTCCAATTTCGACGGTGCCTTTGGGCAGATGCAATGCACATGTGCCTAGGAGCTCATTCGGTTGCATTATCACAGGGGTGGGGAGGAGAGATGTGCTTTATTTACTATGTACTTTTATTTACTGAATATGAGATAGATGTAGGAATATTAAGTATTGCGCGGCAGCGCAATACTTATTTATTTCCAGTGTCACATCTTAATGTTAATTTAACACAGCAAATCCCATTGAACAAGTTAATTTACTAGAGTTTTTCCCACTTTTTGTACGCGTTGCCACAAAGTATTTACTCTGGCTAATTCTAATAAAATTTGACATTTGAAATAGTGAAATTGTTTGGCTGACGTCGGGATCAAAACGGATGATTAAATGTCATTGAATATAGGTGGATTATAATCCAGGGATTAACATAGGCTATGTTTTATTTACGTTATTCAAATATTTTTCTTAATAATTCAAAATTTCATAATTTTTATTGGGAATCAATCGACATTTTTCCTATAAAATTTAAGTATGTTTCTTTATTGTTGCCAACAATTCAAAAACCGTAATAATAATTTGTCCCAAAGCAACTAATTTTCAATTGAAAGATTTCCACGTTCAAGATAAAATTGAATTATTTTTTTTAAGTTTAAAAAAAAAAGGGATTAACACGACGTCATACTCTAAATAAACGGACATTTTCTAATATTTGGTTATAATTCAAGCAGAAAGCAGGCGAATATATCGCCATATTTGTAACAAAAAAAACATTTCTTAGTTCATCAGCAGTAATACCTTTGTTAATAATACAAGGAACATCAGTATGAATAAATACAGGAAACAGGTGTATATATTGTCATATTTATGACAAAAAAAGGAAATGATACTGATTAATAAGGATGAATATCAGTTATATACAGGAGAAAATTTTCTGTCAAACAGTTTATAAGAGATTTCACTGGGGAGAAATTTGACTTCTTATTATACATTAATTGCGTAGATGATTATTATGAAATAGGTTGTACTTGTTCAACATAATTTACTTATTTATTTATAGCGCCCCTGGGAGGAAATATACAATCTATACTAATAAAAGAAAGTTTCGCTCTGTGTGTGTGTGTGTCTGTTGGCGATGGCTAGGAAAATCTAGCCCACCTAGAAGGCTGGGAAATTTAGGTGTGAATAGTCCAAGGTCTGACCATGTGCACCTGAGCCCCAGAATTTTAATATTTTGATAATTAGCCTAGATATTAATTAGATTCTCATTAACCATCGCTTCTAAAATATCATCTTTTAAATCAAAATGGCGAAAGAAACGGACAGGTGCATTGGATTTGCGACCGGAAATGAACGAATTCGAAATTATTTAACTAACTAGCTGACCCGCCCGGCGTTGCCCGAGCCCTTGTAATAAACTTAAATCTCTTAAAAAACGGAACTCTGGCCACGGTCTACGATAGCTTCGGAACCGTATACCCGGCATGCTCGTACGCTCTAGAAAATCTTTTATTTCCCCCTACCACCGCCAGGGGAGCATTCTGTTCTAAACAAACCTCTTTCCGAACGAACTTCTGAGACAGGTCCCCGCTGCCTACGTTACTGTATAGTAGGCGCACTACAAAATTGAGCTGGTTTCGAGAAGATTGGAACATTATTAGCCCAGTTATTGCAATAAGGCACAGTTAGAGAAAATAACCTTGAGTGAGGTGCCGAAGGGAGGAGATGTTCGAGTGTCCTTCAGAAAATGACTAATTAGGAGGCCCACTATGCATGCATAAATATTCGTTCGTTTTGTTAAGCTAGGAACTTAATTACAAAGTTGGCTTAAACTCTTATTTGTAAATAGTGGTAACCGCTACTCATAAATTTAATTTAATGTTATAAAGGGTCAAGTGTGACTATTAAGTTAATTATAATGTTTGAAATCACTTGCGTTGAAATCGGAAAGATAGTTGCTGATATGGAAACGGAGCAGAGTTAGAGAAAAAACCTTGAAAGACGGGCCAGGAGGGGTGGGGGGTGGGGGTTGTTCAAGTGGCCTTCAGCAAATAACTAATTAGGAGGATCACAATACATCTTTAATGATTGATTCATTTGGTTAAGCTAGGAATTTAATTTGAAATTTGGCTGACACTATTATTCGGAAATTCTGGTAACTGCTTTCTAGAAATACACCTTGAAGCTTAAATGTAATTAGACCCTTGCCCCTCTTCATTCCCACAAATATAAAAAACAATCTGTTCAATAAAGTTTTAATCTTCATCATAATAATAAATGTCATGTAAAAAAGAAAAAAAAACTTAAACCCGACTAATTGTCATGAAGAAAAATATGCCTGCAAAATATTTCAATCAGTGGGACGTATGTGTAATTTGTCATGCACATGAACGTATGTGTAATTTGTCATGCACATGAGGTGGCGCGACAATCACATGGCTCCTCTACGTTGATAACTTCAATCCATGTTCACACTATTTAGTTAGAAATCCTTATTTATGCATCGCTACTCTGGTTCATTTAATTACTTCTGTGAAGAATCGATGCAACCAACCAGTGAACCAACCAACCCAAGAGAATAAAAGCGTATTTTTAATGAGAGTTCTTTGTGCATTTTAATTAATATTTCAGAAAGTAATTAAAATATTAAAATTCTGAAGTAATGTTGCAACAGGAGAGGGTTTGGACTACCTAAATCTAAATTTCCAGCCTTCTAGGTGGGCCAGATTTTCCTAGCCATCGCCAACAGACACACACACACACAGACACACAGAGCGAAACTTTCTTTTATTAGTTTAGATTAGCGAATTTTAAGAAAACTAATTGAGATATCAAATTGCAAATTTCTGAGCACATGTAAAAAAAATATTCTGTATCTGACTATGTGATTTTTGAAAAATTCGGTTGGTAATTTTTTTTAATTTACGCAAAAAACTGCCAAAAATCTTTCGGCGCCAGTGAAAACGATCCGAGAAATTTTCAGACAGGGATCGGCTTTCATTAAAAACTGAATTACAAAGAGATCTGTTTCTCTGGCCGATCCCTCTCATTTAGTTTGCGAAAATGAAAGGAAATAATTGCCAAATTTGACTAATGAACAAATATTTAGGTAACTAATTAAGATATAGATTTGAAATTGAGGTCGGGAAGGGGTGTCATCTGCCGGCTATTTTAGCGTAGCGTCTTCGTTATGTTCTAATTATCAGAAAAATGTAATTCTTTTTTTAATGATCGCGTTAATGTACGTGACGGTGGTTCTCTTGAACAAATTATTCATTATATTTGCGGGTATGGGGA
The DNA here is from genome assembly GCA_963931845.1 of Maratus michaelseni. Classification (NCBI taxonomy): domain Eukaryota; kingdom Metazoa; phylum Arthropoda; class Arachnida; order Araneae; family Salticidae; genus Maratus; species Maratus michaelseni. The sequence continues at coordinate 468,832,441 of OZ007587.1, forward strand.
GGGAGGGGTTAACGCCTTTCTCTGAGATTGTAATTATCTCGGGCCCGAGCAACGCCGGGCGGGTTAGCTAGTTTTAAATAAAATTGATTTATTTTATGTTTCATTGTATAATAGCTATATTGAAATTTAAAGTAGTTGGCACAGATTCAACACAATTTTCTTTTGTGTTTATAGCGTCTCCTGGTGAGAAATAAGGTAACTAAATTTTTTAAAAATTGATTTTTTGCGGGTTTGTATAAATTATTTGAATAATGTTCTGCCATGATCAAATTTATGTTTAATAAAAAAATTCACGGGATTTTTTACGCTGGTAGCACCCATGGTGGAACATTGCCTAACTAAAATTTTAAAATGGATTTTTCTTATGTTTTCTCATATGCCCCCCATGCTCCACATTAAAATTAGGTATTACTGATTCAACAAAATTTATTATTGCATGTATAGTGCCCCGTGGGTGGAAATAGCGTAACCAATTCATATATTATAATACGAGCAAATCGTGTGTGTGTGTATGTGTATGGAAATTTTATCTAAAAAATGTCTTTAACGATAATTTTGTATTCTACCGTTTTGGTGCACGAGAAAACATTGGACTCGACATGTTCGGAAAAATTCGATTAGTGGGTCATGTTGTGATCTCTACGTGTCAATGCATTTCAATAAAAATAAAGGTTGGAATAGCTGCTGAACAGAGTTGGCAGTAAACAAATTCGTAAAGTTGGCAACATTTCTCCAAATTTGGCGACATAGGCGATTTTTGGCCGGAAAATGACTTTCCAGATTATCAATGCCAAAACACATTATTGGCGCTAAATGAAATAATGTCACCAATATGGCGAGTTTTCGGAGAATGTTGGCGAAGCTTGGCGAAAGAATTGGCATTCAGAATCTGAAGGAATTTTCTAGAAATTCCCAATAGGAGCTGAGATACATGATTCAACCAATCAGAGTCCATAGAACGTTCTCGAAAACAAAATTTAACCAATCAGGTTACATAGATCTTTCTCGCAATTAATCCCACACCTTTAAGGAAGTGCTTCGGTCGAAGCCTAAAGTCTGTGAAGTTGGAGAGAAAATCTTACGATCTGCAAAAGACTTAGAAGTCTACGAAAAGAATGAAGTTTGGCGAGTTTGAAAACAAAGCTGATTTTAACCAAACACAGCCCGATCTCACCAGCTGGTTTATTTTTTGTTTTCAAAATTGAATTTTTATGTTTCATTGTATGACAGCTATACTGAAGTTAAAAATGCGTAGTACAGATACAACATAATTTTCTTTCGCGTTTGAACTGCCCCCTGGAGGAAAGTAGGGTAAATGAATATTTATTTATTTATTTTATAATAAACTTCATGATAAACTTCCGACAGGCTGAAATTGGTGTTTTGTTAGAAATTTTCACATGGTATGTTTTATTTTTATTCTTGAAGCACCAGCGTTGGGAAATTACATAACTAACACTTTAAAATCACTTTTTTATGTTTTCTTATATGACAATCATATCCCAAGTTAAAGTATGTTATATACATTCAACAAATCTTTCTTTTGCGTTTAAAGCCCCCCTTGAGAGGGAATAAGATAATCAAATATTAATAAAATTTATTTATGTTTACCTTTTTTAAATATATTTTCAGAAAAAGTTCCTGCTTCGGTAAAGTTTACATTTTGATAAAAATTTTCACAATCGTTTTTTTTACTCTACGTAGCGCTCCTTGTGGGAAATTGCTTAACTAAAACTCAATGGATTTTTTTACGTTTTCCAATACGGGAGCTATACCCCAGGTTAAAATTATGGAATAATTTTTCTTACGTCTATATCGCCACATGTGAAGAAATAGGGTATCCAAACTCAAGTAAAACTGTTTTTTAAATGTTTTACTGCATGGAAGCTATATTGTTGTTAAGTATAATCTCTAAAAATTCAACTCAATTTACTTATGCATTCATAGCGTCCTTGTTGGGAAACTGAATAACTAAATTTAAGTAAAATTGATTTTTCATGTTTTTATTAATGATTTTTTTACCCTCAGATTGGAAGTTTTTGTCCAAACTACAACAACCTGCATTACTGCCCTGGTGAAACATTTTGAATTAACCATTGCTAAATTTACATCACAAATTGTGATGCCATACCGCATAAACGAATGCTTGATGATGGTACGCTCTATTAATTTTGAAATGAGTTCGTCTGAATGCAGTAGTTATTAAAAAACGTGGCATATTAAACAAAAGCATAATTTGCCGAACAAATTAAAAAAAAAAAAAATTATTTCCCACAATGTTTAGGCCCGAGAAGGGGCAAATATTAAGATATTTCATTCAGTTGGTTTTACATTAGATGTTAAATTTCTGGTAATAAATAAGGTTAAACAAATTTAACTTTAAAAAAATAAAAGGAAAATCAATCAATATATTTAATCCACCCGTAAAACTTAGATCTGTTCGAATGAAATTGAAATAAATCTTTGACTTTTTCATTTCTAAGCTTCACAAGCTGCAAACTATTGTATTACAGATTAAACTTTAACATGTTTATGATTAGTGTATATAAAATGACAAGGTACATGCAAAATACAAGCCTTTAAAACAGTCAAAGATTTATTTCAATTTCATTCGAACATATCTAAGTTTTACGGGTGGATTAAATATATTGATTGATTTTCCTTTTATTTTTTAAAGTTCAATTTGTTTAACCTTATTTATTACCAGAAATTTAACATCTAATGTAAAACCAACTGAATGAAATATCTTAATATTTGCCCCTTCTCGGGCCTAAACATTGTGGGAAATAATTTTTTTTTTTTTTAATTTGTTCGGCAAATTATGCTTTTGTTTAATACTATTTATATGATACTTCATAGGTCCATGAAATTTTCTTTCTTGTTGTGGGGAATAGGGCAGTAATGTCGAACTGATTTGCATTACACAGTTGTTTACAGATTGTTTGTTTGGAGTTTGCATCGAAAATAGTACTGTATTCACTGGGGGAAAAAAACTTTTAAAATAAAATATTTGAAAGACTGTTTCATATGCACCCCTTCTTAAATAATAAAGAAGCTTACTTTACTGAGTACTACTTACTTTACTTTACTACTTTAGTAATTTTTTTTTTCCCATCAAGTTTTGACAGGTTCCATCTAGTAAATTATTAATTTATTTAAAATTTAAGATATTTTATTATCTGCAATGATTTTGCTTTATTGAAACAGGATCCAAAAATTTTAATATTATAAAATGTCATTTCTATTTTTTTTTTTTTTTTTTTTTTTTTTTTTTTTTTTGTATTGAGTCTCCTTAAAATGTGTAAATAATGCATGTTAAAACAGTATCTCATTTCATTTATACAAGTCTTATTTTTGTTATTGATTATGCAGTTTCTGTTTTTATAAAAACTTTGTTTTGTTGTTAATTAAAGCAAAAGCTTAAAAAATATTACTACTAGTACATTTTATACTACTTTTGTAACTGGAAGAGAGTATATTACTGTAATTACAATACATGTCATTTAACCCTGTAAACAAAGTTAGGGTTTTGACATGACAGTGGTAAAAACTGTGTTTTTACTGGTTTATTCCATCAAAAATCTATCATTTTCGAATTTCTTCCGATTTATAGTGTAAGTGTAGCATACAATACATTTCTAGATTGATTTTACCTTGTTGTCCTTGTTCTTGTTATTATTTACAATTACATTTGTTAAATTTATTTAAAAGAAGAGCATTTCCTAAATGGGAAACATTTAAAAATACAAGAGTAAAAGGAAAGAACAATATTTGTCATAATCTTCACTAATATAGATTCTACTAACTACAATTAACATTATATTAAATGATAATAAAAAATTATTATTATTATTAAATAATATTCAATATACTTTTATAATAAAGTACATTAAAATTATTTTAGAGATGCAAAAATGCTGTTATATGGTATAACAATAGATGTTAAGCATGAACTGGCAATAAATAAATTTGAATATTCTTAGATATAATATTTTAAAATGCATATCTTATATATTTCATAAATGCAATTATGGTGATTTTCATTTGCACTTCAATAAGCAGAATCTTAAAGTTTTGTTTTAAACAGTGTAATAAATTCTACCGAAATGATACACCTTTTTTAATCTAATACTTGTGGGTTACACGATTTCTTCAAAAAATCTAATTTTTTTTTTAGACTATGCCAAATAGCTTAAGATTATTGTAGAGATCTTCTAACAGAGACATACACGTATTATTCTAATGCAATTCTTTTTTGTTTTTCTTAAATGGATATTTTAGAGTCTTTTTGATAGTGAATATGTCATACAAAACAAATTCATATTAAAGATAGAATGAAAAAAAAAAAAATTAAAAACAAACTACTAAAAAATGGGTTTTTGACATGACTGTAAAAACCGCCATGCATCAAAAACTTGCCAACCTTGCCTATAAATAAATGACAAAGAAAAAGCATCTATTTTAAAAACTAAACATTTAAATGTAGTTAATTATTATTTTTTAATTAAAATGCTTTCACCTCTGCACCGAGGCATATACAACAGATGTAAAACACTAAATGAAACAAACAACACTATTTTGACTTGGTCTTTGTTTTTTCATTAACCCTTTCACTGACAGGGAAAACTAACAAAAGTGTTCCACTTTGCCACCACCCCCTCTATGCTCAGGCACTTTTCGCTCTTAAGCTTAATTTTAAATAAAAATTCATATAAAATGCTACAGTTTTGACATAGGTTATTTGAATTACATTTTTCTCAATATAAACAGCATTTCAACTGTCACAATTTAATTTTATGAATGAATTATAAGATAAGCTCAGATAACTGGCATTGATAATAATATATATAAAACCAAAACATTGTAGGTTATAGATAGTTTATTATTATTATTATTATCATATCTGTTATCTAATTAATGCCTGACTACCACCCTCCATTGTAATTTAAACATTGAAATAATCAATCAAAAAGGATGTTGTAAATAGTGAAATCTTTGGCGATTTCTTTGGCTGTTTAACCCCTGGTAATAAGGCTAAAACGAACACATCGCTTTTAATAAATTTCAAACCTTAATTGAATACATTATTGATGTTTTTCATATAAAAATGTTTTTTGGTGTTGTTTGTGGGCAACTAAATACATTAAATGTAAAAAAATTATTAGTCTTCAATTTAAAATGTTTTTTACACATGTTCGGCACCCCGGTTCTGTAACCCACGAGGCACAGGTTGTTTCTCCTGGTTATTTAATATATAAAAATGAAAATTTGTCTGTCTGTCTCTGTATTTCTATACAAATCCATAGTTTAGAAGAGAGAATTGTGAAATTATACGCACAGGCATATTAAAACACAGCCGAGGCAACTAAAGTAATCCGGAATCGAAATAAATTACAGTTAAATTTTAATTAATAAAAAGCCAACAATCTAACAGCTATTTCCTGTCAAATTTAAACATTTTCATTATAGCAGTTGCCAACAATTAAAAACACACAACAATTAATTTTTTATTGAAAGACTTCCACATGAAAAATGAAATAAAAGTTTCAAAAATGAAAAAGAAGATGAATATGATATCATATTGGAAATATAACGGACATTTTTAAACATTTCTCAATACTACCAGGAGCATGAGATAAAAAATCTTATTTTATGTTAAGTTTTGAAAGCATGTGAATATTTCGTTATTAAAAGAATGAAAAAGAAAATAAATATGATGTTGGAAATTTATAGGAATTTTTCAAATATATGACAATTATACAAGGAGACTATCAATATGAGTAAGTACAGAAAGCAAGTAGATATGACTTCAACAGAGGAATATATAATGTCATATTTGAAATGAAGGGTTCTATGGGCCTGATTACTGTAACGGGGTTTGTCTCATTCAGCTTGGTTTTCGATTGGCTTATTAGTTCTACTTTCTATCGCCAGGGGGCGCATTCTTATCTCTGGTTCTATGGACTAGATTACTACAAGGGTTTGTCGCAGTTAACTTTGTTTTCGATTGCCTTACTGATCATGAGCCCAGGCAACGTCGGATGGGTCAGCTAGTATTAAATGAAATTACGTTACCTTATTAACGTTGGCAATTTCTCCTCTGTTCATCTTGTTTTCAGCCGGGTTGTCGTAGTCGCATATTGGAAAATAGTCCTTCAAGAAGTGCGTGCAGTGTTTTCTGTTTCTTCCGCCATCGTTCCACTCGTCAGTTTGATCGAATTGGATCCTAAATCGTCTGCTACTGCCATCCTAGAAAGAGAAGCATTTCAGTATGTGAACATTAGATAACCAATGTTGAATCATATAGCATTCATTCATCATGCAGTTAATGCTGCTAAAATTGAAAGGGCCGACAACAGATGGAAAATCACATATAAAACAGCTGACATGGAAGAAGAAGATGACTTCTTCGGAACAACTGAACAGCCCTTTATTTAGAGGCTTCCTGTCTCTTTTTAACAACTTCAGACATAGTTGAAAAGTGTTTATGAATTCGGTTTGTCTGTCCATGCTCTAACTCACGTAAATAGACCCGGATTGTCATGCAATTGATATATCATTGAGGCTTACTATGACATGTTCGGTATTGAAAATAAAGTGTGCACCATGTATGGTTCGTTTACAGGGGCACACAAAAGAATTCCTTTACAGTACGGTCTACGTGGGAGAAATTCGTTTGCGGTGTGTTTTATGGATATTACTGTATTTCAAACATAATGGGATTAATATGTTGTCGAAAATGTGATTAAAATAAAATAAAATCCAGGTGTCGCTGCAAATGCACCCTCCTCACCAGTGAAGTGTAGTGAAATGATTTCATTATTGATGCTGAACAAACGATGCAATGATTATGATGTTAAGTTAAAAGCTTTAAAACGAAAGCTAAAATTAATATGCATCTGGCATACGGTCTTATTGAAGGAGCGATCCTTATAATATCGTGTAGGTATGTGAAATAAATATTTGTGGTTTTGTGTGATGAAAGGAATTGGTTTTATGCCTTTTGAGTCTTTTACTATGTTTCATTTTGAAGTTTGAAACCCGGTAAGAACAAATTGGAAACATGCCAAAGTTTCTAAATGGTGCATCGGTTCCGAGAAGTAAGAGATTAATCGTTTTGATTATATTTTAAAGTGAAATATTTTATTTAAAATAAAATACGAAAGTATATTTCATGTGATGATTAAAAAAAAAAAAAAAAAAGCTTCAGTTTGATATGACGATACGTAAAAATATGTTTTATTTATTTGATTAATGATAAACGAAAGTGATGTTTTGTATTGATAATGTGAAATGGAAAAAGAAAGAAAAACAGTGAATTTAATATTTTGTAATTGATATATTTTTTTATTCTGGTTGGTTTTGCTGCTAAAAGATAATAAACATGAACACATTGACAAAGCTAAAAAAAGAACGGTCTGTTTTGAGAACAGCCGTAACTAAATATTTGAATAAATTGGAAAGTGAGGATTTAGAAAAATGTGCAGAAGGCACATTGGAAGAATTTATTGTTTACTTAGATAAAGTAAGCAAAGATTTAAAGCCCCTTGATAATGAAATTAAAACATTAATTAATGAAGAAACGGAATTCGAAAATGAAGTGCAGAATGCGATTGAATATAATCAAAAAATTACGATATGGCTCAGTAAAATTAGCGCAAGAATAAAATGTAATAAAAATTTAAAGGAAATTACATCATCCAGTCCCGACACGCCGCCGGAAGGGGTCATTGCGAATAATGTTAATAAATCATATGAGAATGTTAATTTTAATAATATAACAGTAAAGTTACCTAAAATCGCAATTGCGAAATATTTTGGCGATCCGTGTTTATGGATGGAATTTTGGAATCAGTTTGAAAGCACTATTGATAAGAACGAAACTTTGTCTAAAATTGATAAATTTTCATATTTAAAAACTCTTTTAGGAGGGGTTGCGTTCAATGTTGTAAACGGATTTGCTCTGTCGGAGGAAAATTATGCAAAAGCAGTAAAATTACTAAAACAAAGATTCGGTAGGCAAGAATTAGTTATTAATGCTCATATGTCGAAATTGTTAAATCTTAATCCCGTTAAGGATTCTACTAATATATTTGAGTTAAGAAAATTGTATGACGTTGTTGAAATTCAAATTCGAAGTTTAGAATCATTAAATGTGACGACTCAAATGTACGGTCACCTTTTGTATCCCATTCTGATTAGATTAATCCCAGATGATTTCGCTCTAAATTTTAATAGAAAACGTTTAGAGAAATCGGATGAAAATGAATTTAATGTTTTAGAACTATTGAGATATTTAAAAATCGAAATTGAATGTCGGGAATCTTCTGTTATGCTTAATCATTTCAAGGATACTAAGCGGAAGAATACAGGTACACCCGATAAGGAATGTAGCAAAAGTTATTTCAAGGGTTCAAGTTCTGCTAGTGCTCTTAATGCACAAATTTTATCATGTATATTTTGTTCTGCCCCTCATGACTCATTCAAATGTAGCCTTCCCCCACAGGATAAGTTTAAGATATTGAAAAATTCCAATCGGTGTTTTAAATGTTTCAAATTTTTTCACAACAGTAAAAAATGTAGAAGTAAATTTTCATGCTTTAAATGTAAGAATCAATATCATCATGGTTCTATTTGTACGAAAGATAACAGAGGGTCAAATACTGTTCGAGATAATAGAATAAGCAATAAGCAAGTGAGTCCTGATTCTCGTAATTATGAAGTTGAAGCGACAGGGAGTACAAACAATTCTAGTTCAGAAATTGTTAGTTCGGTTTCACAATGTAATAATAATGTGACGTATTCTAAAAATGTTTATTTACAGACGTGTAAAGTTGTCGCGAGTTCTAATTTCAATTCAAAATTAACTAGAATACTCCTTGATAATGGGAGTCAGCGGACATTTGTGAGTGAAAATTTAGTGCATGCTTTAAATTTGAAACCAGTAGGTCAAGAAGTCTTATCAGTGTATTCTTTCGGAATGCAAAGTGCAGTAGAAAAAGTATATCCAATAATTGAAGTCGAAATCAAAAGCTTAGATCATTCTTTCAAAGCGAAAATTAAAGCACTCGTTGTTTCTCAGATATCAGGCGCCGAGATGTACGAACCGTCTGCTCAAATTAGGGAATTTATGAGAGATAATAAAATGGAAATGGCTGACGCTTGTTTAGGGAAAGATTTGATGAGTGTTGAAATACTAATTGGATCAGACTTATTTTGGGAGTTTATTTTAAACGAAAGAATATCCATTAATAATGACTCGGGAGCTATTAAAACAGTTTTTGGATGGGTAATTACGGGACAGGAATTGAAAAAGGGAAATAGTTGTTCTCAAAATATAGCAGTAATGAAAAATGCGGTTGAGGTAAACGATTTAAAAATATTTTGGGAAATTGATTCGATCGGCATCTCGGACGAGAGTGAGGAATTATCTCAAAAAGATAAAATGTTAATAGAAGATTTTGAAAGGGGGTTAGAATACAAGAATAATAGATACACGACTAATCTTATTTGGGACTCAAGTCCAAATGAAATTAATAATAATTTTTACATTGCTAAAAGGCGATTCGATAATTTGAAAGAAAAATTTAATAAAAATAAAGCAATATGCGAAGAGTATAAGAAAGTTATAGATGAGCAAGTTCGCGAAGGCATTGTGGAAGAATCTAAAAACGATAAGCTACTGTCTGGATACTATATGCCACATAAGGCTGTTTTAAGGCCAGACAAAGAAACTACGCGAGTGAGGATAGTTTTTGATGCATCATCAAAGGAAAATCATTCGAAATCTTTAAATGATTTTTTGGTATCAGGTCCAAATTTAAATCCTAATTTATTGGATATGATACTTAAATTTCGAACATATCAGGTTGCTTTTTCCTCTGACATTGAGAAGGCATACTTAATGATAGAGATAGCAAAAGAAGATAGGAAATACTTAAAATTTCTTTGGTTTAATAGCGGTGACTCTGATTCTTTCAGGGTAATGAATATGGCACGATTACCTTTTGGAATTCGGTGTAGCGCTTTTATCTTAGCTGCCACAATTAAAGTGCACATTAAAAAATATGAAGGTTTTTGTCCTGGGGTTTTTGATATGTTAAATAACTCAATGTATGTTGATGATCTTTATTATGGGGCAAATACAGCTGAAAATGCTTATAATCTTTCATCCAGTGCTAGCACTGTACTTAAGGACGCCAGCATGAACTTGCGTAAATTCAATTCAAATTCAAAAGAGTTAAAAGAGCTGTGGCAGCAAAATGGCATATCGGGTAACCCGTCTGAGCGGTCTGTGTTACTGGGACTGGAATGGGACACTAATAAAGACATTATAAAAATTGATTCATCGGAATTACAAAATGTTTCGACTAGCACCAGTTTATCCACTAAAAGATCAGTACTGCGTGCTGCAGCAAAAATCTATGACCCCGCTGGATATATAGCCCCCTTTATAATAAGAATTAAGTTGTTAATGCAGAAAATATGGCTAAAGGGATTAGAATGGGACGAGGAACTTCCCGAAAATCTAGAAATGGAGTTTAAAAACTGGTTAGCTGAAGTTAAAGAGTTGCAAAACATATCAATACAAAGAAAGTATTTTGAGGGAGGTGCAAATCCAAATGAAGTAACTATACATATATTTTGCGATGCTAGTGAAAGGGCCTATGGAGCTGTCGCATATTTCAGATATATAACCAAAAGGGGAAAAGTGAATACATCCCTTATAATGGCAAAATCACGTGTTGCTCCTCTTAAAAGTCTGACACTACCTCGTCTGGAGCTAATGGGAGCAATAATTGCAGTGAGAACCTATAAATATTTGAATAAAATATTTAATGTCTATTGCACTAAAACAACTTTTTGGACCGATTCAGAAATAGTTTTAAGTTGGATAAAGAGCTCCGCAAAAGAGTGGAAACCTTTTGTCTGTAACAGAGTAACCGAAATACAAAACATTTCAGATCCAAAAAATTGGAACTATTGCTCGGGCAAGGAAAACCCGGCGGATTTATTAACCAGAGGATTGAAATTAAAATCTTTAAACGAAAATTCGTTATGGTGGCAAGGACCGCCTTGGTTAAAGAGTTTCACGGATTGGCCTGTGCAATCGATAAAATTTTCAAATAAAAATATTATAGTTAATGAATGCACTATTGAGAACGATGAATTTGTAAAATTGGAAAGAAACTTTAGTAGTATGCTGAAACTACTTCGAACAATTGCATGGGTGAAGCGTTTCATAAGGAAAGTTAGAAAATTACCTGTAGTCGATGGTCCGTTATGTGCGAGTGAAATTCAAGAAGCGGAAATATTCTGCATTAAGTCAGTGCAGAAACGGTTTTATAAGCCAGAAATCGACATGCTTAAATCGACGAGTGAGCTCTCAAAGAAGTCTAGCTTAGTATCATTGGCACCATTTCTTGATGAAAATGATTTATTGAGAATAAAGGGAAGACTAGACGAGAGTAAATGTACTTATGGAGAAAAACATCCAATTCTCCTCCCAAAGAACTCTCGATTCACAGAATTGCTAATATTACGTGAGCACAACAAAATGCTTCATAGTGGAGTTGCTGCAACACTATGTAAATTGCGAGAAAATTACTGGATTCCTAAGGGGAGGCAAGCAATTAAAAGGGTTATAAACAAATGCCTCATATGCCGAAAATATACAGTGAAGCCAGCAAAACAATTGACAGCGCAACTTCCCAGAGATCGAATCGCCGAAACACCAGTATTCTCCGTCTCTGGAGTAGACTTCACTGGACCTGTTTATATAAAAAATGGGGATAACACCGATAAAGCTTACATAGCTTTATTCACTTGTGCTGTAACACGTGCTGTTCACATTGAACTAGTTTCAGACTTATCAACCAAGAAGTTCATATTGGCACTTAGACGTTTCCTTAGTCGAAGAGGGAACTGTCATACATTCTACTCAGACAATGCCAAAACCTTTAAATGTGCTAACAAAGAAATTCAATATTTCTTTGACATCCTTAAGAGCCAAGACTTTCAAAATTTTATTTCTACAGAAAGAATAACATGGAAATTCATCGTTGAACTTGCCCCATGGTGGGGAGGTTTTTACGAGAGACTCATGAAAAGTATTAAAGATCCCCTAAGAAAAATTTTAGGAAAAGCTTTGTTGACTTTTGAAGAACTTATGACTGTGCTTGTAGAGGTTGAAAACGTTCTTAACCACAGGCCTCTAACATATGTCTGTGATGACGCCTCTGAACCTGAACCACTCACACCTGCCCACTTCTTGCTTGCTGGACACAAGGTAGAATACCCATTTAACTTTAATGAAGTGTTATTTAACTTTTATAATACCTCCATTACTAAAAATAGCTTAATTAAAAGAAAGGCGTATCAGACAAAACTTCTGAGTCAAATTTGGCAGGAAATCTGAGTATTTGCTCGCGACTAAAAGTTTACATTCTTTTGGAACTCCTAATGCTCAAAAGGACTTGAAAGTCAATGACATTGTTTTGATTGAAGGACCGAGTAAATCAAAGTTCTTATGGAACTTAGGACGAATTATCGAGGTTAACAAAGGTCGTGATGGTCTAGTCAGGTCTTGTGTCGTCAAGACCAAAAAGGGAAATTTAGGACGACCTATACAACTTATATATCCTTTTGAAATTGCTGATTAACTAAATATTTTGTAAATAAAATTTTCTTTGAATTAATATAATGATAATTTTAGTATATTGTATATGTGTAAATATGTAAATAATATTTTACTGTATTTATTGCTGTATATATTTATATATTCTTAGCTATACTATAAATGATCTTAATGTTACTTATATTGCATTTATTATAATATTTGATAAAAGTTTCTTGCAAAATCCTGGCCAGGTATATTTGACTAGATACATATTGGTAAAAAATATATATACATATATTATGATTGTTTATTTGGTGATTCATTTCAGGTCTAAAAGGTAAATATTTATAAAATCTTTGTGTGTTTGAATTATTGCATATTGTATAACTTCATATTTGTATATTGTATATACTGAATAGTGTATAACTATATAATTGAAATTGATTATTAGTAAAAATTAGATTATACATTTATAGTGATAATTTTGAAAATTATCAGGTGGGGAGTGTCGAAAATGTGATTAAAATAAAATAAAATCCAGGTGTCGCTGCAAATGCACCCTCCTCACCAGTGAAGTGTAGTGAAATGATTTCATTATTGATGCTGAACAAACGATGCAATGATTATGATGTTAAGTTAAAAGCTTTAAAACGAAAGCTAAAATTAATATGCATCTGGCATACGGTCTTATTGAAGGAGCGATCCTTATAATATCGTGTAGGTATGTGAAATAAATATTTGTGGTTTTGTGTGATGAAAGGAATTGGTTTTATGCCTTTTGAGTCTTTTACTATGTTTCATTTTGAAGTTTGAAACCCGGTAAGAACAAATTGGAAACATGCCAAAGTTTCTAAATATGTGTTACTTAGATTGACTACAACATGCTTTCTCAGGAGTATAGAATAAGTAGCATTTATAGTTCGTTTACAGGGAGAGCACAAAATAACTCCATTACATTATGTTCTTGGTGGAAAAATCGTTTGCGGCGCATTTTAACGATGTTATGATACTTCAATTGTTCTCTGAAGTGCACTAAATGTTTTCTATTCATCTATCGTTCATTTACAGAAACTAAGATAGAAAATTCCCCGAAGTACTTTTTCCTGTTTGGTATGCATTTTAAAACTAACCTAATTTTGAGTGTATGAGGTGGCGGGTAGGGAAATATAGTTACTTTTGGTTAACTGGTTATATCGTTCCAACAGAGTTGGATAGGCAACAGATTCCAACAACCTATTATTTTTATAACATAACTAATCGCTATGTATGCTGCCAACGAACTTTTTTATTAAAAGGCATTTAAACGGAATGTTTGAAATAATTTTGGAGGTATGTAGGGACGCTGTTTTCTGTTGAGATGAATCCACATCATTAAAATCAGTTTACATGGTTAAACTCCATTTTCGCCCAATAAAAATTTACCTAGTTATGAAACTTTCAATTTCATGCATTTTCAGCATTTCTGGTACTAAAAACACGTTTTTCCATTTTTAGTGACTCAAACGTTGACAATTCATAAAATTTTAATTATCATAAACCGGTAAGTTTTGGTTATTGAAGCATATATTGTATTGTTTATTGATATATTGTATTCATTGATATATTGTATTGTTTTATTTGTTAGAACACTTATAGAAACTTTTCTAAATAAATCTTATAGGACCCAGGCATTCTACAAAATTTCTAATTTCTTAACTATTTAAAAAGTAACCATTTTAACGTAAATCGATTTTTATATGCTGCAAAACAAAGTTTGAGACATTTTTGCAATTGAAACTATATCTCTAAAACTAACGGTTTAGAAATTAGCTATTAGTAAACGATAAGAAGAGACACCCTGTATAAGAAAAAATCCCTCACGGCTTGGCCTACAGGCACAGGTAGATTTCGAAGACGCAGACTGTGGGGCGTCTGTTTGTTGGGAATTGCGGAAGAAATGACTTTTTTTGCCATGATGCGGCAGTTGGAACCGCCCACTTCGAAACCTAACTTGTTTGCAGGAGGAGCCGGCAGGGACTTTTTTTTTTGTTTTTATTTTTATTTATTTATTTTTGCTATAAGGGTTGGTCCTATAAAAAACTTAGATAATATTAAGAGGATTTGTAATAAATTTACCCGGATTTGATATCTTGTGAATGGACGTAGTTATGAATTTTTTTCTTCTAAAACCCCTCTTGGGGCCATTTTTAATGATATCAAAAATCTGTCCTACATACATTTTCGGCCCTTTTCCCAGAAGTAATAATAACTTTAAACGGATTCTATACGTATCATAATTAAGAAGTTATGGGGATTTTTCTGTTTTCACAAAAAGGCCTTTCATCCCCCCCCCCCCTGGTTCGATTTTTCCCATGAACGAACTGGATCGAGATTTTATGCCCCTTGATTTTATGTATCCGTTTGGAAGAGATTTGTGCAGAATTATTGCAGTTATCGTGTCCATAAAAAAGTGACATAGATAGATAAAGTTTTGAACTGGGGATATGGTTTTGGGTTCTGGGAGTCATGATCGACGTAGATCTGCAAAAATTCCAACTTAGGGGAGATTACGAAATCTACCTAAAACACACTTTTAGCAACATGATTTTTATAAAATAAATTTGATCACCGACTTCATTTGCTGTCATATCTAAAACGGATCCTATAAATATTATTTATACACTTACGATAAAATGACAATTACGATAAACGAACAATTTTTCAATATGATTTTCAAATTAATTACAACTGTATTAAAATTAAGATACCGCACAGCTTATACGATGCTATTTTCTTTCTTTCACTTTTTTCAGTAACATAAAATCGCAGAAAAAAAAAGTTTTCCAGCTCTCATTTTCTAAAACCCAAAACCATATCCCCAAAACCATATCCCCAGTTCAAAACTTTATCTATCTTTCATCTTTTCATCTTTCTCATTGTCAAATTAAATAAAATCCTCTTTAATAAAAAGCTACGCGTTGCTGACAGCTGGGTTTTTTGCTAATCGTTGCCACAGATTAATCCGGAAAATGAAACATTTGAAGTTACTGGATAAATGAATAGCTCGAAAAGTATTTGTCAGAAAATTGTTAGACAAACTGCGATAGAAAGGTAAAAAATTGTATTTTTCTTGATATAAATTTCAAATATTGGATTTCAAAAATTACCAAACTTCACAATGGAATACCACAGCGAAACCTTCACGCGTAAAAAGATAATGATAACAGCAATGTGTCCTGACGTTGTACACTGGCTATAGCACGAGTCATAAATTATAGTAGACTTATTATTCTTTTTTAATATACAAGTGATTTATGATATCACGAGCGCATGATTTATATTTAATTCTCGACAAATACTAGATGCGCCATTTCTTTTTAATATATATATATATATATATATTAAGTGTAACAAATCTGTTAGAATTAAAAAAATAATAATAATAATAATTTTCTGCGATGTTCTGTAACTTGGGTTCGATTCCTTAGTAAATAAATAAAAACACATTTTCAGTACGGAACATGCTATAGTCAACCTCAATAACATATATCAATTTACATTGCAATCCTACTGTATTTGCGCGAGTTGGAGAGACAAAAAACTGAATTCATACACACTTTTCAACTATGTTGGAAAGTGTTAAAAATGTATTGTTCTCTATACAAATATTTGTTTAGAGGGAGGGGGGTCATGACTTCTTCCTTGGATCCGCGGGTGCGACTGAACAATTTCAATTTTCAATTTTTTTTTACTTCCTTCTGTCTATAGAAGAAGGAAGTATTGGATTCGTGTAAAATTTCGACTTTCAGCGGATTTACGTGTTTTAGAAGGTCCCGAACACGATTGGACTGTTTTTAAAAAATGCCCGTCAGTATGTGACACAGATTTTGTGGACTCACGAACTACGGCGTAGAATAGGGTAATGTAAAAAAATGTATACATACACTGTTTAAATGTATAAAATGATGATCACACGCCGCCGGAGGCAACGGGAACACGTGTCGGAGTTTCGTTAGAAAGGTGGTTTGTTTGGAACAGAGTGCGGCCCCTGGACGCGGAAGGTGGAACTAAAAGATTTGCAACGCGTGCGCAGCACGCCTACTATACGGTACCGTAAGCAGCGGGAACACGTGTCGGAGGTTCGTTTAGATCAGAATGCGCGCCCTGTCGGCGGACGGTGAAAATAAATGATTTTCCGTCGCGTGCGCAGCAATTTTAAATAAATAATTTCATACAAAATCGAGTTAAATATATAAACTCATACAAACTTTAGGTTTGTTTAATTTTATTATCATGGGCCCGGGCAACGCCGGGTCTGTCAGCTAGTTAAATCTAATTTTTTTTTTTTTTGGTAAATTTAGTGACTATCATTATAAAACTATTAATTATGCTAATGAATTTGAATATACTTTTTATTAAATTTAGGTTCAGTGTAAAATATTGTAGTATAAGTGAAAAGAAATGAAATATTAAGTATGTATCTGCACTAAAAAAAATTTTATTTTGCACGCAAAATGCCTATTTTAGTATTTATATTTTTAAAAAGCCATTTTGTCGATATCATTTAATTAATTAATATTGCTAAATATATATAATTTGAATGTTTTTTTTTTTTTTTAACTACAAGAATGTGTAAAATTATAGAAAAAAAATGTTGTATTTCATTCATTGGTTTTGAAACTAGTTTAATTATTGTCATTTTCCTGTTCAACGTGATCTTCACTCTTAAATGAACTAACGATTTTTAACACTTACTTTCCAACATTAGTTGAAAAGTGTTTATGAATTAACATAGGATTAACATTAGCGAGCGGGTGTTTTCGCGTGAGTGAAGTATTGCCTCTTAACCCTTTATAAGAAAAATTATTTATGTCGATAGGATGTTGAAATAATGGAGTGCCACCAGAATTTAAGAACAAATTAATTTAAAAGATTTCAAATAGATTTCGTCACTTAAAATATAAACGCACAATTTCATTAAAGAAATCTGGTACAAATTTGGAATTTTGGGATTAAAATTAAGTGGTAAAATACTTACCACTGCCTTCTAAAGGGTTAAGTGTGGATGACCAGACTAGAGTCCTGCACGGACCGGGTTCATCCCGAAAATTCCATTTGAAGTCAACCCGCAACTCGAAATACTTCAACCCGAACCCGACCCGCAACGCGAAATGGAAGGAAATCAATTTATGTTTTAATGTAATTATGAAAAGTAATCTTCAATTAATATCTCTAATACCAATTTTATCTTTTATATGGATAAAATGGACATATCTATAATCTTTAATATTCAAATATAGTAAAACCTCTGAATAGCGGATACCTAAGGATCGTTGAATAGAGTTCTGCATCGAAGCGGGTTGGCCCTATTTATTTATTTATTTTTATTTTATTTTTCGAGTCGCGGTGACTTTAATTTCCTTTCTGCTGGTCGCGTTCACTCTAGAATGTTTCTTGTGGGTCAAATTTACATTTTTGCAGGTCGGATTGTTGGGATTTTCCCAAAACGTTCGAGCAGAACTGTGTTTCAGATGAAAATAAGTACGTATTTGAATATGAATGAGAATAGAAATATTTTCAATTTACTGCATGAGAAACAAGAACGAAAAAGCATGCGTCAAGCATAGATTATGTAACACTTTCCAACGCTTCCAAAATAATTTTACAAATTATTACCGTTTAATAAGCTGAAAGATAACATCTAAGTAAACAATTTGGAAAACCCATAACCTATTTAAAAACGTAATTTCTGGAATTTCCAACATAATACAATATTCGGAAAATTATTCCTTATACTTTTATTCAGCCTTGTATAGGATCTATAGATTTGTATATACACTACATAGGATGCTCAATTTTAGTTTAGTTAGGAAACGCGTAGCACAGTTTAAAATTCTCCCTCTGGAGTTTCTGTCCATAAACGGAAATGTGTTCGCGAACTTTTGTGCTGCCCTGTATATGAAATACAGAATTTATACACACCCAGTAATAGACAAAAAGTGAGTTCAATTTAAAATCGCGTTCAGCAACTTAAAACGCACTTCCAGGAATTATGGTTAACAGACAGTAGATAATTCTTTTGTGTGTCCCTGTCCATGAACGATGACTGCTATACACACACTATTCTGTAGTAAGCCTTTTGTAATGCACCTTAGTGATATATATAAATTTCAATGCGTTTAAAATAGTGAAACATTATTTAATTAAACCGCAAACGATTTTTCTCCATAGACGTAATGTAACGGAATTCTTTTGACTGTCCCTGTAAAGTAACTATAAGTGCTATGCACACCCTATTCCATATTAAGCTTCTTGTAATGCACCTTAGTGATATACATCCATTACAATGTATTTGAAATTGTGTATCATCATTAAAATAAACCGCAAATGATTTTCCCCATAGACCGTCTTGTAACGGAATTCTTTTGAGTGACCCTGTAAAAAAAAAACTATAAGTGCTACACAGTTCCGTTGAAATAGGGAACATGTTATAGATAACGACAATAATTTATAAAAATTGCAGGGCAATCCGAGCCTATTTACGGGAGTTAGAGCACGGACAGACGGCCAGACAAACCGAAATCATAAACACTTTTCAACTAGTTTCGAAAGTGTTAATAAAAAGCATATAAGAGATGTGATCCTAGATTATTCTTTATTTGTGGAACATTTAAGAACCCTTTTTTATTCTCTGGGAATAATGAAAAATATTACAAACATTTCTTTTATGATACACAGAAAAACCCATATGAATCTTATTTGTGATAGTTTATGCACATACATGATACGTGTGGGTAGATTCGGAGGTATTTTTTATTCATACGATACAAATATATAAGTGTTAGGAATTGATAAAGAGCTCGCTAAATAGAGGTGTCCGCTATCCGTGAGGTATTGTATTCATTGTATCATAACAATGTTTGCATGGGATCGTCATACTGTAAAATAATGAATATATAAACTAAACAAAATGATCAGCATTTTCTTTATTTTTAACGGAACGAAGTTCATTCGCTTCATAATATGACAAGTTCCAAGCCAAGAAGTTAAAGTGTTTGCTTTTCCTATTAGTGCTTCTGCTTATCATTGAATCGACATTTTCAGATTCACTGTCAAAGGGTTGATTATTTTTTTTTCTTTAATTTTATTAATCCGTGTCTGTGCAAAATTTCAAGAGCTTTTTCTCCCAGCTAGCTATTGATCGATTCATTTGAAACGAATGTCGTCAAAATATCGCGATCTTTTTCTTTTTTTCCTTCTTCAAGTTTATCATGTGAAGCAGCATCTTGCTTTTCTGTTTTCGTATTGTTTTCTTATTGCTACTTCAGAATTTGTTTGTATAATGGTTTAAGAAGTTTTCCACTTTCTTCTAATAGAATGCATAATGGTATTCTAATAATAAATTATACATCATTTTCTAATAAAAATACATATATTTACTTTCTTTTATCTGTAGTACAAGAAGAAAGTATTGGATGAGTGAAAATTTTAAACTCCACGGTTTTCCAGGGGTTGTTTATAAGGTCCTGAACACGATTGTTCAATCGTGTCCAGAGCCTTATAAATCCGTATTAAATCAGTATAATCAGTAAAAATATAATATTTTTAGAAAACGCCTGCCCGCGAGTCTGTGACACAAATTTTGTGGACGCTCTATCTCAAGAACTTAAACTTCAGATTTAGTTAGACCTTCATAAAAGTAGACGTTGATTAGGTTTGGGTCTAAATCTCCCTACAGGTGGCGCTGCTAGACTGCGTTTTTCACGTTTTCCGCGATAGCTGTATCTCAAGAACTAATGTAAGAAATCTCACGAAACTTCATATTCTGTTACACCTTCTTGACATAAATAGATCCATATTAGGTTTGGGTGTATACCTCTCGACAGGTGTCGCTACTATGCTCTGCTTTCCATGATTTTTGAGATCGTTATATCTTAAAACGTATAGATTGTCATTTAATTTTGATTGCAGATGATTTGATTTATATAGAAGAAAGTTTTGTGATGGCAACACTTGCCAACCTAGTTGAAAAGTGTTTATGACTTCGGTTTGTCTGTCCGTACTCTAACTCTCGTAAATAAACTAGGATTGCCATGTAATTGATATCTGTTATTGAGGTTCACTGTACAGTGTTCGCTATTGGAAATGAAGTATGTACTGTTCTCTTCAAAAGTCTGAGCACACCAGTATATTTTAAGGAATTTTCAACTGAACTGATCAATAATGAAACAAAACCTGTTTTATTGGCTTTGTTTGCAAAATAAACAACTATTTGAAGAACAAAAAAAAAAAAAAAAAAATACAGGGTGGTCCAAAAAAATGTATACATGCACTGTTTAACGAGTCATAAATTTCTAATTTTTCTTTCTTCTCATGATGTAATTTAATTGAAAATAATGAGTAGACCCAGATTAACTTTTGAAAAAAAAATTTTTTTTTAAATTACTATTGTAAGTAATAAAAAAATCCCTGACGGCTCGGCCTACAGGCACAAGTAGATTTCGAAGACGCAGACTGTGGGGCGCCTGTTTGTTGGGAATTTTGGGAGAAATCACCTTTTTGCCATGATGCGGCATTTCGAAACGCCCACTTCGAAACCTAAGAAATTATGGGGTTTTTTCTGTTTTCACAAAAAGCCCCCCCCCCCCCCCTTGGTTCGATTTTGCCCATTCACGAAATTGACCGAGATTTTATGCCCCTTGATTTTATGTATCCGTTTGGAAGAAATTTCTGCAGAATTATGGGAGTTATCCTGTACATAAAAAAGTGACATAGATAGATAGATAAAGTTTTGAACTGGGAGTGGTTTTGGGTTCTGGGAGTCAGGATCGGCGTAGATCTGCAAAAATTCCAACTTAGGTGAGAATGTAATTGGTAGTATTTCTTACGAAATCTACCTAAAAGTGTAGCAGAAGTACAAAGACAATATCGCAGGGAGTTTCAGCTAACCGGTGATAAATCGTCAAATAAATGAAATTTTCAGAATTTTTTTTACATTCGTTATATCGGGGTTCCGCAGCAATAAACGTATATTTGTATGATCTTCGTGAGAAGAATATTCTGCAATATTTTTCCAATTTTTCTGAGTATACGCTTATGGAGACCTTCCTTGTAAATGGCGATCGACAACAACATTTCTACAGGTACAAAACGCCCCAAAACTTATCAAATATGTAGTTTCCAAAGAAATAGAAAATATTGATGATGATAAAGAGACGACAAGAGGAAATTTATTGAAAAATCATCTACACATGCGGAAATAAGGATCTTGTTTAGATTTTTGAAACGGGCCAATTTCAAACACACTATATGAGTGTGAACACAAACAACGATCCTTTAAAGGAAAATTATAAATAAACACAAATTTCCGAATTCTGTCAATAAATGTTTTTACTCTTTTTATTAAAAGTCATCCTTTCATCTACTGTAAGTTATCATTTTCTTAGACATGGACTAGATGTTATTATTAAGCATTATGCACGTTCCACAACCGCTTATTGTTATCAAAAACACATTGTCCTTAAGGGGAGCGTTATTTACCGTACTCGCTTCATCTGGTATTATAGAACCCACAAATTTAGAAAAAAAAAATATTAAAATTTTAATATTCAAAGAACTTTTCGATTCTTTGCGGGGTCGCATATTGGACAGATGGGAAGTGTCTGAACATTTCGGAACTTCTTTAAATTTAGAACTTTGGGGAATTTAGAAATTGAGGAACTTAACTTTTCAAGTTCCCCAATACAATAATAGTAGTATATATTATATATATATAATTGCGATTAGTAACTTACCTTTAGTTTGGTCAGCAGCATTAAACTGTCATTTCTCGCCACTCCTTTAAGCCAAGTGCTGCTGTGGGTGAGGGAAAAACTTTCCTAAATTTGGGGAAGAAAATATAAAGTTAGGCATGTTTTTATACTCATTTGAAAAAAAAAAGGAAAAAAGAAATATATATATATACAGTTAGATGTTTCCTAAGTCCCTACCATTCTCGTGCGCCTTTTCACATATTGTACTCCGCTTATTGCGTCGCTATTTTTTCAACCACTCCGCTTAAGCCGTCACTTTTAACCCTTTCAGGGGCAAAGTACTTACGTTTCTAAAATGTTGAAATCACTGAATCACAGCGAGATTTATCAACAAATTTATTTGAAATTAACTAAAAACCTTTCTTCACGTATATTATGAGAGCAAAATTTGATTCCATAATTCCGGTGCGATTGTGGTGTTTGGTAATTAAAACTAAGTGGGATGTATTATATCCTACCGCCAGACAAACTCGGTCCTATTTCTTTGTGAAGGTTATCTCCCAAAACACTTAGTTTTTACTGTGCAGGTCTGCAGGGCCCGATTAACCTCTGAATCTAGGGGAAGCACGACATCATTTTGGGGCCCCCTGTTCATTTGGCAAAAGTTTTCTTAATTCTTCGTTCATGAAAATTGACCAGTAATAGTAATATTATTTCCCAGGAGTAGCTTTGCCAAGGCCATATATATTTCATTAAACAGCTTTTTTATGTTCCCTGTATCTACTTCAGATATACAGGGTGATTCATAAAAGATGGGCAGAACTTTAAGGGGTTATAGTACACTTAAAGACAAATAATATTAAATAGGAGACTAAGGGTCCCAGACGTATTCCCAAGGAGATAGGGGGCATTAAAGTTTAGGGTCCGAAATTTCAAATGATTATAAAACATGGAAAAATTGGTCGATTCGTTTGCGGTTTTTGCAAAAAATTTTCTTTATGCCAGTATTTTCTTGAAATAAAATTTTAAAGTTCAATTTCAAAAAATGCCGATAGGGGGCGCTTTAGACTTTGGAGTAACAAACAACTATTTTTTAACGTTATTTTTTGTATTTCTTTAAATGATTTCGAAAGCTTAGACTTAAACTTAAATTTTGATCTAAAAATCTGAGTCCTAACGAGTAGTTAAGTAGCGTAAACTGAAATTTGAAATTTGAAACCCTTCTCCCCCCAGAACAAAAATCAGTTATTCCCGATCTTTGTGTCGTAGATTAGGCTCTAACTACTGCCGCGTTTTGCTAAAATTATTCTTTATGTCAGTATTTTCTTGAAAATAAATTTTAAAGAAAATTTTCAAAAAATTCCGATAGAGGGCGCTTTAGACTTTGGAGTAACGAACAACTATTTTATACCGTTATTTTTTGTGTCTCATTAAATGCTTTCTAAAGCTTAGACTTAAACTTAAATTTTCAGCTCAAAATCTGAATCGCTGAGCGTGGTTCAGTAGCGAGGGGAGGGGGTTCAAATTTCAACTTCTGAACATAGTTCAGTTTGCACTACTTAACCATGCCCAACGATTCTGTGCTGTGATACGAGGCAAAAATACAACTTTCGTCAAGGACTGCATAGTCGGAATTCACTCATAAAGGCACTGGCACAGTTGGAAACGTCGCTCATGCAAACGTTAAAGCTCCATTCCTGACGCTAGTCACCGGGTGAAGAAGGAAACAGAAAGTATGCAAATGTCAAATGGGGAAGAAGAAGAACACGTATGCAAAATTTCGACACGATTCAGGCATAAAAACCACTGAACGGTGAGTCAAGTGTAAGTCGCTGTAGTAATGAATCGGAAGATGGTGCCCTTCACGAATAAGGAAAAGGCTGAGATGCATTTAATTTACGGAGCGGCAGATGGAAATGGTGCAGAGGCACAACGAATGTACGGAGAGCGATTTCCTAACAGGCGGTTGCCTAACCGCAAAACTTTCGAGCGCTTGCACAGACAGTTGTGTGAGACGGGATCATTTCTCGCTTCCCGGTCGAATGCAGGTCGTGCAAAAAAGGACGAATCAGTAGTTGTTGCAGAAGCCATTCTGGATGTAGTAGCGGCGCAGCCAAGTACATGTACACGAACAGTGGCTAGCCAGGTGGATACCTCACAGTCCACGACTTGGAGGGTACTGAAGGATGAACATTTGCTCTCGTTTCATGTGCAACGAGTCCAGAAACTGTCTCCAGGGGATTATCCAAATCGTATTGAATTCGCCCGCTGGTTTCTGCAGCAGAACGCGCTAAATCCACATTTTGGACGAACTGTGCTTTTCACCGATGAATGTACCTTCACACGTGAAGGTACATTTAACACACACAATGCACATGTATGGGCGGATGTCAATCCACATGCTACGTATCCACATGCTCATCAGAGACGCTTTTCCATCAATGTTTGGGCAGGAATCCTCGGAGACCACCTAATCGGACCGTACCTTCTTCCTGAACGCCTCAACGGTAAAACATACCTCACATTTCTGCAACATGTGCTGCCAGACCTGTTAAACGTTGTTCCTCCACGCATCCGGCGGGTCATGTGGTTCCAGCACGATGGAGCGCCAGCCCATTACGTACGAGACGTCCGCAACTATCTGGACATCACATTTCCGAACAGATGGATTGGTCGAGGTGGTCCTGTTGCTTGGCCTGCTCGCTCGCCAGATCTTTCACCCCTCGATTTCTTTTTTTGGGGACGATTGAAGGCTC
This sequence comes from Maratus michaelseni, assembly GCA_963931845.1. Classification (NCBI taxonomy): domain Eukaryota; kingdom Metazoa; phylum Arthropoda; class Arachnida; order Araneae; family Salticidae; genus Maratus; species Maratus michaelseni. The sequence goes on from OZ007587.1 coordinate 468,857,547, forward strand.
TTATGTATGAGACACCCATTGAATCCCCCGAGGAACTGGTCGCCAGACTTTCCGCCGCTGTAGGGGAAGTGCTCGAAAAGCCTGATGTTTTCGCGAATGTTCGCCGTTCCATTCGTCGCCGTTGTTCTGCGTGCATAACCTCTGGTGGTCACAATTTTGAACATTTATTGTGATTACATGTTAATAAATACGCTTTGGTAACATAATCCTAATTTGTGTCTTTTTACCTCGTATCACAGCACACAATGTGTGGACATGGTAAACTGAACTGTGCTCAGGAGTAGAAATTTCAAACCCCTCTCCCCAGAAACTTAACCACGTCTAACGATTCAGATTTTGGGCTGAAAATTTAAGTCTAAGCTTTAGAAAGCATTTAATGAGACACAAAAAATAACGGTATAAAATAGTTGTTCGTTACTCCAAAGTCTAAAGCGCCCTCTATCGGAATTTTTTGAAAATTTTCTTTAAAATTTATTTTCAAGAAAATACTGACATAAAGAATAATTTTAGCAAAACGCGGCAGTAGTTAGAGCCTAATCTACGACACAAAGATCGGGAATAACTGATTTTTGTTCTGGGGGGAGAAGGGTTTCAAATTTCAAATTTCAGTTTACGCTACTTAACTACTCGTTAGGACTCAGATTTTTAGATCAAAATTTAAGTTTAAGTCTAAGCTTTCGAAATCATTTAAAGAAATACAAAAAATAACGTTAAAAAATAGTTGTTTGTTACTCCAAAGTCTAAAGCGCCCCCTATCGGCATTTTTTGAAATTGAACTTTAAAATTTTATTTCAAGAAAATACTGGCATAAAGAAAATTTTTTGCAAAAACCGCAAACGAATCGACCAATTTTTCCATGTTTTATAATCATTTGAAATTTCGGACCCTAAACTTTAATGCCCCCTATCTCCTTGGGAATACGTCTGGGACCCTTAGTCTCCTATTTAATATTATTTGTCTTTAAGTGTACTATAACCCCTTAAAGTTCTGCCCATCTTTTATGAATCACCCTGTATTTAGTAGCTGTATGCTCAATTTCCCAGGTAGTTTCTAACAGGCACTGCAAGATGCTATATGATTAATTAACATCCTATTTCCTTGTTAAATAAGTTTCGTGAAGTAGTGAATGGATTTCCTCTTGCCTTAAGCAAATTTTCTTTAAAAAAAATTTAAATACAATGTAAAAATTTTTTTAATGGGAATTAGAGGGCCCTATTTACAGTCATTTTGGGGCCCCTTTTAAATTTTAGAGGGGAAGCATGTTCTTCACGTGCCTTTTGGATAATCAGGCCCTGCAGGTCTGTAAATTTAAGTTTAACAACATTCCAGATGACAGCATTTTCCCTTACCCCTTTAATTTAGTGTCTGCCCTATCAACAGAATCGCTGAAAGGAAAGCTTTAAAATACATTGATGAACTAAGGAACGAAATTTGAATGACACTATCTGATAGCGTATATATTACATTCCTTCGCGAGAGAAAAATTTGATTTCAGAAAACTTCCATAAAACAAAAATGGCTGATTTTTTTTTTTTTTTTTTTTTTTTTTTTGTAAGCCAGTAACAAATGGGGTAACTGTACAATTAAATACTACATAACATACATAATTACTATGCTTTGCTTAATTTGCCATGCTTTCTACAAATTCTAATTCTCATTCTACTAATTTATATAATTTGTAATGTAATTTAGCTTTAGGTATACTTATTATAAAAACATTCGGAATTTCATTTTACATTTAATATAAAATCCGCTCAGTAAGTCATTTTTAAATGGACCCGAGAGTGACGTACTAGCGAGGTTTGACTGCATTCATATACGAATGAGAGGTCTGCACGGGCTGCAATATTCAGGCCCTTATACCGCCCGGCCCGACCATACTCAATTTCTAAAAAGCAATCAACGCTATCAATTATCTACGATTAAAATTATCCAAAAAGCACACATGCAAATATTTTAAAATACACTATTTTTCATATTGTATGTATGTTATAGCAATTCATGGAATACAGAATAACAATAATATTAAAGACTACTTAAACAATTACATCAAAAAATTGTATTTTAGATAATTACCTACATAAACACTCATTAAAAATGTTGACTTATTACATTCAAATGAAGATTCTGTAAGAAGTTCAGAATGACAGAAAAAGATGGTTAATGAAAATTACAGTTCTAAACTTCTAACAAAGAAAGCAAAACTAGTAGTTTTTTTAAAAATATTCCACTATAATTTATTAAAACAGATTAAATTTCTAAAGATGTGCAATGTCAAACAAATATACAATAAAATCACTATGATTCTCCATTATAACAGCGCAAATCACATAACTGTCCTAAACAAATACGGGGCTAATAGGTTCGCATTTTGTTTCAAAATTATTTTCTTTTAATAGAACTGCATAAAAGTTACATCTTTAGAAAAATCGTTAAAAAAAAATAAATAAAAAAAAAAAAAAAAAAAAGAGAGAGATGAGTTATTTTTAAATATTATGATGAGTTATGAAATTCGACTGACAGCTCAATAAATCAATTTCCACTATGTGATCACCAGCCCACCAATTTGTATCCAACCAATCACAATCATCAATTTTTAGCCTGTATTATGAGCCAACCAATCACAAACGACCAAATTTGAGGGGCAAACAAAACACCCATCTGGTTGCTAAGGTGGTTGCTAGGATGTGACGTCAGTTGAAACTGATTTATATGTCATTCCATCGATGTAAACGCAACAGATTCGTCCTTCTGTGAACAACAAAAATATTAAACCATGGAGGTAATCAATCATTCGCAAAGCTTCCCCAGAGATGAATTTTGCAGCGCTCCTTGGCGTATAAAAATAATTCGCGCCTGTAAGCCAATCTGAGCTCAGCATAATTCTGTTAAGTGCTACACAACTCAACTTGCTTCACGTTCTCTTCTTGACGTAAATTAATTTCAAACAAACGCAACTCATTTTAAACAATGGGGTAACGGTTTTTTAGGGTTTCGTTCATCTGTCGAAACCCTACTCGTCTCAAGTCTCACTCATCTGTCGATCTGTCAGTCACAGAGTTCGTACTTGGAAACTGTATAAGTTAGAAACTTGAAATGTTGCATACTTATAGCTGAATACCTCCTGTCACACGACAAATCATAAAATTTTGAAAACGTTCAAAGTTTCGATTTTTACATTTCATTGTTAGATGGATTTAATGATATATATATATATATATTTTTTTTTTTTAGTTAAAATGTTTTCATTTAAACACGAATCCTATGTACGTCTTAATCAACAATTCGTCACAAAAGTACCATACTAAAACCTAGGGAGATGCAGCTTTTAATTGTTAAAGAAAGATTCTTGTTTATATTGTTTGAAATAGCTTTAAAAACTATTTTAAGAATTTGATACTCAGTAATAAATAACACTGGTTGATCCGTCCGGCGTTTCCCGGGCGCGTGATAAAACCTTAAATGAACCCCAAATAAAAAATAGTGATAATTAGTAATAAAAGTGCTCATAAGAAAACATTTAAAAATAAGCTTTTGTTGTCCAAACCGTTTGAAATTTTTAAATGTTTTTCAGCCCATGTGAAAATCCCGTCAGAAATATTATTATCTGGTTGTAAAATAAATATTTTTTCTTCCTGGGAAAAGAACCCTTTTTCAAATTCTATAGAAGGGGAGAACTCCCCTTCCCGTTTCCCTTTCTATTCCTGCCTACAAAAAAAAGCGAAAGCTCCCTCCCTTTTTAGTCCCTTTCTTCCCCTTGCAATCCCCAGTTCCCTTCCGTTCACCCCTCTCTCAAACAAAGCAGAACGAAGAATGGATGCTCCTTCCAGGAAGGGAAAATAAGAAAAGAATTAAGAAGAATTTAGAAGGTGTATTTCCTAGCGATAGGGTTGCGAGCAGTGCAGGTCAATAGGCGAGCTATTCTTTCTCCAGCGCTCTTGATTCTTCTTAATTTTGTTTTTTTCTTTATTCACCGTTCAAAAAAGTTGAGGCATGCGCAGTAAGGTCTAATGTGTGTGGAAAATCTTATCGGACTCGCCCAAATCCCTTTTCGCTTTAGTAATATAGGATAGTTTGTAAGACATTTTAAAACAATTTGAGTACTAGGAGAAATCAATACTTTTGATGTCTCGCGCAATGATTCCGCTGGACGGGTGGGTCTTCAGACCCCTGAAAATTGGGACACCTCCAGTAAACAGGGCACCAAGCAACTCCGGTTCAAACACTTTGTATCATAAGAGACGGTAGTCTCTTGAGTGACGCAGCGAAAAACCGAAAACCGTAAGCCTAAAACCGAAGATTCCGTCACTCTCATATATACAGCTAGCAGGACATCAAAGGAAAATCGAAACGCCGACATTTAATATCCCTGTAAATATGAGGCATACCGTTTCGATTTTTTCACATTAGTCTTATATCTATGGCCTAACTCTATCCTGAAATTTATAGATTTCTACATGCAGTAGATTTTGAGATCTGGAAACCAATTTTTAAGCGAAAATGGAAAATGTAATGGTGTAATGGGCACAGAGGTGTTATCTCGAAAATGGATCGAACGATTTTTTTTAAATTAATATATTATATTAATCGCTTTTAGATGAAGAGAGTAAGATTTTGAGCTAACGTAGGAAAACTCTTGTTTTTTATATAATCCAGCTTCAAAATCGGACTCTTTTCTTATGCTTTTTCTGGTAGACTAACATTAAAGATTTTCGGCCTTTTCACCCTTTTTTATTCCTGCGCGGTCAGGATGTTCATGGGTATCACGGTTATAGTTAAAGGCGATTTCGCAATCATATGTGGCTGAAGAACTATTTAGATTTTTTTTTTTTTTTTTAATATGAAAACAGTTTATTATACATTCCAAAATATGTATTAAATTAAATTATGGTTAATTTTTTTTTTCTTGTTCGGATGCAAATAATTCATATTTTTAATCTGCATTTGGTAGAAAAATGAATTATCTTTAATTTTAAAAACGAGAAATTCGTAATTACATGTATAAAATTAGATTGTATTTATTATTGGTATTTATGATTTCAAAATTTTTAATAAGAAATTGTTTTTTTGCTAGTATACAGTGGGCAAAGTCTCTAGCCATGCCAACCAACCAATCGGTTGATTATCTGACTGATAGTTTAGCCACAGTAGTTTAGCTTTAGCTTAGCTGTTATTACTTATTATTAGTTTGTCTTTGGCTTGGCTCTTATTTATTAGTTTGTCTCGACAGCTAAAATTTCACATTTTATAATTTTTATATCAATACTTCAGGTAAGAATGCTTTTTAACTTGATTATTTCCTGTATTTATAATAATTTTTTGTTACTAACATTCTTATGTTTTAATGCGTGCAAAATTTAAGATTGGCGAAAAAGCTGTGTGAAACTGCTAATCTATTTTATTAATATAGTATTATTGATCAATAATACCGCACAGATGTCATATATACAGGGTGATTCATAAAAGATGGGCAGAACTTTAAGGGGTTATAGTACACTTAAAGACAAATAATATTAAATAGGAGACTAAGGGTCCCAGACGTATTCCCAAGGAGATAGGGGGCATTAAAGTTTAGGGTCCGAAATTTCAAATGATTATAAAACATGGAAAAATTGGTCGATTCGTTTGCGGTTTTTGCAAAAAATTTTCTTTATGCCAGTATTTTCTTGAAATAAAATTTTAAAGTTCAATTTCAAAAAATGCCGATAGGGGGCGCTTTAGACTTTGGAGTAACAAACAACTATTTTTTAACGTTATTTTTTGTATTTCTTTAAATGATTTCGAAAGCTTAGACTTAAACTTAAATTTTGATCTAAAAATCTGAGTCCTAACGAGTAGTTAAGTAGCGTAAACTGAAATTTGAAATTTGAAACCCTTCTCCCCCCAGAACAAAAATCAGTTATTCCCGATCTTTGTGTCGTAGATTAGGCTCTAACTACTGCCGCGTTTTGCTAAAATTATTCTTTATGTCAGTATTTTCTTGAAAATAAATTTTAAAGAAAATTTTCAAAAAATTCCGATAGAGGGCGCTTTAGACTTTGGAGTAACGAACAACTATTTTATACCGTTATTTTTTGTGTCTCATTAAATGCTTTCTAAAGCTTAGACTTAAACTTAAATTTTCAGCTCAAAATCTGAATCGCTGAGCGTGGTTCAGTAGCGAGGGGAGGGGGTTCAAATTTCAACTTCTGAACATAGTTCAGTTTGCACTACTTAACCATGCCCAACGATTCTGTGCTGTGATACGAGGCAAAAATACAACTTTCGTCAAGGACTGCATAGTCGGAATTCACTCATAAAGGCACTGGCACAGTTGGAAACGTCGCTCATGCAAACGTTAAAGCTCCATTCCTGACGCTAGTCACCGGGTGAAGAAGGAAACAGAAAGTATGCAAATGTCAAATGGGGAAGAAGAAGAACACGTATGCAAAATTTCGACACGATTCAGGCATAAAAACCACTGAACGGTGAGTCAAGTGTAAGTCGCTGTAGTAATGAATCGGAAGATGGTGCCCTTCACGAATAAGGAAAGGGCTGAGATGCATTTAATTTACGGAGCGGCAGATGGAAATGGTGCAGAGGCACAACGAATGTACGGAGAGCGATTTCCTAACAGGCGGTTGCCTAACCGCAAAACTTTCGAGCGCTTGCACAGACAGTTGTGTGAGACGGGATCATTTCTCGCTTCCCGGTCGAATGCAGGTCGTGCAAAAAAGGACGAATCAGTAGTTGTTGCAGAAGCCATTCTGGATGTAGTAGCGGCGCAGCCAAGTACATGTACACGAACAGTGGCTAGCCAGGTGGATACCTCACAGTCCACGACTTGGAGGGTACTGAAGGATGAACATTTGCTCTCGTTTCATGTGCAACGAGTCCAGAAACTGTCTCCAGGGGATTATCCAAATCGTATTGAATTCGCCCGCTGGTTTCTGCAGCAGAACGCGCTAAATCCACATTTTGGACGAACTGTGCTTTTCACCGATGAATGTACCTTCGCACGTGAAGGTACATTTAACACACACAATGCACATGTATGGGCGGATGTCAATCCACATGCTACGTATCCACATGCTCATCAGAGACGCTTTTCCATCAATGTTTGGGCAGGAATCCTCGGAGACCACCTAATCGGACCGTACCTTCTTCCTGAACGCCTCAACGGTAAAACATACCTCACATTTCTGCAACATGTGCTGCCAGACCTGTTAAACGTTGTTCCTCCACGCATCCGGCGGGTCATGTGGTTCCAGCACGATGGAGCGCCAGCCCATTACGTACGAGACGTCCGCAACTATCTGGACATCACATTTCCGAACAGATGGATTGGTCGAGGTGGTCCTGTTGCTTGGCCTGCTCGCTCGCCAGATCTTTCACCCCTCGATTTCTTTTTTTGGGGACGATTGAAGGCTCTTATGTATGAGACACCCATTGAATCCCCCGAGGAACTGGTCGCCAGACTTTCCGCCGCTGTAGGGGAAGTGCTCGAAAAGCCTGATGTTTTCGCGAATGTTCGCCGTTCCATTCGTCGCCGTTGTTCTGCGTGCATAACCTCTGGTGGTCACAATTTTGAACATTTATTGTGATTACATGTTAATAAATACGCTTTGGTAACATAATCCTAATTTGTGTCTTTTTACCTCGTATCACAGCACACAATGTGTGGACATGGTAAACTGAACTGTGCTCAGGAGTAGAAATTTCAAACCCCTCTCCCCAGAAACTTAACCACGTCTAACGATTCAGATTTTGGGCTGAAAATTTAAGTCTAAGCTTTAGAAAGCATTTAATGAGACACAAAAAATAACGGTATAAAATAGTTGTTCGTTACTCCAAAGTCTAAAGCGCCCTCTATCGGAATTTTTTGAAAATTTTCTTTAAAATTTATTTTCAAGAAAATACTGACATAAAGAATAATTTTAGCAAAACGCGGCAGTAGTTAGAGCCTAATCTACGACACAAAGATCGGGAATAACTGATTTTTGTTCTGGGGGGAGAAGGGTTTCAAATTTCAAATTTCAGTTTACGCTACTTAACTACTCGTTAGGACTCAGATTTTTAGATCAAAATTTAAGTTTAAGTCTAAGCTTTCGAAATCATTTAAAGAAATACAAAAAATAACGTTAAAAAATAGTTGTTTGTTACTCCAAAGTCTAAAGCGCCCCCTATCGGCATTTTTTGAAATTGAACTTTAAAATTTTATTTCAAGAAAATACTGGCATAAAGAAAATTTTTTGCAAAAACCGCAAACGAATCGACCAATTTTTCCATGTTTTATAATCATTTGAAATTTCGGACCCTAAACTTTAATGCCCCCTATCTCCTTGGGAATACGTCTGGGACCCTTAGTCTCCTATTTAATATTATTTGTCTTTAAGTGTACTATAACCCCTTAAAGTTCTGCCCATCTTTTATGAATCACCCTGTATACGCATCACGTTGGTGCGATTTTTTTCCTCCGCCGGCGAAAACTTTTTTGGTACTTTTCGGTTAGCCGGGCGCCAGTGATATATATACTTGTATACATACACACATATATGTATATTCACATATATCTACACATATACATCTATATACGTACTATGTATATACATATATGTATGAATATATATATATGTATATACATATATATTTATGTATGTACATATATCACTGGCGCCCGGCTAACCGAAAAGTACCACTTTTTTTTAATATTAGTTACAAATAGCATGCAATAATAGCACGTGGATTTTTTTTATTTCAATATAAAAATAAAATAGCGTAACTAATGAAATAGTTTCTATTATTAAAAAAATAAATAAAATAAATAATTGATAGTTTGGTGTAAATAAATATTGATATACATAAAAAAATATCAGTTTATTTGTTTGTTTTATTAAGAATAAAGTTTACATATTTATATTTTGCTCTGTCAAGGGTCGATCCAGGTAAAATTTGGGGAAAAATCAATTTAATAAAACGGACCTCTTCACAAAAATCAATTTGATAAAATGGGCCTCTCCACAAAATTCTTTTTACTAAAATAGTTCCTTTCACAAAATTCTATTCCATAAAAACTTACTATTTATTAAATATTTATTATTTCGTGATGTTTTAAAATGTGTAATTTGTAAACAAACAAGTTCACTTGAGAGGAAAATTTCAGCAAAGTGATTGTAAATGTAAAAAGTTTTTGTTAATAAGTACTTTGTTCTAATTTGAGTAACTGAATTTCAACTTTTGTTACAAAATGTTATTTTTCACTAAAATATAATAAATTTCACAAAAGTAACCTTTACTTTTCACAAAATGGGCCCCAAGAAAAATAACTGAACAGATGTGTTACACTCACGCTAAAATGTAAACAAAAGATTGGCGACTGTTTGGATGGCACGATTTCCAAGACTGCGCCAAGCTACTAAATACAAGCTTAATAGCCAGGTTGCCATAAAAGAAAAAACAGTCCCCAAAGTTTGGAGACTTTTTTCTTTTTTTTAACCGATTAAATTTTTTTTTTAGCGTGAGTGTAAAGCATGCATCGACCCTTGGCTGTCCTCTTAAAAAAAAAAATAATAAACGCAGTTAAATAAATGTTTCCTAAAAAAACCCACCCTATTACTACATAAAATATTTTACTAAAGTTTGTTTTGTTCTGTTTTTCCGCACCATTTCCAATAATAAAAACAGTTAAAAATACCTAAGGAGTGCTTATTTAGTTTTAAAACAAATTAACAATTGCAGAATTCTGACAAAACAGAGCTTCATTTTTACAGATTTTGTTATATAAGAATTTTAGAATGACCTACATAAATTATTTTTTATGCTAAACCATTAATATGTACTAAAATGTTCCATTTTCAATACAAAATTCAGTACAATCATCATTAAATATATCACTTGCAATAAGCCTGTATTATGCATTGAAATGTATTTATTTCAATAAATTGATTTATCTTTTGTGCCATGCTGTCGAAAATTCAAAGAAAAATTTATGTAAATGGTTTTTTTTGCATCATACTATCCATTTGCATACATTTCACTTAGTTTGGATACTATGATGCAAAATAAACCTTTACATAAATTTTTCTTTCAATTTTCGACAGCATGGCACAAAAGATAAAACAATTTATTGAAATAAAGAACCTTCAGTAGCTTTTTCGCCAATCTTAAATTTTGCACCCATTAAAACATAAGAATGTTAGTAACAAAAAATTATTATAAATACAGGAAATAATCAAGTTAAAAAGCATTCTTACCTGAAGTATTGCAATAAAAATTATGAAATGTGAAATATAAAAATTTAGCAGTCAAGACAAACTAATAAGAGGCAAGCCAAAGACAAAATAATAACAGCCAAGCCAAAGCTAAACTATATGAATAAGTGATATAAGCATAAGCAGATCCATAAGCAACCGATTGGTTGCTTATGGATCTGCTTAGCTAGAGACTGGCTAGAGACTTTGCCCACTGTATACTAGCAAAAAAACAATTTCTTATTAAAAATTTTGAAATCATAAATACCAATCGAATTTTATACATGTAATTACGAATTTCTCGTTTTTAAAATTAAAGATAATTCATTTTTCGACCAAATGCAGATTAAAAATATGAATTGTTTGCATCCGAACAAGAAAGAAAATAAGGAGACTCATAAGGTTAGACCCCTTGACTCATATTACCTTTATTTTTAACCTCATCGACAAAATTAATACTTTTTATGTACCGGATTGACAATACATTTTTTTATCGCCCGATAGACAAAATTCTTGATTTTTATGCACCCGTTTGATGAAATTTGGGTTTTTTACGTGCAAACTTAACGAAATTAATGTTTTTTCATGCCCGATCAATGAATTTTTTTTTTATGCAAGCGTTTGATGAAATTTGCGTTTTTCATTTGCTAATAAATGAAATTCATGATTTTTACCGGCCTGTTTCATGAAATTTATAATATTTTCTCCCCCTATCGAGAAAATTCATGTTTTTTCTGTGCCGATCGATGAAATTCATGATTTTTGCACATTGATCTACGAAATTCCTGATTTTTATGCTGCAAAATGACGAAATTTGCAATTTTTTCAGACTAATTGGTATCTAATGCAGTTTAATTCATTCGACTCGACAATTTTTATGCACCTCATCGACAAAATTCATACTTTTTACGGGCCGGATTGACAAAAAAAAATTTATCACCCGATTGCCAAAATTCTTAATTTTTATGCACCCGTTTAAAAAAATTTGTGATATTTACGTGCAAACTTTACGGAATTAATGATTTTTTCCTACCCTATCAAAGAATTTTTTGATTTTCATGCGACCGTTTGATGAAATTTGCGATTTTCATGTGCTTATAGGGCAGTTGCAATCAGCTGATCAACCATTGTATTCACTTGGAGGTAAGGGTAATTCCACCAATCAGAACTGCCTATTTGTACAGTTTACCTCCAAGGTGACGTCAATTGCAACTGCCCTATAAATGGAATTCATGATTTTTACCTGCTTGTTCGACGAAATTTATGATCTTTTCTCCCCCTATCGAGAAAATTCATGTTTTTTCTGTGCTGATCGATGAAATTCATGATTTTTGCACATTGATCAACAAAATTCCTGATTTTTATGCTGCAAAATAATGAAATTCGCAATTTTTTCAGAGACTAATTGGTATCTAATGCAGTTTAATTCATTCGACTCGACAATTTTTACGCGCTTCATCGACAAAATTCATACTTTTTACGTGCCGGATTGACAAAAAAATTTTTTATCACCCGATTGCCAAAATTCTTGATTTTTATGCACCCATTTGATGAAAGTGATTTTTACGTGCAAACTTGACGAAATTAATGTTTTTTCATGCGCTAATAAATGAAATTAATGATTTTTACCCGCCTGTTTGACGAAATTTATAATCTTTTCTCCCCCTATCGAGAAAATTCATGTTTTTTCTGTGCCGATCGATGAAATTCATGATTTTTGCACATTGATCAACAAAATTCATGATTTTTATGCTGCAAAATAATGAAATTTGCAATTTTTTCAGAGACTAATTGGTATCTAATGCAGTTTAATTCATTCGACTTGACAATTTTTACACACCTCATCGACAAAATTCATACTTTTTATGGGCCGGATTGACAAAAAAAAAATTTTATCACTCGATTTCCAAAATTCTTGATTTTTATGCACCCGTTTGATGAAATTTGTGATTTTTACGTGCAAACTTCACGAAATTAATGACTTTTTCATACCCGATCATAGAATTTTTTGATTTTCATAACGACCGTTTGATGAATTTTGCGATTTTCATGTGCTAATAAATGAAATTCATGATTTTTACCCGCCTGTTCGACGAAATTTATAATCTTTTCTCCCCCTATAGAAAAAATTCATGTTTTTTTTGTGCCGATCGATGAAATTCATGATTTTTGCACATTGATCAACGAAATTCCTGATTTTTATGCTGCAAAATAATGAAATTTGCAATTTTTTCAGAGACTAATTGGTATCTAATGCAGTTTAATTCATTCGACTCGACAATTTTTACGCACCTCATCGACAAAATTCATACTTTTTACGGGCCGGATTGACAAAAAAAAATTTTATCACCCGATTGCCAAAATTCTTGATTTTTATGCTACCGTTTGATGAAATTTGTGATTTTTATGCTACTGTTTGATGAAATTTGTGATTTTTACGTGCAAACTTGACGAAATTAATGTTTTTTCATGCCCGATCAACGAATTTTTTAATTTTTATGCGAGTGTTTGATGAAATTTGTGTTTTTCATGCGCTAATAAATGAAATTCATGATTTTTATCCGCCTGTTCGACGAAATTTATGATCTTTTCTCCCCCTATCGACAAAATACATGTTTTTTCTGTGCCGATCGATGAAATTCATGATTTTTACGCTGCCAAATGACAAAATTTGCAATTTTTTCCGAAATTAATTGGTATTTAATACAGTTTAATTTATTCGACTCGACATCGACAGGATATATTGATTTTAGTTTCAAAATTCACTACCAGGGGCCGCTTTCCTCTCTCGGGTTCTATGTGCCCAATCACCACGCAGTATGCCTTATTCGACTTGAAATCCACAGCCTCAAAGATTTCAGCTATGTCTGCATAGTACAGAGTGCGCCCCCTGATGGTGGAAGATGAAACTAACGGATTTTGCAGCTAACTCGAGTTCTATGGGTCCGATCACAATGCAGTTTGGTTCGACTCAGCATCGACAGGATATATAGATTTTAATTCCAAGTTTCACTATCAGGGGGCGCTTTCCTATCTCGGGTTCTATGGATCCGATCACGACGAGGTATGGCTCATTCGACTCCAAATGGATAGCCTCAAAGATTTCAGCTATGTTTGTACTAGTGCGCCGATCAACGAATTTTTTAATTTTTTATGTAAACTAGTGCGCCGTCTAGTGGTGGAAGATGGAACTAACGGATTTTGTAGCTAACTCGAGTTCTATGGGTCCCATCACAATGTAGTTTGATTCATCGACAGGATTTATCGATTTTAGTTCCAAAATTCACCACCAGTGGGCGCTTTCCTTTCTTGGGTACTATGGGCCCAATCACGACGAGGTATGGCTCATTCGACTCTAAATCGACAGCCTCAAAGATTTCAGCTATGTTTGTATAGAACAGAGTGCGTCCCCTGGTGGTGGAAGATGGAACTAACGATTTTTGTAGCTATGGGTCCCATCACAATGCAGTTTAATTTATTCAACTCGGCATCGACAGGATATATCGATTTTAATTCCAAATTTCACCACCAAGGGGCGCTTTCCTATCTCGGATTCTATGGGCCCGATCACGACGAGGTATGTCTTATTCGACTCGAAATCGACAGCCTCAAACATTTGAGCTATGTTTGTATAGAACAGAGTGCGCCCTCTAGTGGTGGAAGGTGGAACTAACAGATTTTGTAGCTAACTCTATTTCTATAGGTCCCATCACAATGTAGTTTGATTCATCGACAGGATATATCGATTTTAGTTCCAAGTTTCACCACCAGGGGGCGCTTTCCTATCGGGTTCTATGGGACCGATCACGACGAGGTATGGCTCATTCGACTCCAAATCGACAGCCTCAAAGATTTCAGCTATGTTTGTATAGAACAGAGTGCCCCCCTGGCGGTGGAAGATGGAACAATCGGGTTTTGCCATGCATTTTCATACTTCTAATTGTGTTACTCTCTCGCTGTATAATTTAAAAGTTGAGTCTTGGATTCCTCTCCCTGGGCCACCACCCTCATATTTTTATTGGGGTCCAAGGGGTCTTTTTTAGCATTTCTTTAAAATTTTATTCTAATGATTAATTTATACCCTATGCTTAATTTTGACTAATTGACATTTTCATCAATAACCTTAAAAAAGTAATGATATCAGTACAAAAACCCTTAACGGGTTAAAAGTTGTGACGCAGCACTTTGTTTTGGCTCTATAAATTTTAAATATGGGTCTTAAAAGTAATGATATCAAATTTAAGTGACGCTATGTTAATAATTTTTTTTTTAATCATAATTTTCTTTTTAGTTTTATTTATATTCACAGGTGCAATTATTATCTTAATATGAAAAAAATATATAGAACTTATTCGCTGATGCTTTTTCATTCACATCTCTCATGAATTCAAAATATGGGTTTTAAAAGAAATGATATCAAAATTTGAGTGACACCTTGACGTGAATTTAATAGGACTCTTTTAAAATTCAATTTAAATTATTTTTGGTTTGTCTTCTAAAGTATATTTACACATACAAACAATACTTTTAATTTTTCAATACACTTTTAAATATATTACTTTCACTGAGCCTATATTATGTATTGAAATGTATTTATTTCAATAAATTGATTTATCTTCTGTGCCACGCTATCCAAAATCATAAGTAAAATTTATGTAAATGATTATTTTGCGTCATAGTATCCAAACAAAGGGAAATGTATGCAAGTGGATAATATGACGCAAAATAATCATTTACATAAATTTTACTTATGATTTTGGATAGCGTGGCACAGAAGATAAATCAATTTATTGAAATAAATACATTTCAATACATAATATAGGCTCAGTGAAAGTAATATATTTAAAAGTGTATTGAAAAATTAAAAGTATTGTTTGTATGTGTAAATATACTTTAGAAGACAAACCAAAAATAATTTAAATTGAATTTTAAAAGAGTCCTATTAAATTCACGTCAAGGTGTCACTCAAATTTTGATATCATTTCTTTTAAAACCCATATTTTGAATTCATGAGAGATGTGAATGAAAAAGCATCAGCGAATAAGTTCTATATATTTTTTTCATATTAAGATAATAATTGCACCTGTGAATATAAATAAAACTAAAAAGAAAATTATGATTAAAAAAAAAATTATTAACATAGCGTCACTTAAATTTGATATCATTACTTTTAAGACCCATATTTAAAATTTATAGAGCCAAAACAAAGTGCTGCGTCACAACTTTTAACCCGTTAAGGGTTTTTGTACTGATTCCATATACGGAATGAACCGTAAGAAGGATTCCATTTCCAACTAGTCGGATCTGCCAATCCCAAAACAATCTTCTATCTCATGCATGTTAATACTTCAAAAAGCGTATTTTTTTTACTTTCTTCTATCTTTCCAAAAAGAAAGTATTGGATTCATGAAAATTTTCGATTTCCGGTTTTCGACGGTCCTGAATACGATTGGACTGCTTTTTAGAAAATGTCTGTCTGTGACTCTATATGTGACTGTCTGTCTGACTACCTGTAACAAAAATTTTGTGGGAGCTCTATCTCAAGAACTACTGCACGAAATTTAATAAAACTTTATATTCAGTTAGTCCCTAATATAAATGGGTGTTGATTCGTTTTTGGTGAAAATCGCCCGACAGGTGGCGCTGCTATGCTGCATTTTTTTTTGCGATTTCAGCAATAGCTCTATCTCAAGGACCAATACACTCCTTTTCATCCAACTTCAGATTCAGTTAGATCTTGACACAAATAGACGCTGATTGCATTTTGGTGTATATATCCCAACAGGTGGCGTTGCTATACCACTTTTTTCATTATATTTACGATAGCTGTATCTCAAGAACTAATGCACAGAATTTCATCCAACTTCAGATTCTGTTAGGCGTTGACATAAGTTGTTATTAATTAGGTTTTGGTCTAAATCTCCCAATAGATGGCGCTGCTATGCTGCATTTTGCAGGATTTACACGATTTTAGCGATAGTCCTATGTCAAGAACTAATGCACGGAATTGAATAAAACTTTAGATTCAGTTAGACCTTGATATAAATGGGTGCTGATTCTTTTTAGTGTATGCGAAACCTGTGTGAGATAGGAGAAAGTTTTGGGATTGGCACATCCGACTAGTTTTAATTATGCATTTTAGAATTTAAAAATAATGCAGCATTGCAGCGCTACCTGTTATGTGATTTACACGAAAACCTAATCAACACCAACTTATCTCAAGGTCTAACAGAATAGGAAGTTTGATGAAATTCCGTGCATTAGCTCTTGGGATAGAGCTATCGCGGAAATCGTGAAAAATGGCAGCATAGCATCTGTTGGGCGATTTACGCCAAAAAGTATTAATCAGCACTCATTTATATAAAGTTCTATCTTAATCTGAAGTTTTATTAAATTCTTGAGATAGAGCGCCCAGAAAATTTTTGTCACATACAGACAGACATTTTTTTTAAAACAGTCAAATCGTGTTCAAGACCTCCGTATAAATCCGTCGAAAATTTTCATGAACCAATACTTTTTTCTTTTAAAGATAGAAGAAAGTAAATAGTGAGAGAGAGAGAAAAAATCATTATCACTTACTAGTATGACATCTTTGTGCGTTATAAGGAAATGATCCGACACCAGAAGAGAAAGTATGAGATCCTTGTGTTCGCCGGTGTGGATCTGTAGAGAAAATAAACACAGAGGGTTTTAGAAATATCTCTCACAGTAAAGTCCCAAAATGTCACATTTATCAAAATTCTCGTAAAATTAGGCACCAAAATACTTTTTTCTCGAATCTTCATAGTTATGAAAGAAAATACATAAGGGGTTTATGCACTGATTTAGAAAAAAAAAAATTAAAATCTGACAAGGAAAAAGACTAGAGTCGTATAATTAATTATTAACCAGAAAAATTAATGAGGAAATCCAAATATAAGATTAAAATATATTGGGGTTTCGGTCATTTTGGAGTTGTTTGAATTTGTTAATTATTTTTTACTTGTCGATATACACTAATTACTTGCCATCTTTAAGATTAAAAACTAAAAGATTTAAAAACACTAAAAAATTTAAAACTAACAAATATTTAAAAAAAATAAATAAATAAAATTTATTTTTTCTTTAAAGTGTTAGGCCTTGATACAAGGATTCCGGAGCAATTTTTGTTTTGCTTCTATCTTTAAAAATGGCTGAGATAGAGCAGTTTGAAATTCTAGGATGGCTGACATTTTGAAACAAGACAGCAGATCACAAAAAAACAACGATTAATTTATGGATTTCAGTGAGCGTGATTTCCCGCAAAATCTTTTATTGTTGCAATTATTTTCACAATCATACACATAAAACTATATATTCATATCTGTTAGTGTCAAATTCTGTTAGCGAAATACCGCCAAATTCGACGACCAGCAATAAGTTCCCCATAAATGAAGCCAACTTGGCAATAGTTGACAAATTTGACGAATTTCTTATTCAAATGCAGTATTAACGAATCTTTTGTAATCGGGTTCTTTGCATTTTAGCTTGCTGTTTTGGAGTAACATTAGCTAAATTTTTAAAACGAAGATAATAGAAAGCTACTTTTTCCTTTCAGGATAGACCGAAAGGACTTTTTTATATTCAATCGTTCCTACAATTTCTAAAAAGTTTCTTTGTAGATTTTTCTTCAAAATATCCTAATATAAAGCGTATGACAGAAGTTAGATTTCAAAAAGTCGTATTATTAGAATAAAAAATAGTCCACTGCGACATATAGATATCCCGACTGTAGACAAATGTTCCAAGTCAAACTGACCCGCAACGAAAAAAACATCAACCCGACCCTATCGGGGCGTGTTGTCCGGCCGAAAATCGAGTTGCCCGATACAATGCAGAGCTGTACCTGAGATTTCTGAATTGTATGGTCATAGTCTGAAGATTTAGATCATAGTCTGAAGAGGAAGGCAGAAAATGATCAAGGAAAATTTTTACTAATAGAAAATCATTATTGAAAATTTTCTTACCCGTATAGATCACAAAATTTACAAATTTCAGGACATATTGGTGATATAAGTGTGCTGATTACCTCGTGAACAATTGAATTTCACGATTTATTTCCCGACCATTTGCCAAAATGTGAGATTTTTTTCCGTGATCGTTTTATGAAATTCTCAGTAATTTTTCCGTGATCATTTTTTGAAATTTGCGATTTTTTCTGTGAAACATTGACGAAATTGATTTTTTCCCGCGAGCATTTGTCGAAATTCACGATATTTGTTTTGCGACCGATTGACGGAATTCGCTATTTGTTTCTTCTACGATGTTGAAATTTGGAAGTTTTTTCTGCAACCGACTGACAAAATTCTCGATTTTTTTGCGCGATCTTTGACAAATTTGACAAATTTGACAGGGTGTTTCTGGTGGGGAAAGGACACTTTAGACTCATAAGAGGCACTTTTAGGTAGCTTTCAATACAAAAAAAGTATAAAGCTACCTATTGCAGCCGTTCGGAGGAAAAAAGTTCCGGAAAAATTTCGATATATTTTCACCGATCATGACCCCCAGACCCCAAAACCACCCTCCGTTCAAATGTTGATTTATATATATATGGTCAGTTATTTCTGTTTCAATGGTTAATTTTTGCAATAAGTTTTTATATATATATATATATATATATATATATCTGACCTATGTCATACGATAACGCTCGTATTTATAAATCAATTTTGATGAAACTAATTGTGTATATTAAGCTCACCAATGTCTCGACCGAGTTCGTTGGCCAGCTTGGTCCGCCATTTTGTTTCAAGATGGCGGCCATTTAAAAATTTAAAACTAAAATAAATATACAAAAAAATTAAAAATTAAAATTTATTTTTTAATTACGTTTTAGGCCTTGATACGAGGATTTCAGAGCATTTTTTGGTTTACCTCTAACTTAAAAAATGGCTGAGATAGAGCAGTTTGAAATTCTAGGGTGGCTGAAATTTTGAAACAAAACAGCACATTAACGCGATTACTCGCAAATTATTTTCTTTCATTGTTGTAATAATTTTCTCAATCATACGCATAAAACTATATATTCATATCCGTTAGCGCCAAAATTGGCGACATTGGCGACATTTGGCGAAATATCGCCAAATTTGGCGACCAAAATAAGTCTTTATAAATGAAGCCAATTTGGCTATTGCTCAATAATTTGGCGAATTTCTTATTCAAACTCAGTATTAACGAATCTTTTGTAAAGGTTTTCTTTACATTTTAACATGCTGTTTTCGAGTAACATTAGCTAAAATTTTAAAACGAAGATATAGGAAAGCTACCTTTTCCTCCCGGTACAGGCCGGAAGGACTTTTTTAAATTGCGATATTTTTCCGCAATAGTTATACCAAATTCGGGATTTTTTTTTGCACAACCTTTTGACGAAAGTTACGATATTTTTCTGCGATCGATTGACGAAAATCGCTAATTGTCTGCGCGATCTTTGGCGAAATTCGCAACATTTTCCTACGGTCGTTTGAGGAATTTAACGATTTTTTCCGCGACCAATTTGCGAAATTAGCTATTTTTTCTAAGAACAATTTGCAAAATTCGTGATTTATTTTTCCCCCGCGATCGATTGGCGAATTGATTTTGTGTAATTCCGCAAAAAAAGATTAAAAAAATCGCGAACTTCCACGAAAATTAAAAAAATATTCGCGGAAGAATCACATGCCTGCGAAAGAAATTAAGAGGGCAAAATCCCACGCAGCATTTTTTTTATTGTGCGGGATTTTCCTAGTTTATGCACAATTTGCGCAATCCTACAAGCTATTTCAAACTTTGTTCCTCAAAGAAAACTTTGCCGCCCCCTCCCCTCCAAGAAACTCTTGAAATGGCACCCCTGCAGTAAAATCTGCAAAGGAGGAGTCGGAAGGGAATGGAAAAAAGCTAAATTTTAGAGAGGTCTCCGTCTTAGCCAGTATAATTGTGTGGTGTTTTATTCGTAGAAACTTGATTTTTTTTTTTTTCCGTTTGAGAAAGAATTCTGTTATAGACAGGTTTCGTTTAGACAAGTTTTATTGTAATACACCTATGCTCTTGAGAAGTGTACTAAAAAAAGAAAGGAAGTTTTAACAGTCTTAGAGAGTACTTCTAAAAACGGTACCTGTCTATAACAGAAAACTTTCATAGTCAATATTTTAAAATTATACCTGCTAAGACAAAAACCTGTCTAAAACGGAATTTTTATAGTTCTTTTTTCGAAATTTTTACTTTTTTTGCATCAGTGATTCAGTAAACGTTTCTCGTTCGGAGGGAGGGGTCATCCCCCCGCGAACCCCACCCTTGGTTATGTCACTACCGTTCAAAAAACTTTGCCCCGCCCCCCCTAAGAAAGTTCTGAAATGGCGCCCCTGCCAGTCGAATGTGCCAATCCCAAAACTTTCCTCTATCTCATACATATTAATATTTCAAAAAGCGTAATATTTTAAATCGTGCATTTTAGAACCCAAAAAAGCAGCATAGCAGCGCCACCTGTTATAGGATTTATACCAAAACCTAATAAGCAACAACTTACGTCAACGTCTAACTGAATTTGAAGTTTCGTGAAAATCCTTAAATTAATTCTTGAGATAGAGCTATCTTGAAAATCGGGAATAATACAGCTTAGCAGCGTCACCTGTTGGGCGATTTACACCAAAAACTAATCAGCGCCCATTTATATCAAGGTCTAACTGAATCTAAAGTTTTATTAAATTCCGGGCATTCGTTCTTGAGATAGAGCGCCCACAAAATTTTTGTCACACACAGACAGCCAGACACACATTTTCTAAAACCAGTCAAATCGTGTTTAGGACCTTCTGAAACGTATAAATCCGTCGAAAGCCGGAAGTCGAAAATTTTCACGAATCCAATATTTTCTTCTTGTAAAGACAGAAG
This sequence comes from Maratus michaelseni, assembly GCA_963931845.1. Taxonomy (NCBI): domain Eukaryota; kingdom Metazoa; phylum Arthropoda; class Arachnida; order Araneae; family Salticidae; genus Maratus; species Maratus michaelseni. The sequence continues at coordinate 468,878,657 of OZ007587.1, forward strand.
AAAATAAAAAATGATTACAATTTTTTAACTAAAAAATTCTTAAAATGGATAAATAAGAGTATACATCTTTAAAAAAAAATTTTTGTTTGGTATCAATCCATTAGCATTTAGTAGCTTTTTTTTTTAATCAAAAAAGTTCCATAAGAACGCAAGTGCACTAATACAAATGTGAGCCACTGTGTGTGTACGCGCGCACGTACACACATACATCGCGAATGTAAATAAACAGCGCGAAATGAATTTAACAGGCATAGTATTTAAGTTAAACAAACAGCTCACTGAGAAAAGTAAAATAAAAAGTACTTTCTGCGCGTTGTATTTAATTTAGCTAGTCAAAATATTTACTAAGAGCCAAAGTAATTTTCTTTTTGGAAGCAAATTCGCAAGATTTTTTTCTTTTCAAATTGCATGCAAATTTCACGGCGTCAATAATTAATTTCCTTTAATTAAAAAAAGTATTCATTAAACTCATTGGGAAAGAAAGTTTAAGTTTTAGTTTTTGTTTATATTAATTTAAAAATAAGTTAAAATTCGTTCGAAAATTTAGTTTTCTAATTATTTGTATACATTTTCTAAATACTTGAAACATTAATAGAGGAAAATTCGGAGACATACTTTCCATCGACCTTTATAAGGAACCTCTAGAGTTTCTCCATCATCTTCTTCGAAAAAATCTCGATCATCGCTAAAAACATATTTAGCATATTTTGCTAGATGCCACTGATGTTTGGCAGAAGCAGCCATTAAAATTTTGCAAGAGGGTATTTTACGACTTCTTCACCATAAAACGACACAACGAAGTTATACAGAATTTCTAGTACGATATATTCCAATATCATAAAAGGCACAGACGATTTTTTTTTTTTTTTTCAATGATTTTTTTTTTTTTTTTTTTTTTAGAATTTTGTGCAAAATGGCGCAGACGATTTAAAAATATTTCTTTGATTATTTAAATTTTGATTATTGCCTCATAATTTATATTAAATTTTATTTAAAGCATGACATATGGGCGAGATTTTATCCAATGATCCAATTTCGCAACAGTTTCAGATGTTGTACAGTTGGCATGTATCCGCATATTCAAATATCAAATATATTTTTCAGTTGGGATGCATTCTCGTGCATAACGAGATGCTCGCGTAAATAAAAACAAGCGGTAAATTGATTCTTAACCTTATGAAATTAAATTCATTGTTATCAGCTAAATGTTGAATAAAGTTAGAACATTTAGCTTCCTTCCGAGACTAAATGCCTCTTCAGTCACGCGAAGACACTCGCTAGCTAATGTTAAATCT